>OY282605.1:132389209-133624029 GCA_958298945.1 Atherix ibis
AAATCCAACTACAAAAATAATATAGAAAGAAAAGAAGCACGAAAAATTGCGCCCTGTACAGACGAGTTTAGAAAACGAAAATATTAGCACAGCGACATCTGCAACAATTTGAAAAATTTTTAACCTAAAATGTCCATTAAACAGGACCGTTTTTAGGTCAAATCTGTGTTTCTTCACAGATTTTACCTAAAATATAAGAACAAACATCCGTATTCCTGAACAAATGTCACTTCCAATTTATGAGTTACGATGGTATGAGTCACGAACAGAAACGATCTCGTTACTTCGAATACAAAACGAATACAAAACAAACACGCAAGATGGCGTTAAATTAACATCGCAAACGACAATAACTGATGAAATAAGCGCAGTGCCATCTACATTTAATTGAAGAAATTGTTCACTTTTAATTTGTTTTCAGCAGAAATCATTAATAAATCATAAATGCTTAAATCAGTTTTTTAATCTTAAATTATTAATTTAACCAGAATTTATAGGGTGAGTCACACTCTTTTGTTGATTTTGATTTGGAATTTTTTGCAATTTCAAGAATACGAAATCTCCCACAAGATGGATAAAGGTGCAGGGGTCATACCCTGGACTACATTTTCGAATTAAACTACTTTCTTCGCTGTGGAATTTTATTTTCTAATTTCAAAAAAAAATTATAGAAAATTGTAATTTCAAAACAAAATTTTCACAAGGTAAACACACAAAAAAACAATTTTAATATAATAGAAAATAACCAAAAAAAATTTATATATATATAAGATCTCTAGTCGTGCGTATATTTATTTAATGAAATTTTTCTTGACGAATCTTGAATTTTGTCATTAATCTACGTTTCTTTCAGCCGACTTAGTGTGGGTTCACATTTAAATCGAGACTTGTTTAATCAAACCGAGACTAGAAAAATACAGACCCCAAAACCCCTTCCCCCCTCCAAAAGCAAATTTTTTTTATATCATTTCTCATCTAAATAAAAAAAAAAGTAAATTATTTGAATGAGTTCGTTAACTTTAAACGCAGGGAAAAAACTCACACTAACAAAATTCAAGAAAAATGTCTTAGATTTTTCATACATGCGTATGTGTGTATGTGTGTGTTTGAGGACGATGTTACTTCCCTTCCCCATAAAAGTTAGATTGATTGTTCACAATATGTTATTTATGAATAAGTAAAAGTAATTTTCTTTAGATTCCGAATATGCATTTCTCCTTGATTTTGTCTAATTTGTTTTTCTTCTTCTTAAGTACTGTAGAAAATCCACTAAATAAACTCTTATTGGACGTCTTGTAACTAATTCAAATGGCGTCGATGGTGTTAGTGTTAATGTTGGGTGTTGAAGATGAAAAAATTGTAAAAAAAAAAAAATATTTAGAACAATTTCAATCAAGTGGAAAAATAAAATCCAGTTTATAGCTAACCACTATAAGACAGACCGATCAGACCAGACCAATTGTACAATAGCAGCTCCCCACTTGAAGTGGATAAAATTGAAAAATAAATAATATGGAAAAGAAATTCACAAGAAATAATAAAGAATCAACTCTTCACAAAATACGGCAGAAGAAGACGATCTCAAAATGAATTGAACCGCGTCTTGGGCATTACGAGCACTTCCCCCCCCCCCTCCCCCAACTTTATTCCCGCACATAGCGACTGAGATCAAATCCTAAGTCCATGCTAGGCCAAGCCAGACTTTGAGGTCAGGTTACTTTGGAATTCTTTCGTTTAGACCTTCGACGAGACCATTTTCATAATACCTCTGTCTCTACTGCTCTTATTAGTATCCACACATGTCTCCAATGGTTGGGTGTCTCGTACTCTTATGCGTATGCGTTCTTATATTTACATTCCCGACGGTCGATGGGGATGGATTGAAAAAAAAATGTTCTTAATTATTATGGGCTGTTGTGTGTGAGCATGTGTACCGCTTCACGGAGTTTTCTGTTTATTTACGAATATTATTGAGTTTTTATTTTTGATCTTATGTATTTATGATTGGATCTATTCTGCCTTCGTTCATGATTTTTATTGCAAGTATTGCGGCATCTTCACTAAATCTTAAGTCGATCGTGCAGCTCAGCCACGGTTTCTTCGCAATCCCCGTATTTATTGAGCTCGAAGAAAATTCCCTCGAGATGAATCGTCGCCGTCGTCGTTGATACTCGCCCAAATTGGAGTGACAACAATGCCATAGCATTTAGAGACCTTCACCCGGCGTCTCTTCCAACGTAAACACGATACAGTCTTGAAGCGGTTCGTGTTTTTGATGCTTGGAAATATTCCTACAAGAATCACATTTTGAAAGTTGACTTCCTGTCGCAGGTTGCTTTTGTATTCTTAGCTACTAAAAGATCTATTCATATATGATGACACATATCATAAGAACAATACAGGTTATAGCGTGCAAGCAATACTGCAAAATAGCAAACCACACATTCACAGTATTCAGAAAAAAATAATAAACTTGCAGAAACAATTCTTCCTAATTCCACGATGAGTCTCTCTCAGACTTATAGTGATTAGGCCGGTCAGTCGCCTAAGGTCTGTCTTGTTGAGTTCCAGATCCTCTTACGCCCTATTTTTAGAAAACCCGTTTTTGAATAAGACGAGAGTGCCAAGTAAGAAGGCCGGTGTGTAGCCTAAGTTCTGCCTTCTTGAGTTTAAGGTCCTGGTCCTCTAAGGCCCGGCTTTTAGAAAATCCGTTTTTGAATAAGACGAGAGCGTCCAGTGAATAGCCTAAGTTCTGTCTTCTTGAGTTTAACGTCCTGGTCCTCTAAGGCCCTGTTTTTTAATAAAACGAGAGCGCCTAATAAGTAGCCTAAGGTCTGTCTTCCTGAGTTTCAGGTCCTCTTACGCCCTATTTTTAGAAAATCCGTTTTTGAGTAAGACGAGAGCGCCTAATAAGTAGCCTAAGGTCTGTCTTGTTGAGTTCCAGGTCCTCTTACGCCCTACTTTTAGAAAATCCGTTTTTGAGTAAGACGAGAGTGCCAAGTAAGAAGGCCGGTGAGTAGCCTAAGTTCTCTCTTCTTGAGTTGCAGGTCCTCTAACGCCCTGTTTTTAGAAAACCTGTTTTTGAATAAGATGAGAGCGCCCAGTGAGTAGCCTAAGGTCTGTCTTCTTGAGTTTCAGGTCCTCTAACGGTCTGTTTTTGAATAAGATGAGAGCGCCTAGTAAGTAGCCTAAGGTCTGTCTTCTTGAGTTCCTGGTCCTCTAATGCCCTCTTTCTAGGAAATCTGTTTTTGAAAATGACGAGAGTGCCTAGCAAGTAGGCCGGTGAATAGCCTAAGGTCTGTTTTGTTGAGTTTCAGGTCGTCTAACGGCCTGTTTTTGAATAAGACGAGAGCGCCCAATTAGTAGGCCGTTGGGTAGCTTAAGGTCTGTCTTGTTGAGTTTCAGGACCTCTAACGCCTTATTTAGAAAAGGCGATGATTTTTTTTAGAGTGACTCATGACCGGGGAATAATTCTTTTATAATCTAATGTCTCAAAGGCACCCCTTCAATCGCATACTGAAGTTTAAAAGAGGCCTCCACTGATTTACGCCGCTTCTGCTATTTTGCATGTGAGTGCGTTCTTACGAATGTGTTGCCAACAAAATTCGGCCACAATTTTTGTGTAGAGAGGCCTATCCAGTTCTTCTATAATTTAAGGTGAACACAATATTTAATTGGATGATTAGTCAATTTTTGACAGTGTGAACAGTTGAGTTTGCAGTTGTCGTCGGTATTGTATTCCGTTCATAAGAAAATGGGATTCAGGAGTTCATAAGAAAACTTAGTAGTACAAAATAATAATAAAAAAAATCTTATATATTAAGTCTTCATGCGACTTTACTTTCCTGTTATCTACTGTCAATTTTCATTTCTTTACACAAAGCTGCAAAAACTGCTTCTAAAAATACATACATGTGAAATTTACTTAAATACGTGCATACATTTGATAAGGCATACATTTTTTTATCATAAATATGATAAAAGAAAAAAAGCCAAGAAATAATTTAAGTTTAAAAGTAAAATAATCTACATGAATGCATGCGTGTAAAATGGCATCAATACTGACTCTCTTGATCATACTTTGAATTTTTATTTATTTATTTATTCAAGGGTTCGTTATAATCGCCTTCAACTGTGCCCATATGCGTTATATCTTATAGACACATACATGCGTATATAAACGAAAGTATTCCAATTCGAATAATGAGTAATTCTGACTCTTCCAGACACATACAGTAGGCTACGTTCTTTATACTCATATTGGGTGAATATACGAATAATATTTAAGAAGAAAATCGTGTCGTTGGTGATAGAACCCAACTTAACTAAAACTAAATTATACATCTATTTTTCAGGACCAATAATTTTTATCGGTCCTGAAAAATAGATGATCTTCACTCTTTTAGGCCTTATCTTCTATATAAAAAAAAATGAATGTTTTCAAAAATACACAAACAGAACACATCTGATCCAGAGTTCAATTCTATCAAAGGTGACATAATGCCTTACATTAAGTGCGTCAACCGGCAGACAGTCCGATCTTGACCTGCAGAAGTCGGTTCAAAATTTATGAAAAGTTTTAATAAATTTTTTTTCAAAATCCGTAAAAACTTTACTCCATAAAAAGTTAAAAACTTTTATAAAAATCTAAATTAAACACAAAAAAATAAAAAAAATTAAATATTTTAAATTTTTTATATTGTTAGGACCTTGTCGATGAAAACTGTTGATTTTTTCGCATATTTTCAGGTTGTTATTCGATAGAATCTTAAGCTGAAGGATGATCTTCGTCGTAGACGCACAAGAAAAACTTCAGCACAAGAAAAACTCGAAAAAAATTACGTGCTATAAAGTCAAAATTTGTTGGGTTGTGTGGTTTGTGATGCCTTTTTGCTGAGACCACAGATGGTCCAGATTGAAATTATTAAGTTCAGATACAAAAATACGGTAACGATCTTTCCTCCTTTATTTTTAAAGAAACACCGCTCGTCCAATGCTACTTTCATACTAAAATTTTCACAGATACAAGGGCTTTTTTTCACAGTCACTTGTGGCTTTCAGTGACACATATTCGACAATTTTACTTTTTTACCTATCCATGCGAGCGCAAAATTTAAACCTTATCGCTGAGAAAAAAAAGAACAAAAAAAAGGGTTTGCAGAAAATTTTTACGATTTTAACGCGCATCTTTGCTTAACAGCTGTCAAATGAGAGAACTGTATTTTCCGAACCATGAAATGGGTAACCTGTTCTGCGTCCTGGTTGACACAATCGCTTTATCAAATTCCGTGGGAGGGGGGGGGGGGGGAAGAGGTGTTCTACGTTATCTTCTCCAGCCATAAATTACGATAAGACCTACTTTATCCTCTGCCGTAGACTTTCCGGCAGTCTCCTTTCTTATTCTAGGCTATTGATTTTCAGTATCGCCAATAGATGGCGTTATTAAATAGTCTCCACAATCGTTCATACTCATATAAGGAAGCAAATAAAATGAAAGGACGCAAATATCCGAAAAATAAATAAAGACGATTGGCTAGATCAAAGTCCTGTACAGTAGTAACTTCGGTTTTACTGGTCAGAATGTTCGTGCGAAATAATTGGGACAAACTGAAATAGACTTTTCAGAACTATGACTTTTATATCTGAACTTTAGTTTTTATAACCAAAATTATTGCTGTTTTTAATATTTCTTTTAAAAATAAATCATTTATTCTACAGACCACATTTTTCTACAAAAAAAATATATTTTTTTTCTATTACTTTTAAATGTCAGGACGCAAAAAAATACAAATTATTTTTAATTAAACTAAATTAGAACTTGCTGAAGTGTCCTCTCATTTGAAATAATGTACCAATAAACGTAAAGATCGTGTTTTTTTTTTTGCAACAAAATTTACGAAAGGACATTTAAAAGGTCATAAAATAGATAGAATTAAGGATATTTTGTTACGGGAAAACAACGAATTTATTTCTCTAATCTAGATTGAAAATCTATTTCCCTCTTAATATTAGAATTTTTAAAAATGTCCGCACGATCCTTTTCTGAAATAAAATTTTTGTTCTGATCCTTTTGATAAGAAAAAACTCCCTTTTAAATTCAAAAAATTATTAACTACAATATTGTAATGTAGAAATAAATTTAAAAAAAAAAAAAAACTCAATAAAAACTCTTTTTCATCGTAAATTCGTCAACAAGTAAATAGCCTGAAATGTCTACAGAATTTTGTTGGCAACATTTCAAAATCAGTCAATATAAGCAGACCAAACACCGAATATCCTCAGACGAAACATGTTCAGTTTTCCAATTCTCAAAAAAAAAAAAATGCATTAAAAATAGAAAAGAAACACTTCAAATTTATAAAAGAAAAAGGATATTGAAATAAATACGCTTATATATCCGTTTAAGGATTCACGTGTGTATTTTCTTGTCATACACTTTTAGATACAATTTCATGTCTAGAAATGGTGGTAAAAAAAAAATGCAAAAAGGATATTTTTTTTTTAAGAATAGGAAAAACCCAAATTTAAAGCAAGGGCAAATTTATGTCCTTTAAAATTAAATATTGTTCGTTAAAAAAAAAAAAAAAATTCTATTCAACGAAAAATTGAAATTTTCGTGTAATAATTTCAAAGAAAAATACGATGACGACTGCTGGGCTGAGAGGATTATTAAACGAACTCCTTCCTTTTTGATTGTGCATAAAATGAACGGAAGAAAACTCACAAAACAGGAATATGAGCGAGAAAAAAAGGAAGAATGCCGGCTTGGCAAAAGAAAACATAAAAAAGAAAAAAGGAAACATTTTACCTGGTATCATCGATTAAGAGTCGTATGTGTTAGGATGTGAGTGTGTGTGTGTTTGTGTGCCTGTGTGTGTGTTTGTCTTTCCTTTTTCCTTTTTTACTCCTGTTCTTCTTTTTTTTTATAGTTTCTGGTTTCGTAAAATTTTAACTTGAAATTTTTAATATTTTTTACTTTTACAATTGGACTTCCCCGTTTTAACGAATTTTGCCCTTCAATTATAAAATGTCCTTTTTCAAATAATATGTTTTTTTTTTTGTTAATTTTTTACATAATTTTTTGGTAGTTTTTTTTTCTTAAATTTAATTTCTTAAGCTCTTTTATTCCCCCGTCGATGACAAAACCCAAATTCAAATTTAATATTTAAGAATATACTCTTTTTAATCCTTTAGTACATATACAAATATATCTTAGGCCTAGAGGCACACAAAAGAGAATTGTTTTTTTTTTCTTTTTTTGAACTTACCTTAAACTTGGAACAGCAGCGGATGCCTGTAGCGGTGGTGGGACATTGTACGGGAAGGGCAGTTTAGCAGCGACAGCTGGATTTTCGAACAACATGTTTGGTTATAATTTGGATATCCTTTTCTCGTTTCTTGGATTGATTTTCTTTGCTTTAACAAGATTATCGCGATAAAAAAAAAATTCTACTATTTTTTTTTGTTATTATTATTATTATTATTATTATTTTTATAAGTTTTAAGTATTATTATTTTAGACAAATACGAATAAAATTTTATTACGAAACAATGTGTTTTTTGTTTTGTTTTTTGAAGTTTTCTTTTAATTTGATTTTGAATATTGAACGATATTTTCTTTTATGATCCTTTAATTATATGAATTTTTTATTTTTTTATAAATAATATAGAATATTTTCTATTATCCTTTTTTTATCTTCTTTATTTAACTTTTTTTTCTCATTACTTTTAATGTTGTTTTCTTCTCATTTCTTTTTTTTTTTTTTGGTCTAATTATATAGTCTGGCCAATAAAAAATCCACTGTGTATAATCCTGTTTTTAATATCTAAAATTTAGAAAGTGCAGGACATGAGTTAACGGTTTATCCACAAATAATAAAGGATTAAATTCATTGAAAATAAATCTAATCAGTTCGGTTTTTAGTCAAATTGTTTGGCTTGGTATATTCGTTTGATTGGAAAAGGACATTTTCTTCTTAAATTTTCCTATCACTTTTTTTGTTGTAAAATGAAAATTTCTAAGGTATTCTTTATATTAAATAAAGAATATTAAAGGTATACATGTCAATTTAAAATCAAATTTGGAAGTTATTAACTGCCTAGACGAGTAGAAAGGATTTGTTTTTTTTTTTGCTTTCAAGAGTCCTGTTATGATAGCCTACCTATTGGTTGGTTGGAATTTTACTTATTAAACTAGTAGGCATTTTTAAGGGTAATTCTGATACAATTACACTATCAGAGGATTGTTAAAACTAATCGACAGATAATCAAACATTTTTGTTCTAATCTAGAATTTTTAAAAGGATCTTTTCATATTCTATTGGCAAAAGAAAAAAAAAAACTAACAAGAAAATTTTACAAATCAATTATTGTTTGTTGGTAATATGAATTATAGATGATAAGGAGACCCCCTGCTCCCCCCAAGCATTACTGGTGTTGTTTTTTTTTTTTTAAATGCAAAACAAGATATTAGAATTACTGCAGGTTTTTTTTTTAATTTTAAATTAAGCCATAATCTAATAAAAAAAAACACAAAATTTAGATTTGATACAACAAAATTTTTAAAAATTAATAACAAATTTAATAAATTTGTTATTAGGAATTTTAAAATTTTTTTACATTTTGTTATTTTATTTTTCCTTTTTTTTTTCTTTAATATAAAACAAAAATAAAATGGAAATTTTATTTATTATTCTTGTTAGGAAAAAATAACATTCAAATTTAATTTTGAAAAATTAAAACAATCACAAGACTATAATGTATTATTTAATCAAAACGCAAGAACAAACTTAAAAAAAAAAAACGTTTGAAATTATTTTTAATCAGTTAAAATCAATTAAATATAATATAATTGCTGATCTATTTCATTATTTTCGAATAGTTTTTCCATTCTGTTTGTTGACCATATGAATTATAAATGATAAGGGGAACCCCCTTTTCAATTTAAACTGGTTTGTTTGTTTTTTTCTGTTCAAATTGGTGAGCAATATATAAAAATTCCTATTGTTTTTTTTTTTAATTTTAAAATTAAGCTTTAATCAAATATAAATCGTATTGCATTAAAATAACTTTCCAATTTAGTTTATTTTTAATGGAATAAGAAATTTTTTTCTTTAATAAAAAAAAAACAGTTTGTTGAGCAACACTGGTAGTTGGTTGTATGGAAGTAACACAGAAAATGCACAAAAACAACGTACACAATATGCAGCTCATATTTAAAAAAAAAGAAGGACGCACGATAGTTCCACAAAACACGACAGACAGGTTGAGGAGGATATTCTGTTATTTTTCTCTTTTTATTATGTTTCTCTCCACACATTTCATTTCTCTGCCCCAATACACTAGCTTGATACTTTTCTAATTCGTTCGCTCTAAGAATTGCTGGGTCTCTCTTTTTCTCCCTCTCTCTAAACATCTCCTTGGGATCAATTCTTTTCCTACCATCGAAGAGTGTCTTTTCATGCTTTAACTTTTGGATCTCTTCTCCTTTTTTTACTTTTATTACAAATAATTCTTATTACTCTTATTATTATTATTATTATTATTAGGATTTTTTTCTTCTTTAGTGTATCTTTTGTTTGTTTATATGCGGTGCATTTTCTTATTTAAAAGAAACGTGTCCGTTTGAGTTTA
The DNA here is from genome assembly GCA_958298945.1 of Atherix ibis. Lineage (NCBI taxonomy): Eukaryota > Metazoa > Arthropoda > Insecta > Diptera > Athericidae > Atherix > Atherix ibis. The sequence goes on from OY282605.1 coordinate 132,398,843, forward strand.
ATTTTTTTTTTTTTCCCACACTAAAATTTATATCTAAACCCTTTCCCCCCCCCCCCTCCTAAAACAAACCATCAATAAAGAGACAAGATAAACAGATTAAAAGGTATAAAAAAAATAAACATTTTTTCTGGTCGCTCTCTTTAATTGGTAGGTTTCTGCTACCAATTATGAGTGATTAGTAACCCGCGATTGTTTGAAAATTTCCTAATTTTTCTAATTATTTTTTTTTAGTGCACAATCAGTCTTATAAAAATTTATAGTTATTCAAATTAATAAAAATACTCAATTAATTATTTCACAAATTTCAAAAAATTTCTTTTAAGCTAATAAGTAAAAAACAAAAACCAAAAAAGGAGTTAAACGAATATTATTTTATTTAGTTCTTAAAAACTCTTCAAAAAAAAAATTCCTTTTATTTTTATTTATTTGAAATTTTGATTATTTTCGAATAAATTTCGTAACTTTATTCGGAATGCCGTTGAGAAGGAAATTTTAATAACAAAAAAAAACAAAAAACGTCGCAATTTAACGTTTTGCTGTTGACGCACTTTTTTTGTTTTTTAAAGATTGCATTTTATTTGTATTTTTTTTACCTTTTATAACTTTTTTTCTATTTATTTCAATTTTCGTTTAATTTTCCGTGGTTTTTCTGAATTTTTTATTCTTTTTTCTTTTTTTGTTATTATTATTTTGACGGTACACACAATTTAAAAAAATCTATTTTTTTCTTTTCTTGCTTTCTGGATTTTTATTTAATACACAATTAAGAAATTAATTATCAATAAGTAATTATATGATGAGGAACGGAGAAAAACATTTATTTCTCTTTTTTCTTTTATCCTTAATGCAATAAATATGATCGAAGAAACATAAATGCAAATGCAAACAAAAAACGACGATGATACCGGGAGGCGGTTATCTTTTTAATCATCGGAACAATATTACACACACTAAATAAAATTCGACAAAAAAACTAACTAACAGACCATCAGTTTATTAAACAACGGTCGCAACCGGACTGAACTCGAAGCCAAAACTGTTTCCACTCGCAAACTTTTCCAACTATATTCGAATGACGCTTGATGGCGTTGCATGGCGCAAATACAGTGTATTTGTACGACGACGTGTATATGTGCACGCTCATATCTGATGTGTGCGATCATATAAAATTGTGTTCTGTACAATACTCGCATGGGTGCAGCACACACGTTAAGTTTGTTGTGTGCGCGGCGGAATGCTTTGTATTCGAGAAAATTTTTTTTTTTTGGTTTGGCGAATCGATCGGAATTAGTGTGAGTGATACAGTAGATTTCGTTCTGTTTCTTTGTGTGTTTCGATGAATTGAATTGCACAATTTTTGGCTGCTCAAGTGTGTTTGTACTTAGGCACAAGTTCGAATTTGCATAGACGCGCGGCTGGGAGAGTTTCGAACAAAATACGTACAGAAATTTGTATATAAACAAATTCTCATAAGCAGAAATGCATCATCATCAAACCTAAAAATTATGCTTGAGAAACGTGCGGGGACAAGGAAATGTTCACTAAAAAAAAACATTGTCTTTTTACGCAGCCTAACTTTGTTTTTTTATTTTTTATTATAATTTTTTGTTACGTCGTTGTTGGTCGGCAATTCATACCAAAAAGAGAATCCGCTTTGCATATTCGCCGCCAAATGAGAGCGAGAGAGTAATTGTTGCGCTCACAAATTTCCTTTTCTATCGTGAGTCTGCTCGACGTAATGTGCGAGGGAAGCGAGCATAGAGCTTTTAACTATGACGTTTTAGAATTCCAAGAAAACAAAAAGCATGTGCTTAGGAAAAGTGGTTGAAAACAGTCACTTATAAAATTGATTCGTTACAAAATAGAAGAGTTTCTTATTAAAAATATATTACAAAAAAATTTCGAAATACACAAAATTATTTTATCAAAATTGTAAAAATATTTCAAAATCTTATTAAATATAATCTGCTTTTATTCCACACACACAAAAAAAAACACCACAATTACTGTGTCTGCCCAAAACCAAATTAAAAATATCAAAACCGTATTTTCTCTATAAAAAAAAAACCCGCAAAGTTCTTATTATCAAATAATTTATATAGCCAGAATTTTTTTTTATAAAATAATTTTTTATACAATAAGAGACTGTTTTTTGCATTAAGAACTTTGACATTCTTCCAATGCCACCCACTTAATCAGACACACACACACACACACACACTGGCACACAAACCTATACACACATATATGCAATGCATATTGTGGGTTTTTTTTTCTCTTAACAAAATTGAAATTGTATATTTGTCCTTTTCTGTGGAGCATTAAGGTTGTGTCTTATCGGTGAAGGGAATTAGGTAGATGCACGCGGAAAGAGTAACCCTATCGGTATGAAGTTTATTGCGCGCGCATTGTGTCTATTGCCATAGAATATAGAGGACTTAAAAAGCTCGATAAGAGGTATTTTTTTCGAGTGCAACGAAGGCGGCGGTGGCAGTGTTAAGTTAAAAGACGGCTGCAGACATCAGGCACGTACACTTCCTTTTCCTTTTTCGTTGGGGAACTGTGTCCCTCTTGTTGCCTTACAAACTTGTCTGCCCGACTAAATGCCTACAACGAGAAGCCGCCGAACGCAATTGTATCTGTTAGCATAGAAAATATTATTTTGCTACGTTTTGTCTGGCATGTCGGCATCGACACGTCCCAGTGTATCCGAGCTCCCTTCTTACCGAAACACTCGAATAGGACCACCCCTCCTTACATTGATTTCAACATGTGTTGCTGTTATACCTGAAGTATCGATAAAGCCACTTAGAACGGCCCTCCGAATGTTTATTTGCTGCTGCGGATGCCACAATGTCAATTCCAAGGACAACAAGAATAGGCGATTTGCTCGTCAGATGCCCATGCCCTCATATCCGATGTTCAGCACTCCTACATTCCCGTATAAGTATAGTTCGTGTGGTCATTGACCAAGTCCATCCACTTTGCTTGTGGAATACCGACTATAAAGACGAATGCAAATTGCGATTGTTAGAAACATTCGACACTATCTCTGAACTGAAGTCATTTGGCTTTCCGGTCCTCACGAAACGGTCGTCGTAACCAGACCAAAGTCACATTTTACCATGTACGGACGCGTATTCGAGTTTCCTCTCTAACAGAATGGATCGCAGATGTTTGATAAAGCGTCATTTCGACCTGCTCTCATGATTTTTTTTCTTAATAGAACGACTGGGAAACGAGTGCATATGGCAATATGGTAACACAAATAGTCCTTTGGGAAGTCTTAAATGGCGGAAGAATATAAATTTTACTTATTCCCCTGCGGTATTATTCGGTAATCGCGTCAATTTTGTGGTGTTCATTTGTTAAAAACTTTTGCAAACTCTAAAACTTCGACACCCACCTCCCCCTCTCCACAAGCCTTTATAATCACGAAAAGGAGTCTATTGTTTTGGCAATGTCAATAGGTAAACTGCCAAAAACTGGTATCGCATTTCGCCAATCGAATTAATAGTTCACCATTTACACTCCCATAGAACTTGCCTGATTTGCTTTACTTTAACTTCGATTCTTCTTGTTTCGCCAACATAAACTTTTCGTACGTTGCAGTTGCAAACTCTTTTCGAAATTGCTTTTCGACTTTTCCTACCATTAATTAAACTCAAGAACATAAATACTAATACGCCCTCTCATTGAACGGTAGCCATTGTTTCTTGAATTCGTTGAAAGTTAACAACAGAAATTGCCCAAACAATCGAACAATCAATAATTTTCGCAAATTTAATTTTACTATTTCATTTTTCCAATAAAAAGGGTTGGTGGGGCAGGAGGGGACAAAAATATTTTCTTTTAAATATTAACTTTCAAAAGTTAAATTATCTATTTTTAATCATAATTATGCTCAGGATTCTTCTGAATTTACCATTTCTCCTTTAATTAGTAACGGTCCTAAACCCACTTGCTATTATTTTTTACAAACTCTAAATCTTCTCCATCTAACAAACTCTTATGGAGTCACAATAAAATAAACTTCAACATCAACTTTTACAAGAAATTAATTATCCTAAAAGGCGTTTGACAGATGTCCGAGCGACCTTAGGTGTCTGAGCAACATTATTATATTCAAAAAAAAAAAAAAACAGTTCGAGTTGGAATATTAAAAAACAATTGAAAAAATCAGATTTCCTGTAACAAACCCGCCCGTTCAGTTTTTGACCAGTGGTGTTGCACGAGAGCTCGATCAGAATTTGTTCGTGCAGTCAGAATTTGCCCGAGCTACGATTTCTTTTCTTATTCATTTGACATTTGACATTTGTTTCGTTTTTGTGAACGATTTTCAATTTTTTTGTTGCGTTTAGCGTTTTGAAGTGCAATTTATTTCGCAATCAAGGAAAAGGTAAACAAATTTTTTAATAATATAAAAGAAAATAATAAACATGCTAAAAAAATGGATAATTTGAGAGAATGCAGCAATGGAAGCAGCAGTCGCAGCGATCGCTATAATGAAGCGATAATAATGGAGAGCTGTAGCGCAAAGAGCGTCTCGGTTAGGACAGTTTATACTGAAAGTTACTGATGGAACTTCGCGGCGGTGATCAAAAAGACTAGATGCAGTTGAGCAATATATTTTGCAATATTTTATTTCTGTTGCAATTTTAACATTTTGAATTTTTTAAAAAGAAATTTATTATTTTTCCGCTAGATGGTAGTAATGACATATATATAGGGTGCAAAAGATGGAAATTAACAAAGAGAATATTCGGTATATTTTACTATTTTTTGTTGTTGATAAAGGCGAAATTGTAAATGCTATTTATGGTCCCAATACTGTCACAGCCAATTACGCGCCATTTTGATTTCGTCGATTCCGTTTCGGTATTTTCGATGTTAAAGATACATCCAGCAAAAGTAGGGAAATGCCAATAAAATCATGCAATTGGTCGAAGTAGCTCGGCATGTTAGCCCTTTAGACCGCCCAGAAGCTAAAGACCGATACTAAATAGTTTTAAACCATCTGTATGAAGTTGGATTCAAAGCGTGCTGAAAATGCTCAAACGGTGGCCAAACCAGGACTAACAGCCAGGAAGGTTTTGCTTCCTGTGCATTTGGTGAGACTGGACAGGAATCAGCCACTATTAGCTGCTTCCAAATGACCAAACACTAAATTCGCACATCTTCTGTCAACAATTTAACCGTTTGAAGCTAGATAATTAATAAAATAAATTTAAAAAAATCGATGGAACCAATAAATATAGAAATTATCAACAACTCACGATTTCTTCCTCCTCCGCTCAAATTGCTTGGAGCAATTCTTCCCATTCAATTGGAGAACGGGAGACTTTGAAGGACTTCTTTTTGATGAGCTAATTCCTTAGATTATAGAAGCACTAAAAAAGGCCTCTAGACAAAAATGCTCTCCAAATTTTGTTGGCAATACATTCTTAAGACCGTACATACATGAAAAATAACAGAAACGGCGTAAATCAGTGGGGGCCAATTTTAAATTTGAAGCGGTTCGTTTTAAACCATTTTCATATGTGATGATGTCATTTATGCGTAAGTAAATCGATTTTTTAATATTGCGGATTTTGTTTGGTTGATGGAATTAGTTTCGGAAATTTGCAATAAAACACAGTATTATTCTATTTTAAAACATTATTTATTAAAACAGAATTATAAAGTTGAAGAGCATATAAAAATATAAATTGTAAGTTATTTGATTGAATCAAAACAATTATGTGCACAAATAAAAATCCATTCGAAAAATGCAAAATAAATTAAATTAAATTAAAACCACACCACAACTTAGTAAAGAATTAACTGAAATTAAATTATTTCTTGCACTATTAAAATACATTCACTTAAATTTTTTCTTACACACACTTTACGTACGCCGGCACTGAACTATTTTCTGGTAAACATTGAACTGTCAACATCACATTTATTTACATTTGTTTGAATGACGAATTTTTCACTTTTTAATCACTTTTTGGACCAAATAAATCATTAAAAGCCAATTAAACACATTGTAAACTAAATTTTTTCTTAATTTTTTTAGTAAAAATGAAGATGTTAACTTACCGAAAGAAAGGAATTCCCGGCTTCCTCCATTCCGTAAAATTACCAGCATCTCTTTATGAAACACTTTATTTTCTGAAAAATAAATACTTTCTATTAAATATAATCAACAATATAACTATTTATGCAAATAGTTACTTTTTTGTAAATACTTCAAAAAAGATAAAAACCACACTTCTTTCACTTGCACTTTCCGATAAATGTCAAAATAACCACTTTAAAAACAACAAAATTATGCAAGCATTTCGGTATGCTACCACTTTCATGGAGAAAGGCGTGTTTTAAAACTCTCCGAAAATCTACAAAATTGAGGCGCTTCATATTTAATTGATATTTACGAAACAAATAATAAACCTAAAATACAATTCCATTTCATATCAAAAGATTGTACAAAAAATAAAGATTGCCTGTCGTTGTGTTTAAATTGTATTTTTCTTTGGAATAAGTGGGTTAAAATGGAATTCAAAAAATTTCTATTACGAAAACGAGATGTCAGTGGGTGTCTTGTCTACATAAAAAAATCTACACAAAAGTATGCAAGTAGTTTGGTTTCTCGCCGCTTTTGCGATAATCTCAGTTCATAGATGATAAATGCAAAAATACTGAAATTGTGAATGGAATTTATGGTCCCCATACTGTCACAACCAATTACGCGCAGTTTTATTGTCAATAAAATGTCAATAAAATCATGCCCAGGAGCCAAAGATCAACCTCACAAAACAGTTTTAAACCATCTGCATAATGTTGGATTCAAAAAAACCTAGATGTTTATTGTAATAAAATAAATAATAAACCTAAAATGCAATTGCATTTAATACCAGAAGATTAAAAAAAAACATTCTAATACCAGAAGATAGGCAATCTTTATTTTTTTTTTTAAAAGATTTAAAGTCGTGTTTAAATTGTATTTTTCTTTGGAATAAGTGAGTTAAAATGGAATTCAAAAAAAATCGACTAGGAAAACTAGATGGCAGTGCTATGTCTACATAAAAAAATCTACACAAACGTATGCAAGCAGTTTGGTTTCTCGCCGCTTTTACAATAATTCAGCCAGAAAATTGCGTATAAATATGTGTATACGAAAATCTGACGTTCGAGGCTATCCAGGTATTCTTTCATTTAAGACCAATTCCTTTAGCTAGTTAGTTATTTCCCCCCTTAACTCCTTGCAAATGCGGCTGGTTCGAACATGTTTTGGCTAAAAACACGGTTATCGATTTGACGGTTATTAGATTAAATTTACAATTTTTTTGTTTTTAGTAAATTTTGCTTTACGTTATCAAAATTCAATCATTTGAAAATGTAAGCACTACGAAATTAACTGAAACTACTAATTTTTCAGAACAGCTTAACTTCGAGTTTTTTTTGTTAATTTCGAATAAAACTTGCTATTCACCACACCAGTTTTCTACCTTAGCTATGAGAATGATTTAAAAACGGAAATCAGCACAAGATTGGTTAAGGAACATTTGGGGCCGGAAGATTTGGTGTATTCGGTCAGGAGGGGGAGCCAATTTAACAAAATTTAAGGCGCAATTTAGTTGCTATATACAAAGTAACGACACCCATTGAATTGCCCATTAGATACGAGCATAACCATTTGGCCTCCATCGAAATAAGATTTATATCATTTAATTAGTGGAATTGGAGAATGTCTTAAAGTTGTCGATTTCATCAGGCTAAGTTTACAATTTTACATTGGAGACGATTAATTAAATCATCTTAAATGGTTTCGCGTCAAATGATTAATTATGAGACAGAACTGACAAAATGCCCCCCATTTTTAAATGTTATTTATTTCGACTTTACGAAAATTTATGACAATTTCTGTAAGTATAAATTCTCTTTCGAAAATATTGTGGATTTTTAAAAAATAAGAAAAAAAATGGGGAATTTGTTTTTGATTGATTTTTACTGAATTTTTTTATTTAAGGATATTTGTTGGTGACTGTTTATTAATATTTCTTAACCGCAATGGATCCTTTTTGTTTTTATGAATTGAAATTTAATAAATTCCCAAATGATTAATGCAATTATTTTTTACTCTCGAAATAAAATAAAAAAAATGTTTACTTATTACGAAGGTGATCCGGATGACTGTGAAAACTCTAATTCGCCTACTAATTAGTGTTGGTTGGTACTCATGTTCCAAAAGGTTTAGTATTTTGCTAGTTTTCAAAATCCTATTAAGCTTTTTGTAAAAATTTCAGATTCTAAACTGTGTTTGCTTAGCATTGACAACTTGGCTATTCTTGCACCTTTACAAGAAGTGGAGGGAATATAGTCATTAGCTTATCTTAGTCAGTCCAAATTATTTGATTCAAAAAAGGGCTTTCCCCTTCTAATAAAAAAGGGTAAGCTATTGTTATAGAGATAAACTTGTTTTGCACGTCCTTACGTAATGCTCTTGAACTTCGAAGCGTACTAGAAAAGTAAAGGAATCTGGCAATACTACGGACTACCCTTCTACATAGTTCCTCCAACATTGTCCGGCAACTACCCTAAAGACCGTGATTTATGACGTCACGAAAAATGAGACAGCAAAATTTGGAACAAGAATGTTAAGCTTAATGAATCTCCGAGTTGTGCTTATGAAACGCTGCAACGATTCTTCAGGAAACATTGCTTATTAAAAGCACACTTTTCTCGGTAGCGCAAAGCATTTTTTTAAGGGCCGTGGCAGAAGCAGTGGAAGAAGAACACCGAACCGAGAGGTCTTCAACATCGAAAACTATCGATGGGGCTCTTGTCCCCTCACTCGATCCACATTTTCAACAATGATCGTGCTTGAAAATTTCAGTAAGGGCTCTTGGCCCTCACTCGATTAATAATGATCTTTCTTGAAATGCTCAGAAATAGGGTTTTTTGCTATGATGGCCAAATGATAAAACTGATCATGGTGGACAGGAGCCTACGAAGGTTCTTTCTGTGCCCTTTATTGTTAGGTGTAATCCTAGCTAAGGAAAGAATGAGGTAAGGCCGTCGATAAATATTAAAGCCTGAAGTAGTTGAAAGGCTCAGACAATGGGTTCTTGGCGTCAGATCGGATATTGCAGACATTTGGATGCTGTACTATGATAAGGTCGCCATCAACGAGGTTTTATCGGTTAAAGGAATTCCTATGGTTAACTAATCCCCTTCCCCGTATAAAACACAACCTTTTTTTTGTTGCTCAAGATCGAGTGAGAGTAAGTACGTGTGTGTTGTGTTTGTAGATTTTCGTATTGCTTTCAATTGCCTGCGATGGGATCGCATCATTGAGCGGCTTGAGGAGGTCTCATGTGAAGAAACTTCTCTATGGGGAGGTTACTTCCATAAAAGGTATACGGCAGTGTACGGTAACAATGGGACGGTTGTTCGCCAGATGGTGCATGGCTGCCCACAGGGATCTGCCGGTCCCGGTCTGGAATATGATGATGATGAGCGATTTCTTGATGCAGTTGGAGAAAACCGGTTGCAGTGTGATCGCATATACGGATGATCTACTGCTTGTGATTGAGGGGCAGAGTATGCGGTAGATGCAGATGGTGTCTAAATGGAGCAATAGAATGGGAATGAATATCTCAGAAAGGAAGACTGTGAGTATGTTGTTGAGAGATTCAAGTAGGTCGCCCGAAATTCGTTTAGAGGCGGTCGGGGTCCGATACGCGCGGGAGGTACGTTACCTTGGAGTATAGGTTGAAGAGAGACTGATCTTTCGGTCGGAGGGTGCGTGGCCGGTTTGATTGGCATACTGGTGCGAGTATTTCGCAAGGAATGGGGAGTTCGATCCAGAGCGGTGAAAGTCCTATACAAGGGTGTGTTTGTTCTGTGTGCTCTGTATGCGTCGTGTGCATGGGGTGACAATATGTGTTACCAGTATGCAAGAGTAGGCATAAATGCTTGAATGTACATATGTAGAACCGTATGAACTGATGCGATGCAGATCCTCATGGGAGAAATTCCATGGGACTTGGAGGTGCTGCGTGGAAGCATTCACTACAGTCTACGGCGGGACATCCCATTTGCTGGTTCTCCGCTTATGAGTAAAGAGGTTCATGATCTTAGTTCATGATCTTAGTCCACGACCGCAGCATGTACTGGTCCTGAATAGAATACATGAAATTTGGCAACGTCGATGGGATGAGAGTGTAAATGGCAGATGGACACACATGTTCATGCGCTTTGTGTCTGCATCTGGATTTGAAGGAGGTCTGTTCCTTGGGTATTTAAGCACGGGGCATGGCAGTATGAATGGGTTCCTCCTGTACGAGCGTGGACTGGCTGCGGAGGCTAGATGCCCTTGTGTGGCGGCGGAGGAGAGTGCCAAGCGGATTTACGTGACCTAGGTGCATGTGGAATTATAGTAAATAGTGATAGTGTGGATGGGAGTGGTGTGTTAGGTCTGAGAGAACGATATGTTTTAATAGATTTGCTGTGGTACTTCTTTAAAGGCGCCTTCAAGATTCAAAAACACTTGAAACCAAGTCATCATAAGTAATTTTGATAACATCCAAAAGAGTCTAACCATACCCCATTCTGAACTTTAGGCCCTGTTCAAGATCTAGAAAAAGGGTAGAATTGACGCTTTCGAAGCTTATTTATTGTAGATCGTTGATAAAATGAGACTCATAAGAATGCGATGATCAGGATACTAAAAACCTTTTTAATATTTACAAGGTCCTGTCCGGAATGTGTACAGTGCCTACATTTATGATAGTAGAAGATTAGGTTGGCCCTAAGTTAGGAGTTGGAAAACCTCAATGCAAACCCAGGACATCTTCAATTGTTTTATTCTTTATGCAATATTTCAAATCACAAATCTTGTCGGTTTAAAGAGGATAAATCGTTTTTTTTTCTTGTATAAACGTCAGTACAATGAAATCGAATACTTTAAAGGGAAAAAAATCCTTTTCAAATTGAAATCACAATAAATGAGAAAAAAATCCTAACATTTAAATTGTTCCGCTTTTGTATAGATTTTTGAAATTTAAAAATTTGTAAATGTTCCTTTTGGAAGATTGCCTGTATTAGGTTTGAGTAGAGAAAATTTGTGCATGCATTTCGATTGGAAGTTGTAACAAACCGCCCAGAGTGTATTCGTTGTCCACAATTCATGAAAGACGTTCGTGCTATATCAGGTATCGACAGAGTTCAGAAGAACGTCCCAGCATTCACCTTTACAGTCGACTTCCTTGTCGAGATTTTAGATCTTGCAATCTGGCCGTGCCATTTGTTTAGCAAGCAAACAACAATTTACGTTTCCTCATCCTACATTCGTGAAACCGAAAACATGCCGTAGCGAATCATCGACATTCGAAACCGGCAGCCCCCACAGCCGATAGACGATATCCTCCAACTAGTATTGTTCATTTACCTTCCATTTACGTTTTGGGCAACCCGATGACAAGTCCCAGTCGGTCGGGAGGAACTGACTCTTGGCAAACGGTGCGGCAACGTATCTTCGTACTTGAAAATGAAAACCGAGTCGTTCAAGAACGGATCCCAGGAATCTGAGAATTTTCGTAGGTGATAGACCCCACATTGGCTGCACACAGCAGCTAACCAAGTGAATTTATCCGAATACCACTTGCACAGTTCTGGTATGAGATGGAAATTAGGTGTAAATGTTAACCATGGAATCTGTCTATTATGTTCGGCACTCCCTTGGATCTTCTAAACAGAAATTCTTTCCTTAATAGATACCACAGCCCTTTTCAATTGATTTGTGTTTCGTGATACCAATTTACGCTATGATAAGCCGAGTGAAATATTTTCTCGATAAAATTGTAACAACAGACGAGCATGTCGCATTGTAAATCAGTATTTGCCAAAATCAAAAATATCTATTGACTTGCTATTATAATGAAATCAAAAAGAATTTTTCTCGTAAATTTTATATTTTCTCAGAATTTTATAACAGCGGATTTGGTATGTACTGTCGACAAAAGGAATTGGAAAAAAAATTAGTCAGTTTTTATATTTAAGAAAGTTTTTTTTTTGAAAGTATTTAGTTAGTACTTTTTAAGATATCTTCTGAGATTTATCAATTTTATGTGAAATATTTTTAATATTTTGTGCTGGAAGGTACTTTCAGTTAGAAGGATACGTGCACGAAGCGTGCAAGTGGCACTACTATTGGTCATCGAAAGATATATTGTTAGTTGCACAGAAAATATTTAAAAGAACTGGATCAGTTGGCAATCTTACTTGAAGAGGTCCTAAGCGCACTGTGCGCACTGATGCAGTGGTGGAAGCTATACGCCCGAGTATCGTTGAGGAACTATCTGCTCAACTGGGCATCGAAGATACTGAAAATGGATTTACAAATTTTTTTAATAAAAGATTAAATTGCTCCAAGGTTTACTGAACTTTTTGAGAGGAGAGCGAGAATGGTGCGTAAATGAGTGTGTAAATGGCACGCTAAATGGCTGCAACAGGGTGAATGGCCAAAAGGTCGATTCCGATTGTACTTTCGGGTCTTGGCCTGAGCGGTGTCAAGGTTCCTTACCGTAGCTCAATGAGCGGAGTACAAACCGAAGTACTCTTAAAACAAAAATTGGTACCACGGGAATTAGGCGCGTTAGGCAGCAACGTGGTAGCTGGTAGGAGCCACTGGTAATTATCTCGGGCGCTGTCACTGCTTATAACAGTAGAGGTTTAGATAGGCCTTGCCACTAACAGTTGGAGTAATCAGCTTGTAACTGGTTACTGACTGTAAACTGCCAGTAATGATAGTGCGTTGATTGAGCATAACCCAATCCCTATGGTCATAAGCGACTCGTTGACGATAGATAAGTCACGTTAAATAACATAATACTTTACTGGTCCAAGCTTTACTATCCCAAAATACTCTGCGGTGCCTGCAGAACGCAATTTTTATTTATATCAGTCAGTCTTTTGGCCATGCCATATTTCTGTAAAGTTATCAGCTTAGCTTAATTCAAAATTACATGTTACATTTAAGCTTAATGCTTAAGTTATAGTTATAGATAATAATGCTTTTGGCTGGTCTCAACTCTAAGAGATGGTGGTGTGAAAAAACAAGTTTTGCGGACGTTAAGCCCTAAAAGGAAGATGAGTCATGTATATTAACTAAACCATCTAGAAGATGATGGTTAAGGCTGGTAGGGAAGCATTTCGAGATTGTAGGGGAGAAGAGGGGGTTATTTATTATGACAACAAGAACAAATTGTATATTTATAATGGAGACACCAAATGTGCGAATTTCGTTAGCCTATCTGTTGTTACAAGTTTACCTTTCACGATCAGCTCATAGTATTTACTCGAGATTGGAGTAGGGAGTCAAATTGGATGTACGACGTCTGTTCAAAAAGTATTGAATTTCCGCGGGCTACGTATATTCGATTTTCGATTTTTGGTACTCATATCTCTCACTTATGCCGACAACTTCGGCCATTTTGAATGTTCAGTTAATTTTTGACAGCTACTTTGCTTGCACGTGTTTTGGCTCGTCTTCGATTTTTGCTCAATTTCGACCAAAAACAGCATCGCATTAACATTGCTAAGGAGCTGTTGGATTCTGTCCGCGACGACTCAAATTTGCTCTAGAAGGTCATAACTGGTGACGAATCATGGATTTATGGTTATGACGTGAAAACCAAAGCTCAATCATCCCAATGGAAGCTACCGCACGAGCCAAGACCGAAAAAAGCGCGCCAAGTTCGGTCGAATATTAAGGTTTTGCTTACAGTTTTCTTCGATTGCAGGGGCGTGGTGCATCATGAGTTCTTGCCACAGGGTAGAACGGTCAATAAGGAATATTACCTGCAAGTTATGCGCAAGTTGCGCAAAGCAATCCGCCAGAAACGCCTGGATTTGTGGAAGAACAAAAATTTACTTTTGCACCATGATAATGTCCCTGCTCACGCATCGTTGCTTGTGCGCGAAAATTTTGGCCAGAAACAACATACTAATATTGCCGCAGCCACCGTATTCCCCAGATCTGGCCCCCTGTAACTTTTTCTTATTCCCGAAACAGATTCTTTGATCCATTTTTTGGAATGGGCAAAAATCGAAGACGAGCCAAAACACGTGCAAGCAAAGCAGCTGTCAAAAATTAACTGAACATTCAAAATGGCCAAAACACGTGCTGTCAAAAATTAACTGAACATTCGAAAATCGAATATACGTAAACCGTGGAAATTCAAAATTAGCGACACTTTTTGAACAGACCTCGTACTCCTTAATAAGCGCATTAACCGTAGATTATACATCAAATTATTTGTTATGGTGTGGAAAAAATACTTAGGGTTAAATTTTTTTGATGTTGATTTGTTTACGCTTTAAGTTTAAAATTGGCCCCCACCGATTTACGCCGTTTCTGTTATTTTGCATGTGTGTGCGTTCTTACGAATGTATTGCTAACAAACTTTGAGCAGAATTTTTGTGTAGAGGTCTTTTCCAGTTCTTCTATAATCTAAGGTTATCGTTAGTCTGAATTATTGCAAAAGCGGTGATAAATCGTACTGCTTGCATAAATTTGTGTAGACTTTGTTTATTGATGTAGACAAAACACCCACTGACATCTAGTTTTCGTAATAGAAATTTTGTGCACTCAATTTATATGTTGGATAAGTTAAAAAATGGGCAGGGGGGTTAGGGAAATGGGGTTGTGTCTGCACTTTTGTTTACTACTGAAAAGCTTACGATTTCATTCATTTACATGGCAAAACCTTTTAATACAAGTAAGCCTCAAAAAGTCTTTGAAAAATGACAGAGCTTTAAATGACTAATTGCTATCCTTTAAAATTCAATTCTGTTTTTTTTATTTATTTTGAAAGTCGTTAACTCTATTTGATGAAAGATAAAATAAATAAGTTGACCTAAAAAATTTAAATGAAAGAAAACCCAAATTGGAGAAAAAAATCTTATCAGTGAAACTATGCAATATATTTTATATATTTAAAATTTAAACTGGTACTGAAGAAAAAAGCTCTAATTGATTATAATTTATTCCATAGACTATAAATTATACAAAAAAGTTGAACTTAATAAATTTCGAATTTAGCTACAAGCGGTGTTTTTTTTTAATGCAAAAATATTTTTTTCATGTTCGCATATATTTAAGTGTGTTAAATTAATTTTTTTATTTTATGTATGGTAAACTTCTTTTTTTCTTTCTTAGACGTACACATATTGAACCGTATTGAATAGTGTTTGTTCCCTTTTGCGATCAACTTTGATAAAATGACAAATAAACCGAAGACGACCTTGCATTCTTCTCGAAGTTGAGTCATTTCGAAAATGTCACCAGGCCAGGCCGATGACGACGCACACTAGCGAATAGTATGGATACTCGGTGATTTGTAAGAAATTCTCCTTTGTAGGTGAGGTTTTTGTTGTTGTTGCTTTTCTTCATTATTTCAAGATCTGTTCATGGCTTTGAAATTGAACAAAAATTACACACTTTAAACACAACTTTGTTCGGTAAATATTGAAAAGAGGCAATCCGATCGGCTGGCTGAAGCGACTTAACATTCGAAAATATTAAAATTCAACAAATGTTCAGCCATTATTTCACCTCTTTTTGTTCCTGGATTGTTCAAGTTCATAGACAATTTGTATGACAGCCTAGCCGTTGCTAATAAAATAAAAATAACAACAATTTTAATAGACTTTATTTGCATTAATTTATGTGGTTTTATTTATTTACTATTTATTGTGCTAATGTTGAACATTTTTCTATGAAATATCGATTGTTTATTTAACTTGGCGTTTAACCGCATGTGTTTTTGAAATTTTCCAAACACTTTTTTGAAAATTTATCCTTTACGTTATGTGAATTTATTTATGAGATCTGGCAGAAAAGTCAGGGCAGTGGAAAATAGTGTGGAGTTCCGTTGTGTATTAGTTCTTCCAATCTCGCTACGCGAACCTAAAGACCCTTAGAAGTGAAGTTGTATTTTGGAGGTGCGTTACGAAAAATGGAACAACGAAATTTGGAAAAATGATGTGCGATCAGCCAATGGGAAACATTCCTTATTAAAAGCAAAAATTTTTGGAGGGCCGAGAAGCAGTTGAAGTCGAACCTCACTCAGAGAGGTCTACAACATCGAACAATGGTAAAAATAGGGAAGAAGTGAAAGCTGTTGCGAGGTTAGACCTGAGATTAATATTGAAGCTTCTTGAAAGGCTCAGAAAAAGAGTTGTTTGCGTCAGATGGACATTTGAAACACTTGGACGCTCCACGAAAAATGGAACAACGAAATTTGGAAAAATCATGTTCCATTAAATTTTATGTTAAGTCCTCGACTTATGAGCCAATGGGAAAAATTTCTTATCAAAAGCACAAGTTTTTCGGTGGCGAGAAAAAAATTTTGGAGGGCTGAGAAGCGATGGACGTCGTAACCTCGCTCAGAGAGGCCTACAACATCAAAAAATGGTAAAGTTAGTGAACAACGATCATCTCCATTAATCTCTCGTTCACACGGCCATCTCTATGAAAGAGTTTTTGGTGGAAAAAAAAGGATTCATGTCCATAACCAACCCCCCTCTTCCTCTCAACACTTTTACTTTTGTTCCTCTCGGTAATTTCGACAACAAAAGTAGTGTAACTATGGAGCTAAAGACGATTTCAGTTAAAATACTGCTCAAAGGGGCCTTGAACGGCTGATGGAAATGACGAATAAGTGCGGTCTCTTATGAGGTTAAACCGTCGATAAACATTAAAATTGGTGACTTAGTCCTTAAAATTATTTAACAAAAGGTTCTTCAAATCAAATCGGACATGACAGAAACTTGGACGATCTATGAGTTTTTACGGTAAAAATAATTTTCTTGTGTTTACCCTGCCCGCAACCCTCATTCCTATTTACCTGATATCAGTCGGTGCGAACGTACAAAATATAAAAAAGGACATCATCTTGTTTCTTATGCAAACACAAATGTGACATTACGGGCTTTCCAAGCATTTGCATTTGCATTTGTGCAGATCGAGTGCCCTGTTAACCAAAGCCTACCCAATTTAGCTATAGGGGATTAAACGGACTTCAATGGAGTTTAATCGTTTACCTATCTAGTGCCAGGGACCAACATAATGCTTTCGGGACCAACATAAAGGAAGAAATCTGCGCACGGCTTGTGGCAGCCAGTAGAGCCTACGAGTACCTTAGCCAAAGTTAATTATTTTGCTCAAAAATTCTGACCAAGAAACCGAAGCTATTGCTGAACAAAACAATAGTGTCGCCAGTCCTCACATGCTCTAGGAAAACTTGGGTCCTCAGCTAGCTTTTAACCGTATTAAAGCAAGAGGATCCTTCGAAAAATCTTCAGGTTCACAAGAATGGACTATTCCGAACCTGTTTAACTAATAAATCATAGACCGTCGCCTAATAGAATGCGGTAGAAAACATATTCCGAATAGTTGAGGGAGATCCTGCCCGGAAATAAAAATCTTGGACGATAAGGATATGCTCGGACTGGTGCATATTTTTCTTGTATTTTTTTCTGAACCTTAGGTTTCCTCTTGATAGGTTACGGTCGACAGAATACTTAATCCTGAATGGAAAAACTCGCTTTCAAAAAGTCTACTGTAATGTTATAATGGTCCTAGAAAATCGAGCAGGTCCTGCCTTCGATGATCAAATTGAATAAAACCTTGCAATTTGTGGTTGAGCAGGTCCTGCTGGGATGATCAAATTGAATAAAACCTTAATTAGCAATTAAAATTATTTCACTAAAAATTCTGACCATAAAATTGTAGTTGCCAGTCCTCACACGTTCTATGGAAACTTGGGTGCTCAACGAGCTCTTAGACGCATTAAAGTAAGAGGATGTTTCGGAGAATCTTCGTGTTTTCTTCACAAGAATGGACTATTCCGCACCTGTTTAACGATTAAATCATGGACCCTCACCTAATAGAATGCGGTGAGCTAGAATAGTTGAGGAAGGTCCTACTCGGAAATAAAGATCCTGGACGATAAGGATATAATGCGGTGGGTTTTTTCTTGATAGACTGCGGTAGGACTGAATGTAAAAACTCTTTTTCGGAGCAACCGCGTTAATATGAACTGAAAAATACTCCCCATAAAATCAAAACGATGGATGCTTACCAAAAATTATTTCGAATTTTTTGCAGCTTTAGAGAGGACGATGCTTTAAAGAATCTTCGACTCGCTCCAATGTATTCCGCAGCCTCTTCGGGTGTGACAGCAACCTTTCTGTTGTGGCTAAAATCAAGGTCAATCGGCTGCGGTAACCCGGATACTTAATCCGAATAGTTGAGGATGATCCTGCTTAGAAGGAAGGCGATGAAGTTGATAAAGGTTACTGTCTCAAAATATAAGAAGATTGGCAAACTGACTGACCGCTGGGCAAATCCGAATCATCTGGCATTCATTGATTGAGCAGGCCTAGACCAAACTCCCCGTTACTGCGCCAATACTAATGATGATCCTTCTCAGAAATACTGTCAGAAAATCATAGTTCGTCTTGCTTTGAACCAAAAAACCATAGAGTATATAAGGGACTAGGTTCCATTTCATAGAGACAAGTTTGAAACGCATTATTCAAGACTGCCTAAGATAGTCTCTGTCAACTGGCGAAATTTTCTCATCCATATTACGGTTTAGAAAAATGATTTAATTCAAAAATTTCCAATCAATATTTTTTTTTTTTTATAAAGTTTTAATTCATTTCAAAAAAGTAATACTCAAAAATATTCCAAATTCTCAATAATCAGTTCCTATTGAAGTGAAAATTTTTAAAAATAGGACAATGACTAACGAGCTTCTACTCCTGATGGAACTGCTATCAACAAGGAACACACAATATTGGAGAATCTTTGAAGAATTTCTTTTGCATCACAATTAGAGTATAGCATGTCATCCAAGGATGCTGTTAGTTCCTATCAAAATGCAAAAAACATTTGAAAAGGAAATAAATAAATTAGGAAAAAAAATTGAAAAATTTACAAAACTATTTTTTCGATAAAAATAGAAAATGTTAGTTTTTTTTTGCAAAACAAAAGCGAAACTTGACAATATCTTTAATCAGAGCATCGTCAGGAAAAGTTTTTGGGAACGAGTAAGAAATAATGTCAACCACAATTGCAAGAAAGCTTTTCAATTTGTTGTGATGAATTTTTGGAAAAGTCAAGATTCTATGATAAGAGCGACAAATAAATGAACAACATTGCCGAGGCGGGAGGAGCAGAATCCATGCAGTTTTGAAGGCGTAGCAGATGATAATGATTCCATCGGGATCGGTGCCAAATTTTAATGAATAACAAAACAAATCGAAAAAACATGGAAAAATTTCTTGTGACTAAAGAGAAGAAACAAACAACAAAATTTGTGCATCCCCAGCGATGCATTCGTAACGAAGATTGCAAGTAGACTCGAACGCGGAAATGGTGGAAATGATAAGCAGCCACCATCAAACTTCTCCATGAGTTGGCTGGGACTCGACTAGCATAAATACGTACGCTCGATGGCCAAGTTTTAGTCTGGTTGGATGTCATTTTTGGAGATCCTTAATTTTTTGTTTCTCGTAAATTTTCCATTTTATTTTTGCCTAAAATATAAGTTTCCACCAAGATAAGTTTCCATACTAATTATTTCCGACAAGGATTTACCATAAATTACCTTTGCGTATAAAAACTCGTAGGTACAAAGTAACATGGTATGAAGAGTGACACATTGACACATACACGGTGTGCCCACTCAACGTGGAACCTGAACTCAACTAAGTGAATTTTTTTTTTTATTATTATTATTATTATTGCGATTATGTGGCGCCGCGCCATTTCATAGTTTCAAAGGAGCGGACTCGTTCCGTGGGACTAGAATCAGTCCGTCTTACCTTATAGAGTGTATATCAATCTTACCTTGTATCACAGTGCATTGTCAGTCTAGATTTACGTAATTTACGAGAGGCTGATCATTCTAGCCAATAAAGAGAAAATTTCACTTTTAATATTGACACAAACCCTCCCCCCTCCCCTAATCCAGCATAGGCCATAGCAAAAATGGTAACCGATCATATTCGAAGGCGTTCCGTTCCTATGCCATATTCACGGTTAGTCTGTGACTCGAAAAACCAACTAGACCTGCATTAATTGAATATTTCTATCTAAAACCGTCTGTTTATTAATTTATTTATTTCACTTTCTATGTAATTTTTGTACTTTGTTTTCCTTTGACGATCTGGCTCTTAGGCAGTGTCGATTTTCATTTGTGGCGATACTATTTGTCACCCAATAACAAGCACTTTGGTTTGAGGTGTTCCACAAGTCGACTAGGTGTCTGCTGTTAAATTTATTGCAATTTTCTTACCATTTCGAAACATTATTTTTCACTAATGTTGTCTGGGATCGCGCAGTTTTTTTGTTTCGTATTGGATTTATTTCGGCCACATCCAATTCTACGTGATTACCAGGTCTGTTCAAAAAGTATCGCGAATTTTGAATTTCCGCGGGTTACGTATATTCGATTTTCGATTTTTTGTGGCGTTATGTTGGTACTCATGTCTCTCACTTATGCCGAGAAGTTCGACCATTTTGAACGTTCAGTTAATTTTTGACAGCTGCTTTGCTTGCACGTGTTTTGGCTCGTCTTCGATTTTTGCCCATTGCAAAAAATTGATCAAGGAATCTGTTTCGGGAATAAGAAAAAGTCACAGGGGGCCAGATCTGGAGAATACGGTGGCTGCGGCATTATTGGTATGTTATTTTTGGCTAAATATTCGCGCACAAGCAACAATGCGTGAGCAGGGGCGTTATAATGGTGCAAAAGCCAATTTTTGTTCTTCCACAAATCCGGGCGTTTCTGGCGGATTGCTTCGCGCAACTTGCGCATAACTTGCAGGTAATATTACTTATTGACCGTTCTACCCTGTGGCAAGAACTTATGATGCACCACGCCCGTGCAATCGAAGAAAACTGTAAGCAAAACCTTTACATTCGGCCGAACTTGGCGCGCTTTTTTCGGTCTTGGCTCGTGCGGCAGCTTCCATTGGGATGATTGATCTTTGGTTTCCACTTCATAACCATAACCTCATAATTCGTTACCAGTTTTGACACTCTGGATGCTGTTTTTGGTCGATAAGGGGCAAAAACACGTGCAAGCACAGCAGCTACCAAAAATTAACTGAACTTTCAAAACGGCCGAACTTGTTGGCATAAGTGAGAGATATGAGTACCAACATAACGCCACAAAAAATCGAAAATGGAATATACGTGACCCACGGAAATTTAAAATTCGCGATACTTTTTGAATAGACCTCGTATATTGTTAAACAATTGACAATTCCGATTATATGTGTGATATGTGATAGTAAAATTTACTATAAAATCCTTAAGAGTATATACTCACGTAAATTGATGCAGACTATATGGACCATTCTGATTTTTTTTACTCGAATTCTGAGAGGAACACTGCAAATATATTTTGACCTCGGAATGCCACAGAAGGGCGCTTGCGGCAGGCCCAGGAGAATATTTCCATCCAAAGCCCACCCAACCCAGTCGACGGTCGACTTTAATTATTTTTTTCTTCTTCTCTTCTTTCTTTTATTTTATTTTGGGTTTCCTTAAGGACGCGATCTTTTTATTTTTTGTTTTCTTTAAAAAAAAGGAAAGTTTTTTTTATTACTCCGATTTCTTTCCTTTTATTGCCTATCCATTTTCATTTGTGCGACTTTTTACCTTCCCACCGATTCAATATTCCTTTTCCTCTTTGAGTGTTTATTTTGACTTTCATTTTTTTTGTAGTTTCTTTTTTCCTTTCACTTTTCTGCTTTATTTTTTTTCTCCCTTCCCCCCTCCCCGCCTTTCAGAGCGTAACACCCTCGGGTTTCCAATTAAACCCCAATTAAGCAGATATTTTTCTGCTTATGATGGGTGTGAGAGTACATCTCAACGCCAATTTCTACACAAAAGTATGCAAGTAGTACAATTTCTCGCCGCTTTTGAGATAATTTAGTCAGAAAATTGCCTATACATATACGAACATCTGATGCTAGGGCCTATCCAGGCATTCTTTAATCTAAGGTTTTTATGGAAAATTTTGACGCATTGATTCTCTCATTAAAAAATGTTGCACGCTTTTTGGTAATAACCAAATTCCGACGGCAACTGTAAACTCCAACTGAAAGTGCTGTAAAAAATTAACGAATTTTGCCCGAATCAATTGAATACAATTGCAATCAAATTTATTATCTAAAATTAAGTTAAAGTCTATTTTTTAATATAATTACAAATGGTGTATTCACTTACCTTTTTTATATTTTAATTTCAACTGTCAAAAAAAAATCCTGCCATATAAAAAAACACTGAATGTATGGCAGTACTTCAAGGACAACGACAAAATTAAAACAAAATCTGCTTCGGCGATAAAAAGTCGGAGTTTTGTGCATCCTCATAAGATTGTGAAATTTTGAAAGTTTTGACAGCGATAAATGCTTGCAGTTTGCAGTTCAGTCGGAATTGTGTCATTACCATCGATATAAAAGTTAGAACTCATTGTCCGGTTAGGTGATTTTAAGCGTACAGAATATGAGATCAACGCGGTTCGCTGGCAATAAAAATACTTCTTCAAAGTATTGAGCTACAACTAAATAAAAATTAATTAAAAGGATTTTTTTTAAATTATTTCGTTGAAGGGGAGTTTTTTAAAATGAATAAATTGAATTTTCATCTCATTTTGTAATATTAAGTTTAGTTATTTTAATAGAATAATTGAAAAATTTTATGAGGGGTTTTTTAAACTTAACAAAAAAAAAATAAACTAAATTTTTTTCTTCTTTTTATTTAAGGAAGTTCGTCTGATCTAGTTCTTTTATAATCGTAAGAATGCACACACTTGCAAAATAATCTTTCACGTACCACTTCCTATTTTTACTGAAGTACATTTTTTAGATTTTTTTCATATTATCTGAATTAAATGAAAAATCATTTGCAAAATACCCTAGAAACGATAGAATAATTTTTAAATATTATTCTAAGGCTTCCAAACGATACAATTGGCCTTGGTAAAGTCTAACCAATTAAATTTGTTTCAGTTTTTAGGAATATTAAATTTTTAGGTCAGAACATTTTTCTAGGGTAAATCGTTTCTTATTATAGTCTACATTTTTTATGAGCCGGAACAACTTTTTAGGTCAAAACATTATTGAGGTCTGAAAATTTAACTCAAAAAAGCTTAATTATTTTTTAGGTCAAAATATTTTTTAGATCAAAATATTTTTAAGACCAAATATTGTTCAGTTCAAAACGTGTTTGAAGGTAAAAAATTAAAGTAAACTTTTTTTAGAGCAAAGGACATTTTTCATATCCGAGATTTGGACTTACAAAATGAATCATTTTTCATATTTTAAGATTCATTTTGTAAGTCCAAATATTTTTAGATCAATATATTTTGTAGGTCAAAATACAAATTTTTTTTGTGAAAAATTTGTTTTTCTCCGAATATTTTTTTTTAATCAAAATATTTTTTTGTAAGGTCATAAAGTTTGTTTCAATTTTATAGGTGTAAAATATTGGTTAGGTCAGAACATTTTTTTTCTTCTTACTATTATTTAAGGAAGTTCGTCTGATGCAATTCTTTTATAATCGTAAGAACGGAAACACCTGCAAAATAACCTTTCACGTAATACTTCCTTCTTCTAAAATAAAAACTTCCTATTTACTGTCGTAAAGAATAAAACTATTTATGCAAATATATTAATTTCTTATTACTTTTCGTAAACCATTTAAAATTTAAAATAACTGCACTTGAAATTTCACTTTGCGGTCAGTATTTAAATGTCAACAAAAGTATGCAAGCATTTCGGTATGTTACCACTTTCACGAAGAATGGCGTATTTTATAACTCTCCGAAAGTCTACAAAATTGAGGCGCTTGTAAAATACAATTGCATTTAACACCACGAAAAGCAAATATTGCCTCCGGTTGAAATGGAATTCAAAAAATTTCTATTACGAAAACTAGATAGCAGTATTATGTCTACATAAAAAATTCTACACAAATGTATGCAAGCAGTACGATTTCTCGCCGCTTTTGCAATAATTAAGCCAGAAAATTGCGTATACATATACAAAAATCTGACGTACAGGCCTATCCAGCTATTTTTTAATCCAAGAATAATAATAAAAGGAATAACAAATTTGTTTTTTTTGGACAGATAAACACATATTTAGTCTAGTTTTTTTTCAGGCATTGTCTTTTCTGTGACAAGTAAATGGTTGTTTATGGCTAGGTGTCTATTATCCAATAAAATAAATCTTATAATTTCCGATTAAATAAAGGAATTATCAAAAAACGCAATAATTTATATCCTTCGTGCGTCATTGCAATGAAAACTTTGGAAATTTTCAATAATAAAAATGTTCTATGAGCCCAAAAAATCTACTCAAATCCGTAAGCCTACTCTAATAGTGGAAAAATCGATTTTGAAAAGACTCTATCGCATCGTCGAAGACGGAAATGTAATTCCTCGAAGTGAACACTCCCCTATCCAGCAGTGTCATCGCATCGAGCGGTAGACTTCTCTTGAGCAGAAAGAATACTCTGCTCAGCCATAGCTGGCTGCGTATGACCGAGGATTCTCTGGAACAGTTTCAGAATTTTTTGAAGCGATGTTCTTTCAATATCTTTTTGAGCTACAGTGCGTTTAGGACCTCTTCGCGGAAGATCGCTGTCTGATCCAGTTCTTTTAAACTGGGCGATTAAGTTCCAAAACATGTTGTCCCTTGGAGATAATCTGACATTAAAATATTGCCAATATTTTCTCTGACTTTAATTAATTAATATTTGAGTGCAATAGAAAAACTTAATGAGTTCAGCTCATTGCCAGTCATCAAACGAAGCCATTTTAATCCAAAAAAAACAATGCTCTTTAACCGTTTCTTCAGTGTGCATCTTTAGTATAAATGTTCACAAATAAATTATAAAAAAATACTAATCTTTATAATTGGTTAATTCTAAAATTCGTATTTGTCACAATTAACAACAAAATAAATATTATTAAAATATTACATTCAGTTAAATGGTCGAACGGGGGCTGCAGAGAGTGTGACTATGCGTGATAATTTACAAAACCACAGTGGTAATTTTTCAATTAATGTAAACTTTACACGAATTAGGCGACAAATAATTTCTAAATTGTCGTTGGGGTAAACAGGGTGACAACAAAACAGACCGATTAAAACATCCAAAGATGGCTAACTGAATTATGCCAACTATTAATATAAATATGGGCCTCAATTGTACTTTTCTGAACGATTATACTCGTAATTACCAGAAACGTTTCTCTAGCCTCATATATGAGTGCATCGATAAAATCCACGTTAAACGATACAAAATAACTTCGTGTGTAAATGCAATTACTTCGACCGATGCAATTGTAACTGCAAGCGAATGCACTATATTTTCTATTAATAGAATTCTACTCGAATGGAAATTTCCAATTTGTAGAAGAAAAAAAAAAGAAAACCACATCGCGACATGTCATTTATTGTTTAATTCCATAAATATTTATTCATTTATTCACCTGTGTGTATAGCAAGTGTGAAAATGGGCATAAATTAACTATGATATCAACCCTGTTGCTATCGATTCCTTGAAAGGACCAACGACGATAAGCCAAATGGATTTAATTTACCTTCACTGATCCTTTTAAGAAATGAATGAGCTTAAAAGCTTTTCCTTTCTTACTATCCAATAACGCGGATGATTTTATTTTCAATCGTTCACTCCGATTCGCTATCGAATTTATTAGCTTAGACGCACGAATGTCCTTACATAGAACCAGTATTGGCCAAATCGTGTTAGTTACTATTTTGTTGTCGAGTAAATTTTTTTGCAATAATCGTTTTGTGGTGCGAGTATGCACGCACATTTGAGTGCACACGTCCAAAGGTGCATGCAATCCTCATCAAAGGACACAAATTTCTTTTCTTGTCGGAAATCATTGCCAGTTCCTGTCGTTGTACGTTATTTGACATTCATGGCCGTGTAACATTCTGCCGAACATCTACCGTTGAACTTTATGCTTCTAGACTACAAGCCATTTAAAACAAACCCCCCCCCCCCCACCCCTTTTTTCTGCATAAATGTATGCAAAATTGAGTTCAGATCCTTTATGGGGTTGGCCATGATGATAGTTTGGTTATCTGCGGCGTATATGGTCGCCAGGACATCGTCTGACTTAAATCACATCTTTTACAAGCCTTTTCATAATCGGTTTGGATAATTTTTAATACAAAAAACTTTTGCCATAAAAGAAAGGTCTCGAAAATTTCATCCTTAAATATGAAAAAAAATTTACAATTTTATTCAAAATTGAAATTTTTAAATTTCTTTTTTCTTCGAAATAAAAACTTTACTTTTGAACAAATTAAATAAAAATATTTTGAAAAAAAAACCATTTTGGTTTCTGTGTTTTTAGAAATTGAAGTGGAAGCCAATAGTGGACTGCCCCAAGCCTATTATTCTAGGGACCCTTCTTGTTAAGGTTGGTAGGGTGAAATTTACTAAAGACGTTGTAGAGGTGCCGAACCCTTGAGTGTGCGGAATTTCTCAAATATGCCTGTCCATGGAAGCATTACTTTTCGGGATGAAGTTGAGCTTCATGCCTTATCACGAAGCTTTTGGATTTTCGCAATGATGTTCTTCTGAGACAGGCATTGGTCGACAATTTTCCGGAGTTGCTTTCTTTTTTTGGTAATGCGTGGATAGTTGAAGAAGACATGATTTGTGTCCCTTTTTCTGGGTCGATAAGTGCGGCTTATGATGCCCTGAAGCTGGACGATAGCGTGACATGCCCCACTTATATTCCGTCAAAAATTGGGTCTTAGAAATGAGGTGCAAAGTTCTACTGGGGAAACATTCCCTGACCATGACGTTTTCGGCTCAGACGCAAGAAGAACAAAACAGAACACTACCCATTAAGGTATGGTTACCATTCGTTCCGTATAGATAAATATCCCGTAAAATGTCCCAAATTTAAAAATTTATCAAAATAAATTTAGTTTCTATAGTACAGTGTGGTTTTTATGTTCCAGGTCGATTTTGTTTGCGCGCCATTTTGGTTTCCGTGACATTTATCTGTTGGCAGTCATAGAGAGTGGTAGATTTGGAGGTATAACTGGATGAAAATCTATGTCAAACGCAATAAAAACTTGTAGATCAATATTAAACACCTTCATTCTCCCAGCAGCCTTCTCACCATCATATATAGTAGGTGCTTCATCACCCCTAGTTACTTTAGAAGATATCACCCAATGTTCGCCAATTCTAATGGTGATATTCGCTCTTTTCCTTCTGCCCGTGATTAGGACTCCCTCTGTCTTATAATCCGCACGGCTAAGACCAGATTCCAGAAGCCAACTTCGAACTGAAGCAAGAGTCTTATCACTGTTCTACTTCCTCCACGCATTTGGCAACTACGACCATAGTACCATCAATGATGCTCGCCTCCTCTGGAATATGGAGCCTGAGAATACCATCATACTTCACATTCTAAAACAAAGGGCTCGGAAACGAATCTTGAGAGCCTTAAACCCACAATTAGATAGCCTTCTATTATCCTGATAATGTACTTCGGAACACCCACTAAGCCCAGGGCGTCAAAAATACGATACCATCTCACCCTAGCATTCAAGGAAAAGCGTGCCTTCCTGCAGCCAAATTGAACTTCAAATTAGTCCCTCTGCCCCTCGGTGAATTCCACCAATTGTTTGCATAGAATACGTTCGAGAATTTTACCAGCCGTGTCCAGAAGACAAATTGGGCGATATGAAGAAGAGTCTCAGACAGGTATTATGGTAAACACTGTAGTGGCACCAGATCAAAGTTGTGGAAAAATTTCCTCACACGGACAGGTATTAAATACTGCGACAACCGCTTTAAGTGTAACAGGCGGTATGACATCGGGTCCAGATGGCTCTTTATCACTAATTTATCTGCATGCCCGAAGGAGTACGTCCTAGGTAATTCGTGGGACTAATAAATCAGTCCTTTTTCCATCTTTTGCCGTCGATAGCTCACTGCGCTATACAAATAGCATCTACGGTATTCTTGACGAGAGCGTTCCCTCCTAAAGCCAAATTGAACTACAAATAACCCCGTCTGCCCTTCAGTGAATTCTTTTAATTGTTTGCATAGAATGTGTTCGAGAATTTTACCAACCGTGTACAGAAAACAAATTGGGCGCGAAAACGAAGGGTCCTCAAGTGGCCTTCTTCCCTTTGGTACTGGCACCAGATCAACGTTGTGGAAAAATTCCCTCACTCGGACAGGTATTAAATACCGCGACTGCCGCTTTAAGTGCAACAGGTCCAGATGCCTTTTTATCACCGATTTATCTGCATGCCCGAATGAGTGCATCCTGGGTAATTTGTGAGACTAATAAATCAACACCTGTGCCAACGACCAAATCAATAGCATCCAAAGTAGAGCGTGCCCTCCTGCAGCCAAATTGAACTGCAGATAAGCCCCTCTGCCCCTCGGTGAATTGTTTGCATAGAATGCGTTCGAGAATTGTACCAGCCGTGTCCAGAAGACAAATTGAGCGGTATGACAAAAGGTCCTCAAGTGGCCCTCTTCCCTTTGATAGTAGCACCAGACCAAAGTTGTGGAAGAACTCAGATAGGTATTTAACACCGCAATAGCCGATTTAAATGTAAAAGGGTGTGTGGCATCCGAACCAGATGCCTTTTTATCACCGATTTTTCTGTATGCCCGTACAAGTTTGTCCTGGGTAATTCGTGAGACTAATAAATCAGTTGTCGTCAATATAGAAGGTATTAGGTCATGCTGGTTGTGAAAAACCAAAATTTTACATTTTCTAAAAAGTTGGGACTAGATTTTTGAGTCAAACAATTTTCGAACACAAGACAATTTAGATTTCGGTCAATAAAATTTCAACTTCAATCCAAGAAAAAGTTCGTTAAAATTTTTAAAATAAAAACATTTTAAATCTAATTTTACAATAAGTTCTATTTATTTTTTTTTGCAATAAAAGTAATTTCCGAATTATAATTTTTGTAAAAAAAAAAAACATTTACTATAATAAAATTTTTATTATAGAAAATATAAAAAAAATTATATTTTCTATAGTAAATTTTTGATAGTAAACTTAAAAAAAAAATATTATAATTTTATATTTTAAATAAATAAATAAATTTACCATTGAAAAAATATATTTTCTTTTTTAAAATCTTGCAAAAAAAAAAATATACTTTCTTTTTCAATAATAATAAATTTAGATATTATATCTTGTCCAAAAATATAAAAGAAAATTATTTTTTTTTTTTTTTAATTTCAAAGTTCTTTTTTTTGTGAAAACTTTAGACTTAAAAAGTAAGTTTTCAGAACATTCTCAAAAAAGGAGACAGATTATCCTCAGGGCATGTTTTAAGGTTCTTGAGATTGCATATGTCAGTTTTTTTTTAAAATAAATTTTCTGCGTCCCATCTGCTATTAGAAATATTTACTGTGACAATAATTTTGTACTGTTAAGGACATCAACTAATACTCCACATTAGTTAGATACTCTTTTATTTCTTCGATAGCAGCAAATTTATTATGATCATTTTGGTAAAATTTCGATTTCCCAAATTTTTTTCTATCCTAAAAATTCAAAGACAAACGATTGAATGGATTTTGATCCTTAAATTCCTTAAACTCATTCTTCCACTTACATGTTCATCTTTTTGCCTCCCACTTAAATATTGATATATCGATATTGTCAATAAACCAGTAACAATATTAAATATAACATTTCCAATTGGACTTGAGAGATTTTCAAAAAGTCCACTTCGAAATTTCGAATTTGCCCATAAATAGGAAAATTGATCCATTATTCAAAAACGCGCATAACACAACAAAATTTGGGGTAGTTTAAATTTAGAATTTATTCGAAAATTTTCAATCATAATCAAATAATGAGTTGAGAAAAATAATTTTTTTTTTTCGAAAATGACATTTTAACTATTACTGATAAGGCGATATTCATTGCGTTTTTATAGAAGACGCCTACTCTACTCAATGGAGTTTTTCTGATATTTAAATTAAATTAGAGAAATTTAAATTTTTTTAAAATTAAATTTCTATATTGAACTGGCTTTTTTTTAGGCAATATAAATTTCTAATATCTAATTGGTCCTTAGTACATGCCCTTTTTGGGTGATTGCAAAAATTCGAAATAATTTCAAGTCTCCTTTGGTAATTTACAACATTTCGAAGACGGAAAAAATGAACAGTCCCATTACTGGCACCCACCGAATTTAATATGAAAGTTTTCAGGCAAAAAATACTTTTCGGACCACCATTCCCCACCCCTCCCCCCTCTTTTTCAAGCATAATCACTTCTTGTTTTAACAAATGGCGGAAAGTTTTCATGAAAATCGCGAATATAATAATTATTAATGATAATTTTATCATAACATTTCCCAAACACAATACATTCCAAGTAGTTATAGTAAGTGGTATATCCTTGATAGTAGATAAGACACAACAAATACAAAGACAATGAAATATTACTATTTCCACCAGGACTTTATTACTGGGCCACACAAATTTTGATCTGGTCTACAAGTAATGCGGTTACAATGGAAAATTCAATTAGTCTATGCCCAAAACCCCTTAATAAAAACGGAAGCACACTATTTACACATTTGCCAGTGGCGTAGTGTATGTTGGTGTGGGGTGGGTGATTTCCCCTTCAAATAAATCGCTGCCAATCTCTAAAGAATGGTGTGCTCGATTCTAAGTTAAATGAGCTGTAAATCCAAAGATAAGGCAGAAAGGATGACTTCATTTTATTAAATAACCATTTTGCGATATGTCTGCATATAATGACGATGCGATGATGATGATAATGACAATAATCATAATAAGTACAAAGGGTGTGCGAACAGACGAACAACAACAAAAAATTATTTTTCACGCGACTAAAAATAATGCGACAATTTGTGCACAGCGGGGGTAATTAAGGATATCGGAAACATGCTATACTGATAAGGAAGGCACTTGAATTTTGATTTCTGAATAAAACTCCCCCCGATTCAGTGACTCCTCCAAAGGAGATGCCAGTGTACCCGAGAAGCACAAAAAAAGTCCCTTATTCGATCTTAAATAAAAACTCATAATTTTCCCGTTTTTTCTTCTTCTTAAATTGTCTACACAGTGGAAACAAAAAAAATCGCGAAAAAAAATGAAAGTTTCTCATATTGTCGCGCCACCAAATAGAGTCAAGGCAAAAAAATGAGAAATAGTGCAAAAAAAGACTATGGCAAAGAAACAAAATAAATAAAGTCAAGGAAGAAAAACAAAAACCATTTAACACGTGATAGAGTTTTTAATATTAAATGAGTGCAGGTGCATATCCTATGTTAGAATATCCTTGCCCTTTAATGGATAGAACTCATCATTTTCATTTCAGCTACCACCATAAGAATTTATACTCTTGCACATAAACACCATTTTTACATATGTACATGGCGATGAATCTCACTCACTTTAGTTTAGGCTCAGTTGGCAAGAAAACATTGAATCCATGAAATCATAATGCAAGAATTTTTTTAGAGCATCCTCGCATAATCTTGTCGGCTTACCAAGCGGCAATTTTCAAAACCTATAAAAAAATGAGAACATAACCAAAAAAAAAAAAAATCACACAAACAACGATGAAAATAATAATAAAAAAAATATGGTATCAGAAATTAAGGAAAGATGGCTCTATGAAAGGGGATGCAAAGTGCTGAAAGGTAAAAGCTAAAATATAAAAAAGAGTGAAAATCGAAAAAAAAAAATAATTCTCAGATAACAAAAGGCTAGAAAATCATGAAAAATAACAGCAGGTGAGTACTTACTCGTAGTTGTACAATATCACGATTAAAACTAGAAATGTTTGCTTTTTAATCAGTGCGAAAGCTTTGTTCGCATTCAAATTACCTTTTTCGGCTTCAATGCGAGTGCACAAAAAATTGTGGAACGGGAATGGTAATGATTCTAGAGTATGTGTGAATTGTTAGTTTTGAATAAAAACTGATCTGGAATGATAGAGAAAATGGCTGAGCCTTACTGTTAATCCACCGACCGAATCATGTAATCTTTCTAAGGTCCATCCACCACCAACCATCCTTCCATACTGCTCATTATGTTATGAGTGTGTGGTGTGTCTGCAGGTTTGTTTTGCTCATTTGGAAAAAGGAAAAAACGTGAACAATTTAAATAAATCAGCAAAAAATTAATTTTTTACAAATGTTCAGACAGTTTGAAATGCATTCAAGATTATAATAAAAATTAATCTAAAATTTTTTTAATAAAGTTTTTCAAAAAAAAATAAGGTTGTGGACAAGAAAGTAACTGACAGCGATCTCGCAATACAAGGGAATTTTTTTCCATTAAGCTTATACGTTATATTCAGCGTCGTTCGGTAAATATGTGACCTTACAAAGTGTCATAACCGGAGGTTGAATTTTCTTAATGCATTATGAAAAAAAGCAAAATGGTAAATGGAGATCATCCCCTAACCTTATCAAGAGCACAAGTCCAAAATGAAGCTCGCTCAGAGAGGCCATGAACATCGAAGTGAAGGCTTTTGTGAGGTCGATTAACATTGAAGATAATGAGTGAGTTCTCGAAAGGCTCAGAAAAAAAGTTCTTAAAGCCAAATCGGACATGGCTATCTTCAGTAACCTATTTATCTGATCGAAGTCTGTGTGACTTTTTTTTTTGTATTTTTGTACCCCAAAATAAAAAAAATTAAATTTGAAAGGACATCATCTTGGTACTATCGATAACTTCCAAAGGAGTGTAACCGAGGAGCTGAAGTCCTAATTAGAAGCATTTTTTTTTGTGTAAACAAGGGCGTGATTTTAGCCAATGACACAAACAATCTCAATTTTTATTGCGAAAAAGTTGGGGTCACTATTGGTATCTTTATGTGTATGTCTGTGGTTTTGTAATAAAGCTCAGAATTGCATCAATGTTTTATTTAAGAAGGCACAATTTTCGCTTTTAGAATGAGACAACTCTACTCGAGATATTGGAGACATGTATTACTTGGTATGGCTTCAACTCCAGCGGCATCGTCAGCCCCTATTTCTTTCGAAATGCGACCATTGTTCGCGTAACGGTCAATGGACCATGACACAACGATTATTTCTTTAAAAATACGAAAGGCAGAGCCACAAGTAATGTAGTTCTAGCAGGATGGCGCTATTGTCTATAAATCCAGCACTTCGATTCAAGAATATTTGGATAGGCCCGTACGTCAGATTTTCGTATATGTATACGGAATTTTCTGTCTGAATTATTGTAAAAGCGGCGAGAAATCGTACTGCTTGCATACATTCGTGTAGACTTGCATACATTCGTGTGTTTTTTTTCCTGATATTTAAAAAAAAGATTAACGTCAGATCAGTTGTCAGATCGGTCTCAGTAATGTCAGATCAGTTGTCAGATCATGTTTTATCGAAGTATTTATTAAAAATTACGGCCTGTCAAAATTGTACAGGACGTTTCCCTAGAACACGCTGTATTTGAAATCGTTTTGGTTTTTGATAGAAAAAAAACTGAATTTTTTTATTGAATATATAAAAAGAAGAAAATTAATAACAAATTATAATGGATGATTTTTTTGTTTATTTGATTTTTAAATTTCCAAAAACATACAAAAATATGAAAAAATGATTAAATTTTTATTTTGATCGATAAATTAATGCTTGTTATTTACTTTTTCAAGATTATTTTATGTAAATGTTGGCCGCGACTATATTTTAAGTTATCCATGCCAGAGATCCAATTTTGAAAAACTTTTTCGAGCATCTTGGCTTGTATTTTGCTAATAACACGTGTGCAAGTGACGCTGATTTATCGGCATAGACGAGTGAGTTCAAGTAGCGCCATAAGTGACACTGATTTATCGGCATACGAGTGAGTTCAATTAGCCCCATTAAAAATAGTCTAGAGGCGTCAAATCGCACGATCTGGACGGCCAACTTACTGTACTCAACTCTGAATATGTCCATCTGCCATGGCTGGTTTTATCCCAACGATTTTGCTGCCTCCTCTTGGACACGTTTGTTTCCTTCGTATGTGGCATGGATCGCGCCACAGCGTCACACCTGATTTATCGGCATAGACGAGTGACTTCATGTAGCCTCATAAAAAATAGTCTAGAGGTGTCAAATCGTACGATCAAGGCGGCCAACTCACTCGCCCGAAAGGTGAGATTAATTGCTCAGCAAACTCATCTCTCAATATGTCTATTATTTTAAGTACTGTGTGGTATAAAACGCCGTCTTGTTGAAACCACATGCAGTTCTTTAATTTTGGGCAAAAAAAAGTTCGAAATCATCGAGGGATAGTGGACGCCATTGACGGTAACGTTACGTTCTGCGGCATCTTTAAATAAATACGACCCATAAATCGCTCCAAACAGTGCATTTTTGAGTGCAATGGCAGTTCTTTTTTTGCCTTTGGTTGTTCATCAAACCAAATACGACAATTTTGCTTATTCACTTACCCATACAACCAGAAATGGCTCCGTCGCTAAACTCCAATTTTTTGGTAAAAAGAGGATTTTCTTCAAGGCCCACTCACCGGAAATTCGACACTTTGGCATGTCGTTCAGCTTCAGTTCTTGCATAAACTGCATTATATACGCTTGCAGATAAAGATCCTTGCGTAAAATCTTCTACACAGTTGAGTAACACAATCCCAATTGCTGTGAATGGTGACGAATTGACAAATCTTCACCAACACTGGACGCTACGGTAACAATAATTTCCTTGGTTTGATGTCTATTAACGTCAAATTGCTACGAAATTTTCCCACTATTGCTTGAATTGCTTGCTCAGCAAGGTGTGCG
This sequence comes from Atherix ibis, assembly GCA_958298945.1. Classification (NCBI taxonomy): domain Eukaryota; kingdom Metazoa; phylum Arthropoda; class Insecta; order Diptera; family Athericidae; genus Atherix; species Atherix ibis. Next base: position 132,433,744 of record OY282605.1, read on the forward strand.
AAACAGAGCACGAATTTTGATAATTAAATTCAATAATTTTTAAGCGCTGTTCGCATTTTGACAGATCACACATAACACGTGACGTGTGTCAAAGTCAAAATCATGGTAACTGAGCACTTTTGACTTTGACAAACGTCACGTATCACACGTGTTCTGTCAAAAATAAAAACAGCAAAAAAAATAATAAATAATAAAATGCACAAAAAAAGTAACAAATCAATTTTTCCAAATTTATTAATTATCAACAAAAATATACCCAAAAACAAATCACATTATTTCCACAGAGATTTATTGTTAGTTTATATTTTACCCTCAATTGAACAATTTGAAAACATATTTTCGGAAAAATATCTAAAAATTTCAACACAATTTAGTTTTGATTCAATAGTATTGGAATTAGTTTTTGGGGAAAGAAAAAAAACCATCAACATTTGTTACCGTAGTTGTTTAAGAAAGAAATAAATCGTTTGTAATATTTCCATTTAATGAAAATTTCTTCTCATTCGATATATTCACTATACACCACCCACATACGAAGAGAAGTCTCCGGTAGTTGATGTGGCAGTCGTTTATTGATGAGGGTGGAAAAATCTAAAAATTTCATAACTAAACCGTACCGAAAACATAGTTGAATTTTGTTTATGAGTGAGTGAAACTTTACGCACGATTTCTCAATTGAATTTTTCTACCATATTTTTTTTTTTTTTGCAAAATAGAAATTGAAAAATAAAATTTGAAAACGCTCATTAACTGGTACGCAACATCAATTTCAGTTGTGTATATATTTAATGTTAAAATAAAATTTTAAAAAAAAAAACTTCCTCTCTTTTCTCATATTTAACAAATTTTATATTCAATGTACAAAAGTTGTTGGAAAAGTACAAAACTATTGTTGAATTAATGTGCCGAAAAAAAAACTACCCCTAATACGGTATGATCTCATATACGTGACGCAAATTATTAGCTGGGGATGAGTTGAGCAATTTTTTGAATAGCCAGAAAAAAAAATCAAAAGGAAACGATCGGAATACATTAGCAAGCCGCCGCCCCCTTCAGGGAAAAATTAATCAATCTTTCCTGGTCTATGGATGTTCATGACATTTTTTCCACCCTGCCAAGTAATTCTTATAGTCGATGTGCCTGAAAATGGCATAGAAAAATCCGTTGTACTCTTACGAATATGCCACTTTTCGGTTTATCGCATTTTCTTAACCATGATAAGTTAAGGGATAAGGGTTGCCCCATGGACGAGAGTATCTCTGACTTGTCGAAAATATCCAATCCTGCATAGACATTATTGTGTGAACATTCGAACACAGTCTGTACGTAAAGAGGTGAAAAATGTGTTTTTATTCGGTTGGATTTTTATCGTCCTGTCATCGTAGAATTAAGACGAAGCCAAGATATTATGCTGGCACGATAGAAATCAAATAAATTCTTCACTTTTTTCGAAATTTCTCTTTTTGTTCTCTTTTCGATATTGTCCTTTTTATCGCCTTAGTGTAGGCGATGTGTAAATTAATATGAGAGTTGTATGCCGAAATGGATTTTTATTGCGTTCAATTATACTACGACCTCCAATAATCTTATCTATTGGGTTTCTGCTTAATAACGCAATTTTGCACAGTGCATTGATCACATCATCCCAATAGAATATGTAATGCACACCAATACTGATTACGTTAATAGGCTTGATTAATAGAGTTATGGTTGATAATATTGTTGACAAAGAGATAAAATGGCATATTTTGTATAGTTAAGGGTAGGATTTATGTTCGAAAAATTTGTTTATCTTATCCATTAATGATTGGGAGTAGATTTATGGAAAAATCTAATTAAGAATGGTTAGAAGTGGGCAGTGGAAGTTAGTGAATGATGTTAAGCAAAAATAACAGGAGGTGTGCGCGGTAGATCCATCCTGTTGGAATCTTACCTTTGGACTATTTTTAACCGTTGGGGTGTTAAAAATATTCAAGAATGAATAATTCTCTGGGATTCTCGGTACTCCAAAATTATCTCCGCTTAGGTATTGAAAACGAATGACATACTGTCGGCTAAGTTTCTTGGACTAGCAAAGTTAGACATTTTTAAAACACTTTCAGAAAAGTAAATAAAAAAGATTGAAAATAAACAAGTTATGACTTATTGAAACTTTTTAGTATAATAATTATAGTACAAAACAAAAACTTTCATGAAACATTAAATCAGCGGAAATAAATAAAAAAAAACTTCCAGTAAATCTGAAAATCCACTTAAAATTTTAAAGAAAATTTAAAAAAAAAACACTATCAACCAAATTAAAACCATCTTTAAGATGATAAAGGTTCTGGTAAGATTAGACAAAAATGAGGCAGTCAGAGTATCTAACGCCGTTAGAAGTCAAGGGCATCAATTTTAGATAGGGGCAATTTTATATTTGTACATAATTTTTTGGCACATTTTTTGAAAATAATAGTCAAAATTATTGAAATTAATTAAATAACTATGATGGTTCTTTAAATTAAATATATTTAAAATTAGAAACTAAATAAAACATTGAAAAACATATAACAGAACGTCTACAATACTTACTTTGTTGATTAAATTCTGATAAATATATCAAAAAGAAATTTACTTAAATCTGGAATAGCATATAAATATTGAGTTATGAAAATATGAAACCAATAAAAAAAACCCGCCGGAAAATAATTAGGCTACCGTCATTGAAATGTCATTCTGATCACAACTAGTTGTCGTCTGTTTACATTCAATATTGCACAAGAAAATTCAATTTTTAAGCATTTAAAGCACTAGATTTTTATTAAATTCAATAAAAATTAGTCGAATGATAGGTAACTATGATATTTATTTAAATAAATAATTTATTTTTACTATAAACTTACCTAAAAAACAAAGTTCGCATAACTAAAATACTTTTTAACTAAAAACTTAATTTTCAGTAAATATTTTAACACATTAATTTTGTTAAAATTTATAATTCATATTTATATAACTTGTTTTACTGCACTTTTTATAATAAATACATTTTTTCCGGGACAAAAAATAACAATTTTAAAAAATTTAGCCCATACGAAACGATTGTTTACATTCGAAATGTCAAAAGTACAAATTGAACGATAAAATAAGCTACGCCCACCGCAACGGTCATTTAGTTCTATAAGTAAAAAAATAGATGTCAGCCACAACAGTTAAAAAAGATTTTTGTCCACTTTTTGATTTGTGTTTTCGTTAATTATTCTCTGTTTTTTGGTAATCCAAAGTATTTGTATTAAATTTTAATAATTTTTTTAAAGTAAAATGTAATCTTTTTCTCTCATTTTGAAAGTGTTTAATATACATTTAAATCAAAGGGGCTCGCAGGTTAATTGTAAGTTAATAGATGGGTAAGTGCAAAGATGGTTCTTAGTTCATCGCAATTCCACGGGTTTTGTTTAACTTTAATCAAATTCGCATACATGTAAGCCGATTGTCTATCCTTCTAAGATTGTCTATCCTTCTCTGTTTATGTGTCAAAATGCATATAGTAGAGTTGGTGAATTATTACTATTGTTTTCTTTCACGCTCATCCTGTTGTCATAACGTCTTCAAAAGCCTCCTCGAGTCCAAGATCAGAGCCACTAAATTCTCCGATATCTGGGGTCCGCCAGCGCACTTCTGAGCCTCCTCTCTTTCTGCATCGAATAAAAAACCATATGGTCTGCGCTCCTCACCATCCTGTTACAAGAGGGGCACGTTGGGCTAGAAACTAATTCAAAGCGGTATTGGTAAGCCCAAAAATATCAGTGTCCCATCAGAAATTGGGATAGGTAGTATCTAACATCCCCATGTCGTCGGTCTATCTATGGCTCAATCGCCGAGATAAGACAGTGGGTCCATCTGCCATGGCTGGTATTATCCCAATGGTTTTGCTGCCTCCTGTTGTCCCAATGGTTTTGCTGCCTCATACAGCAGAATTGACCCGACCGCGGTTGCCAAAGGGGTCCTGCTACTCTGCCTGGGTTTCCCAAGAGTCTGCATTATGCGCGCCAGCGATTTCATGGCCCCAGAAGCTTTCCCAGCAACGAATAGTAGGTGCTCCTGAAACTGCAGCCTTGCGTCGATCATCACCCCTCTTCTCTTCCTACCCGTGATTAGGACTGCCTCTGTCTTATGGTCCGCAATGCTAAGATCAGCTGCCAGAAGCCAACTTCGAACTGAAGCGACAGTCTCATTACAGATCTGTTGTACTCCTACGCATATGGCCACTACGACTACAGCAACTTGTGGCGTCACATCGACCTTCTCCAGTGGTACAGCCTCTGCCGTTCACTTGTGAGTATTTCAATCGCTATCATTCTGACCACAACTCAAATGGCCTTGTAAGACACGCTCCTACGGTTTACTGAGACAACTCCACGCATGTAGGTCGTTCTAATCAACCCAAGTCGGTCAGCATACAGCAGAATTGACCCGACCACGGTCGCCAACGAGGTCCTCCTACTCTGCTTGCATCTTCCAAGGTTCGGCATTAAGTGCGCCAGAAATATCATGGCCCCAGAAGCATTCCCAGCAACGTATAGTAGGTGCTCCTGAAACTGCAATCTTGCGTCAATCGTACTATGTGAAGCCGTGCATCTATAAAGGTGACTGTTGATTGTGCTGCCCGTTATATTACCTTTACTGATAGCCAAGCCGCCCTCAACGCTATCAGCGGTAATTTGAATAATCCTGTACTCCAATACATTCGACATAGCCTATTCAGCAATAGGAGTCTTGGGTTACATTGGGTATCGGGGGTATATCGGAATCATGGGAAATGAACGTGCTGATGAGTTGGCTGTGCTCACAGTTATGCCTAATAGAATGACAGAAAACATCCTCAACTACCAACAAACCAGTCTACTCAAAATCCTTACCGAAATTCTGGGTACGAAAGCTACTCAGAAATGGGATAGGACATACTGCTCTCCTTTTTGGGAACCACACACATCCCATCTGTCAATTCTGTCGCATCCTTCCAACCATTCAACATAAATTGAGTAAACTAAGAATTTCTTTGGCGAGTGCCGTTCCACACCCATTGCTGACCTCAAAGATCCAATAATTTCATTGGCTAGTCCACTTTTTAGCCTGATCAAAGATACTAACTTACTAAAAACGGACCAGATTTATTTTAAAAACTGCTAACGCCCACTCAAATGGAACTTGAAGTCGCAAAATTACCTCGTACACGTGGTGCTATGAAAATCGCCTCTCGCTCATGTTTAAGCAAGCTTACATAAAAACAAATGCACAAATTCAAAAAGAAAAAAAAATTGTCAGTATTTCTTCAAAAATGACCATAAAAACAAACGTTTTATTGCACCTTCAATAATTTAAAGATTGAGAATCCTGTTTATGTGCTCGTTGTTTTTTGCCATTTTTAGTTTCCTTTTTTAGGTTTCCAATATTTTTTTTTTTTTTACCAAATAGCTTATGTGACATTCATGAAAATGTGATTAGTCAGAAGGTGATGAATTAATGTGCACAATGCAAGGATTAAACTGAAACGAGCATAAGCACATGATTTGTATTTTTATTTATCAATTAAAATGATTTTAACATAAGTGTGTGTTTGTGCACGAGATGGAATTTGTGTAGTTTATCGTCGTTGTCCTAGCCCCAAATATACCACAAGGATGAGCAAAATGACTGAGCGAAATATTTGTCTGCTTTGTAACTGGTGGGCATTTCATAAATCATGGACATCTGCTGTGTCCTGCGAAGAGTCCCGGCGATGAGCCGTTGCATCATTACGTCTCTATGTGGTATCATGTGTGTCCCATTATCCGTTATTCACTTAGTACTACTACTCATCGACATGATAGGTGCACATGGTTAGGTCTTTCAGCTTTTTTTATTTTATTATATTTTTTTTTTAGGTTGTTATTATGTTATGTCCTTTAGGTTTATTTTTTTCTATATTTTCAAAAATTCCAAACACTAAAACTCGTTTCACTTCGTTTAACTGCACTTTACCTCGAATAGCGTCACCACATCTCATCATACCACAAATTTTCCAACAAAGATTGATCTTCGTTCAAGGGCCACAGGAGCCATATCACCTACTATATACCATCAAGTGGATAGGTGTAAATCCGGACAAACTCCACATACACAATAGTCGGTGTGGGAAATTTAGTTAGTTTGAGGACGAACGATGGCATCACCATGATGTGCTTCCTGCACATGGTCATGGTCAGCTTAATGGCCAAGGTGCTGAAGGATATGCCATAAACATTTTGACACGACTATAATCTATGAGGTTTGCATGCAAAAATAGATAAAATTGAAATCCTTACCATCATGTAATAGTTAGCACAGGTCCTTAAAAAAAAAGAACAAAGAAAGAAAATCAAAAACTATCTGCGGTTTAATACCGCACAAACACCACGTTTTATAAATAATTTCTCCTAAATGAAGGGATTTTTTTTTAATTTTTTAATTTTTTATTTATTTATTATTTTACACAAATTGGTTTTTTATTACAAAAAAAAAAAACTTTTTTTAATAAATATTTAACTGCAATTTGTGGTTAGGCAATTTTTTCGAAATAAGATTATGCAGCCATAAATTTTTTATTACAATAATTTTATTTATTTGGGGGGGGGGGGGGGAGAGGGTTGGTTGAAGGGTTGTAACGCTTAGTAAAAAAAATGAAATAATAAAAATTCCTAGAGTAAAATATTAACACAAATTAATAATATTCTATTAAATTTAAATGAAAATAGCAATGAGGTTATTATTTTGAAGATGATACAAATAAACGATTATCCAATTTATGTTTTGGAAACTAAAATTAAATAAAATATACTTTAAAAATAGATTTTGATTAAATTTTTATTTTATTATATTGTTAATATTTTGCCATTATACATAAAATATAAAATTATAGAAATAATTGCCACAAAATTTCTTACAAAACTAGATCCTTTTAAGGTAATTTTGGATAAATTCTTCGCACATTTCAGGCTGTAATTCGGCCGTTACTAAACGGATGTTGAGATTTAAATACTCTAAAGTTTTTATTTTTAAACTTTTGTGCATTTAATAATAAAAAGCTCAACACTGCGAAGTCGTACGATCTTGGAGTCTAGTTGACATCAAGAAAATTCAAAATTACCTTGCGCCGCGAGGTGGTATAGATCCATTTTGTTGAAATTACATACGATTCACATTAAAATTATCAAATTTAGTATGAAAAAAGTAGGTTATATAATGGCCTACAAATTTTAAAAAAAAAAGCACAGAAAAATTGTATGGAATTTTTATTTGAGTCCATAAACCAATGCTTGTCATTTAATTTTTAAAGATTATTTTATGTAAATGTTGGCCACGATAACGTTTTCAGCGGTCCTTGCGAGAGGTCCAATTTTTAACCACTTTTTCGTGCATTTCGGCTGGTATCTCGCTAATAACACGTGTGCAAGTAACGCTGGTTATCTACTAAGACAAGTGGCTTCATGTAGCCCCATAAAAAAGAGGCGTAAAATCGCATCAAAGCACATGATCAAGGAGGCCACCTCACTTGTCCGAAAGGTGAGATTAATTGCTAACCGAGTCCATCTCTCAATATGTCCATTGTTTCAAGTGCCGTGTGTCATGTAGTGCCGTCTTTTTGTAACCACATGCCGATTTGATGCAGTTGTGGTATTTTGCGCAAAAAAAAAGTTCGAAATCATCGATGGATAGCGGACGCCATTTGCGGTCATCGTCATTTTTAAAGAAACACAGCCCAAAAACCGCTCCAAATTGTGCATTTTTCTGGGTGCAATAGCTATCCATCATCAAACCAAATGTGACAATTTTGCTTATTCACATACCCATTTAACCAGAAATGAGCTCCGTCGCTGACCGCAATTTTTTATCAAGTTGATCTAAGACTCACTCACTAAAAATGCGACACTTTGGCATCTCGTTCAGCTTCAGTTCTTACACAAACTGTATTTTATACGTTTTTAGATCAAGCATAAAATTTTCCACATAGTCGAGTATCACAATCCCAATTGCTGTGAATGGCGACGGATGAACAAATCGTAGTCTTCGCGAACACAGGTCGCTACGGCAGAAAAATTTTCCTTGTTTTGATGTCCAATTGCTTGCTTAAATTGCTTGCTCGTAGGCTATATATGACCATAAAATGGTCAAAGTACGCGAAACATAATTTTCACAGAGTACGAATTTTGATAATTAAATTCAATAATTTTTTAGCGCTGTTTGCGTTTAGACAGATCACACGTGACACGTGATGTGTTTCAAAGTCAAAATCATGCTAACTGAGCACTTTTGACTTTGACATACATCACGTGTCACACGTGATCTGTCAAAAGTAAAAACAGCAAAAAAATCAACCGATACTAATTCCTTTAAAATTTCAAAATTATTAATAAAATACACAAAAAAAAAAATCAAATCAATTTTTCCAAATTTATTAATTATCAACAAAAATATACCCAAAAATAAATCACATTATTTCCACAGAGATTTATTGTTAGTTTATATTTTACTCTCAATTGAACAATTTGAAAACATATTTTCGGAAAATTCTCCAAAAATTTCAACACAATTTAGTTTTGATTCAATAGTATTGGAATTAGTTTTTGCGGACAGAAAAAAAACCCATTAATATTTGTTACCGTAGTTGTTTAAGAAAGAAATAAATCGTTTGTAATATTTCCATTTAATGAAAATTCAATAATTTGTGAGCGTTGTTTGAGTGTAAGTCTTTCCATGATGAAAAAAAATCAAAACTTCACACAATTGACGCTTATTTGGCTCAAATATCGACATTTTCACGCGCAACAAAAATAATTTTAACTCCGATAAAAAGTCACAAATTGCAAAATGCGTTTTCCATTGGACCAATTTTGCTACTAGTCGGTAGCTGTTAGTAGATGATCAAAGGAAAGAGAAAATCTAAACACAAGTAGATACATAACCTCAAAACAGTCAGAAACAATACTAAGTTTACTCACACATAAACAATAAAAACTGAGTTTATTCACACATAAACAATACTGACAAAAATATGACTCTTCAACATAACCAACGAACCCGCAAAACTATCTATTTTCACTTTAGCAACTAGAATCCACCTAACATAAATTGTATGCGTAACTCCCAGTTCAATGTGCCCGTTTGTTCGAGGTAGAGTAGATGATGACAGCTACAACTACCGAGTAGTAGCAAAATTGGTCCAATCGAAAACGCCTAAAGATGATTAGTTGTTGACAGATGCCTAAGCTAACGATTCGACGTTTCTGATCTGATATTTACTGCTGGCGCCATCTATTGGAAAACGGTGGTTTCCCATTTATACTATCAAAATATTTATAAAAATCTCAAATAATTACCTAAAAAAACGGTTATTTTAAAACTGCAAAAAAAATTTAAAACTCAATATTCTGATAAAGAATTTAAGCCGAACTAAACAAATTGTATTGTAATTAAAACAAAGTGAAATTTATATAAGGTGTAGTAAAAAGGCGTCCATTATTTTTCGACGATTAATGTCAAATATGCATCGTTTTGCTCGATAACTTGTTGCCATTTTGGAGGTAATTTCATAATGCCTCTCACATAGAAACCCTCGTCCCTATTGGTAAAAAACTGGGACAGTCGATTTTCACAATCTTCTATTGAGGCGAATTTTTCACCTGGAAAATCATTCGTCATAGACAGGAAGAGGTGGTAATCACTTGGTGCCAGGTCCGGACTATAAGGTGGATGCATAAGAACATCCCAACCAAGGTCCCGGAACTTCTGGCGAGTCACTATCGATGTATGCGGCCTGGCGTTGTCCTGATGGAACACAATTCCTCTCCTATTGGCCAAAGCTGGCCGCTTCTGGGCGATTGCTTCTTTCAGACGGTCCAATTGTTGACAGTATAGATCCGAATTAAGAGTTCAGCCGTAGCTAGCTCAAAGTAGATGATTCCCTGCCAGTCCCACCAAACACACAGCAAAACCTTCCTGGCTGTCAATCCTGGCTTGACCACCGTTTGCGCCGGGTGACCGCGATTTGACCATGACCATTGTCGCTTGACGTTGTCGTAAATGACCCACTTTTCATCACCAGTAACCATCCGCTTCAGAAATGGATCGATATTGTTGCGATTCAGCAGCGATTCGCAGATGGAAATTCGGTCCATGAGGTTTTTTTGCGATAACTCGTGTGGCGCCCATACATCGAGCTCCTTTTTGTATCCAGCCTTATTTAAGTGGTTCCAAACGGTTTTTTGTGCAATGTTTAGCTCCTGGGCAATCGAAACAGTACTAACGTGACGGTCGGACTCGATGATTTCCATTATTTTATCGACATTTTCGACAATTGGCCTTCCAGAGCGTGATACATCTTTGACATCAAAATAACCGGAACGAAATCGACGAAACCAAAATTGCGCGTAATTGACTGTTACAGTATCAGGACCATAAACACTATTCACATTTTCAGCTGCCTGGCTTGCGTTTTCGACTTTATCGAAGAAAAACTGTAAAATATGGCGTATTTTCTCTTTGTTGGTGTCCATCTTTGACGCGTGCTAAAAAAATACTGAGTCACGTAATCACAAAACTGTATGAGAAACTTTTTTAGTACAAAATTTTATCTTTCTAGCGCCATCTAGTGCAACCCGATCGCACTTTTACAACGAGAGATACAGACTCCTAAAACCATCTATTGGCAAAATAATGGATGACTTTTTATAACACCTAATATATTGTATATTTTTTTTAAGAAATTATTTATTATAATGTATTTAAACTAATTCAGTATTTTTATGCAAATTTTTTCCTCCTCACAGCTGTCTGGTCCTATATTTAGACCTCGATTTTAAGATGAGGCACTCCTCCTTTTGTTCGATTTGTTAGTATCTGAGCAGAACGAAACTGGGCTGGGGTAGTCGTTTTTCTACTTTTAATTATTTAAAAGGTTTTTTTTTTTTTTAATTTTTTTTCTTAATAAAAAAAATATTCCGATTTACCTTCAATAATTAAAATAAAAGTAAATATTTTGCGAATGATAGATTTTTAAACAATCTTTTATTTTTAAAAGTTTATAATTTTATGACCATTTTAAAAGAATTTTTTTTTATTTTCTATTTTGCCATATTTTATGGTAATTTTGTTCAGACTTCATGCCAGTCTTAAATCTTATCAATAAGAAAATTGAATAATTGTTGGATAGAAATTTAATTGGAAATTTTAAATTTTCCAATAGAATATCTAAATTCCAAAATGCGGTAGAAATTACAATACGTTAATAATAGTCAAATGATTTATTCATTTGACTTGTGCATCTCGTCGAAATATTGAGATCGGAGACCGCCTATTCCATGCCAGGAATTTCTAATTTGCATACATTGACGATTTATGGCGCTAATTGATTTCAATGGCTCTAAGGTGAATAATATAATTGTAATCTCTTTCGACGATGGTATTTGATAAGGAATTCGCTTTGGGCCAGGAGCCGGAGCCATTCGTTGCCATACAAGAGACCAGGTTGGTGTACGTTTACATAACGCGACTTAAATGGAGACCTGCTCCCCCAAACCAGTTAATCTATAAAGTCCTTTCGACTATTGTCATAATCGAGTAAACACTTTCGTAGATAACCTGCAAACTAATAATTGCACATTTATTTATAGACGTTTCGCTGCACAAACATACTCCCACCACGTTTCATTCATTTACGAGCGAGTAATTGTGTTTGTACAAAGAATTTAGCAAAAAATACCTGAGCCTGCAACATTTATCAAAACCGATTATTTTACTCAGTCTCAAAGTGAAACTTTGTCGTCATTGACAATAAATACCAATTCTAGTGATAATAGTTTTGTCCTTTTATCATATTATTTTATAACTTATAATGCCATAGCAAAAAGGAGGAATTTTCCCAAATTCAAATAAAAATTAAAGACTAAATATTTTACCTATTTTTTCCGGAGAAAAATACTTTGTCTATGCACGTTGATAGTTTTTTTTTTGTTTTAAATTTTTATTTTCAGTTTTTGTATTAACAAAAGAGGAAAAATTCCAACGTGTCTAGTCATAAGGCGACAAAAGCCATTTGAATATAAAAGGAAAATGTATCCTCTGACAAGGGTAATCCAGGGGAAACGAGAAGCCATAACTGCGTTTCAGTACAGTACCGTGAACCTATCACCGTAAAAAAACACAACATTTTTTCTCTTCCATAATTCCGCTTTGACACGACCGCATAGCTACTTACTGCTGCCTGGAAATTCCGTAACTATCGACTCAGTCGGTAAACAAGGCCATCTCCTGTAAAAGCAGTCAAACAAATCTAAACTATCAGCACATAAGAGAGTATTTATAATATTTTGTTTTAGTTTTCAATTTGCAATAAACAATGTGATCGGAATATCCTGAAATGCTCTTAATCCTTTGGTGTTCGGCTCTTCTCTTCTTATGGTATGCAAAAATCTCATTGAAAGTTAACAGTTTTGCCGAAAAATATATCAACGAATAATGTTCACTCGTCGTCGTATTCCCATCGATCGGATTTATAGTAAATTTTCAAATAAAATTTCCAATAAAAACATCCTGAAAAGGATATTTGCACTTTTAGTAGTTGTGATAAAAGTAGTTGTAAATTTTTTAATTTGAACAATTTTTAAACATGTTGAATGGGACTTTTTTATTAGTTTTTACGAGCCACAAGAGATTTTTTATATAATATTTTTCCATTAATGAGAAGATATTTTATTCATTTTTTTGGGAAGGGATTGTGGAGTTACTGGGGATACGAGGTATGACAGACATTTTCAATTACTGATTTTATGTGGCTATAATTTTATTTTATTTTTATACACTAAAGTAGTTCCCTTGAGTTGGAAAAACTCCTTTGGATGTTATCGAAATTACCAAAATGGGCCTTTTCAGGTGTTTTTTGTGTATTGTGATAAAAAAAAATGGACGGACCCAGGTAAATAGGGTGACTGGGGAACGATAGGAATCCCTTTTTGTAGAAAATCTCATTGTTAGACGCATTATTCCATCGTGTCTGCATAGTCCGGTCCGGCTCAGAAAAACCGTTCAAGGTTTTTTTTTATTAAAAAAACTTGCCTGAGAGTTTGTCCTTTTTTTGTGACCTTACAAGTGTTTTGAGAATTTCAATGTTGAAAATTGAGGTTTTGAATGTTTTGCGAGCCAGATCGGACAATGCAGACACTTCGGCTCATTGTTCCCACGTGTCTGTATAGTCCAATCTGGCTCGGAAAAAACAGTTTATGAGTCTTTCAAGGATTTTTTTTATAAAAAACTTGTCTGACGGTTTGTCCCGCAGGCATAATTTTTTTTTGTGACCCTACAAGTGTTTTGAGGCTTTCAAAGTTGAAAATTGAGCTTTCTAATGTTCGAGGGTTTCAATGTTTTTCAAACCGGATCGGACATTGCAGACACTTGGGAACAATGAAAATTGAGCTTTCTAATGTTCGAGGGTTTCAATGTTTTTCAAACCGGATCGGACATTGCAGACACTTGGGAACAATGCACTAAGGTGTCTGCAATATCCGATCCGGCTCGGAAAAAACCGTTTATGTGTCTTTCAAGGATTTTTTTTATAAAAAAATTTGTCTGACAGTTTGTCCTGCAGGCATAATTTTTTTTTTGTGACCCTAAAAGTATTTTGAGGTTTTCAAAGTTGAAAATTGAGGTTTTCAATGTTTTTCCAGCCAGATCGGACATTGCAGACACTTATGCGCATTGTTCCCACGTGTCTGCATAACAGCCGATCTGGCTCGGAAAAACCAGTTTATGAGTCTTTCTAGGATTTTTTCATAAAAAACTTGCCTGATAGTTTGTCCTGCAGGCATAATTTTTTTTGTTACCCTACAAGTGTTTTGAGGCTTTTAAAGTTGAAAATTAAGATTTACAATGTTTGAGGTTACCAATGTTTTTTTTCGAGCAGGGTTCGGACATTGCAGACAATTGGCCTGCAGGACATACCTTGAAAGACCCATAAACGACTATTTTCTCTTTTTATTTCTTTACCCATTTATGGGTCTTTCAAAGCCTTTTTTTTGTAACCTTACAAGAGCTTTGAGAGCCTCCAATAATGCTCTATGCCCCCGGAAAATGAATGCTCCCCATAGAACACTTTTTGTAGAATTTTATGTAATTCCATTTTTCGGAACGCACCAAAAAAAAATAACTTCGTCTCTAGAGGGTCACGTAGTTACTGAACATCTGGAGGGAACTATCGTATGACTTACTTGTAATAGTGTTGCCAGATCGTTATCAGTAATGCCAGACTTAACCATGAAATTTTGGTTCACGAGGTTCACACCTCGTGAACCAAAATTTCATGGTTTTTAGAATATTTCTTAAAAGTTTTCCTTTAAATAAACTAAAACCTTTTCTGAATCTTCAAAATTTTCATATTTATAAAGCTTCCAGGTTTTATAGGCCATCAAACTCAGTTAAAATACCAAAACCAACTGAATATTACATGCCGAAAACTCCATGCATTATTTGGCAAAAGTAGAGCTCTAGAAATCTAGTCCGTAAGTCCTGATGGGTTTCAGTAGGGCATTGTATAAAAGTACTTTAACGTTTGTCTAGAAATCGAAGCAATTGTAAGTATCGTCTTTTTAGTTCGTGTCTTTTAAGTCTTGTATGTTGGTGCCATGTCAAGCGTTTGTCTAAGTTCAGTCCTAGGTACCGAACTTCGGTGTGTTGTGGTATGGCACTGTCATCAGGATATGTGGGAGGACATGGTTCGCGGTGGAGAGTAAAATTTACGTGTGTATTTTTATTCTCTGTAGGATTTGGATTTGGGTTTGGAGAATTTCGGAAGTATGTTAGGGATTTTCACTAGATGCAAGCAAGACAGGCCGTATCGTCAAAGAAGGTATTGAAACAGATTGGGATGTCAAATGTGTAAATATTGTAGAGGATGGGTTCCAAGTAGCCTCCCTGTGGAACACTAGCCAATATAGGAGAGTTATTGGAGAGTTCGCTGAAATACTCTAAAGTTTAAAAATTATCTACGCAAATACAATATTTTATAAAAATGTACAGAAGAAAAAAAAGTCCAACATCGTCAAATCGCACGACTTGGACGCTAATTGTTTTCACTAAATCTCGCAATTTTCGCATCCTTGGAACTTTTCGCACATTAAAGCCAAAAACCGTCATGTTATGTGGCTTGTGGTATCCTTTTATTAAAATCAAATATGGTCCAGATTAAATATAGACTAAAAACAAGTCGATTATTATATGGCCACTGTGGTCTCTCCTTCTTCATTTTAAAAAAATAACAACCCTAGACAATTACTTTTCGCAGATACAATGGCTTTTTCTCAGTAATTTATAGATTTTCTAAGCCTACTACTTATGTATGGCAATTTAACTTATTATTAACGTATCCACCAAGCGAGAAAGGGGCCTCAACGCTGAAGAAAATTTTATTCGAAAAATCAGCACCCAAAGCCATATTGTTCCAGAACCCAATCTTTTGTAAATTTTTTAATTATTTATATAATATAAAAATGGCAAATTATATTTTAAATAATTGTTATTTTAATTTTTATAGTTATTTAATAAATGTCAAATAACAAAGCTTTTTTTTGAAAAACTGCAAAATGGATATATCAGGTATATAAGGTTAAATCCGCTGTTTTTTAGTCAAAAAAATACATGTTTTTTCCATAGAAACCAAAAAAAAATATATTCAAAGTACTTTCCCCCACTAGCTACACATTTTTCCCATCTCTCGGGCAATTTGTGGATACGACGCCAAAAAAATTCCTTCTCTTTCGAGTCAAACCACTCATTAAGCCATTTTCGGATGTCTTCGTAAGAATCGAAGTGCTGCTCAGTGAGCGCGTGGCCCATCGACGAAAACAGGTGGTAGTCGGAAGGGGCCAGGTCTAGTGAATAATCGGGGTGGGGTAGCACCTCCCAGTTGAGTGTCTCCAAGTAGTTTCGGATCATTTTTGACGTGTGCGATGGTGTGTTGTCATGGAGAAAAATCAGCTTGTCATGTCTGATGTTGATAATCCGTCCTTTTTTCACGCAGAGCACAGTGCAATTTGATCAGTTGTTGGTGGTAGTGGTGGGCATTGACAGTTTCACCAGGTTTCAATATCTCATAGTAGACGATACCCTGCTGATCCCACCAAACGCACAGCATTGTCTTCCGTCCGAAGCGATTTGGTCTTGGGGAAAATGTTGATGGTTGGCCGGGATCAACCCACGATTTCTTGTGTTTAGGATTCTCGAAATATATCCACTTTTCATCGCCTGTCACAATCCGACGCAGGAACGACTTTCTTTTTTGTCTGGTGAGTAAGATGTCGCATGTGTTTTGGCGTCGCTCCATCTGCCTATCGTTCAATTCATGCGGCACTCATTTTCCGATCTTTTCAATCTTCTTCATGGCACGCAGACGCATGAAAATGGCTCCGCGAGCATTATTTGCGATTGGGTATCGTCTTCTCCAAAAGAGCCTGCAATTGATGGTCCTCAAGCTTCCTAGGCCAATTTTCACGGTAGCTTAATACGCTTACTTACGCCATCTATGACCAAACAGCGGATTTAAGCTTATACACCTAATATCTCGATATTTATGAGAGTGTCATAAAAAGTAAGATTTGAAAGGCTCATATTAGGTATTTTGTCTATGAATAAAAGCTCACAAATCCTATATGATAAATACCCCTTGATTATCCTTTCTTTTTTGCAAAAAACTAAAATTACTTTATTAACACGACAGGCGTATTAAAGACAAATAAGTTGGCCATTTAATAAATTTTTTCTTCTTTCTTTAATTTACTTTCGTTTCTCATTTTTTTTTTGTTGAAGATAACAACAAATCTCAAATGGATTAGAACATCGAAATTATTATATGAAATATAAAATCTTTTCGATTTTATTAAATCTAATCCTTGAACTGATTACTTATTCACCCTTTGTAATTCAATTTGCAGTGAAACTATCTTATTTGCTGTTATGGCCAGATATGTTCATATACAAAATAGTAGCATTGGCAAAAGGGCTTTCCTTTCGAACAGGATCATATTCGATTTGGTATGACTTTCAATAAGAAAAGTAATTTAATGAGTTTCTTTTGATTATATCATAAAAATTCTGATAAATGTCAACCAGAAAAAAATATCTAAACTTTACATTAAACAGAAAATCCAAAAGCAAAAAAATCTCCCAAAAAAAAATATTTCGTCATTTTAAGTTCTACCAGAAAAAGAAGACAAAAAACCACATTAAATGGGTTTACAAAAAAAAAGAAGAGAAAAAAATCCTTCAGACAATTTTTCAAGACATCATTTTCCCCATAATCCCCTAAATTATGCACCATTTTTTCTTCTTTCTTTTTCAGTAATTGAATTAGCAAAGCTGATAGGTACGAGCATCAAGGAATGAAAGTCCTTATGCACTATTGTGTCTCCCCACAAATGACAAAAGCATCGTATTTGTGAGGATAAAAGGTAAGAAAATTGATAGAGATAACATAAGGGATGGCTAAAAATCCCCTTCATCAGACTGTCATTTGAATGATTAATTTTTGGTGATTTGTGGGCAGCGAACATGTTCGATTTAAAAAAAAAACGTCATCAAAAGAAAGAAAGTGAAACCAATCAGACTGTCATCGCATATTTTGGGGGGAAGGGGGTGTTCAATTGCAACTATTTTCTAAGGACATCCTCCTATTTATTTTTACATGACAACGATATGGGGACATGTACACCTTATTTAAAGTGATTTACGACTATCACTGCAACTTGGATTAACTTACCAATTGCCTAGTGTCATTGGCATTCATTAAATAAGAAAATGGCTTTGCTATTAAGTTTAACAAAACAGGTTCCATATTAGGGACTATCGAAATTAATGTTTTAACTTATCGAACATATTTAATTTGTTAACTAATAGTGAGCGTAGTTTTCAATTCATGGAGGGGGGGGAGGGGGAATTGTGCTTTCAGATTATTTTTTATCATTTTATAGAATTTTTTTTTAACTATAAATAATTTTTTTAAAGTTTAAGTTAGCCTGCGAATTTTTTTTAGCAAACCTCTAGAAATTTTTAAGAGTATACAGTGCCGGCCAAAAAATTTTGCTCACTTTGCTCGTAGAAAATAAAAATGTTCTGTTTTTGCAAAATGATTATTATTTTATTTTTTTTTTCATTTAAATGGTTAATGTCCTATTTAGTCTCCAAAGTAACATCCCTAAGCCATTATGCTCTCTGTCGTTGGTGATATTATTTACATGCATTTTTCGGATAATCGTTTGTCCCACAAATAACCACCCATCGTTTTTACATGGAGTTTAAATTTGGACTCCTCAAAAAGGATGACATCAAATAGATAGGTTCACGGACTCTGGTCAAGCGATTCTTAAAAACTGCACGAATTGAGGTTCCACAATAATTTCCTTTTCATAGTTGTGCGCAAAATTCATGCACGATAAAAATCTGCTTTTAATTCCACAGACATTTTAAAACGATTCCTTAAAAACTGTAATCTTAAGAAATAATATTCGATAATCATCGTTTTTTGTGGTGTTCCTGATCCGTTATTCTGCTGCAAACTCGTAGTTTTCATGTGCCCTTTATTCCCAATACATGCAACCGTTCTTTGTGCTTATACGAACCGAACAGCAATAGCCCTCATCGATAAGTTTTCTCGCATGTTAGTCCAAATTGTCTTTCATACGTAACTTTTTCCATTTTCACTCAATTTAGTATAATATAAACTATTTAACACTGCTAAATAGTAACTAGTCAAGTAACAAAATTTTTTTCGGTTGTTTATAGTAAAACGATATTCCAGGTACATGCAAACCTCGAACAGATAGTAGAAAAACCCATTTAAAAATGACTTCTCAAAGTGAGCATAATTTTTTGGCCAGCACTGTATTTAGTATTCACCAACAGAGCAATGCGTGTCACTCCGAGTCCATGTCCCTTACCATGAAGATACTAAAATTATATCTAAGATCCAAATTAATTTCCATTTAACAACTTAGCAATACTATTGCCTACTGGATTTCATAATAAAATCTCTTGATTGGAAACAATATTGCGCAAAACTAGGTGCAGACGTCTGTCATGTCTTTGGTAGTGAAAATTAAGAGTTTCCCTAAATTTTTTACTTATTTTCTTATTATAAAATTCTACTCGTTATTTTCTTGTACTTAAATCTTACGAACCATCCTACATCCAATTAGCAGTAAATATGAAAAAAAATTAGAAATGATACTCCACAAGGTAGTATTCTCGGTCCTGCATTATACACAAAATACGAGGTCTGTTCAAAAAGTATCGCGAATTTTGAATTTCCGAGGGTTACGTATATTCGATTTTCGATTTTTTGTGGCGTTATGTTGGTACTTATATCTCTTACTTATGCCGACAAGTTCGGCTATTTTGAATGTTCAGTTAATTTTTGACAGCTGCTTTGCTTGTACGTGTTTTCGCTCATCTTCCATTTTTGCTCAATTTCGACCAAAAACAGCATCGTATTAACATTGCTAATCACATTAACATCGTCCGCAACGACCCAAATTTTCTTCAGAGAGTCATAGCTGGTGACGAATCATGGGTTTATGGTTATGAAATGGAAACTAAAGCTCAATCATCCCAATGGAAGCTGCCGCACGAGCCAAGACCGAAAAAAGCGGCAAGTTCGGTCGAATGTGAAGGTTTTGCTTAAAGTTTTCTTCGATTGCAGGGGCATGGTGCATCATAAATTCTTGCCACAGGGTAGAACGGTCAATAAGGAATATTACCTGCAAGTTATGCGCAAGTTGCGCAAAGCAACCCGCTAGAAACGCCCGGATTTGTGGAAGAACAAAAATTGGCTTTTGTCATTTTTGGCCAAAAACAATACACTAATAATGCCGCAGCCACCGTATTCGCCAGATCAAGCCACCTGTAACTTTTTCTTGTTTCCGAAACTGAAGAGCCCGATGAAAGGACGACACTACGTTACGATTGAGGAAATAAAGACGGCATCGAAGGAGGAGCTGAACAAGATCACAAAAAATGATTTCTGGTGGGGATTACTTTTTTTTTTAGATTAGTTTATGAAAAAGAGAGCAGAAATATCCTCTCTTTTTCATAAACTAATCTAAAAAAAAAAAATAATAATAAAAAGCCTAATTTGGAATTGACAATTACTCAGATTACCGAACAATCGATCAAAACTTACGCTTACGAACAAACTATTAATATAGAACATAATTTCAAACCCATCTGGACTTATGAAATTAGCCAATTCCTTCAATCCAAGAGTCTAGTTAGTACGTATACCACAACATATGTTGTTAATTAAACTTTTTACCGCCATTTATACCATCGTAATCGCTTTTCAGCAAGCTTGCCGTTGTTGTCTTGAAGAAGATAAAGAAAAAATCTAAAATTTTGCCATTTTTCTTTAGAATAATGTAAGCACAGGTAATTTTTCTAAATTGCAAATAATTTTTACTTAATTCAAATTGTTAAGAATTTCTATGACAATCGAATAAATTAAAAACCGACCACATTAAATATAAACGCTTAAAAATAGTTTGTAAATAGAAAGGATCCATTACATTTCTACTTTAATTAATATCTTAAAAACGTGGAGAAAATCTATTTAAAAGATATTTATCTAGAAAAAAGGATTTACAAAAAAAGGAATAAAACGCTCCCATTCCGAAATGGATTTCAATTAAAACACTTTTAGAGTAATCGTTATATTGTACTTACGGAAGAGTAACTGTATTCCAAAATGGAATGATGATAAAATAGTGAAAAAAAGGGACTTACTCCTTCGAAAATGCTATGGGAGAAAAAAATAATTCTTCCCGCTAATATCCCATATTTGGGTCATAATATAAAACGCCCTTGAGTGCAATAATAATAATACGCGATATAACACAGATTATCGTGAAATTATTTCGAAAATGGATAAAAACGTTTAATTTTTATTTGAATTTTTTTTTTTTTTTTTGCCTCTCACTTGAACTAAAAATACTTTTTCCAAGATTGCAATTTTATTTCTATTTTCCAGTATTCTAATAATTTTGCATAAAATTTTTTTCCAATTTACTTAATAGTGTTCATTAAATATTTTTCGATTTACTTTCATAGCATTTTTTATCTGCGAGTACACGAATAAATCTGAAAATAACTTACGAGCGCAGACTGGAATCTTTTCCAAATTGTTAGCGTTTTATTTTTAACGACATCCATTTTATTCTTTCTAATGAGTTTTTTTTTTTCGTTAAATTTCCTTTTTTTTTAAATGTGTCAAGAACTTTAACAAAATATAAATTGTTGCTATAATTATAATTTAATTGGTTTTATTAAATTTTATTTCTTCAGTAATAGTACAATTATGGAGCCAAAAGACTTTTCTTACTTATTTAAAATAGAAATTAAATTTGCTTATATGTTAGACGTCTCAGTTTTTTGGTTTAATTCAGAAATTAAAATTTTTGGTATATTATAGAAAAAACTACTGTTTTTATGGGTAGTTATCTGCGTATGATCAGCCTAAAAAAAAAGCCAAATAAAATTCAAGGTCACTACTACTGATCCTTAACCATCAAATATTACTGATTCTTATACAGTCTTGAGTATAAGTAAACCTACGTCACGGTCCTTTTTTTGTCAATAAAATTGATTTTCCAGGTAAAGTCCTTAGGCTTTGTTCAAATGTAAACCAATCAGGTTATTAACTTTGGTTTCTTATACGTCTACGAAGAGAATAAGACACCTTTACTTTTAAGGAGTCTGGACATTTAATATACTAGTTTTGTTCATAATGTGAAGTTAGCTGATCTTGATTTGTATGAACATGTAGCTATTATATGACTGCATCTAGAAGAGGTCCGCAACCTTTATTTATAACTACCTAGCATTGGTTTGGTTATAATTGATTCTTATATATCTAGGATTTCTTTTATGCACCAAAACCCACATTCCTATTCTTTAAATATGACTCATCATGAGACCGCCGTCAAGCTATACTTCATTGCGAGCACACAATCAGGTTATTAGCCTTGATTATATTTTTGTTAATATTATTGATTTTCGAGGTAAAGTAAGTCGTTAGCCTTTGTTCAAATGTAAACAAATCAGGTTATTAACCTTGATTTCTTATATGTCTACGAAGAGGATACGATACGTTTACTTTTAAGGAGTCTGGACATTTAATATACTAGGTTTTCTTATAATGTGACGTTAGGTGATCTTGATTTATATGAACATGTAGCTATTATATGACTGCATCTAGAAGAGGTCCGCAACCTTTATTTATAACTACCTAGCATTGGTTTGGTTATAATTGATTCTTATATATCTAGGATTTCTTTTATGCACCAAAACCCACATTCCTATTCTTTAAATATGACTCATCATGGGACCGCCATCAGGCAATACTTCATTGCGAGCACACAGGCTTTAAGCCTATTATCCTACCTAGGCTTTAGGCTTACACTTTCGTCAAGGAGGATGGCTACTCAATAATGATATTCTGGGACTTGCGTTACGCGATCAATTTAAGCCTATTATCCTACCTAGGCTTTAGGCTTACACTTTCGTCAAGGAGGATGGCTACTCAATAATGATATTCTGGGACTTGCGTTACGCGATCAATTTAAGCCTATTATCCTACCTAGGCTTTAGGCTTACACTTTCGTCAAGGACATGGCTACTCAATAATGATATTCTGGGACTTGCGTTACACGATTAATTTCTCCAATTTCTTCCTTTATTCGGTAAAAAACAGTGAAAAAAACATGTGCGGCATCATCTTCTTGCTTTAAACGATATAAAACTTGGCCCGAAAGCACCCATGTCCCGTAAGAAATTAGGCCACATACTGGTCCACGTCTCAATAGACTCTTCTGATTCCCGTGGTTATTTCAGAAATGAGGTGAAGTAGCGTCCGTTTTTCTTTAGTCAATAAATTCTAATGACATTGCCATCTCGCCACTATCTCGTTCGTTTCCTCCTTGATAACGGTGCGCCGATCGATTACTTCTCTCTCCCGCTCCCGATGGTATGTCCTAACCATCCCATCTGTAAAAAGCTCGATTGGTGGCAAGCTAGCGATAACACAAGCAGTATCATATGAGAATCGAATCGCCATAGCTTTTGATTAGAGTAGCATAGAACTAATAAGCTTAAACAGGAGCCTGTATCGACTCTCTCTGGGCTCTTCGTGGTTAGACCAAATCCCTGCCAAGGCATGCACACCCTGGAATGTGTTTTTAGCAATGATTTTCACATGTTTGCCAAAGTTGAACCTCTATTCTCTTAGGTGAATTAATCCCACAGTCACCTTGTGCCATTTTACTGACAGTAATAACCGCGACGTCATCCCAAAACCTTAGATTATAGAATAACTGGATAGGTCTCTATACAAACATTCTCTCCAAATTTCGTTTCTAATGCATTCGTTAGAACGCACACGGAAAATAACAGAAACGGCGTAAATCAGTAGGGGCCAAATTTAAACTTGAAACGGTTCGTTTAAAACCATTTTCATATGTGATGTCATTTAAGCGTAAACAAATCGATTTTTTTAATATTACGAATTTTGTTTGGTTGATGGAATTAGTTTTGGAAATTTGCAATAAAACATAGTATTCTATTTTAAAATATTATTTATTAAAACAAAATTATAAAATTGAAGAGCATATAAAAATATAAATTGCAAGTTATTTGATTATATCAAAACAATTATGTACACAAATAAAAATCCATTCCAAAAAATCTTAAATGAATTAAATGAGAGAATGTGATATTATGTTGAAATTAAAACTACATCACAACTTAGTAAAGAATTAAGAGAAATTAAAGTATTTCTTGCACTATTAAAATACATTCCCTTAAATTTTCTTATACATACTTTACGTACGCCGGCACTGAACTATTTTCTGGTAAACATTGAACTGTCAACATCACATTTGTTTACATATATTGAATGACGAACTTTTCACTTTTTAACCACTTATTTGGACCAAATAAATCATTAAAAGCCATTTATGCAAATCATAAACTAAATTTTTGTTAATTTCTGTAGTAAAAATGAAGATGTCAACTTACCGAAAGAAAGAAATTCTCGGCTTTCTCAATTTCGTTGAATTACCAGCAACTCTTTATAAAACACTTCCTTTTTCATGGAGACTGGCATGTTGTAAAGCTTTCCGAATGAATACATAATTGAGGCACTTCATATTTAATTGATATTTACGAAACAAATAATAAACCTAAAATACAATTCCATTTTCTATCAAAAGATTATACAAAAAATAAAAATTGCCTGTCGCGTTGTGTTTTAAATTTTATTTTTATTTGGAATAAGTGAATTAAAATGAATATAAATTATGATTTTGCAATTCAATAAATTTCTATTACGAAAACTAGATGTTAGTGGGTATCTTGTCTATATAAAAAAATCTACATAAAAGTATGCAAGCAGTACGATTTATCACCGCTTTTGCAATAATCTAAGTTGATAGGGTGTAAAAGATGGAAGTTAACAAAGAGAAAATTTGGCATATTTTATAAATTTTCAGGAGCTAAAGATCAACCTCACAAAACAGTTTTAAACTATCTGCATAATGTTGGATTCAAAAAGAACTTGATGTTTGTTATTATAAAATAAATAATAAACCTGAAATACAATTGCATTTAATACCAGAAGATTGGAATAAAAATGTTGCCTTCTGTCGTTTTTAAATAATATTTTTATTTGCAATAAGTGAGTTTAAATGGAATTCAATAAATTTCTATTACGAAAACTAGATGTCAGTGGGTGTCATGTCTAAATAAAAAAATGCACACAAAAGTATGCAAGCAGTACGATTTCTCGCCGCTTTTACAATAATTAAGCCAGAAAATTGCGTATACATATACAAAAATCTGACGTACGGGCCTGTTCAGGTATTTTTTAATCCAAGCCCAAAACCAACTAGACTAACACCTTTTGGCATTGGTTGTGTAAGCACCGCGTTATACAGAATATTCTACAACAACGGGTTGAGGATCCCCACTGATGTTTCACCCAATCTTTTGGTATTATTTCTCAGCCTTCTATCAGCAAGATACTTTGTGATTTTCTCTTACTATAAAGCGGGACTTTCAAACGCCGAAATGCATTTAGAATCTCACAGAATTAAATGCGTTTTTAACATCAAGTTTATCGTTTTCCTTTAAGGGCTTTACAGGCCATATCAATGACTGTGAACATAGACCACACTGTCGGTTGTGCCATTGAACATGTCGGTTGTGCCACCGGTTAGGCAATGAACTCAGGACTTGATTGTATCTAAAGTTAAAAAGTATCTGACTCGTTTGCATAGTTTTTTTTTTTTTTTTTTTAATTTTTTATACTACACTAATACTAATAAAACTATAATTTTTATCTATAAAAAATATACAAAATAAATACTAAAACATATATTTTTTTTTTGTTTAAAAATAATATCATAAATAAAACACTCGTAAATACTTTACAAAATTCCATAAGCAGTTTTGATTAATAATAATAAGAATTGAATTAATTACAAGCAAATTTTTGGGGATGTTATTTGATATCATTCACTTCTCTAATAAGTAGTAATGAATCTTTTGCATAAATCTTTAAAGTACTAAATCGAAATTAATTATTATTTTCTTCTGAACAAGTATCGAGTTAATAAATTATAAATAGGATTTTTTGCTGAGCTCAAGGAAATTCATAAAATCGTTATTCATATTAATTGAGGCATTCATTCTTATAGAATAAGTTGGCAGTCAAATACAATAAGTCTCATTCTGCTGTTCGGTTGGAGTTTCTAATTTTTATTTATTTATTATTAATTTCAATTAATCCTATAGACACTATATTGACTTATTTCTAAGGTAATTATTTATAGATACAATAATAATAATAATTATTATTAGTATTATTAAAATTTGTAGATTTATATAGGTGTATGTGTGTGTGTGTATAGTAACATGACTTGAATGTGGGGTAAAGGAGAATGCAAATTTGAAGAGTTTTATGGTCGGCTAATAGTTGACGAGGCTAAGATGACAATGTTTAGGAGTGGGCAAAAACCAATAGAGAAATCTATAAACTTCTCAAGTTATGTTTTATGGTTTTATTTCCATTAGTACACCTGCTCCTCACAATCTTATGTCTTATACTTTGACATTATCATAACGCAATAACAATAAAAGTTCCAAAACAAATTCAACTTAAATTGAATCAGTCTTAGTCCCTCTCTCTCTCTCTCTCTCTCTCTTTCTCTCTCTCTCTGTCTGAATTATGTTCAACACAAACGACATCCTCTGAGAAGAAGAAAAATTAAAGAAAAAAAAAATAACCCCAACAACAGATAGTGGCTGAGGTGAAAATACGACTATCCCAAGGATGATAATATGGCGGAGGTGAAGCTGATAAAATAAACAAAAAACTACCCAACAGAAAGTATAGAGAATTGGTGGTATTGCAATTTAAGTGAACTTTTTAATTTGAATAAAATTCAAACTTTACAAAATAAAATGAATTTGTTCATTTAATTTTGTTGGCTTTCTTTTTATTATAAAACAAAATTTTTCTTAATATATTATAACAATTTCGAATCGTTTAATTTCATCCAACATTCACTTCACCTAATCACTCCCTCTACCCCGCACAACAATTTTACAAGCCTAAATAAATATATTTTTGTACATTTTTCGTTATCCCCATTTCATAGTCATATACAAAAGTTTGTAAGTCAGTCAATTTAGTTTATTCGAAATAATAAAATATCCAGCTTTGGCTCTAATTAAGAAAGATCATAAAATACATACACGTTCGCATCATACTCGTTCGTATAAGGATGAGATTGAGGGTGAAATTTATTTTCAAAAAAAAAAAACTAAAAATTCTTTTTGAATTAAACCTAATCCTTGTTTGCATATAAATAACTACCCCTCTTTCCGCTAACAACAACAACAACAACAAAAAACCAGACACAGAATGGTAAATATGTGTTTTCAAATCAAATCAAATTAAATAGAAATATACAATTTTATCGGAGTGGATGGAGTATTTGCAAGGACCAACTTTGAATATTGCAACATTTTTCCTTTAGATTTATTTGATACTTTGGTGTGTAAATTTTTCGAAAATACTCAAAAAAATCCAACTCAATTTAGTACGTTTAATTACGCACCACCATCGTGCGCACTGTAACTGTCACACACAACCCCTCCCCCCCCCCCACCCCCCCAAATACATATACAAAAACATTAATCACAGGATTTGGACGAAAATTTTTGGAATTTTTAATCATGCAACTTTGAATATTTACGCATTAATTTGTGTGAATTTCTTTTTTTTTATGCAGAATAATAACGATAAGAGGATAACAAGGATAACAATGACACTAAGAATAACAAAAAAAGGATATTTTTAGGGGTTTTCTTTTTCAAAAAAAAAAAAAAAAACACAAAAATAATAATAATAATAATTTTTTTGCCATTTATTAAAAAATTGCGATATAAAATGTTGGAAATAAAAATAAGGGTTGGTGTAGAATCAACAAAAATTGACTTACAACCAATTCGTATATTAATATTTACATATGAGCGTTGGGGCTGATTTAAGATCCAAAGTTCCGAAGAGATGTTAACTTTCTTTGGTAAGAAGCATTTAGAACGAAAGCAGCCCCTAAAAAATAAATTGAATATTTTTCTCGTTGTTTTTGTAGTAGGCACTTTCGTAATGAAAAGATTTAGTGTAGATTTTTTTTTGAAGAAAAAAAAAAGTACCAAAAAATTATTTGTATTCACACCTATTTGTGTGTGTGTGGGTGTGCATCAACAGAAAATTAATTTCAAATGTTTAAGCATGCCAAACAAATTGTACAAGTCGAAAATTGTATTTTAACGTCAATTTATTTACACTAGAAAGAATATTACTTGGAGTATTTTGTACAAATGAACCCAAATGACGACCCTTGTCACCACCTCGTTGCAAAATTCTTATCGTCTAATTCGTTCAACACTTGTGTGTATCCTTTGAATTTCTATACTACCAAAATCAACCTAAACAAATGAGCCATATTTGAATCCTTCCATAGAGAAGTGTGAAAATCCTGTACGAATTTTTGGTATGTGAATTACGTACAGAAATCTGTTGGCAGACTGAGACTGGGCTGGCATCATTTAAAACCCATTCTGGTATTGTCTTATTTATGCGGAACAGCAATTGGTACAGAAGGTGACTGATTAAGGTGATGCCTCGACTTAATTAATATTATTCTAGCTCTACACTATATTATGTGCAATCAGTACTTTTGCTTTCGGGTATATTTTGTACTTGTTTCGGAATTTCAGCTTCGTTTCAGTTGTGCTCCACCACAACTTCTTCTATGTTAGATGATCGTAATTTTATTTAATACGAGCATCATTCTTTCTTCTTTTACCTACTTGTTTTTTTTTTAAGCACTTTTGTATTGCAGAGAGAGGAAGAGAGTAGTTTATTATGCATAAATCATGGTTTTCTTTTTAATTATTCACATTAAGCCGTGTTGGAACTTAATCAACTAAAGAATTTTAAAATTAATTCTCATTATTTTCAACTATATAATTATATTGAAAATAATTAATTTCATATAATTTGCTAGGGTAACAATTTTAATTGAACTTTTTATTACTATTCCTTATTTGAGAAAAATTGTTTTAACAAAAATTACGAGTGATTTTCATTAAGAGCAGGAAATACTATTTTTTTTTTTTTGCATAAACTAAATATGTTTTTTTTTTCTTTTAAATTGTTTTTTATTGAAATTTTAATTTTTTCGTAATAAATTTTAATGAAGAAAAAACTTTAAAAAAAATTGATTATTTTAAGTTTGTGTTTTTCTATTGATAACAATTATTGGGTAAAAAGAAGATTTTTAGGAAATTTTCTTACAAAAACCACTATTCAAAATATTGCTGCTAGATTTTTATTTTTGACAGATCATACGGAACACGTGACATGTGTCAAAGTGAAACGTGCTCAGTTAGTATTGCTATTTCATCAAAGAAAGATTTATATTCGAAAAAGACTTTGAAATTATTGAATTGTATTATAAAAATTCGTAAGTTTTGCGCACTTTCACCTGCTGAGCAAATCATTCAAGCCATAGTGAGAAAATTTCATAGTAATTTGACGCTATTGGACATCAAACCAAGGAAAATATTGCTGCCGTAGCGACCTGTGTTGGTGAAGACTGCAATTCGGATTGTGTTACTCGTATTTTATACGCTTTCAGACCAATTCTTATTTTTAAAAAATACGTTCAATTATTGAATAATTTCTACCTTGTTTAATACAATATTGTAATAATTCCAAACCAGCTGCATTGCTAAGTAAAAATTTGTGTTTTTCACAGTTTTAATCCTTGTTTGCATATAAATAACTACCCCTCTTTCCGCTAACAACAACAACAACAAAAAAACCAGACACAGAATGGTAAATATGTGTTTTCAAATCAAATCAAATTAAATAGAAATATACAATTTCGTCGGAGTGAATGGAGTATTTGCAAGGACCAACTTTGAATATTGCAACATTTTTCCTTTAGATAACAATTATTGTGTAAAAGGAAGATATTTAAGCAATTTTCTTACAAAAACAACTACTCAAAGTATCGGGTGATTTTTTTTGCTACTAGATTTTTATTTTTGACAGATCATGCCGCATACGTGACATGTGTCAAAGTGAAAAGTTCTCAGTTAGTATTGCTATTTCAAAAAAAAAAGATTTATATTCGAAAAATACTTTAAAATTATTGAATTTTATTATCAAAATTCGTAAGTTTCGTGCACTTTCACCTGCTGAGCAAATAATTCAAGCGATAGTGACAAAATTTCGCAGCAATTTGACGCTATTGGACATCAAACCAAGAAAAATATTGCTGCCGTAGCGACCTGTGTTGGTGAAGACCGCAATTCGGATTATGTTAGTCGTATTTTATACGCTTTCAGACCAATTCTTATTTTTTAAAAATACGTTCAATTATTGAATAATTTCTACCTTGTTTATTACAATATTGTAATAATGCCAAACCAGCTGTATTGCTAAGTAAAAATTTGTGTTTTTCACAGTTTCAAAAAGTACATATTTGACAGTTTAGAAATTATATTTTTCATCTAATGCCATTTGACAGTTGTTAAGAGAATATATGTCATCTAAAGTAGCATTTATTAAGGTTGCGATTTGACATTTCAAATCATAGCGCTAAACAATACGTTAAAATTGTAAAAAATTTCTACAAATTTTCTCCATAGATAAGGCTCATTTTTTGGTCTCTGGATGCGTCAATAAACGAAACTGCCATATATAGGGCTCTGAAAATCCAAAAGTTACTGTGAAAAAGCCGTTCTTTTTTTGCTGTTTTTATTTTTTGACAGATCACGTGTGTCAAAGTCAAAAGTGCTTTTTCCCATCATGGAAAAAGTTACACTCGAACAAATTATTGTATTTTATTCGTGCTCTCTGAAAAAGGTGTTTTTTTTTCATAATCGACGTACTGAGCAAACCATTCGAGCCATAGTAATAAAATTTCACAGTAATTTGACGCTATTGGACATCAAACTAAGGAAAATATTGCTGCCGTAGCGACCTGTTTTGGTGAAGACCGCAATTTGTCCATACGTCGCCATTCATAGCAATTTGGATTGTGTTACTCTACTAATTGGAAGATTTTACGAAGGAATCTTGGTCTGAAAGCATATAAAATACAGCTCTAGCAAGAACTGAAGCCGAACAACCGCATTTTTGCTGATTGTGTCTTAGAAAAACCTTAGGAAATTTTTTAACAAAAAATTGCGTCCAGAAGCGAAGCTCATTTTTGGTTGAATGGGTATGTGAATAAGCAAAATGTTTGCATTTTGTCTGATAAACAACCACAGGCAAAACAAGAACTGCCATTGCACCCAGAAAAATGCACTGTTTGCAGCAGTTTATGGGCGGTATTTCGTTAAAGATGACGCAGGCCGCAACGTTACCGTCATTGGCGCCCAAACTTTTTTTTCATCTAAAATGCATCTGGTCTATATGTAGTTTTAAGAAGACGGTGCTTCATGCCGCGCATCACATGAAACAATGGACGTTTTGAGAGATGAGTTCGGCGAGTTGGCCACAAAGATCGTGTGATTTGACGCCTTTAGACTATTTTTTAAGGGGGCTACGCGAACTCACTCGTCTATGCCAATAAACCAGCGTTCCTTATGGGGCTACGTGAACACATTGGTCTTTGCCGATAAACCAGGGTCATATATGGGGCTATGTGATAAACCATCATCACTTATGGGAATACGTGAACGTATTCGTCTATGCCGGTAAACCAGCGTCACTTATGGGGCTACGTGAACTCACTCATATTTGCCGATAAACCATCATCACTTATGGGGGTACGTGAACTCACTCGTCTATGCCGATAAACCAGTATCACTTATGGTGCTACGAGAACTCACTCGTCTTTGCTGATAAATCAGCATCACTTGCACACGTGTTATTATGCGAGATACAAGCCGAAATGCACGAAAAAGTGGTTCAAAATTTGACCTCTCGCATAGATCACTTAAAACGTAGTTATGGCTCATATTTATATAAAATAATGTTTAAAAAATAAATGGCAAAAATTAATTTATCAACTCAAATACAAATTTTATACATTTTTGCAATTTGTCTGAACTTTTTATGGAAATTTAAAAAACAAACACTAAAAAAATTAGCTTTATTCAAAAGTTTGGAAAAAAATTCTTGAGGCCATAGTCTTTTAAGACATAAAAAAAATTTGGAAAGCAATCCTAATGGGGTTAGAGACAAGCATAAAAAAATTTGGGAAAGCGATCTGGCAACACTGCGAACTTCTCCTCCATATACACATAGCCGGTGCATTAGTCCCTCCTAAACGTGAAATACAATTTTGAACCTCGTTCGTTGACTACACGATACCTTAGAGTGCCATAAACCATGTAATGTGCTTCTAGCCCCAAAAAATGTAACAATAAAATTTAGATCAATTATGTGCTATCAATATTTATTTAGAGCTTAATGTAAAGCTTTGTGATTCTATGAAAAATAATACTTATCAAGAGGACAAGTTTTTCGATCTTTGGGAAACCGAGAAGCAGTGGAAAATGAATCTTGTCTCTTGTGGGGTCAACTGATGGCTGTGTCCTTGCAAAGCTCAGAAAAAGTACTCTTCCCGTCAGATTAAACTCGAACGAAATACAAATTCGTCTCAGAAAAAGGAATACTTGTAGCTACCAAGACCCTGTCCCCCTTCCCCCCACCGTTAACAACTGATATTCCAACAACAAAAAACACTCTAAAAGGCATTGTCGATAACATCCAAAAGAGTCTAACCGAGAAGCTGAAAGCATTTCCAGTTAATGACTTCCAGCATTGCTTTAATTTCAAGTCCTTAAGTTCTTATGGGTTTAAATATGATTTTATATATTAAAAGTTTATTAATTTAATAATAGTTTTGATCTATTATCGAGTAATCTAAGTAATTTTCCGGAATGTCTGCAAAGTTCAAGTTTTTTTCAGTATCTGAATTTCGAACTGTCATTAAGATTTAAAATCGGTGCTTATTTATGGCGGAGAGTAAATGTAATATGAACACATTTTTTCTTCTATTCACTCTAAAATCCCCCCTCCAGTTGTTATATTACTTTTTAAGGATTCGAATGTGATTTTGAAGAGTTTTGCTTGCATTGTACGGGTTTTAAGGGAAGTAAGGAAAAGCTGTATTATCAATATATGTGACGATAAGGACGCTATTGACATATGGGGATATTTGAGGTGAATATTTTGTGAATGATAGAAATATATCTGCCACCTTGAATAACTCCCAGCATTAATACAGGATATATTGAAATATTGGAGTTTTGCCAAAATAGCATCAGAGGTCAAACTTTGTTAAATTGTGTTCTTTTTTTACTTACCATATTTAAATGTTAAAATGACTAAAACCGACTGGCATGTTCTTTAAAACGGCCCATAAAACTAAAATTACTATTGACTTTATAGGTAATATTAGAAAAATATTTGAAAAATAATAAATTTAATAAAAAACTTCTAAGAATATACCACACCAAATCAAGAAAATGTAAAAAATTTGCTTTTTCCTGTTCGTCTGAACCATTTCTAATTTATTAGGAAAACGATATATCGACATATTGCTCAGCATGGGACATCTCTACAGACAACCTTATCTATTCTATAACTTATTTATTTCGATTGAAGTATATTATTTTATGTTCATTTCTATCAGAATATACAGAAACTCAGATTAAATCTATATGTTAACATAGGATTTCGCCTGGAAAAAAAATACTCACTCAAGCTAGAATCACAGAAAAGAAATCACAAAAGAGTATGCACATAAACCATATTCTATGAACGTGATTTGAATTAATCAGTTTTGTCCTGTACGTATACATCTGAACAACGGGTGATAAATGTACCATGAATATTTGAAAGGACCAAAACAGACAGACTTGCATAATTTTATCTTAAAATCATTTCTATCTCAACAAGTACCTCTTCGATGATTCTCTTCTTCACTAGACAGCGCTGAAGCAGACTTACTGATAATCTTTTTAAGATGTCAAGAAATTTTAAATCCTCCACACTCCAAATTAAATACGAAAAATACTCTTATATACAAGAGAACATATAGGAGATGACTAACAATACAAGAGACACATTTTGAACATGACATGTTTTTAAGGACTCTTCATATTTTTGCACGAATTTGAATGGGAATCTACGATTTTTATTGATTTAATCAAAAATATTTGAAGAGTTTGATTTTATTTTCTTTTTTTTCTTTTCTTCGTTTGCTACTTTTTTTATTGAAAGATTTTTTTTTTTAATGACGCATAACGGTTAATTTTGATTGGCTTTTCATGTTAGACTCCTCGAAAAAGCAAAAAAAAATTTTAATTTTAATTTTCCAGTGAAATTTTTATATTACGTAGAAAGTATTTTTTTTTTAAAGGAACAAATCGAAATTGGAATTACTAGATTTGGCAGATAAATAATGAGACTCGCAATTGCTTTGGGAAAACTTTTTTCTAGTACGTAACGAAAAATGAAACAGCGAAATTTGGAAATTGTGAGGTCGGACCGTCGATTAACGGGTGAAACCGTCGATTAATATTGAAACTGATGAGTTGGCCTTTGAGAGGCTCAGAAAGAGGGTTCATTG
This sequence comes from Atherix ibis, assembly GCA_958298945.1. Lineage (NCBI taxonomy): Eukaryota > Metazoa > Arthropoda > Insecta > Diptera > Athericidae > Atherix > Atherix ibis. The sequence goes on from OY282605.1 coordinate 132,467,991, forward strand.
CAGACTCTTGAAAAGGACATTGCCTTGTAGTTTCTCAGGCCCCTGATTTTTTTGGTGAATCCCAAGAATAATAACCACTTGAGAGAACATCATATTATGGCACTGTGAATGTTATTTTTATATACACGTAAAGTGGCATACCGGTCGTTAGATATAATATAGGGTTTTCCAATAAGAACAATATGATTTCTAAGTGACGTTTCGGCCATTTGTAATATGTCATGATCTGTCATTTTTTTTCATTGTATTCAGTTATGTTTACAATTTTATCATAAAGAACAACATTTACAAATTATTCAATTTTATTATCAAAATAATCGTTCTCCAATTGCAACTTTTCGTTCGCTCACTTGCGTGGTGCGGTAAATAAACAAAACTGTCGATTCTGGTGCGAAGAAAATCCACAAATTATTCATGAACACCCATTACATTCACCTAAATTGACAGTTTGGTGTGGTTTTTGGTCTGGTGGAATCATTGGTCCGTACTTCTTTCGAAATGAAGCTGGTAACACCGTTACTGTCAATGGAGAGCGGTATAGATCGACGATAACCAACTTTTTATGGCCGAAATTGGAAGAAGTTGATCTTGACAATATCTGGTTCCAACAATACGGGGCTACGTGCCATACAGCACGTGCAACAATCGAATTATTGCGAGAAAATTTTGGAAATTCGATTATTTCAAGAAATTGTGACATTGAATGGCCTCCAAGAAGTTGTGATTTAACACCATTAGACTATTTCTTGTGTGGTTATTTGAAGTCATTAGTCTTTAGTAATAAACTAGACTCTCTTCAAACTTTAGAAGTCAATATTGAACGTGCTATTCATGACATACGACTTGATTTAGTGGAAAAAGTGCTCGAAAATTGGATTCATCGAATTCGTTCCTGCAAAAGAAGTCGTGGAGGCCATTTGAATGACGTTTTATTGAGAACTTAATTGTATCGATTGTACTTCACATTATATAAAAAACATTTGAATTTCCTTGACAATTAGTGTGGTTTTTTTTGTTGAAAAGAAATCATATCACTCTTATTCAAGAATCCTATATCATGGGTCACCTACGACCGTCGGGATTGAGATACGCCCAATCAACGCCCATCACAGATCTGTCTATAATAGATTTCGCCAGCTCAGCCGCACTCCAGCTCGCTCCATCAACGCTCGCTTCATTCCAACGCATTCAAACACTCAGTATGGTTACCTTTCTATGATAAATGTATCAGCTCCTCTCATTATCCTCTTCAAAATACCTCATTTCATACCAGCTATAGCAAGTGGACTCAGCATGCTCACTCTACCATAGCTCATCATGATTTTTCGTCATACCTCTTTTAGCTATCTTTCGTGCCTAATCTGTGAATCCGTACAACTCCTGCGGTAAGCGGTCTGAACTAGCAGACCACTCCCTCATTATTGGACACACATTTGTACAACTACCTGGTCCCACCACCTGACCAGCTACATCCATCAGCAACCAGTTCTAAGTTAGTTACCCTAACTGTTAAAAGCAAGGCCTACCAACTACCTCTACTATCGTTTGCAGTGACAGCACCAAAAGTCATCTGGGCCCGATGCCATACCCCCTGTTGCAATAAAAGCAGTTATCGCGGCGCATCCTAATTTATTGTTGGAAGTGTTTAATACCTGTCTGAGTAAGGGAATTTTTTAACAACTTTGGTCTGGTGACACTACCAAAAAGAAGGGGGCCACTTGTTGACCCTTCGTTATACCGCTCAATTTGTCTTCTGTATACGGCTGATAAAATTCTCCCAATTGTTTATCGAACGCATTCTATGCAAACAATTTGAAGAATTCACCGAGGAGCAGAGAAGCTTATCTCTAGTCCAATTTGGCTTCAGGAGGATACGCTCCACCTTGGATTTGTTCGTTGGTACAGCGCGTAAAGCTATCGAGAGCAAAAGGTGAAAAGATGGGCTCCATAAAGTATTGCGCCATTATAACACTTGATGTGAAGAATGCCTTCAACTCGGCGAAATGGGATCATATTCTTGATGCCCTGGGCTCAATGGGTGTTCCGGAGGATATTATCAGGATAATATTGTAGTAGACTACCTACACATAAGCATGAGAATTATGTTGTACTGGACGAGCTTTGGGAAGAGATCATACAGAATCACGAGGGGGGCCGACAGGGCTCCGTTCGAGGCCTTCTATTGTGGAATGTGATGTATGATGGTATTCCCAGGCTCCACATTCCAGAGAAATAGAGAATCATGGCATTCACTGATGATGTTGCTGTGGTCCAAGTGGCCAAATGCTTGCAAGAATTAGAACAGATCTGTTAGTTGGCTTCAATTCGAAGTTGGCTTCTGGCATCTGATCTTAGCCTTGTGGACCCTCCAAAAATTTCATTGCTTTTCGGCCCTCTAAAAATTGGGTTTAAGAAATATATTATTTTTACGTTTACTTCAAGACTTAATTCAACATGGTTCGGATTATCCGATTTGGGTTAAATATGGACCGTTTTGGTTTGTAAGGTCCCTTAGACATGTGCCAGAGGCCACTTCCATGTGTGGGAAGTCATCTGAAGGAGACTGGGTCTGTGGTTAGTAGTATAGAATATTGGGAATCTTGTTATATTTTGTGGAGCTGATTAGTATGTTGAAGAGGTTTAAATAGGGGACTAGTGAGTGGAATTTTTGGGTCCAGTAGCTCCATAATGGGAGAAATCCTGCTCGCGATTATGTGACATTCATGTAGAATATGGATAATAGTGAAATGGGTACCACAGGATTGGCATAAGGGATGATTGCCCACAATTCCCACATGCCCCGGCACCCATTGCAACTTGACACTACTATTCCTAAGTAGGCTATACCGAATTGCGCTTAGTAATGGGTCAATCGATGGGCCACAAATGGTTTTAAGGGCGGCAAGGCTGTCTTTAAAAATAATAATACTCCGTTGGCTGGGAATATAGGTCGCAATTTCAATTGCTGTTTTGATGGTCCACATCTTCTCGTAATATGAAGACGCCCTATGTGTATAAGAGAAGATTGCACAACATAGTGCGCGCGGGATCTTTTAATTCATCCAACTGTTCAAGGAAAAGTTCCTTATATTTGGACAGATCAGTGCTCTAGCCTTCTTAAAACTGTCAAGAAAAGCAGACATTTTCAACTTTGCTCCAAACCACGGTTTCCAATCTGGGTGTGGAAGGGCTAAGCCTTTAATTTATAATCTTCTCTTGATGCCGATTACTTATCACTAAGGAAGTTTTGCAATGATAAAAAAAAAGATGGCAATCGCTAAATGCGAGGTCTGGACTACAAAGTGGATCCATAAAAAACTTATCAACCAAGGTCCTAGTGTTTCTGCCGAGTCACTATAGACATGTGTGGCCTGGCGTTGTCCTGATGGAACACAAAACCTCTCCTGTTGGCTGCTTCTGGTCAATCACCAGCTTCAAACGGTCCAATTATTGACAGTAGAGATCCGAATTTAGTGTTTGGCCATATGGAAGCAGTCCATTGTAGATGATTCCTTTCCAGTCCCACCAAATGCACAGCAGGCAAAATCTTTCTGGCCGTTGGTTCTGGTTTTGGCCACCATTTAAGCCTCTTCAGAGCACTTTGATCATGGTCGTTTTTGCAAAATATTGTCGTATTGTCACCCATTTATCATCCCCAGTCACCATCCGTTTAAGAAATGGGTCGATTTCGTTTCGTTTGGGCAAGACTTCGGAGATGGAAATCTTCGATCCATCATGTTTTTTTGCGTCAATTCGTGTCGCACTCAACCATCGAGCTTCTTTTTGAATCCAACTTTATGTAGATGGTTTAAAACTATATTGTGGTGGATCTTTAGTTCCTGGGCGATGTTACGACTGCTAACATGCTGGTTTACTTCGATCATTTGCATGATTTTATCGACATTTTCAATGCAGGGCCTACTTTTACGATGTGTATCTTTAACATCGAAAATACCGAAACGGAATCGACGAAACCAAAATTACGCCTAATTGGCTTCTAACAGTATCCGGACCATAAACACCATCACATTTCAGTCGTCTGACTTGCATTTTCGCTTTTATCAAAGTAAAATTCTAAAATATACCGAATTTTCTCTTTGTTAACATCTTTAGTATCTTTTACATCCTATAAACATTTGTTTAATCAATACTTTACGAGATATATATCACTACATAATGGATCTAGTGAAAAAATAATGGATTTCTTTTCACCAAACTATTATAATTCAACACAAAATTATATACCAACGACGATATTTACAATTTTAAGTAAACTATTTTTTTTTTTTTTTTAAGGATTTAATTGAAAACATTTAAATAAGAAAATATTTACAAAATAATTATTGTGATGACAGGAACTCTTTGAAAAATTTAATATCGTAAGTCCAGACGGGTTTAGCGAGTGTGCTTTAATGGAGAAGGTGGTTTTTGGCGAGTCTGAAAGTTATTCTAATGTTCATGAAGTAATTTTGAGGATTTTTAATAAGAGATCATAAATTATCAGAATGTTTTTATAGGAGTGAATATTATAAAATAGAAGCAAGCTTACTAACCCGTGGGACTTCAGTTGAAATGGTAAATACGAGGGTCGTTCAATAAGTCCTTAGGAAAAGATAGAAAAAAACTGTTTTTAAAAATAAAAATTTTTTATTTTTCAACTCCTATTAGCTCTATACACTTTTCTAACCATTTTTCCAAAATTTTTATCCCGTCCAAAAAATAGGATTTCGGAAGTTCTGCAAAATACTCATCCGTTTGAGCAATGACGTCCTCGTTGGAAGTGAACCGTCGTCCGCCAAGCCATTTCTTCAGATTGAGGAAAAGAAAATAGTCACTCGAGACCAAATCTGGTGAATAAGCGGGATGCTGCAACTATTCCATTCTCAATTCCACAATTTTGGCCATGGAAACAGCGCAGGTGTGCACACGCGCAATGTCCTGATGCAAGAGGATTTTTTTCTTCTTCAGATGGGGACGTTTCTCTTTGATCTCCTCGCTCAACCGTTGCAATAACGACGCGTAATACGCTCCTGTTATTGTTTTTCCTTTTTCCAAGTAGTCGATAAAAATGATGCCTTGCGAATCCCAAAAGACCGTGGCCATCACCTTGCCGGCCGATGGCACAGTTTTTGCCTTCTTCGGAGCCCGTTCACCCTTGAAAATCCACTGTGATGACTGTCTCTTCGTTTCTGGAGTGTAGTAGTGTATCCAGGTTTCGTCCACAGTGACATATCGACGAAGGAGTTCGGCAGGATTGCGATGAAAGAGTGCCAACATAGCCTCAGAGTCCACTACACGATTGCAAACGCGGCACCTTGCCAAAATTTTTTTCACAGACAATTTTTCATGCAAAATGGAAGCGATTGTACCTTGTGATATGCCCGTGGCCTCAACTAATTCGCGCACTTTAATTCGCCGATCGTTCAAAATCAGATCGTGGATTTTGTCGATGATTTCAGGAGTAGACACCTCAGCTGGGCGTCCTGAACGATGTTCATCTTTTGTGGATGAACGGCCACGTTTAAATTCATTCACCCAAATGTAATACAATATTTTTTTTAAATATTACTATTTATTTTATTATATTTTATTATGAAATGGTATTCAAAGTTTTTAATTTTTTGTTGCTATAATTAAGTTAATATTTAAAAAGCAAATACACTCAATTCAGTGAAAACTACCAAATTACTTAGTAGTAGAAGAGATTACTGTAAAGAAGAACTTAAAACTACAAAAGTAATATTACTTCGGAAAATCATTTAAAGAACTCTAAGAATATATATAAGAAGATGAAAATATCAATAAATAAAATTTAGTACCTGTCGTTGGTGGTGGATGATATTTACTATGCGATGAAATAATTCAAAGTATTTTTGGCCAATAAATTTTCGGCAAAATAAAATTGTGACAAAAACAATCGGACTTTTTTCCATTTGCGAATTTTATCTGAACAAAGAATGATGGTTCGGGTCATGGGAGATGGTTCAATAGTTCACGTATCCATTTCCATTAGAATCGGAAGAAAATAGGCACACTCATGAATGTAAACCGATGGCATTTACAGAACTATGATGGCAGGACATCCCCATAGGATTTGTTCTTTGCACTGGTTCGCATTTATACTCATCTATTGTGCAATTTCATACACAACACTGGTGGTGGGTAGCCGGGCTGATCAAGTGAAGCGTCCTAACAGTATTCAATGCCACGCCTCTTCCATGTTGGAAAACGACCCAATGTCCAATCCAGACACCGTCTGTGGTTAATTTATGTTCATAACTGTCATAACTTTTGCCTATTTTCTTGACTATCAACAAAATTTTACTCTTGAATTACTGCTGCATGCGACATTTTTGCATCACAATCGACGTCGGATTTATAGCTTGAAAAATTTCAAATTACTGCATACGCACAAGTTGAACTGAATAATCGGTGCTGATGATTTGGCCGGAAAAAGAATTTTCATATAACCGATTTTATGATGTCAATACGATGCACAAATCGACTAATTTTCTGGTAAAAATTTATACGGAATTATTAACTTAAAAAATGTTAACAGAATTATTACTGGAAGGGTTTGAAAAATTCCTTAAAAATTTATTATTTTAAGTGCGTTCAAAAAAAGATTTTCCAAAGTTTCCCAATTTTTCAACTTTTTCCAAAAAAATTTAATTTAAATATTTAAAAAAATTAAAAAAATATTAACAAATTGAAAAGATTATGAAAGAGCAATATTGAGGGGTGTTTCAGAACAAGAGGGACAACGAGAATGAAACTTTTTCTAATAAAACATAAAATCCTCTCTTCACGAATATAAGTCACGTTGAGGTCATGTTGAGTAAGACTAATTTTACGAACCATTTTGGACTAACGGAATTCGATTCGACTTTAGAATTGGAAGGTTTTGTTCGGCCCAGGATTGCAAGTCTGTTAGTCCAAATTGGTTTCAGTCGAAGTTCTTGTTGATATTGTCTACTGAATAGAAAGGCTTTGTTCAGCCCAGAATTGCAGTCTGTTAGTCCAAATTGGTTTCAGTCGAAGTTCTTGTTGTTATTGTCTACTGAATAGAAAGGCTTTGTTCAGCCCAGAATTGCAGTCTGTTAGTCCAAATTGGTTTCAGTCAAAGTTCTTGTTGATATTGTCTACTGAATAAGAAGGCTTTATTAATCCCAGGATTGCAAGTCTGTTAGTCCAAATTGGTTTCAGTCAAAGTTCTTGTTGTTATTGTCTACTGAATAGAAAGGCTTTGTTCAGCCCAGAATTGCAGTCTGTTAGTCCAAATTGGTTTCAGTCAAAGTTCTTGTTGATATTGTCTACTGAATAGGAAGGCTTTGTTTAGCCCAGAATTGCAGTCTGTTAGTCCAAATTGGTTTTAGTCGAAGTTCTTGTCGATGTTGTCTACTGAATAGAAAGGCTTTGTTCAGCCCAGAATTGCAGTCTGTTAGTCCAAATTGGTTTCAGTCGAAGTTCTTGTTGATATTATCTACTGAATGGAAATGCTTTATTTAGCCCAGGATTGCAGTCTGTTAGTCCAAATTGGTTTCACTCGAAGTTCTTGTCGATGTTGTCTACTGAATAAGAAGGATAAGGTAAGCCCAGGATTGCAGTCTGTTAGTCCAAATTGGTTTCAGTTGAAGTTCTTGTCGATGTTGTCTACTGAATGGAAAGGCTTTGTTTATCCCAGGATTGGTTGATTTAATACAGTCTGTTAGTCCAAAATGGGTTTCAGTCGAAGTTCTTGTTGATATTGTCTGCTTAGTTTAAGTGTATTAAATCCTTTGGATGATGATTCTATATAAAGAATTTCTGTGTCGAAATTTAGTATGGTATGCGAGTTATTAAATGCTCGTATACCACACTAAATTTCGACACAGAAATTCTTTATATAGAACCCTCATCCAAAGGATTTAATACAAATCAATTTAGTAAACAATACGAGTATCAACAAGAACTTCGACTGAAACCAATTTGGACAACAGACTGCAATCCTGGGCTTAACAAAGTCTTCCTATTCAGTAGGCAATATCAATGAAAACTTCGACTGAATTCAATTTGGACTAACAGACTGCAATTTTTGGCTGAACAAAGCCTTCCAATTCTAAAGTCGAATCTAGTTCCCTTAGTCCAAAATGGTTCGTAAAATTAGTCTTGCTCAACATGACCTTAAAGTGAGTTCATGTTCGTGAAAAAAGGATTTTGCGTTTTGTTATAAAAAGTTTCATTCTCATTGTTCCAATCATACAGCCCTCTTGTTCTGTAGCAGCTACCTTGAACGACCTTACCTATAAGCACCCCTCAACATTGCTCTTTTATATAATTTCATCAAAAAATATTTGATGTAAATTACAATATTTTTTTTCAATTTTTTCATACGATAAAGAATTTTCTTATTTTGTGGATTTTTAATATTAATTGCTTCAAATATCAATTATAAAATATTAAAAATTTTAAAAAATTAAATTCAAAATGACAGTAATAATAAAAATTTTAACTTTTTTTTTTTTAATTTTCTAATATAAAGAATTAATTAATCCGACCGTTAATGTACTGTAATTATTTTAGTATTTATAATGTTTAAATTTATAAAATAATTTCACCAATCCATTAATTATCTAGTTAAGTATAATTAATATATATTTGCTTATAGAAAATATAAAAACTCAGAAAATCTCCACTATTCAAAACAAACTCAAAATTATTCATTTAACTAATTAGTATTTATAGAAATCTAGAACGTCGTAATTAGTCCTGACAATTAAAAAGCTACTTTTTCTATGTTTTCTTTTTTTGTGTCAATTAATCTATAAAAAGAATTATTTTTACGATTATAAAAAAAAAGCATTTATTATCGTTTATGTTAAATTTTTGTGTTAGTTAAATTAAATCAAAATTTTCTCATTCATTATATTATTTGTGCTTAATAGACGGTTTAAGAAATTTGTTTCAATTATTTTTTGTTTGTTTGAATTATTCCATCAATTTTCGATTTTATTATAAATTTTCATTTATTTTGTGGAATAATTATTAAAAGGAGAATTCGTCTAAAAACATGTTCAAATTCAGTTGGAATGAAAATTTCTTTTGCAAAAAGGATTCAAATCAGCTGAAGCATTGCATTGATATACTATGTCTTCGCATATTGAAAAGGACTCAACAACTTGCAGAATATTCGAAAAGTTTTCTACTAGATATAGGAACTTTTTGTGTAAATAATGGCATAATTATCGCATTTCTATTGATTATGGTTACATATTTCGCTGTTATTTACAGAATCGACGAAATAAGGAGATTAAAGGTATATTTTCACTATAGAAGATTTCATTTAATATTTTCCATTTTTTTTTTTTTTGATTAGTTTTTAAAGTATATAGAGAAGAATATTTGTAGAAATACAATAGTCGAATGTAAGGATGAAAATACACATCCATTAAATAGTAATAAAGATAAGAACAAAAAAGGGGATTCAGTGTATTTTTTCGGTAATAGACAAGTAAACCGTTGCATAGATACTGTTCAGCCTATAAAGAAGGTATTAAATAAAAAGTTTCAATTAAAATACATATTAAATAATTGATTAAATTTGAAAATTAGATCGATTCGGAGGAATCTATACGGAAAAGTCAAGAAAGCACTAAAACCGATGCAGATTTGGATATGTTTCCTGAGAGAGATGATGAATCCTTTCCTGATTGGTGTGAACTGGTAAAAGAGGATGAAGACGATAACGGCTTAACGAGTGAAGAAGGTTCAGCTAATGTTATCGATAATGAATATAAGAAGTGTACTATCTCACCGAAAATTGAAGTACTATACACTGCCAATCATTTACCGATTCCGAATGAATCTGAAAAAAATCGCCAATATTTTAATAATGCTGCAGCACAAAAAAGTAAACCTATTGGAAGAGAATTAGTATCAGAGACAAAGAATTTGAACTTTCATCTTCAACCAAAATTTAATAATGTGATTCGGAACACTTCATTAAAAAGGAATTCGTTAGCATTTCAAAAAGATAGCGAAATTACTAAACTTAATCTAAAAAAGGAAGCAATTTTTGATGAAGCCAAAAATAAACAAGACAATAAACGGGTCAAATTTCAAGAATTACATAAATATTACAAGAAATCACGATTGTTTAGATCCTCAACAGATAAACTGTTCAATTCCAATTTAGATAATAATCGTTTTAAAAATGAAATTAACCAGAAAAAACATGAAACTTCTATGCCAGCATTATTAACAACAAGAACAACTACTAAGAAGTCTGTCCCTACAACAATTACGTCAACGCCACCACCTATGCCATAGTCATTTTGAGTTATATTTATTGTTTTGTAATTTGTTATAAATATTCTTACTTACGTATTAAATAAAAATATTTTCACGTTTAAATTGACAAAAAAAAACCATTTTAATTCTAACTTTTCATGGGACTGTGAGATGGAAACATATTTTTTTTCTTTCATATATTTAATGATCAATAAAAGCAAAAACATTACAGATCGTACAAAAAAAATTTCTTTTAATTTAGTATGTATTCTCCATCCTATGGAATATTAGCCAAATAGTCTTTAACAGTTGAAGGGTCAAGCCTTTTGAAGCCGTTCTTATCACAAACACCAACTTCAATATTGTCTGCTGTCATTTTACCTTCGAAACCTTCTTTTAATGTTAATATAGCAGTATGCACAGCATCGTCTAATTCTAAATCTTCGCTATATCTAAAAATCAATATTAATTATCATTTATTATTTGAGAAATTTTCTGAAATTCATACCTTTTCTCAAGGAAAGTTTTGCCATTGATTGAATTTTTTCCCATTGCTGTAGCTTTCCATGCAAAATATGCCCCAGATGGATCGCATTGGAATAGGTAGGGTCTATCATTATCCCATCCACATATTAGTAGAGAAACACCAAATGGCCGAACACCACTGTTTGAAATTGTAAAAATTAATATAAATCAAATAATTGAAGAGGAATTTTATGGTACTTTTTTCAAATAATATCTTACCCAGATTGTGTATATTCCTGCATTAATGTAGCAACACGCTGTACGAGCTGTGCAACTGGTATTGGCTCTTTATATATCAAATAATATGATTGTGCCATTTTTCTAGCTTGTTTAACTAAAAGACGATAATCTGGCCCCATACCTGAATATACCATTCCAATGTGATCGGTAACCATTTCAACACGATTTACACTGTGCTCATCATACAAGATTGACTTGTGTTTATTCTCTGTGGCTAGAACAACTCCGTTTGAAGCTTGTAATAATAAAAATAATAAAAACAATAAATCTCAGATACACTAGTATAAAGTACATGTTTTTAAAATACCCATTATTCCCACAGACGGTGCCCCTGCTAACACAGCAGCCAAAGCATATTCAATTTGGACCAATTTCCCAGACGGGCTAAAATGAATAAACAAAATTCACAAGTCATATTTAATGTGAGGTTAATTTTTCCCAAACGTAAATCTTCCCCGTTCCATTTATATTTAATTAAATATCATGTCCATCGATTTGATTTATTATTACCTAAATGTTGTCAAAGAAAAACTATATCGTTCCGATGCCATTTTCAAATAGAATTACTTCAAAATAACCAAATCACTTTAACTAAATGACTTGACAAACTTTTACAAACTCAAATTACAATTTGACAGTCGGCATATGCAGCGCTTGCTGCCAACATTCAGAAAATTAAGTCTTTTCAATATGGTATTGCCTTAAGTGAAAGTACAAAAAGCCTAAAAAAACGTTTTCGTTAATTTAAATTTTCCTTTTTAATATAAATAATAATTTGAAATAAATATATTTTTTTATAATCAAGATGTTTTCAATACATATAAAAAACCAATATTACGAAACAATCGTTTTCAATTTATGAATAATTAAAAATTTCAATATTTCAATTTTATTCTAATAGTTAGCAATATTTTTGTAATTGTTTGTAAACAGAAAAATTTACCACGTACAATGATGTTTTTTAAGGAATATTTGTATAGAAATATTCTCCTAGATTATAGGAATTATTAATAAAAATTAGTTTTGAAATCAATGTAAATTGTGCTATTACGAAGAGTATGGGATTGGTGGGCCATCATCTTCAAATGATTTACGAAAATAGACGTGCGCACCATGGAACTGCGCAAACAAGAAGAACAGTTGTGTGGAAGGAAGATCTTAGAATAAAAGTGAATTTTAAAAATAGATTTTGTATTGTTTGAAAAGTTTGAGTTATGACGACATTCGATAATACGTTTGTACGCGGTCCATCGCCGTCGTACTCGGATGAGATGAATTCGGAGAATGGCATGTCTACGCTGCCAATTGGTGACAAACAAATTCTCGGCGAAAGCATCCTAACGCAAATGGGTTACGAATCGATTATGGAAAAAAGAGCTCCGCGCGGACGGAATACATTTGCATTTTGGGTTTTGGTTTCTTTGTTGTTTATCTTGACGATAGGTAATTTCCTGTTGACAATAACAATCGTTGGAGTTTTGAGACTTGGAAAAGGGATGCAAAGCCTTGAGCTGGTACCAGAAGAGGAGAGTATTAAATTCTATGGATCGACGGATCTCGATCGCGTTTATAAAAAAGATGGTATCATTGAAGGCTTTGTAGACGACCCAGTAACTATAACTGGAGATAACTCGGGTGTATCGGTGAATCTTCTTCATCGAAGTAGCCACTTGCACAAGAAGATGATCATGAATAAGAATGGAACATTTTTCAGAGGAATCGATAAATTCGAGGTAAAAGATCCAGTTTCTGGGGATACCATATTCACAACACATCGTCCGCACTATAAAATACCAAAAGGAGCAAACGCTCTCAACGCCAAGATAATTAGTACAAGCCGCATTACAAGTCCTATTGGAAAACCGCTTAAAATGACCACCGATGGAAAGCTATCAATTCGTGGATCAGAAGGACTAACCGCTGAGAGTGAATCAGCCCTGTTCAAATCGGATTTAAATATATTACTGAAAGTATCCAACGGCACAATTATACTCGCGGCAGGCAGTGGAGTTTACTTGGATATGGACAGCATTCCAATTGCGAATTCCGAACACGGTATTAGGCAGGGCAGTGTTCAGTATAAACTATGCATTTGTATGCCGCAGGGAAAGCTGTTTCGTGTGCCAGTGCCCAGAATCCACAGCAGCAAAGTAACCTGCACTCATTTCAATCCCGATTTCGATCCTTGCATCTAAACTATCCGACGAAGAACACTTTACATTGCCGTTATTTTAAAAATATTCTCCAATCACTAGTTAAAATGAAAAACTACATAAATTCGCACAGAAAAACTTAGCATTAATCATAAATATCATTTTGTGTGGTAAAGAATAGCTATATATTAAATGAACGAAGTTTATTATTACAATTATTTACTGATTTTATTATAAATAAAAAAAAGAAGGAAAAAATGAGTTTATGTGAATTTGAGTGTTCAATTTTTAATAACTTCAGTTTATTGGTTATTTTCTACTGTAAAAGATCATCTTCGCCGTCACCTTCAACTCCTTCCATGTAATCGTCATCTTCGCCGTCTTTCTTTTCGTCGGGTCGCTCATAGACTGGATCTAGTGTAGCCACAACGACACCGTCCCACACAGACATCTCACGAGCTATATTCGTACTTCCGTCTAAGCCTAAAATGTGTTTATAACCGCCATGAGCCATGACACGTAAAAGGGTTTGTGCAGTCATGCAGCACGTGTCTTGTTCCTCTAGTGACATTGCTGTGTGCACTCGAATATGTCCTGCTTCACACGGATCGGTTATACCTGCTGATCCCGGCAAAAATAAACCGGCTGCCAATAGTTGGAATACACGGCGAAAAGCCAAATTAATTGGAAGTGCTTGTCGGCAAGGATTATTCATTATGGCCAAATGTGCCAATAAATCCAACATCCATGGCGATAGAGGGCCGAATCCTTCAAATCGTTTCGTCAAATCTCTTAGTATACGTATAAGTACTTTTATGGACGAATGATGTGCGTTCTCTTCAAACCAACGACTATGCCTAATTGCTGCTAAATGACTCTGCATTGCCTTTGCCTCAAGATGAGTTTCGGTTTCAAGTTTGCGTACATTTTGCGGCAAAGTTGCTATAAGAACACGAACTCTCGCTTGCAAGTTTGCTATGTCAAAACCTTTTTCATGTGTTGTCGTGATAAGAGCTTCTCCTTTGGTTACAACTTCGGTCTTCATGAGATTTTTCAATTCTTCTTCAACTTTTTTCGAAAGTGCTTCGCATGCTTCTTTTGTTGGTAAAGTTTTCAAAATAACAACAATATCAGCAACATTATTTCCAGTAACCATTGTACCTTTTTTAAATGAACCAACTTGTCGAACTTCATCTAATTGCTATTTAATAAAAAACGATGTTAATGAAGGAAAAAATTAAATGAATATCAGATTATATTTACGCAAGTATTAAAATCTCCTGGAGCCACAACAAGATTATCAAGAACAGCTTGAACTTTTGTTACCAAATTTGCAATTGCCGTTTGTTCGACTGCAGTGGGACTCAGATCCTGGTTTCGTTTAAGGATAGCCTAAAATAATTTACAATAATGTAAAAATTATCTTCAAAGTGTTCATTTTTAATTATAATTACCGCTGTTAGAGCAGAATCATCTGGAGTGGGACACACTTTGGGGAACATCTTTTCGGCATGTGTTAAATCAAATGGATGACGAGGAACAAATGTCTTCTTGAATGGGGCCCTGATACCACCACGCAAAGCACCACCTCTGCCGCCCCTAATGCCTCCACGCACCATTCTCGATTTCTTTTTCACTTTTATTTTTCTAATTTTTCTAACAAGAACTATCCAATCAATAAAACTAGCGTCGGCTTCTTTGACAGTTTCTTATGTTGCCAATATTCCAGAAGTAAATCAATTTCCTACCAACTGTTAAACAACAAATAATCTCAATATGGGAAAAATTTAAATCCATAATATTTCTCATATTTTATTTTATTTCTCTCCTTTTTTTGTTTATGAATCACTTTGTATATTAATTTGAAAAAAAAAGAAAATAATTAAAGAAATTGTTCTAAATTAAAAAGTAATTAAAGCAATCGGTCCAAAATTGTTGTTGGTAGTCTCATGTTACTATGGAAACTAATTGACAAAAATTCAATTTCAAATGCATAAATAAAAATGTTCCTGTGTAAATCAAAACAAAAATGACTGAGGTGAATAATAGTAAAAGCAATGTGTTCATTAAAGAAACCACTGTTAAAACGAAAGTAATGGCTAAGGGTTCTAATAGTGAAATTAAGGAGACCACATTATCGCCCAGTACATATCAAATTAAACCAAGTCTAACCAAAACTTTTCAAGCAAATAAAATAAAGAAAATAATTCAAAATTTTCTTACAAATTATCTACAAGGCAAAAAAATATTTTTCAAAAATAATTATTAAAAAAAATTTTTAATTGAAATATTAATTTTTATTTTAGGCAAAGTTTATAATCAATCGGAAGCTGGAGCATGGACCAAAGAGATTGCAGACACAATTAGTAAAAGTGTACGTGATCTTAATATGCAGAGCTATAAGCACATTGTCCAGGTAATGATTGGCCAACAAACCGGTGCTGGGTGCCGCTACATTACACGTTGTCGATGGGATGCCGAATGTGATAATCAAACTTCGGATATTTTCACAAACGCTACGCTATTTTGTATTTGCACGGTTTTTGGTCTTTACCTGTATTAATTTTGAAATTTTCTAGTAATCCAAATTTATTTTTATCTCATTTGTAATAATAGTCGGAATTATATAAAAATAAATTCATTTAATAATCTTTATTATTCGGACTAAAAAAGAATTATTTTATTCAACAACAAAAAAAAAAACACAAACAACTTAAAACCATAAAAATATCGGCATTTAAAAAAAAAATAATTCAAGCATAATAAATAGTCATTAAAAAACGAATAATTTACTTCTCTTACCAAAACGATAAAAAAATTTGTACAATAAATTACAAAACTCAAGACATATAAGAACATATCTTCCTCGTTTTCCTAATCGTTGATTAAATAATTGCCCTAAATTGGAAAGAAAATAAATAGTACCTTAACCGAGACTCTACACACTAAGTTTTCAGGTTCCAAATAAAAAAGAAAATATTTTTACAAAAATACTTTTTTATTCCGTTTTTTTTTTTTTTTTTGTAATTAAAGCTTAACAACAAATAATAACCAAAATTTAAACAAAATCGTCCATACAAACTGGATCATCATAACTGGCGTCACGATATAATACTTTTCCAATAAACTGAGAAAATAATTCAGCCGTTATTCCCAGTGGTTCACTAACTTTAACAACTAAATCACTATCCGACAACGCATGTCCTTTTGGTAGGTTCCTATTGTATACTAAGGATTTACCAAGCTTTCGTCGACAATCCATTTCCGAATCCAATATAGTCTTTGTGTTGACATCTCGTAATGCCATTTCTAAGAAATTTTTCTGCTTTGAATTTTGTGGACCACAAATATTTTTAATACTTTTTATTATAGCTTGAGTAGTATCCGTAGTGAATGTGAGCTTACGCGTTTCAAAGTCTCTTATAAAACGTACCAACGAAGTGAGTTCGTTGGGATCGAGAGAACATTTGTGATCGGATCCTTTTTGTGTTTTGTCGAGTGTAAAATGCCGTTCGATAACACGAGCACCAAGCAACACTGCCGCTAGTGTTGGTAAAATGCCCTGCTCATGACTAGAATATCCAATTACCGTATTGGCGTACCTCTTCTTATAGAATCGAATCAATTGCAAGCAAAGATCTTTCGCCTGAGTTGGATAGGCTGATACGCAATGCAGTAGAGCGTAATTATGCTTGTGATGCTCCTTCATAATCGATACTATTTCGTCTACAGTTGACAAATTCTGCATTCCTGTCGATACTATAAGAGGTACATTTTGCTTTGCGGCGAATTGTAATAATCTAAAATTATTTGCATCACCAGAACCAATTTTAATAAAAGGCAAATTTAATGTGAGCAGTTCATCAAATGATATCTAAGAAAAAATTTTTAGTATAATTTATATAATAAAATGCTTTAGATAAAACCTGATCCATGGCCGATGCTGAAAAAAGAATTCCCAAACTGTCTGCGTAATCTTTCAATTCTTTCATTTCGGTTATCGAAAATTCCAGGTAACTTTTGTGCTCACCATAAGTTGTTCCCCAAGAATTTGGACCACTATACTCTCGAGCTAGAGCAGCTGCAGTAAATTTTGCAGATAAACACGATTTTTGAAATTTAACACAATCGCACCCAGCATTCTGTAAATGAAATATTTTTAATAATATTTTCAACAGATACGCAATAATCGATCGATGATGTACTTTCGCTTCTAAAATTAATCGTTTAGCCTCCTCGATACTTCCTTGGTGATTTTGTCCTATTTCAGCTATAATAAAGCAAGGATTCTCGGAAGTTCCAATTGTCCTATTCCCAACAACGAACGAAGGCATTTTTCTTGACGAACAAAAAACTATTTCTGAACAAATTAATTATTGACAACCAAAAAAGTCTCTTAAGACCCAAAATGGAATGCAGGTTATGCAACACTCAACCCACTTGATTTGACCTGCTTAATTGGCTGATGACCACGATTTATTAACTGAATTAAATATCAAACTATTATCATGCAAATTGATAACTGTATCGGTCCAATATCAGAAACGTTTTCGTATTAGTAAAAATATCAAAACACAAAAAAAAATACATTCAAAAGCTTTTATTCTTTTGTTTTTATATAAAAATAATAAATTAATTTAAAATGATTCCCTTAAAATTGGTGGAATTTAGCTGAATTTATTTAAACTTTTTTTTTTTTTTTAGATACCAATTGTCTCAATGAACCCGCAACAGGTATTCGGATCAAATAGAAAAATATTACGATGAGGAGCTTCCTTCTGTGATACTGTTTTGATTATTTCTTGGGCAAGTTCGCCACCAACTATTGCGGCTACTGGAGAGATTTGAGCAAATACATGCTCAAATGCATTATCATCAACCAAATTCTTTGCAATTTCATCACGAATCGCAATCAATTCCTTAATATCTTCTTTTCGAATTTTATAGCTCGGATTTCGGTTGAACTTATCACGGAATGACTGCAATATTCGAAGAAGAACGAACGCTGGTCCAGTTCGCTTGATTTGTTTAGCAAACGTTGGCGATTTGTAATCAAATTCCAAAATGGAATTAATTGGAGCAAATGATAAATGTCTTCTCGCGGTTGATGTTACGAGTTCCGTTTTGACTTTTTCATGTGGCTTGGAAATAATTTTATGCTTTACAATATCCCTAAAATAATTATAAATTTAAAAGTTAACATACACTACGGCTATCTTTGATTATTATAATTACTCGACAAATTCATGATCTTGTAGATCGGCGAAAGTGTATCCAAACATTCCCCAAACGTCACCGGCGAAAAATTTCACACCAGAATCACGACATTCTGAATTAACTCGGATAAGTTCTTTTGTTGTCGCCTCTAATACTACTACAACATCGAAATTTCCAAAATATTTGTGATCTTTTGAAGACAATGTGCTCGTGTCACCCTTGACTTCGACGATCGGATTGAGCGATCTGGCCCGATAAAGGGACGCTTCAGCGCGATTTCTTCCTACCGATGCTGCTGGTGTTAAAAACTGAGAGCAACTATCCTCCTCTGTTACTTCTTTATGGTCAAGAAACGTAACAGTTTTTACACCAGCCAAAATTATATTTTTAGCAACCTCAGCACCCAAGCCATTTAGACCGCAAATCAGTATTCGGGCTGAACGCAATCTGAAAATAATACAATTTTAGAATTTTCCTAATGCTTTTAGGGTTACCACTTGAATGTAAGACCTTTTTTGAGATTCTAAGCCCCAGAGACGTATTTGTCTATCGTACAATTCAGCCTCGTGTTCAGTTAATTCCGATTCTCCAATTTCAACCATTTTTTTTGCTTTATAATCTCTACTATAACAAATTTATGTAAAAAAAAGGACCGGTGTGCACTACTATGCTTTCAGAATTTATTTTCATTTTGTTTTTCTTCTTTATAGCATAGTTTTGTAGGAAAAGTGTCCTCTCACTGAGTAAGTAAATAAAAGCTTGGGCGATGTGTGAATTTAAACGACGCATTAACAGAAGTTTATTTTCAAAATATTCTTTTTTTTTCTCGTTGTTATTTTTTTTTTCGCTTATACATAAAATAAATTTCTCACAAAATTACTTTACCATAAAATGTTTGAAAAACCATAATATAAATTTTATTTTCCTATGAAACTTTCTTTAAAATAATTTTCTTTGTGAACCCATCGAACGATCTTCCAGAGCATTGACACCGTAAAGTTTACGCAACTGATGCTCTTCTAGAGCATTGAAAATATGGCAAAAATTGATCTATCCGTAAAAATAGATCAATTTAAAATGAAGCTAAAACTATCATCTGTTAAATGGCGAATAATTCGAGTACTTCCACATCTGCTACGAAAATGCGTCAAATTTTCCAATAACCCATGATTTTTGTTTTTGTTTTATTAACAATTATTCAAAGATATTAAATACTTAATAAATATAGACTTAAATTAACTAATAAAAAAATGTTAAAGAAATTCCTATTTACAAATATCATATATATGTGATTTGAAAGAAAACCTAATTTATTTCTTTACTAATAACATTTAAATAATCCATTAGAGAAAACCATGAAAATCCCATTTTGTTATCTTCTAAAGTAACATTACATCTTGATGGTATTTTCATAAAGAGCTCCTTAAAAGGTGTAAATTGATTCAAACATGCTTTATCGGCGATCATAATTAATTTGTACTTTGATCGTGTAATGGCAACAGTTAGCCGGCGTTTATCTTCTAAAATACTATTCTTCTCCCGTTGGGATTCCTCGCCTGGACCAGTTTTTGTGCCAGAATAAAGGATAAGCTCTTTATCACGGCCTTGAAACTGATCAACTGTATTTACCTCTACACCGTCTATATTTATAACATTGGCCTTTTGTCTATTCGAATAATGTATCGATTCTTGAAGAAGTTTTTTCAGTAGCATCACCTGAGCTCTGTACGGTGCTATTACTCCGATATTTTCTGGCGCATACCCCGCAGATATTAGTGCTTTTAGTAATGCAAGAACGATTGCTGCCTCAGAATAATTCGTACAGTGATCTCGTTTATGTTTGCCTTTCCGTGGGGATATTTCCGAACATGTTCTCGCTTCGATAAAGGATTGATTTCGATTAGTACAATCTAAAGTATCCAAAACCACTACTGAAAAATCAATGTGCTTCTCTAAAGCTTTCAATAACCATTTCTTATCTTTGCTTAGCTCCTTAACAACGTTTTTATCTAATCCTTCCAGACAACCAAACATTATGTCCTCGTTTGCACATTTTAAATTTCCATCATAAATCAAATCGTTAGCCAATTTTGTTATATATTTATTCATACGATATTGAACAGTCAAAACGGAGGTAGCTGCATCCGAATCAAGGTGTTCGAATAAACTTGTTTCAGCTCCCATTTGTTTGGCAGTTTTTGAGTGCACCAAAGGTGGAAGCTGATCCGGATCTCCAACTAAAATAAAACGATCCGCAAAGAAAAGTGGTCTCAACACGCTTGGTTGGAATACTTGAGTAGCCTCATCAACGATGCAAATATCGAACTGTCTCGACGTAAACAAAGGATGTGCAGAGCCTAAACACGTTACGGCTACAATATTGTACAATGAATATACGCGTTCGTATTCCTCTGGAGTTTTGCAATTGGATACCGCTTGCGACTCACTGTACTCGTGTAATTCCTCTTTAATTCTAGTATCAGATCCAAGACGCAAAAACCGCACATTATGTTTTCGTAAGCGCACCAAAATATTATCGACAGCCGAGTGTGTATGGCTAGTAATAAGAACTGATTTACCCATCATGTCGAAGAGACGAATAATAGCGACCAGTGTCTGAGTTTTTCCTTTTCGATTGGTAACAAATAAAAGAAAATTAAAAACGTTTCTACTCTAATATGATGTAAGTCTATTTACCAGTTCCAGGAAGACCTTTAATTAGCATGTAATCATTTGTTGTTAATGCCTTTAGAACCGCATTCCGTTGGATTTTATTAAGATTAACAAGAATGTCAACACCTTTTTCAGCTATAATTTTTGGTAAAACTTTTGAAAATTTCGGCACAGCCTTATCTATGATGAGTTCGCGCATTTTTTCTGCTCTTTCTGTATTATCCAACAACAAGCCTAAATTAGTGAAATTAAACACATTTGCTGATGTGGAGTCATGCTTATCGATTATATAATTATTAATTTTGTTAGTTTTTTTCTTTGAAAGATCTTTATCCATGGAAACCGTTATTTGGTACAACTGTATATCGACTACGAACCCTGCAGAAATTGCAATTCGATCAGTTGAGCTTATGATAACATATTCGGAGATGTTTATCTGAAAATGAAATTATAAATAAAAAATATTCGCTAATATTATATTTGTATTACCTCAGACATAGTAAAATCGATTGGGTCATCCTCTTCCTTAGAAGAGCCCTCTCCATATTTTTTCACAAATGTATGGTGAAATTTTCCACCTGAAAATATGACCGGACTCTTAATTTCAAGATTAATTAGGGCTCTTCCATTCTCTTCGCGAAATTCTGGTGTTTCCACCCAGATAGATTTATTTTGATTATTCTTTCGATCTTCGTTCTCTTCAAGAGACAAAATTCCACACCAATGCATAAAATAGTCAATGTGTGATGGTTTTATATGACTTGTAACTTCGCTAGAGACTTTTTTTAACGGATGCGATTCCTCTAGTGTTAAATCATTCTCCCTTTTCATAAAAGTACAACAAATCGTATTATATGGACATTTTACACATGCATTATAACGATTAATTGGTTCCGGAAGTGATATTGGCGATGTATTCTAAAATAAATGACATGAAAAAAATCTTTGAATTATTTGGACTCAAAAACACTGAGAATTAAAAACTTTCTGATTTAAAAAATTCAAATAATTTTCCAAATTGGGACCATATCTATTTTCAATTTACAATAAACTTTCTCCCCAAGTAGCATATTTAATACATTTACAAGACAATGTTAAATATTATTGAAATTTTATAAAAAATATATTTCCAAATCAATGAACTTTACTTGATTTCCAATGTCTACTGATAATTTTCGAGCTAGATAGTTGGTCACTTCGTTTCTTAGCATTATTAAATCGCGCTTTTCATTACGCGATGAACGAATCTCCTTCATTACACCTTCCCGCAAATATAATAGCAGTCCCGATTGTACATTTTCGCCGAGTTCCTCCAACATCATTTGATAAAGCGTAACCTGCCCCTTATGCTCTATTGAAAAACTGGCTTTGCCAGTTTTCAATTCCAATGGTAAAAGTTGTTTACTTGTAAAAAATTTTGAACTCGATTTGGGCCTAACATTAACGGAAACATCAATTTTCCCTTTCAAACCTAGCCGAGGCACCCATAAATTCTCTTCAATATCTTCAATATCCTGAATAATTCCATTAAATTGGTTATCAGCTTCCTAAAAAAAAATATCTCAAATAATCTATTATTACATTAAAAAAAAAGGGCAAAATATTACCTGACTATTTCCTACTCCCAACAAGTATGTTTGAACAAATTCAAGTATTTTTGGAAGAAATGGTTGCAGTTCATCCTCAATTTCTTTGATGCTTATTTTTCTTGAATATAATTCGTATGCTGTTTCTTTAGAATATATTAACAATTTAGCAGCATTCGAAATTTCCGAAAAGGTTTTCAATTTTTTGTTGAGTACATCTTGGAATATTTCATGGACAAGAGAACCAATTAACATCTATTAAAAAAAAATACTAAAAATTAATTAAATTAAATTTCATGAAAATGAGATTATTTACAATTTTATTTCCAGGATCGATGCCACGGAATTTCTCTTGCAGGATTCCTTTGCGTTTGCAAAATAGACCACCGACAACTGTTGTGCCTGATACAAGGTGATCCGGGAAGGTGATTACAAAACCGTTAGCATTGTTGACAACATAACATTTGAATTTATCACACCAGATCCCCTTAATTGATAGTAAATCACCAACGCAACAATTTGTATGTGCCCAAACTCCTTGGAGGCGGCAAATACACACTCCAATGTCATTCTCTTCGCACAATTGTAAAATCAGATCAAAGTTGGCACCATCACGTTTGACGCTCTCAACAGTACACCTTTTCCATGACAATATGTCCAGTTCCTCTACTACGATGTTTTTATATTCCACGTTGGGCGAACTATTCTCTTTGCCATTGAAATCATCAAGTCCCCAATCGATGTCATCGGCAAAATTCCTCGCCGCAAACGAGATGTCCGCCGCATCGCTTTCGATTCGCAACTTTTTGCTGCTCATCGATTTCGGTGATGTTGTATTATTCCTCTTCGGACTTGCATGAACGCCATCAGAAATCATTTGATTTAAATATTCTACTAGACAATTTTTCCTATAATTTAGTACGGGTTCTGACAAAATATTTTAATGATCTATCACTTCCCGCCAAATAACGTCCGAATTGATCGACTGAAAAAAATACCGGCGATTAACTGAACTATGACGTTTCTATTGAAGACGTCACGGAATTAACGCGCACGAAAATGAGAGTAAATATTTTTAGTACAGTCAGTATAAAAAGGGGAATTGCTTGCGAACAATCAATATATAACGAATTTTACTTGAATAATCAATTTATTTAAAATCATTTATCATACGCGAATTATTACTACTGATTCTATATTTTCTATTTTAAAGAAGGTAATTTTGATGATAGAAATTAGACCTTTGAATAGAATGAGTCATTAGAAATTAGACCTTGCAAAAACTTTTAGTTTTGTATTTTTTTAAATGTAAATATATGAAAATATAAATAAATTTTGTTAGTCGTATTCATTTTAAATTAAAACTTTTGGGAAGATGTAAAAAAAAAACATTAAACGAAGAATTTCGTCTTGATTTTCTTTTATTTCTGTAGAATTAAAATAAATTTGTCGTAACTATTTCATAATTACACAAACACTGTAAATTATTTATAAAGTACTGTTGAGAATATGCAATCACATAGCAATACAAGAAATATTATTATATTTATGGGAAAGAAAGTATTTTTCACTATACTATAATTAAAAGAATTTTTGTCCATATTAAAATTGAATTAGAAAAAATATAAAAACAGAAATTATACAAGTTTTTTCTACAAAAAAACCAGGTAATTCCCATATTGTTGGAAATTTATTTTCCTAAAAATAGTTTAAACAAAAATTTTTGTGAGATTAAGTCGATGGTTGGGGGGTGGTGGGGTTGTATTTTGTTTTAGTTCATTTTGGTTACACCCTCTAACCTGAAGGTGCACAAATTCAAATTTTAAATCATAACACCTGAAATTCAATATTAAAGAAAGTATTAAGGGTATAAGGTGTATAAGCTTAAATCCGCTGTTTTTGAGTCAAAAAAAACACGTTTTTTTTTCATAGAAAGCAAAAACTATTCAAAGTACTTGCCCTCGCTAGCTACACATTTTTTCGATCTCTCGGGCAATTTCTGGTTACCACGCCAAAAAAATTCATTCTCTTTCGAGGCAAACCACTCATCAAGACATTTTCGGAGGTCTTCGTAAGACTCGAAGTGCTGCTCAGCGAGCGCGTGGCCCATCGACTAAAACATGTGGTAGTCTAAAGGGGTCAGGTCTGATGAATAAGCAGGGTGGGGTAGCACTTCCCAGTTGAGTGTCTCCAAGTAGTTTCGGACAATTTTTGACGTGTGCGATGGTGCGTTGTCGTGGAGAAAAATCAGCTGGTCATGTCTTTGTTTATAATCCGTCCTTTTTTCACGCAGAGCACGGTGCAATTTGATCAGTTGTTGGTGGGAGCGGTGGGCATTGGCAGTTTCACCAGGTTTCAACATCTCATAGTAGACGATATCCTGCTGATCCCACCAAACGCACAGCATCGTCTTCCGTCCGAAGCGATTTGGTCTTGGAGAAGATGTTGATGGTTGGCCGGAATCAACCCACGATTTCTTGCGTTTAGGATTCTCGAAATATATCCACTTTTCATAGCCTGTTACAATCCGATGCAGGAACGACTTTCTTTTTTGTTTGGCGAGCAAGATTTTGCATGTGTTTTGGCGTCGCTCCATCTGCCTAACGTTCAATTCATGCGCCACCCATTTTCCGATCTTTTCAATCGTCCCCATGACACGCAGACGCATGGAAATGGCTGGTTGAGTAACACCCAATTGCTCCGCGAGCATTTTTGCGATTGGGTATCGTCTTCGTCCAGAAGAGCCTGCAATTGATGGTCCGCAATCTTCCTAGGCCGATTTTAACGCTTCTTGTCCCACAAGTTAAAATTGCCGTCTTTGAACCGACGAAACCAATCACGGCACGTTGTTTCCGATAAATCACAGTCACCATAGGCCTCCATAAGCATTCGATGCGATTCGGCAGCGGATTTTTTCAAATTGAAGCAGAAAAGCAGAGCTTCCCGCATATTTTTTTTTCTGTCACAAAACTAGACATGATTATCAAAGGAAAAATGTATGTTGTTATACGAAATTGCTGATAATGTGCACTGATTAATGTTGATTGATGTCAAACACATAAAAAAAAGAATGGCGTGTCCATAGTAGCTTAATACGCTCACTGACGCCATCTATGACCAAACAGCGGATTTAAACTTATACCTCTGGTAATTAATAATTTCTAAAAAAAATTCATGATATCATTTCCTATTTTTAATGCTTTTTAAGGTGAAGAAATAGTATTTATACTAATTCTCAAGCTAAAATTTTTTTAATAAAAATATTTTTTCTAACATACCAAAGGAATTATTTATTAACATTTCAAATTATACCACTGCTTTTATGGGTAATATCCCATATCTATTTTTTTATTAAATAAAATTAAGTTGATACCAATTACTATAAAAATTTAATTTGATACTAATTATACCAAATTTATAATATATGCGATCCTCATGTTTTGATTGTATATTAAAAAGCTGATAATAGTTGTTTTTCGTACAAAATTTGTTATCAGAATTAGTGTTTTTTTTTTCCTTTTTATAACGTTAAATTTTTGTAAACGATAAATAAATTGTATTAGACATAATTGTTTCGTTTAAAGATTATGAATTAAAATCTTCTAGTTAAGACACTTGCAAATTAGACCCGGGAATGACCCTATTGATAATTTCAAGCAACCCACTTGAGTTCGGAAAATAAACTAAAATATATAAAAATAAAACCAGAAAAGAACACTTTCAAAATCAAAAATACGAATAATATTTTAGCACAGATAAGCCCAGATGTCCAGATTCAGTACAAAATTTCGTGCCAAGAAAATGGCACTTTCCAATTTCTTTTTTGTGATATTCTTTAGCAATTCTCTGGTCTTAGACATATATTGCGCCCCAGCTGGACGAATAGTCCTAATGTTGTTTTCTTTAAAACCTGAGAACCCGTCGCGGCTTAACTACCGAAAATTCAAATGATTGTCTTCGCTTTGAGACGACTAATTAACTATAAGCCACATTCGACTAAATTGACTTCACAAGTTCAGCATCAGCGGAGAAGACATTGATATCGATCAAAGAGAATGTTTATTAAAAAAAGGTCATTCAATTATGTTTGGATTTCTATTAATTAAAATAATAATTTTGTATTTTTATGTTTAAATATTATAATTATACCGAATTCTTTTTTTGCACGAATTTTTTTTACACGAATTTGATTTAACTCGAGTTAAAACGAAAAAATAATTCTCTTTTTACACGAATTGTTTTGTTTTAACAGGATTTTCATTATTCTATGAACTTTTTTATGAATTTTGCCGAGAAATTTTCTGATGAATTTGTTTCATTCTCACTCCTTCTAAATAAGCGTTAAATTTTTCGCAATTCAGTTAGGTTATGTCGATTATATGAGTGGGATTCCCCGAATTATGCGTAGGATAAAGACATAATGTATTGATAAAGACAATATTTTTTACGTAATTTAGTTTGGTTTTGAGAGTTGGAAAGAAAAGACGTTTAGTTGATGTGGATATTTAAAAAGTTATAAGTAAAATAAAGTTAGTGCTCTTATAGATTTATTAACTCAATAACAGGTAAGTTTTAAATAATTTGCAAATCTTTGCATTATTAATATGAAAAATATTATTGGTAGCCTTAACACAATGTCAAATAATTTATCTGTAATAAAAACGAAGAGGAAAGCGATCAGTTTAGATACTAAAATTAAAATTTTAGATCAACTTGCAACAGGACAAGGTGCAACGGCTGTCGGAAAGCATTTTGGTATTCATGAAACTACCTACCATAAGAACGATTAAAAAAAATGAAACTGCGATCAGAAAATCTGTATGTTCTGGGACAAAAACAAGTGCTGAATGATCGTCTTACATAAGAGATGTTGTCAAAGAGAAGATGGAAAAAGCTTTGGTAATGTGGATTGAAGATAAATCACTATCAAGCAAACAGCATTAAGAATCTATAAACGTCTTAAAGAAGTTGAGCCAGGGCACTTCATCTCAGTCAAAACAACCTGAATTTTCTGCAAGTACAAGTTGGATGATAAATTTTCTTAAGCGACATACTCTCCATAATATAAAAATTAAGGGAGAAACTGCGTCTGCAGATGAATTGGCTGCCAAAGAATTTCCTCAAAAAATTAAAAAAATTATTGAAGATGGAGGATGCACCCCAGATCAAGTTCGGAATGTAGATGAAAGTGGCCGTTTTTTAGAAAAGAATGCCTAGGAGAACATTGGAACAAAACAACAATGTTGCACGGCAAAGGAACGTGCAACATTGTTGTTTTGTTCCAATGCTTCAGGAGAACGTATGTTAAAACCACTGCAAGTAAATCGCGCCTTAAAAACAGGCTCGATGAATGGTGTACATATCAATAAATTGCCAATTCACTGGACAGCAAACGAAAAGGCCTGGGTGACCAGTGCAATCTTCACAGAATGGTTTCAGAAATACTTCATCCCAGAAGTTAGACGCTACATGAATGCAAAATGTCTAGAATTTAAAGTTCTTATAATTCTAGACAATGCACCGGACTATCTGGTCTTGGAACACCCAAATGTGCAATTTTGTTTTCTTCCGCCTAATACTACATCTTTAATACAACCTCTAGACCAGAGGTTCCCAAACTTTTTTGTGTCGTAGACCCCTTGCCATATTTTTCGGTTTTTGGTAGACCCACTACTTACCTGATATTGATTTCTTGTAAATTTCTAACTGTAGTGACGTTTAGTGTTAAAAACTTAAAGTAAAAATACATGTTAAGTTTTATACATTTAATAATTGAATTTTAATTAAAACTACTCAAAATAAAATTTTGTATCTGTTATATAAAATAAACGTAACATAAAATAAACATAAAATAAACTAAGCAATAAGTAAATGTTTTTAGTGGGAAGGATGAACCTAATAATTTATCAACATTTGGCGTCAATTTTGTAAGGTTTAATCTTAAATCTCCTCGGCTAATGATGTCCAGTCTGTTTCTTTTTTTCGTTAGGAGATTGGTAACAGCGCTGAACCCCCTTTCCACTAGGTATGACGATGAAAAGGATATTAAAAATTTCCTCGCTATATTCCATAATACGGGATAAGTAACGGGTATGTTTTTTTGCAGCCAGAAGTGCTGATATCCGTACTTAAACTGAACCTTAAGTTCTTCGTTTGTACTTATTTCAGTCAGTTCCTCTTGTATTATGACATTCGTTTCTTCTATGTCACCATATGGGTTAATTATCCCCGTTGGTATTACCATAGTCAAAACATCATCAAACCTAGTTTCAAAATCAGAATAGAGGCCATTTAAATGTTGAACGTAGGTTGGCAGTTTGTCTGTGACAAATTGGGGAACTGGGAAAATTCGGCCCGTCCAATATTTTGCTTCATCAGTTTAACTCTGGCAAGAAACGCTGATAAGATGAACTTTGTTTTAATCTTGTAACTACAAATTAACCATATTAAATTTTGTAAACAAATCTGTTAAATAGGCGATGTCTGTTTTCCACTTCATTAAATTGTCTTTTAAAACGATGATAGTATGCGGATTTCCGGATTTTGCTATAAGTAGCGAGATATTGTAAGACGCCCGCAAACCATCATCGTTTCTTTGTGACGTCGAAGCGAACATTCTGTCCAGCGTGGGTCTCTTCTGAAGTTTATCTTTGAGTGTTTGAAAGTATTTCAAATCTTTATCCGTTTTATCCTTAGATTAAAGAAGAACTGGATAGGCCTCTACACAAAAATTCTGTCGGAATTTTGTGGCAATACATTCGTAGAACGCACACACATGCAATACAACTGAAACGGCGTAAATCATTGGGGGATAATTTTAAACTTCAATATGCGATTGAAGCGGTTTGTTTAAAACCATTTTTCATATGTGATATCATTTATGCGTAAAGAAGCAGATTTTTTAATATTGCGGGTCTTGTTGTTTGATGGAATTAGTTTTGTAAATATGCAATATTATTATATATTTTCATTTTATTGATTTCACTATATATTATTTATTAAAACAGAATTTTTAAATTGGGGAAGAGTATTTAAAATATGAATTGTAAGTTGTTTGATTATATAAAAGCAATTATGTGCACAATAAGATGTTAACCGTATACAATATTAAAGAAAATGTTTTAAAACTAAATTGCAAAATGAAAAATTTAATGTATTTAAAAACTTAATAACTAATATTTTTAACAAAATTAAATGCATTATAATGTGGTCTAATAGAGCAAGCAAAACAAATTTATTTAAATAATAAGCTTACCGAAGAATAAACTTTATTTATTATAACACAATGAAAACAGCAATGGAAAATAGACAGAAAAATTCGGTCCCTTAAACTTTTTTACACACACTTTATATACACCGGCACTGTACTATTTTATGGTAAACATTGAACTGTCAACATCGGATTCACAAATGACAAAGCTATCCTTTAAGTCTCCCCTTTCATGGAGAATTAAAGTTTTAAAACTCTCCGAAAGTCTACAAAATTGAGGCGCTTTATATTTGAATGATATTTACGAAATGAATAATAAACCTAAAATAGAATTCCATTTCATATCAAAAGTTTGTACAAAAAATAAAAATTGCCAATTGTTGTGTTTAAATTGTATTTTTGTTTCCAATAACTGAATTAAAATGAATATAAATTATGGTTTTGCGATTCAATAAATTTGTATTACGAAAACTAGATGGCAGTGGGTGTCATGTCTACATAAAAAAATCTAAACAAAGCTGTGCCAAGCGGCGAGAAATGGCAACAACGGGATAGCAAAACCTGGAATTCCGACACAAAATTGCGTATACATATACGGTAAGGGCCTATCCAGGTATTCTTTAATCTAAGGTTTTATCAGGGTGACATCTTCTCAGATGATCCTGCAGCTTAGATGGTTTCATAGCGTCATTGGCCAAAACTTTGTTGCATAAAAGGCACATAGGCAATTGTTTGTCCAGTGTTTGTCCGACAATGATGGAATGAAGCCAAGCTTCAAATAATCAACACTGTACTATCTACATTTATTTTTAGATTCAGACATGGCATCAATCATCTATGGGCAAAATTAATCTATTTAAATAAGACATAAACTCCAGCAGCTGTATATTAAAAAATCAAAGTTAAATTTAAATTGTATGGTCTTAGATTTTATGGCAGGCATAGGCAAACAGCCATTATAAATGAATGTGAGAAGGGGAATATTATGAATGTTACCTAAGGTTTTGGTATAATGGAACTTTAAGGAAATTTGAAAGTAACATGACAAAAAATGTTAAAATAAAATATTATACAACGAATAATAATAACAAATTGTTATGCGATTTATCTCTACGTACATTCGACTGTCATGTATAAAAATTCACTGAAATTTTAATTTTAATATAGAGAAGTATGTACAGTGCAATATCCATAATCTGAACTTCAGTAATACGAACATTCCAGTAATCCGAACTGGCCCACAGTGTAACGACCAATGGACAAAAGTACAATTTTTTTTACATTTTTTGTGAAGTTATTTGGTAAGATATATGTACAGTCATACCCCGTGTTACGTACACTCGTTTTACGTACACTCGCACTTACGTACATCTCATTTTTGTCCCCATTTGCCCATTGTACGTACAATGATTCACACTTACGTACAAGTACATTTTTTTACTTACATTTTTTCTTGTTTTGCAATTTATAGAGAAAAAAATTATGTACTAGAATAACAAATTATGTAACAACGTGTTTTTGTATGTGTGTACATTATTTCTATGAAACTTAAATTTTGTTATCGTATAAAAACGGAAAGTCCCCTTTTATATGAAACCTAAATTTTGTTATGACTGAATGCATGTAGAAACAAGTTAAAACAAAATCTTTGTAAAGTGAAATAAGAACAAAAACGAATCAGAGCGAATGCGCTCGATTACATATACGAATAATATAAAAACCTTTGTAAAATAGAAAAACATAAAACATATTCATAATTAATTCGACTTTAGAAGAATAGAGAATAAAATTTTCTGTTTTGATTTATGTATTGCTTTTTTCTTTGAACAATAATTCTATGAAATTTTAACTTGCATACTAAGTAGAAATACGTGTAATTTTTTTTTTTAAATTTCTTAAAATAAAAAATTTTCTAAAGAAAATGGCAGATAAAAAGTAAAAA
Source organism: Atherix ibis (assembly GCA_958298945.1). NCBI lineage: Eukaryota > Metazoa > Arthropoda > Insecta > Diptera > Athericidae > Atherix > Atherix ibis. Next base: position 132,499,806 of record OY282605.1, read on the forward strand.
AAACTCGAAATGTTCTTTCGCTGAAAGCCAAAGTTAAGATAATTACAATAGAATGTGCGATGACGGAACTCCTCAAGCTGAAGTAGCCCGCCAACTAGGTTTGAAACGTTCTACTATAAACACTGTAGTCAAGAACAAAGATAAAATTCTTTTTGAAGTGAAAAATGCTACACCAATAAATAGTGCCATCATAAGAAAAGAACACGGTCTTGTTGCAGATATGGAGAAATTACTAGTTATCTGGATAGAAAATCAAACAAAACAACACCTACCCTTAAGTCAGGCAATTATTCAAAGTAAAGCGCAAAGCTTGTTTAATGACTTAAAAGTTAAAAAAGGCGCAAACGAGACTAAATTTTGTGCTAGTCGTGGATGGTTTCATCGATTCAAAAACGAATCCAACTTACACAACATTAAAGTCACCGGTGAAGCAGCAGCTGCAGATGTTGAGGCTGCAAAAATATATCCAGGAAAACTCGCAAAAATTGTGAAAGAAGAGGATATACAAAAGACCAAATTTTTAATGTTGATGAGACAGGTCTTTTTTGGAAGAAGATGCCAGCTAGAACTTTTATTTCTAAAGAAGAAAAGACTATGCCAGGATATAAAGTAGCCAAAGAGAGAATTACTCTTTTATTAGGTAGTAATGCCGCAGGAACGTATAAACTTAAACCCATGCTTTTGCATCGCTATAAAAACTCAAGAGCGTTAAAGAACTATTCGAAAGATAAATTGCCAGTCTACTATAGATCTAACCCTATAGCATGGGTTACTGCATATATTTTTGAGGAATGGTTTAACAAATATTTTACGGCTGAAGTTAAGGAATATTGTAGAAGCAGAAAAATACCGTATAAAATTTTATTAGTTATCGATAATGCTCCCGGTCATCCGAAAATTTAGGCAACGATAATATTCGAGTTGAATTTTTACCTCCAAACACCACATCTATCCTTCAACCCATGGACCAGTATGTTATCGCGTCATTTTTTTTTTTTTTTTTTATCTGCAACTACAATTTTATTGTAACAAGCAAATTTACATAACATTTTAATTAACAATCTTGTGCATCATGAAGTGGGAGTAAACACTCATCGGCGTTTCTCCAACTAACGGAAGTTAGATTCCTCTAGAAAATCTCTAGGCCCATTGTCTCTTAAGTCTCCGATGAATGTTTCCGGGGAGGGCTGTACAAGACAATTCTCTCACAAGTGGATTATGATGATAGGGTAAACGGGAGTGAAATTTTTGATATCGGGAAATGCAAAGGTCATGAACAAAGGGAACATTTAGGTCACGATGTATTACAGTGTTACGAACATAAAAGGGGGCGTCAACAATTTTACGGAGGATCTTGGATTGTAAGGCCTGGACGCGATAGGAATTGGAACGTTTCGTTGAACCCCAAAGTTCAATTCCATATGTCCAAATTGGTTTTATAATTGTATTGTAGATTAGAAGTTTACTTTTAATTGTTAGTTTCGAGCGTTTGTCCAGTAGTCTAAGAAGTTGTAGGTAACGTCTGTTAGCTTCAGCTCTTTTTAATCTAGTATGTGGGTTCCATGTTAGTCTCTTGTCCAGGAAAAGTCCCAAATAATGCACTTTATCATATTGCGGTATCATGTTGCTATTAAGGTATAAAGGGGTAGGTTTACCTTGACAAAGTGTGAAAGTAATGTGAGCACTCTTCTGTTCATTTACCTTCACTCTCCATCTCTTAAACCAAGATTGAAGGTTGTGGATATGGGATTGTAAATTATTGGAAGCTATGTCAGGATTTTTATGGGTAGCAAGTATGGCCGTATCATCTGCATAAGTAGCAATGATAGTATTAGGATAAGCTGGGATGTCATGCGTATAAATATTATATAAGATGGGACCAAGGATACTGCCTTGTGGGACTCCGGCTAGAATAGGATATATTTCCGACGATTCTGAGTTGATTGCAACTTGGAAATGTCGTTGGGAGAGATATGAATTTATGATAAGGTAGTATGTTGAAGGAAGAAAGCTCTTGAGTTTCCAAAGGAGTCCAGGATGCCACACACGATCAAAAGCTTGGGAGATATCTAGAAATACTCCTGGGCAATACTCTTTCCTCTCAAGAGAGGATGCAATATGGTCAACAATGCGATGGCATTGCTGGATAGTGGAGTGTTCAGATCGGAAGCCAAATTGGTGATCAGGAATAATTTTTTCGTTAACTAAGACAGGGTAGAGTCGTTTTAATAGCAGTTTTTCGAATATCTTACCAAGAATTGGTAAGGGGCTGATAGGTCTATAGGAGGAAGGAGAATTAATGGATTTATTTGATTTAGGAATCATTTTAATGACAGAATATTTCCACAGTAAGGGAAAATAGGTTGTACGCAGTATACTATTAAAAATATATGTGATTAAAACTAAACCTTTTCGGGAAATTTGCTTCAGAATAGGAGCTGTTATTAGATCATAACCAGGAGCTTTTTTATTGGGAAGGCGCAGAATTGTAGATTTAATTTCCGAGGGCTTAAAATTTTTGGGAGGAAGACTCATAGGGAGTGGGAACATTAGTTCTTCGATGATTTTGTTAGTATGTGATTTGTCTTCTATATCATCATGTGGAGCAAAAGTATTTACCAAATGTTTAGCAAATACTTCGGGTTTTTCTTTGTATGTTTTTGCCCAGTTACCGTCATTTTGTTTCAGTGGGTGTGATGTTTTTTTGTACGAGAGTATTCGTCTAGTGGCTTCCCATAAAGAAATATTGTCACTAAGCGATTTTGTATAAGTTTCATATCGTTCATTATAGTGCTTACTAATTTCCATTTTTAGTTCACGTTGTAGTCGGTTAAGTTCCTGTTTGTAGCTAGGCATTCGTACGCGTTGCCACTTCATTCTCATTTTTCTTTTTTCGTTAATTAAAGTCCGTATTTTAGTTGGTAAATTTTGTTGTTGTGGTTGTGTAGTATTGTTAGAGATATGAGCGGTTGTGACTGCATGTTGTATATATATAATAATTTACAGCATCATTAATGTCATTTGCTGTTTTTAACGTTCGTTTTAAGTCAATCTGTTGGTCTAATTTGTATCTAAATCTGTTCCAGTCAATTTTGCCATTTATCAGCCTAGGATGAAGAGTCTTTAAGATTGGCTTAGAAATAAGGGTAAGGAGAACAGGACTATGATCAGAGTTTAAATCGGAAAGAGTTTCAATACTAGAATTCATGGTAATTGAAGGAGTGCTAATGAAGTAATCGAGGATATCAGGTCGTTTTGAAACAGATGTTGGCCAGTATGTTGGATTTGGAGGGCAGGTTATTTGATATGATGTATGGGATAGTGCTTCTTTAAGAATCTTTCCTCGAGTGTTAGCAACGCGGCAACCCCATTGAGGGTGTTTAGCATTGTAATCACCACCCGCCAGGAACGAGGTTCCAAGTGCGTGAAGGAAGGATAAAAATTCGGAACCAGTTATTGATTTATTGGGAGGACAATATACAGATGCTACATTAAGATTAAATAAGGAGGTATCGCGTCATTTAAACTGAACTATTTAAAAAAAAATATTCCGTAAAATAATTGCTGCAATTGACAGTAAAGAACGTTCAGGTAGGGAAGTTTTAAAAAAAGTTTGGGCGGAATACAATATTTTAGATTGCATAAAAACAATTCGAGACACCTGGAATGATATTTCAGTTTCTACAATGAAAGAGGCCTGGAATAAATTATTTCCGCAGAAGCCAAAAGATAGGGAAGATTGCGAAGATAATAACGCTGAAATCATTTGCAATCTTATAGATATGGCGCAACATCTAGAGTTAGAAGTAGATTCAAATGATGTAGTTGAACTTATAGCATCCTACGATGAACCTCTCAACAATGAAGATCTTTAAGAATTAAATGAACAGATACAACCTGAAAATTTAGTATGCAATGTCGCAGAAAAATACACTCAATCCGAAGGACTAACATCCAAAATTTTATCAGATGCTTTCCAATGTTTTCAAAATGGAATGGCTCTTTTTGAAAAATACGATCCAGATTTTGAGAGGAGTTTAAAGGTTAACAAAGACATTATGAACGCATATTCCTGTTATTCAGAATTATACAGGGAAATGAAAAAACATAGTAAACAAAGCTCTTTAAAAGATTGTTTTGCTACAAAAACTATTGTATATCACCTAGCTCAAAATCAAAAGAAAATCGTAATTTGGCATCCACTTCAAGAAGTCGCAAGTTCGTGTACATCTCCTGACTCGTTGTGTCGGTAAAGATTTTTTTTTGTAAGTAGCATTATCGACAGAAAAGCTGTCAAAATTTCAGCTCGATCCATAGCGTAGGTCAATTTCTATCGTCGATTAAAGTTAACGACATTTATTTGTGCATAACAATGGAAAAAAGCGAGTTTAGGGCTGTCATCAAACATCTCCATTTGAAAGGCTTAAGCCCGAAAGAAATCAAAGTCGAGTTGGATGCAGTTCATGGCACATCTGCACCTGTGTTTGCGACGGTTTACAATTGGGTGAATGAATTTAAACGTGGCCGTTCATCCACAAAAGATGAACATCGTTCAGGACGCCAAGTTGAGGTGTCTACTCCTGAAATCATCGACAAAATCCACGATCTGATTTTGAACGATCGGCGAATTAAAGTGCGCGAATTAGTTGAGGCCACGGGCATATCACAAGTTACAGTCGCTTCAATTTTGCATAAAAAATTGTCTGTGAAAAAAATTTCGGCAAGATGGGTGCCGGGTTTGCTCTCAGAGGAGAATAAGCGCAATCGTGTAGTGGACTCTGAGGCTATGTTGGCACTCTTTCATCGCAATCCTGCCGAATTCCTTCGTCGATATGTCACTGTGGACGAAACCTGGATACACTACTACACTCCAGAAACAAAGAGACAGTCATCACAGTGTATTTTCAAGGGTGAACGGGCTCCGAAGAAGGCAAAAACTGTGCCATCGGCCGGCAACGTGATGGCCACGGTCTTTAGGGCATCATTTTTATCGACTACTTGGAAAAAGGAAAAACAATAACAGGAGCGTATTACGCGTCGTTATTGCAACCGTTGAGCGAGGAAATCAAAGAGAAACGCCCCATCTGAAGAACATACCGACAATCTATGGTATCTTTACCATAGATTGTCGGTACATTTCCAGCACATCCTATATATATTGTATATAGGATGTGCTGGAAATGTACCGACAATCTATGGTAAAGGTTAGTGATGTTCAAGTCAATGTTACTGACTAGTTTACGTATTGAAATTAAACGACACATTTACCTATTTTCATAGTAATGCAGGTAACCCTAAGGTAGATTAGGTGTTCGTGTAAATAGGTAACCCTAAGGTAGAAAATGCCGTGTAAATTGAAATCGTGCATCTCCAGTCCTCATTTTCAGGGTTTTTCTGTCAATTTCATTTTCCTAAAATATGGCAGGATCTGTCTTCAATTTTAGTAAATGATTTCCAATCTGTCTTGATATGGAGCTAACCAACTAAGCGATTTCATTTCACATTTTAGACTTCCCTCTATTCGGTATCCGCCATTAGTTCTTCAAGTTGATTTGAAGCAATATTATTGAATTATTTTTCTCCTACTTGATATACCAGTGTTGTAATATTGGAAGATAGATTTCCTGCAGGTATTTAGGCTACTGTTTAATTGCTCTAATGACTAACTTGATTATTTTCACACAATCTAGAAGAGAAAAATCTATAGGAAGTCCTGAAACGAAAGTTCTTTAAAGCCTGGAGTTTCTTCTTTCATATAAAGTTCAATAACAGCAGTAAAATAATTTTAGAACCATTTCAGAAATTTACCACTGTCACCCAAACTTTTTTTTTTAGTATTAAGGCATTGTTGCGTAAAAGAACAGAAATTTCTTCCTTTGATAACTTAAATGCTGCAGCCGATTCTTCATTTCAAGACTGGGGCATATTTTTTTTAGAACAAAAAAATATGCCCAAGTCTGTGTTAAACACTTGATCTGTGGTATGAGAACCTTCTTAAATTATTTTACATAATAGCTTTAGAGTATCATCTAAGAAAGATCCCTTTTCAAATGTCTCGAACCATCCTTTACTTCCTGAAAACTCTGTTCGATTTGAAATTGATGTTTGCTACGAAAAATTTTAACTGCCTTATTCCTTATGTCGTTACCGTTTATATGCGTTTTCTTTAGCAAACGAGGTCTGTTCAAAAAGACCTAACACCTTCCGATTATCATTTGTTCCGGGCTCTACAAAAATGTTTAGACGGTAAAACGTTTGATTCAAATGAGGACGTCAAAAATCACTTGGATCAGTTTTTTGCCAGCAAAGAAAAAAAATTGTATGAGCGTGGAATCATGCTACTGCCAGAAAGATGGCAAAGGGTATTGGATCAGACTGGACAATATTTAATTGAATAAAATATTAATTCACTATAAGAAAATCGTCTTTCATTTTTATAAAAAAAAAACGAAATTACTTCCCGAACAACCCAATATAGAAGTCTGTTCAAAAAGTATCGCGACTTTTGAATTTCCGTGGGTTACGTATATTCTATTTTCGATTTTTTTTTTGTGGCGTTATGTTGGTACTCATGTCTCTCACTTATGCCGAATATTCAGTTAATTTTTGACAGCTGCTTTGCTTGCACGTGTTTTGGCTCGTCTTCGATTTTTGCTCAATTTCAACCAAAAACAGAATCGCATTAACATTGCTAAGGAGCTGTTGGACTCTGTCCGCGACGACCCAAATTTGCTCCAGAGGGTAATAACTGGTGACGAGTTACCAGTGACGAGTAGAGAAGAAGTGCTCTAATTTCTTACTAAAGTTTTGAGAAGTGTGTGTTTTTTTTTACTCATTAAATCGAGGATTCGAATGATTTCTGTCAAAAAATTTCCAATTATAGAATTAATAATATTTTACTCAATTAAATATCGTCCAGTCTGATCCAATACCCTTTGCGCGTCTTTCTGGCAGTGGCATGAAACCACGCTTATAAGATTTTTGTTCTTTGCTGGCAAAAAACTATCGAAGTGATTTTTGACCTCTTCATTTGAATTAAAAGTTTTTACTCTAAAAGCTTTTGCCGAGTGGTATGTGGTTTCGCATTACCCTGTTGGAACACTATACCTTTCCTATTGACCAATTCTGGCCTTTTTTCTTTAAGCGAAACATTCAATTTGTCCAACTGATGACAGTACACTTCAGAATTGACCGTTGTCTTGTTCGGTAGAAGCTCAAAATAAACGATTTCTTTGAAATCCCACCAAACCAATATTCGATTTTCTTATCGAAAGCCAATATTCATCCTAGTCGTTTCAAATGATCATGAACGGTCGAATTAGATAAATTTAATCTCTCAGCGATCTTAAGAGTTGTAAATCGCCGGTTTGCATCAATTAATGCCTTTATTGTATCTCCATCAGCTTCAACTGGCCTTCCAGAACGTGATGCATCTTCGAGATAAAAATTTCCGGATCGAAATTTTGCAAACCAGTTTTGGCACTGGCGCTCACTTAACACATCTTCTCCATACACATCGGATAATTTTTTTCTTACTTGAACAGTATTTTTATCTTTTCTATAGCAAAAAAAGTAGAATATGCCGAAAATGCTGTTTTTCACTTTCCATATTTAAAAGGGTATCAACCAAAAACTACTATGCAGAATCAATCGAATTTTCTCACAAGCAGACCTTGCTATGTCAGCTGTCAAAATACATATGATTATGCGGCTTAAGTATGAAGTTAGTTGTGAAAAAATACAATTAAGTCCTCTGTTGGGAAAAAATGAAATTACTTTCTTGACAACCCAATAGTTACAACCTTAGACTAAAGAATACCTGGATAGGCCCTTACCGTATATGTATACGCAATTTTGTGGACGAATTATTGCGAAGCGGCGAGAAATGGCAATTAAGGGATATTTTTGTGTTGATTTTTTTATGTAGACATGACACCCACTGCCATCTTGTTGTCGTAATACAAATTTAATTGAATTGCAAAACCATAATTTATATTCATTTTAATTCACTTATTGGAAACAAAAATACAATTTTTAAATACAAAACACAACGATAGGCAATTTTTTAATTTTTGTACAATCTTTTGATACGAAATGGAATTCTATTTTAGGTTTATTATTTATTTCTTAAATATCCATCAAATATAAAGCGCCTCAATTTTGTAGACTTTCGGAGAGTTTTAAAACGCGCCATTCTCCATGAAAGTGGAAACTTAAGAGCTATTGTTGTCATTTGTCAAGTTTTATTTTGGCACATCGGAAAGTGCAAGTAAAATGTGTAGTTTTTTATCTATTTTGAAGTATTTACGAAAAAGTAAGTATTTTTTATAAATAGTTACCATATATTGTTAATAAAACTTAATACGAAGTTTTTATTTCAGAAAATTAAGTGTTTTATAAATAATTGTCAGAAATTCGACGAAATGAGAAAACCGGGAATTTCTTTCTTTCGGTAAGTTGACATCGTCATTTTTACTAAACAAAATAACAAAAATTTAGTTTGTAATATGCCTAAATGTCTTTTAGTGATTTATTTTATCCAAAAAGTGGTCAAAAAGTGAAAAGTTCGGCATTCAATAAATGTAAACAAATGCGATGTTAACAGTTCAATGTTTACCAGTAAATAGTTCAGTGCCGGTGTACGTAAAGTGTGTGTAAGAAAATTTAAGGGAACGAATTTTTCAGTGTGTTTTTCATTGCTGTTTTCATTCTGTTAAAATAAATAAAGTATATTCTTCGGTAGGCTTATTATTAAAAAAAATTTGTTTGCATTTGTGCTTTTGCTTGCTCTATTAGACCATATTATAATGCATTTGCTAAATAATATTGTTTTTTTTTTAGTACATTAGTTATTAATTATTAAAGTAGGCTACCCAACCCCCTAGAAAAGAAGTTCTCGTTTTTGGACGCAAAGTATTCTTCCACTGCCATTTGAACACCCTCATAATATTCTTTTCCATCAAGAAAGTTTTGCAGCGACCTGAACAGATGATAGTCAGATGGTGCAATAACTGGAGAATACACAGTGTGTCCCAAAAATAACCGAACTTTATATTTAAATCATACAACATGCAGCGCCATCTAGTGAATGCACCACCTCACAAGGCCAAAAAAGTGAACGAATTTTTGATGAAAAAATGGATTTCTCTCATCAACCACCCTCCGTATTCGCCTGATCTATCACCATGTGACTATTTTCTATTTTCAAAACTGAAAACCAAGATGAAAGGAGCATTTTATGATGATATCCCAGCCATCCAAGCAGACGTAACCGAGGTGTTGAAGAACATTTCTATAAATGGCTGTAACTTTCACATCTGTCATACGATAAACATGGATTTAGGTGCGTTTGAAAGAGGATGAATGATCTTTTTAATGCTGCATCAATAGATGGCGCTGCATGTTGTATGTTTTAAATATAAAGTTATTTTTGGGACACACTGTGTATGCTGGTTGAGGTAGAGTTTCCCAACCTAACCCTGCAATTTTTTGTACAAATATGGACGTTTACGTTGAATTTCTTTATTCAAAACATCAATTTGCGAACAGTAACGATCAGCATCGACCGTATAATTTTCTTTCAGCAACTCATAGTGGACAATACCTCTCCGATCCCACCAACAACACAACATAACTTTCTTCTGATGTACGCAAGCTTTGAATGTGGTCGGTGGTGTCTCTTCTTTGTAAACATATGCCCTCTTTCTTACCACGTGTTTATAAACTATCCACTTTTCATCACCAGTCACTAAGCGGTCCAAAAACGGTTCCCTTTTGTGACGAGCAAGATTTGAAGAACATATTGAAATTCGATCCATTAAATTTTTTTACGCTTAATTCGTGTGGCACCCAAACAGAGTTTGGACACAAAGCCAAGCCTTTTAATATGCTCTAAAGTAGTAGTCTGATGAATTCCAAGCTTGAGGGCCACTTCTATGGAATTTAACATGGGATTTCTCCTGATCATACTGCGTATGATGGCCTTCCTGATCTGGGTTCATCTTTCAAAGAAAAATCACCCGAACGATATTTCACAAACCATCTCTTCTTCGTGTATCTTCTCCAAACACGCCACAAAATCCATCTTTTTTGGAACTCATACAACAAATATTGACTGTTTTACAAGTTTAAAAAAACTGACAAGAATTCAAAAAAATGTGTATAAACCATCAATTATACAGTAATCTAACGGTTTAAATCGATTTCAGTCGAATCAGAATTCTCGCTAAGAGAATCGACAACGCATAACTTTCCCTTACACCCAAAAGCAATAGTATCGATGAATACAAACCTAAAAGCAATTTCTGTTAGAGATAAATTCCACTCAATAGATTACCAATCCCGTTCGGGATAGAAAAAGGAGGCGGCACAAACAATTTCACAACTTATTTTTATAATTGAATTTTATGCGAAAAAAAAAACAGAAAAAAATATCCTCCAATAAAAATAAGATAAACACAATGTTAACTTCTATTTCTATCTATTTTTACGATTATATTTTTCTTTTTAATCGATTTGTTTTTTTCTTTAGTTTTTTTTTTAAACCGAGAAAAAAATAACTTATAATAAAAATATGTTTTGTCGTTTTCATTTGTATTTTGTGTTTTTTCTTTTTCTTGTTTTATCAAAAACAACTTTTATTTAAGAATTTTAAAAAAATTATATATATATGCATGTAATAAAAAAAAAAAATGAAGAATCATTTCTATTCTTTAATATGAAAAAACAACCACTAAATATAAACAAATAAAGTTAAGTAAATTCTCTCATCCTTCTTGTTTGTTTCATGCTAATTGCAATGTATCTTTCTCTTTCTTCATTTTTTTTTTTTATAAAAAAAACAACAACATTTCTTCCTTTTAGTATGTTTTCTTTTGCTATACGATTTTTTAGTTTGTTGATTACTTTTCAAATTAAAACGATGTGCAAGTGAATAAAAATTGTAACAAGCTTTTCCTTTTCGTTTTTCATCTCTTTTTATTGGAAAGTACATCTTTTAAGGAAAAAAAAAGTATCATTTTTTTGTATGCATTTCTCTCTTTTTTCGACAATGAATACATATCCGCCGCCATATTATATACACACAAATATAGGTAAATTGCACACAAATGCGCACACATATAAATTATTATTTTTCCCTTTTTTATGATATGAATAATGTAATATTTATGTATATAAGCATACCATACCATATGCATTTGAGAAATAATCCATATGTATGCGGAAGTGGATGCATCTACATATATATATATACGTTACATATACGATAAATTATTTCTGATTTGATTTGCTGTTTGTTTTTCAATCGTTTTCTTTTTAAATTGAAATAATTTTATTTTTTTAAAATTTAAATTGTGTGTTTTTAGACGTGTTTACTATCAATTTTTCTTTATTTTGCTCAGCTCACTTTTTCCTTTATAATGTTTGTTTTCATTTTCTTATATTTCTTTATAAATATTATTTTATCTCATCTTTATTTATTATTTTTTCTTTTTATTACCAACCAGTAGACGGAGAGTATATAATGAATATAATGTCCATATTTTTTAATTTTTTATCATCGTCGTCATCATTATCATTATTATTATATTATCTTATTTTCATTTAATTTGAATTTATTATAATATTAATAACATTTTCTTTACTTATTTTTTTTTGTTTGCTTCTTATAATTCTCTTCTTTTTTCTCTTATTCTTTTTCCATTTTTTTTTTATTTTTTTTTTATTTGTTTTATAAACGTTATTATAATTTGTTACTATTTCTTTTTCAACATTTTATTTATTTAATTATTTTTATTTTGCATTTAATAGTTTTCTTCTTGTTTTTTTTTTTTATTTTTTACTTTTTTTTTTATTTTTATTTTATCATTGATGTTATATTATTAAAGTGTTGATTACTTTTTTCGCACATTCTTAATATAGAATCTATTGTTCTATTCCCACCAATCCTTGCCTGAATTCGCTTCATTTGAATGTGCAGCGCTATAACTTCCGCCATAGTTGTTACCGTTGCCATATCCATAATGACCTCCAGAATTTCCGCCTGTAAATAAGAAAATTAAAAGATATTCACGTTAAAATTATTAAATCATCTCAATAGAGATTTATATGAATGAAATTTTTTTTTTAACTATTGAAGAATGAAATAAAATCAATATAAATTAAGAAATCCTTTTTTCCATTTTCATTGTCTGATAATAATTAGTGAATTTACTAGTTAGTTATACCTCTATTAAAATTATCGAAGCTGGGATTATATCCATTGCGAGATCCGCCACCGCTGCCTCCAGGACGATTATTGGAATTTTTATTGCTGCCACCTGATTGATGGCGTATATCCCGAGATCCGAATCCATTGCCGCCGCCACCACCACTACCGCCTCCGCCACTACCACCGCCACCGCTGCCATAGCGACTACCGCCGCCGCCACCACCACCACGACCACCAGTAGGACGACGAGCAGTACTATGCGATCCACTTTGTACCATATTTTCAAGGAATTTCGGCATTTCCTGATTTGCCTCATTTAAAAGCTGATACAGATCGACACAAATATTTCGATTTTTATCGTTGAAAAAGCTAGTCGCACGTCCGAGATTACCCATTCGGCCGGTACGACCGATTCGATGCACATACTCTTCGACGTCTGTTGGCAAATCAAAGTTTATAACGTGTCTGACACGAGGAATATCAAGACCACGTGCAGCGACAGCTGTCGCCACGAGAACGGGACACTCTCCAGATCTAAAGCATTGCAGTGCATTTTCACGTTCTTTTTGTGTTCGATCACCGTGGATGCTAGTTACTGGATGCTGATTTTGATACAGGAATTCCTCGAGAGCATCAGCTCCCTTCTTTGTCTCGACGAAAATTAGTGTTAAACTGTCACTCGAATAGTCCTTGTCCTCTTTGAATGCCGTTAGTAAATCCAATAAATACGAACGCTTGTTCTGTTCTTCGACCCAGATAATCGTTTGGGTTATATTCTCTGAAGTGGAACCGACACGTCCGACTGTCAAGAATATGTAATTATGAAGAAAAGCGCTAGCCAATTCTTGTATTGCCTTCGGAAAGGTAGCTGAGAACATGAGTGTCTGACGTTCACCTGTCGGTGGCATTTTGAAATCATTAACAATGCGCCGAATTTGTGGCTCAAAACCCATGTCAAGCATACGATCGGCTTCATCAAGAACTAAAAATCTGATATTTTCCAGACTAACTTTACCACGGCTTAACATGTCCTCAAGACGGCCTGGTGTTGCTACAATCAAATGACAGCCCTTATCAAGATCACGGATCTGATCAATAGTATTGTTACCGCCTAAAAATTTCATATAAAGAAATTAGTTTAAAAACAAAAGTAAAGGCAATACGAGCTTACCATACAAAACGGCTGGACGCATACGTGAACGATAAGAGAACTTTCTTGCCTCCTTATAGATTTGTGTAGCGAGTTCACGTGTCGGCGCAAGCACCAGTCCCAATGGATATTGCTTGCGACGGTGATATCCACGATTCTGTGGTGGCGGATTACTGATACCCAGCTCGTACATTTGATTTAGTATTGGTACTAAAAATGCGGCAGTTTTACCAGAGCCAGTTTGTGCGCATGCCATTAAATCGCGTCCACTAATTATAATGGGGATTGCATGCTTTTGTACCGGTGTAGGCTTATCATATCTAGATAACGATATATTATTCCGGATGATCTCTGTCAGCTTGAGCTCATCAAATGATTTGATATGTGGAGGAACCAGATTACCCGATGCCTCCACGGGTATGTCTTCGTATTTGTTAAAGTTAATGCCGGTATTTGTTGTACCGAATAGCTCGTTTTCCAAACGTTCATCACGGACCGTGAGAGCTGTGTAGTCGATTTCGCTTCGTCTTTCTTCTGTGCTTTTCCATCGTGAACCGAATCCGCCGTTTCCGGTATCGGGCCGCCTATCCTGCTCAGCGCTCGCCCAACGATCATTTCGAACTGGTGGTCCCTGATAGAACTCTCCTCGTTCACGTTCTCCACCTCTCGATCCAGTACGAGAGGATCCACTACTACCTCCACGGTACCAATCATCACCTCTTCTCTCATCTCGACGATCGTCTCCTCTTCTATCCTCTCTGCGATCGTCCCCTCTTCTATCGTCACCTCTTCTATCCTCCCTTCTAAACTCGTATTCACCTGTAAATAAGCATTAAAATAACAAATTAATAAATTTATTTTTATTTTTCTTTTGATTTTTCTAACTACGAATTAGCTCTACAACAACATACCGTTTTGATAGCCGCCTTCGTCGTTTCTTCTGCGTGAAAAGTTTCCAAAATCTGCACCACCACGATTGTTGTTGAATCTACGATTATTCACACTATTTTTGTTATGCGAAATTAGTCTTTTTGTTTCAATAAATATAATAATTTTTTTTTTGTTTTTGACAAAATTGTGCAATTTTAATAATGTTAAATTTCTGAATATACGAACAAACAGAATTTTTTATATATTTTTTTTTTAACATTATATTTTGTCAATACTTACCCACGAATCTCAGAATTACTGCCGCGATTATCTCGATCGTTGCCGTAATATTCTCTTTCACTTTTAATATCGCGAAATTCCTTCTCGGTTTCAATTACTTTATTATTATTACCTCTTAAATGGGGAGGTATGTAACGAGCAACTGACGCTGCACTTGAAGAATTATTAACGGAATTGCCCTGGTCGGCTCCGTCATTCAAGTCCAGACCAGCAACCTAAAATCATATTACAAAACAATTATTTGCAAATCTATAATCTATGTGGTGTTGTTTAATAATTGATAATAATGATTGTTTCAAGAATAAGTTTTAAATGTTTATTATTGAAATTCCAAGCAAATTTCTTCAACACATAACATTTGTAAGGTTTTGTACACAATTGAAGTTGCTGCACGGATCCAGATTATATTGACATAAGCCAGTCAGTTATTTACTACTTTTAACCGTAGATTCTAGTTTTAAACAATTTTCTAACTAAAATCATCTTTGCCTTAGTCAATAAAAGGTGTTTTATTAAAATGTCGATAATTTTAAAGAATTTATAAGGCATAAACAAATTTAGTAAATTTAAAAATGAGCAACTTTGGAAGCTCTATAATTTTAAGGACCTTTTGACAATTACAGCCAAGCACTGGAATCTATCCATCCATTGCGTATTCGTATTTCTTGAAATTATTGACTTGCCAAACTTTCTCCGCAATAAATCGATTGTGGCATGGGTTATCTAGGGTCCTACATATTCGTTGTAAGATTGCGTAGTGAACGAGCTTTTGGGAAGAACGCATTCAATTTTGAAAAATAATCATGTTTGAAGCATTTAGCTTTGTTAGAGTATGCAACATGCGTCATTTGGATAATGTTTAGGTTTTTTAGTCAAGAATTTTTAGTTTAGGTTTTTTAGTCAAGAAAACATAGGTTTCTTAAATAAGAATGATATGTTTTTTTTTTCAAATAAAACAAAAAAGAAATGTTTTTGAGCAAAATTTATTATATAATTTTGAAATATAATCGATGCAATTATTTTCTGAAAATATAAATTTTATATATAATGGGCCGCCTCTACTCCATTAACAGAACCGAATATAATGGTTCCATAATTTTCGACCAACTTGTTCAATAAATCCAGCCTTAGTTCACGTATTTGGTGTTCAATATTTAATTTTACTGCATCAATATTGGTATAGACCAATGACTTCAAATAATCTCAAAAGAAGTAGTCCACAGGTGTTTAATCACTTCTTGGAGCACATTTGTATTTCTGGAAATTATCGACTTGCCAAACTTTTTCCGCAATAAATCCATTGTGGCAATAGACTATGTACGGGCCTACATATTCGTTAAAGCTTTATCTTTCAATTCAGGTTAGAAAAAGTTCGTTATTTACAATAACGGCAATTACTTCCCCATTTTGAAAAAAAAATGAAGACCGATGATGCCACCGTACCAAACAACCACTTTTCGAAATGTAAAGGTTCCTCCTCGTGAATAATTTGTGGATTCTCTGCAGCCAATTAGCGATCATTTTGTCTAATCACCAATGACTTCAATTATCAGCTCACCAAACTTATCTTGCAATAAATCAATTGTGGGCATGGGCTGTGTGGCACATATCGCCATTTCGTTTACAACCTCATATTTGATAAATTCATATCTTCGAATTCAGGCCACAACAAGCTCGTTATCATCGATCTGTATCGCTCACCATTGACAGTAACGGCAACTACTTCATTTTGAAAAAAATATTAGGACCGATGATGCCACCGTACCAAACAGCCACTTTTCGGAATGTAAAGGTTCCTTCCTCCTCGTGAATAATTTGTTGATTCTCTGCAGCCGATTAACGATCATTTAGTTTACTCACCGATCCAATGACTTCAAATATCAGCTCACCAAACTTAACTCGCAATAAATCTATTGTGGCATGGGCTGTGTGGCACATACCGCCATTTTGTTTACAAAACTTATATTTGATAATTCATATCTTCGAATTCAGGCCACAACAAGTTCATTATCAGCAATCTGTACCGCTCATAATTGAAAGTACCGGCAACTACTTCTTCATTTTGAGAAAAATAGGACCGATGATGCCACAACCCAAACGGTCACTTTTTCGGAATATAAAGGTTCTTCGTAAATTATTTTGTTTATTCACCAACCCAGAGAGACGATTATAAATTGGTAGTAGTGCACGATAAAACAACGATTATTTTAATACAAACAGTGGATCATTTTCCAGCGTTGTTGAGGCGTGATCTTTCTATTAATAAATTGCAAACCTTACCAAATACAACTGACATTGTTGAAGATTGTGACATTTCAAATATCTTAGATTAAGGAATACCTTAGATTAAAGTTCTTCTATAATCTAAGGTACAAATAACCCCTATTGACATTTTTTTTTGTAACAAAAACTTCCTGAATTCCAAAAGCATAATTAATATCCATTTTAACTCATTTATTCCGAAAAGAAATATAATTTTAGCATAACGGTAGCCCATATTTTTTGTATTTTTGATTTATTATTTATTTTGTAAATATCAATCAAATATCAAGACCTCATATCTTTTGTAAGCTTTCGGAGAGTTTTAAAACACGCTATTCTCCATGAAATGGTAACATACCGAACAACTAGTATGCTTTTATTTTTCTTTCATTTGTGATTTTGACAATATAATGTTTATTGGAAAAAAATTCAGTGCCGGCGTACATTAAATATGTGTAATGGAAATTTAGGGGAATTTATGCTTTCACTTGCTCTATTAGCCCATTTATTAATTCATTTGGTAAATAATATGGTTTTAATTTCTTTTTAGATATTATTTAACTACATTAAATTTCTCATCTTGTATAATTTAGTTTTAAAGCATTTGCTATATTCTTTTTTAATTTTTAATTGAAATGCACATGCCTACTTAAATTACCATTTCAATTTACAAATACATTTATCACACTTTCTTATTTAATTTATTTTTCCATTTTTTTTTAAATGGATTCATATTTTTTGTGCACACAATTGTTATGATATAATCAAATAACTTGCGGTTAATATTTTTATCATCTTCTACTTCATAATTATGTTTAAAATTAAATATATAAAATTCAAGAAATATAATAAATAAATAATATTTTCAAATATAATACTGTGTTTTATTGAAAAATTCAAAAACTGGAATAATTCCATCATCCAAACAAAATCCGCAATATTAAAAAATCGATTTGTTTATGCATAAATGACATAATTTATAAAAATGGTTTTAAATGTACCAAAATTAACCCCCACTAATTTACGCCGCTTCTGTTATTTTGCAAATGTGTGCGTGCGTTCTAACGAATGTTTTCTCAAAATAATTCGACAGAATTTTTATGTAGAGGCCTATCCAATTCTTTAATCTATGGTAAATCTAATATGGTCACAAAGTGTACAAGGAAACTGGTCCCAATTGAGGATACTGGGCCCCCTTTATTTTACAAAAAATAAAAAAAATTCTTGTGTCACAATAACTTCGAAATTATATAAATCGCAACAACGCAAATAGGTATTTGGGTATTTCGAGAGATACGTCTAATCGAATGGGCCAAAGACATTCACTAAACGACTGATTATTTTACACGTAATATAAATGAGAAAAAAAAATTCTCGTCTATATTTGACTCTAAAAATAATTTTTTTTTGGTTTTTATTTTAAATTTTTTTGTTACATGAAAATCCGATAAAAGTTCTATAATAGTAAAGTGACGGTAAACAAATAAATCCATCGTAGTGGTTAAAATAAATAAGCATTGTTGGAATAAAGGTAGCCTTCCGGAGTCGTGTATTCATTTTATTTTAATAATGGCAATTTATAAGAGAGAATATAGAAGGTTAGAATGCATTTTAATTTGAACAAAAATAAAATCTTTACTAACTCGAGTAAGAGAAGAGAATATGCCGGATATTGCTTAATGTTCATTCGATCATCTTAATCTGTATTAATATATGCTCTAACAAAACACTGCTTTTATAGACTGTTTTAAAATGAAAAACCATAACCTGACATTTGATAAGATCGAAAAGTTGATAAATTAAAATTGAATTTTCCATTTCAGTTGAAATTGTAATTGAGTTTTATACAATTTAATTTGCAAATATTCTAGAATTTTACTTAGAAAGATAATCACTTATTTAAGAAAAGTTATTTAAAATTAACCCTTCTTAAATAAATGATAACAAAAAGAAGTACTAGATTTGCAAACTGAAAGAAGTTTTTTGATTTAGTACAAAATATTAATTTTTAAATAAAGTATTGCGCTAGATTAACATACCCATAGACAAGACTTTTTTTGTCTATATATAATAATATATTTTTTGTACAAGATTAACACATTTAAAACCTTTCTTTGATCTAGTACAAAATACATTTTTTTTAATAAAGTTTTATACTAGATTATTATGACCAAAAACTTTTGTTGGTTTATTTAGTACATAAAAATTACTTTTTTTTTGGATACTTACCTAGCTTAAGAACTTTTTTTTGATCTTTTACAAAATAATACTTGTTTTTTTGAATAAATTTTTGTACTAAATTAACGCATTGTTTTGAGCTAGTCCAAAATATGTTATTATTTTATTGTTTTTGTGCTTTATTTTTGATAAAAACCAAACGTTAAGAATGCAAATGTTTAATTATTTTCCTTTAATGATAACTGATATTTAAAATAATAATAAAGTTCTGTTGAAAATTCAAAATTTTAGTCAATTGATAGAAATTTAAATGAAACACCAACAAAATTTAAAGAAATCAGCTAAGAGCAACGAATGAGAATATGATTTTTTTTTAAATTTAGTGATAAGAATCAATTAACAATATATGTAGTTAATAAATAATTTTTATTATTTTAAATCAAGCAAAATATGGTTCAAATCCAATGAAAAAAAAAATATACAAAAAATAAGTGTTGTAATCTATTCCATCCAAGTGCGTTGGTATTTCTATTGGAGTTATGTTAGGAGCAACTTCAAAATAAATACAGAAATTTGACATTTATTTCTGTATTTAAAAAAAATTCATTTAATTATAGACATGCCTAAGAACAGTTGCACTGAATTGTATAGTTTTAAGTGCCACACGAATTGCATTTATTAGCGACGACAATTACGATCACAGAGAGAAAAAGCTCGGCAGGTTTTTACACGCACGTCACTCTAAAATTCAAAAATTGTGTGCGTCTCCGAAAAATTCCCAAATCTAATTTTTTTTTGTTTTATAAAAATATTTTTTCTATTGAATTTTTAAAAACAAATTATTTATAATAACTTTTAATCAAATAATTGATTTTGAATCAAATTTGGAAACCAAATTAGTAATCTTAATAAAAAATTTAATTTACTATAAAGTGCTCTCATATTACTATGATAAGATCGTAATATAATAAACGAAAACAAAGTCGCAGACAATATTTGACGTATGTTTGCGCACTGAATCATCATGACAGTTGGGCTTCCGAATTTTTGTGTTGTTATTCATGGACTTACTTAGGCCCCCACTGTCATAAAGTCTGATTTTGAAAATTCGCAGATACTTATGAGTCGTTTATCCTCTATCAATATGAAAAACTAAAACAATAATAAATAAATACTGACTAATCAAAAAATGTGCTTTTTTTATCACCATTTTTTTTATTTTAAATTCTTTTTGAAAGCGATATTCGACTTTCTATAAATATTCTCTTGAAATCGATTAAAATATAACTATTCAAATAGATAATAATATTGACTACTAAAAAAAAACAGAACCTCTCTTAACTCCAGTTAAGATTACTTGTCTTACAATAGTTAGAAAGCTTTAAATTTTTTTTTCACTATCGCAAAACAGTCTTTAGGATATTGTCAGTCCAAGAACAAATGTTTTTCATAAATTTGAGTTCTTATTTAAAATCATAGGATTATTTATGTCGCGTTCAAAAAGAAGATATATCCAAAAAATCTAAACCAATAAAACTAGGCTCATTACTCTGTCTTGGACAGGACATATAATCGATGTTGCTCTGAAAGTCTGCTCCGAAAAATATATTTTTACAGTAGCATACGTCAGTCAATATTCCGAAGATATTTTCAAATTTAGCAATAGACTAAAATGTCTACAATTTGTTTAGAGCTGCAAGAAGATACCTAAAACGTCTTTCTGTCTACAATAGTTGGGTTATTCACCCAGAATATTATCATTTGAAGGCCAACTGATGGTATAAAAATTATCAGTAATTTCACAAAACCAAAAAAAAAAACAATTTTTATTTTATTTTTAAAAAAATATGACATTTTAAGTGATGTCGAACGTAAACGCAACTGCGTATATATTTTTAACCAAACAAAATAAACAATTTTTTTCAAAAAAAAATTGTGCAAATTTAAATAATTTTAAAAAAAAAATTTCCCCAATTTAACTGTTCAACTTAAATGTGACAAATCCTGTTTTATAAATTCAAAATAAAATGAAATCTTTAAGAAAAAGAAAATAATTAATTATTAAAATGTTGATTATGATTCTGTAATATGGCACTACTAGCGATCATTATGATCGTTTAGTCACAATCCAAGCCGGATATTCCGTATATTGAACTGTAAATCGTAACCGAACAAAATGGTCTCTCCCTTCATAATGAGGTAAAACAAAAACAATTTTATACCTATTTAAATTAAATCAGAAATTTTACATTTTTTTGTATATAACATAATAAATAATATGGAAGATCAATGTTTTCTACAATATATGAAATGAGCTAGACCCTGTTATTTACATAAGCTGTATTCCATTGGACCAATTTTGCTACTACACTAGTTGTGTATCTGTCATCATCTACTTTACCTCGAACAGAGCAGTAATTTTCCGCTGGAGTTAAGCATACAATGTACGGTAGGTGGATTGTAGTTGCTACAGTGAAAATAGATAGATTTGCGGGTTCGTTGGTTATGTTGAAATGTCATATTTTTGTTTTTATTGTTTATGTGTGAATAAACTCTGTATTGTTGGTGACTATTGTGTGATTGTATTTTACTGCTGTATTGATATGTTCATTTTATTGAGAGTCTACAGCGCTGTAGCAAAATTGGTCCAATGGAATACAGCTATAGATAGATGAGCAAGGTAGCCGTCTAACATTCAAAGCCAAAGCCAGACAGACACCTTTTTTTTTTGTTCCACACAAATGCTAATAATATTAATAATAATAGAAAAAAATCTTAACCTTGAATTTTCATGAACTCTTATATTTTTATTCATCTGGTCATTTAATATGTATTCATTTAGAATATGTTAATAAAAAAAAAGTAAATAATAAAAAATTAATCAAAATAAGTTTCTTCAATAATAAAGTTAAAAACAAAACACTGAAAAACAAAAATTATTATCTATCGAAAATGTCAAATTAAAGCATGTTTTCTTCTCATATTATCCAAAATTAAGAAAAATTATAAATTGAGAATAATTGCACTTAGTATTTTTCTTCTTAATTAAATATTAATTTTTTTTGTATCATTTAAATTTTATATCGAAATAATAATTCTATTTACTTATTGTCAACAAAAAATTATGCATTATATAAAAGAAGAAGAAGAAAATTATAAATAAACCTCATAAATGTTTCACGTTCAGTGAAAACTGTTTTTGTTTTTGATATTAAATGAAAATTTTACTGCACAAATTCTTCTGAACTTATAGATGAGACTGTACACACTAGTCATTCACATGCAAGTACTTATGTACAGAATTATTTTAGATATTTTCTATAGTCAATAAATAATAAAATTGACGACGGGTATTTGCAGTAATTTTTTTATAAAAATTAAGCGGAGCCTATAGTCAAAGATAAGGGAAGTTGTGTTATCAAATTTTGTGTCAAGCTTGAAGAATTCCCGAGTTTAACAATTTTTTCCAAGTTTTTCGGTGGAATAAAGCATTTTTGGAGCGCCACCAATGTAATATTGGGTTGGTGAAAAAGTTATGCCCGTTTTTTATGATCCCAAGTAAAAAAATTTTTTCTTCAGAAATGATGAATAGTATCTTCTTTTAAATTATTGCATTATATAAAGGATGCTTTCCCTGAACTTTCTATTCAGTTTTGGCCTGGCCAGAGTATAGTGAAGAGCTCTTGTTTTGTTTCAAAATGTTGGTCGATAAAGTGCATTTACGTCATTGTTTACTTTATGAATTCCGTAAAGACAATACCGCGAATGTGGTAACCAAAAACACTTGCGAAGTGTATGGAGCAGATGTCATCAAAGTTCGACTGATACGAAGTACGAAGATGGTTTACAAAATTCCGATCTGGGGATTTTTCACTAATTGATAAACCACGTACCGGGCGGCCATTGAAGTCTGATGAGGACAAGTTAAAAGTCATAATTGACACCAATCCACGTCTTACCACCAGGGAGATCGCGTCGATGATGGGAGTCAACCATACAACCGTATTAAGACATTTGAAGCGTATGGGGGTGGTTTCGCGGTATGACGTTTGGATACCTCATCAATTGTCGGCTGCCAATTTATTGGATAGTGTTTCAACGTGCGTTGCTTTGAGTGCGAGACAAAAACATGAACCTTTTTTGCATCGTTTGGTAACGGGAGATGAGAAATGGGTCGTGTACAACAACGTGACAAGAAAAAGACATTGGACTATACCTGGACAAGCCCCATTAACAACTTCGAAAGCCGAAATCCATCAAAAAAAAATTATGCTATGTGTTTGGTGGAATTGCAAGGGTATTGTGTATTTTGAACTCTTGGAACGCAATCAGACAATTACAGCGGAACGATATTGTCAGCAATTATCCAAATTGAGCATCGCCCTTCAAAAGGATAGACCAGAATTGGTAAACAGAAAAGGGGTAGTGTTTCATCACGACAACGCGCGACCACATGATGACCCAACACAAGCTAAATAAGTTGAATTGGGATGTTATCAAGCATCCACCGTATTCTCCAGATCTTGCTCTTTCTGATTTTCATTTATTCCGATCACTGCAAAACTTTTTAAATGATAAAACATTTCATACAATAGAGCAGGTAAAAACATCCCTTTCTATATATTTCGCATCAAAATCCAAGGAATTTTACACTAATGGTATTAATAAGTTGATAGAAAGATGGGAGGAGGTTATAAGAACGGATGGAAATTATATAATTGATTAAATAAATAATTCAAATTAAAAAAAAAATGTTTAATTTTATATGTAAAAAAAAGTCATTACTTTTGCACCAACCCAATAGAAGATGAATCTTGATTAAAAAGACACCCAACATCGAAAACTGATACAAATGTGAATTGTTTACAAAGAACTTGTGCCTTCAGGACAAACGGCCAATCAAGTTTTTTTTTTTTGAAGAAGTCTTTTAAAGGCTCAGAAAAAAGGTTTTTTGTATCAGATCAGACACTCTGATGCTCGTAAGTTCATTCGACTGTTTTCATCTCCAATATTCAAAAACACTTTAAAGGATATCGTATTGGTACTGCCAAAAAAAAAGTGTAACCGAGGAATAAAAGGCGATTTCAATTGAGGGCTTACGAAGAGTGGAAGCAACGCCTCCGCAGATATAAGGCTTCCTAAAGGAACTATTTTGAAGGCGTTAACATTGAAGTAGAAAAATATCTTTTTTTTATACAAAATCTACAATTTTTTTTATTGATGGTTTTGACTTTAAAAATCCGAACTTGTAAGTTAAATGTTTAATTAAATTTCGGTAGTCCAATTAAATTGAATCTATTTGAAAAGAAAAAAAAAATACTTATCGATTTTAGGTAAAAAAAAGCATAAACATTATTTTATGTTATCTACAATAATTCGGAGATTTGGAAACATATTATTTTTTTTGTCTAATTCTAAAGGTGCAATGAAATCGAAGCAACACCTGTAATAATAAAATTTATGGTTCAAATAATCGTAATTTTTTTTAGGGCATTATTTTTAAAAAAGAAAATTTTAATGATCAAATTGTAAAAATAATCGCAATTTTTATATGCACTTTTTTTCTGACGACTTCAGTCAGTCTATAGGCTTCAAACTACTGATTATTAAGTCAAAGGTAGGTACTTTCGTACAAAATTCTAATTTTTTTTATTTGTCTTTCTTGTACATAGAAAAGTGTTGACCTCACGTAAAGATTATAGAAAAAAATCTTGACATAATTTAAGGGGAATATCCTTGAAAAAAAAAATTTCAAACGGCACATGGGTGGTATTGCTGAATAAAAAAAAATATAATATTGGATTTATAAAATTAATTTCAATAAATACTATTTTATATTATCAATGTATATAGGTTTTTAGGACAGGATGAATGATGAAGTTGCTGTTCAGAAAATTTACACTAACTAATATTATAATAGTAGAAAATAGTAAGCGCAACAGATGAGATAAGATAACAGGATGTACTGATGATGATAGCAGCAGTGGAGATTTTCAAATAAACATGGTTGAAAATAACCGGCAAATTTTAATAGAAATTAGAAATGCACTAAAAAATAATATCTTTCAGAAGAATCCAATCAACAAGTATTGATGACCACTAAGTTTTAGCACTTCGAAATTCTATATGATAAATTTACAAACTTTTATATTTCCAATATTTTAGTATCATTTGAAAATTTGAAATTGTTCAATTTTTTAGGTCACTTTAAGGAACAGTCACAGCTAAATCAGACTGCCCAGTTGTTTATTTGTTTGTATGTAAGATCCCTTAAACAAGATCCAAAGGCCAATTTTAAGCATTCCAAGTTTCGTGTGAGTGGGTGGGAATTATCAATTTCCTAAGCGAAACTGGTCTGTTGTTAGTAGGCGAGATAAATGCTTAATCAGTTTTTACAAAAAATTTTTGAAGTATGTTAGTTTCTTTAACCATATTGAAATTGGAAGTTGGAAATGAAGGAACTTCAAAATTGGAGGAGCCTTCGCGCAAAAAAAAGTCTGAATTTCCCCTAATATTCGCTTAGAACATGTAGAATATTTGTGTGAGGAGAGAAAAATTCTGTACCCCATATCTAAGCAGTTTTCGAGCCCAGAATTTCGTTCTGGGCTCGTAATGCTCTCTGTATTTATCCAGTTTGGCTGGTTATTTTACTATCTAAATTTGAATATTCGTTGTTAATAAAATTTTCTATTCAAAATTATTCTAATATATATAAAATTTAATCTAAAAAATCCCATATTTTATATATACGTTAATGGCAATATAAATAAAAAAAAATCAATTTATTCTTTTGATAAAAATTGAATGTATTTTAAAATAATCTCTTTTAATTGTCAATTGACGGATGGATAACTTCTAATTGCACTCTAAGGTTATGTTCATTTTGTGCATTATTTTCAAAATGTCACTGAACGATAATCTGTCATGGTAAACAATATATTTGCATTTTGTACTTATCAGTTCCCAAATAGATTATTATAATGGCGGAAAAATGTATTTTTTCATAATAATGGCAGAAAAATGTATTATAATAAAAACAAAAATATTTTCATCAAAATTAATATAATCGCTTAGACTATAAAAAAAACCATAAGTTATTATTATAACAATAAAAACAAATAGGCATTTAGCATATTTTCACTGTTCTTTCTGTATTATAGAAAAGTCATAGGAAAATTTAGGTTATGGATTAAAGAAAATAATTAAAGGGGAATTACCGATAAAATTTAAATTTTGCGGTTTGTAGGAAAATGAACTTAACGAAATTGGAATATGTGACAATATATTAACTCAATTTATCATCATTTAAATTGATTTAAAACAAAGAATAATTAAATATAAAATTAAAAATAAAAGCATTTAAAAATCAACTTCTTATCACTAAAAAAAAAAAAAAAAAACCTTGGTATACAATACGATTTCTAGAGACGTACATATGTAAAAGAACCTCAATTCACGACGACAACTTAACAAACTTCGTTTGACCTAACGTAACCTTCTTAGTTTTTTTCCGTACCTCTTTTTTTTTTGTTTTTTTGTTATATTGTTCTCACAGTCTTTACACACGGCAACACTAAGTAAACGAATAATTTTTCGCATTTTCAAATTGAAAAACTTCACGAAAGATTCTTCTTATCAAAATTAATCATTTTAAAAAAAAAAAAAAAAATTCTCATATTAATTAAAAATAATGGAAATAAAAATTTTCTTTTTTGCATTAATAAATATTTAATAAAACAAGGAAAATTGTTTTATATATAAAAATTTACCACAACAATATGAAAAATATATTTTTATTCGTAATAAGAATAATTTCTATTCTACAAAACAAGAGCATATGCACAATTATAAATAAATATACATATAAAAATATGCATTTAAGATCGATGCGAATACATGGCCATGTAACAATTCCTCAAGGGGAACATGATTACAACTAGTGGTCTTGCAGTAAATAATTGAATATATCGAGTTAACCGCTGTTATCACCCCCTCACCCAACATAACCAAACATTTACACATTTTTAT
This sequence comes from Atherix ibis, assembly GCA_958298945.1. Taxonomy (NCBI): domain Eukaryota; kingdom Metazoa; phylum Arthropoda; class Insecta; order Diptera; family Athericidae; genus Atherix; species Atherix ibis. The sequence continues at coordinate 132,526,805 of OY282605.1, forward strand.
ATAGAATAATTTCATCTGTCGTACATACTGCAAAATAGTAGTGTATATACATGCAAACAAAATTGAAATAATAAATAAATGCGATTTTATATGATATTCTCTAAAGTTAATCGCAATTTAATGCTCTCGTTTCACGCAGTACTTTTTATTTTTTCCAATGCAAATAATAATAAAAAGAAAAGAAAAGAATATAATCAAACAAAAATAAACGAATACAAATTTAATATTAAGAAGATTTATATGTTTGTATGGATAAGATATGTATGGCAAATAATAGTACGAAGCCGAACCACTCGTATATAAAACGTAAATGTTTTGTTGAGACTATATAGCCCAGGAATAAATGAATATACAACATCATTGAGGTGAGAAAGCCCAGAATGATCAACAATCATCCTCATCTCCATCTCCATTTTCATCATCATTTTCTTTCTTTCTCAAAAATGCTATTATAAACCTCCTCTAAGACTGACCAAACCAATACCAAATAATTTCACAAATTCACGAAAGAAAAAAAAAAATTAACTCAAAAAGAGTGAATACTCCACATCCACACACTTGAGCACATTCGGAAATCTCTGACATTTCTTATTGAAATGCAAAAAATAATAATTGGTCACTGCGTTCTCATACTGCACTGGCACCACCGCCATTGTCAAAATATTCCTCCCAACAAACCTTCTATTTTTACGACCAATTGGATTCCAATTTAATTAGAAGACCAAATCCGTTCGGGCTATTATTAATTATTAAATTATATTTATTAACACAACAAGAAAGATAACAATTTATGCATGTTGGTGGTAAAAAATTAAATCTAAATCTAATATTTTCCAAAACAATTTTCCTGGATTCGACTTTTTGTTATATTGCCATTATTCAGGGCAAAAAAAAAAAGAGAAAATAGTAGCAGACAATTGGTTCGATGGATCAGAATCAGATCGTAGCATGCCGCCTTTCACGAAAAATAGCGTAGCCATTTGGAACTTCACAGTGCAATTCCGTCTGACTACACTCTCACGAACACATATCGGATTGCGATCACTAACACTCACACTCAGTCACGTATTGGTTGCGAGGACGGCGTGTGGTACATATATTTGTGAACACGGTCTTATATAGGCGCACACACACACGCATACCTATTTACATATTCACTACTATTTCCGACAGCACGACGCGACGATTGAACTTTTTAACGGCACACAAAACATTCTTACTACTACGGACGAACCATTTCGTACAGAACTTCATCGTACACGCGCGACCAACATGCCGCAACCATTTGTGCAGACACTATGCGGACGCACACATACGAACTTCCGCCGCATACACAAGACACTGTTCCGCGCACTGACTTCATGGCTAACTTGCTTGAATAATGAAAAAAGAATTTCGATTCAATTGTCACAAAACGTGACAGAGGATTTTTCCCGATTTATTGATATTCAAACAATGCGATCAATTCCGAATATTAGCCAAATAATCACTTCTCTAGCCGCCACAATCGTATCGAATCGAATCAAATCAAATCGGACATGGCGCTCATTATTTTTATAATCGAAGAGAAAATTCAACGCAAATTATTTACCTGCTGCTCTAGACCTGTACCATTTTGGTTGATAGCATTACTCATATTACTTCCAGTCGTGCTGGGTTTTTTGTTGAACTTTATCCTGAAAAGTTCCGAATTGTCTCTATATCCAAATATAAAAATTTCAATCACTTCACAAATTATATATAAATTTATATATATTATTAGTCAATCACAAAACTATTGGTATTTGGTATTTTTTTTTTTTTTATATAAATTATTATCGATTTAAAAAGTTTTTTTCTTCGTTAATTGCCACACTGAAAACGCGTCCCGTAAAAAGATTTTTCTTATGATCTGTTCTACAAAGTTAATTCTTTTGTTACACAAAGCACTTCTGCAATAGTGTTTGTAGCAAACTCAGTGTATTATGCGCCGTCCAAAATACAGGGTATAGCAAAAATATTGCTTTTTCGTTAAATTTTTTCGTTTTCGATCAATTAAAATTGCCGATTCTAATGTTAATTTCCCTTTTATAATGATGGCGCTACAAATTCTTTCAAATTAGCCGAAATAGAAAATTTGACATTTCTCTCTCTTTTTACTATTTAATAAAATTTTCTTATACAAATCCAAAAATTAAAATACTTGTATAAATTTTTCACGATATATGAAATTACCGAAACGAAATTTTCTATATTTAGCTTCTATTTCACACTTTACTGGTATTACACAAAAAGCCAAGTTTATTTCCTTGTAATATTATTCAAAGTTTATTTTATTTCCATATGTCAAATTTTCAGGGCATACTAAATAATTAAATATTGCCAAAAGAACCGTTTTAATATATCGAACATTTAATGTATAAATTAATAAGATAACAGTTTTTTTTTCTAATTAAATTTTTTGATTTAATAAAAAAAATTTCTTTTGTATTATAAACAATTTTTTAGCCAAAATTTAAAAAAAAAAATCTTATTATTTTCATCTGATTAAATAGTCGACGATGCAGAGTGACATTACTAAATAACAAAAATCTGGAATGCCATATCAATTATTTCGATTAGTTTTGTAAAGTTGCTTTAAAAATAACAATTAATTGAAAACCTTAAACAATTTTTAAATTAAATTAGTTGTTTTTTGTGGTTAAATTATTTTGATTTAATATTTTTAAAAGTTCTTATTATTAAGCTTAAAATTTTCGAAATTAATTGGGTTTAACTTTCAATAAATATTGTTCTAAAGTAGTTTCATGGTAAAAAAGTATCTAAATTATATCCGAAAACAAAAATAGTCTGCTTAATATTATTAAATATATTGTAAAGGTATATGGTTACAATTTTATGTAAATAAATCAAGGAATTACGATACCATTTATAGATAACCGGGACCTTTTTTTACTGAAATTAATTTACTATTAAAATTTATGCCACCAGAATTGAAAAAAAAATGGAATAAAGAAATAATTTTCTAATTCTTCTTTAAATTAACAGATATTTAAAAATTCTTTTAAGAACAAATAGACTTTAAAATATTCAATGAAGGTAAAGGAAATTGTGATCAATTTATATATTTTTGTTACGATTTCTTTTGTTTGACTAAAAATTTACGAGACTTGATCCAGAATAGTTCGAAGCATCTTCTTAATATGTCAGAGATGCAAGTGCATTTCTTTAATAATTAAGTAAAATCAAAATTAATAGAAAATAAATAATCAAATATTTTGTACTGTTTTTTTTTAAATTTTAGTTTTTATGGAATAAGTTTTAGATTTTTAACTAATTTTTTTAGTTTTTTTTTATTTAACAATACTAATAATATTTTAAATCAAGAGTGTTATTAAGGGGATTTTTAGTAGAAATCCATTGCGATTGTAGTGTATAAGAGAATTTTGTTTTTCTTCAATTTTGGAACTATTATTTTCCTTATATTTTCACTTTGAATTAATAGTTCAAGTAATTTTTTAAATATGCCAACGTAGTCTACTTATGTACGAGTATATGACCTCGAAATTCAAAATATGTTGGGTAGTCCGGGAAGTAATTTCGTTTTTTTTTAATAAAAATGGCAGACTATTTTCTTATAGTGAATTAATATTTTATTCAATTAAATATTGTCCAGTCTGATCAAATACCCTTTGCGCGTCTTACTGGTAGTAGCATGATTGCACGCTTATAAAATGTTTGTTCTTTACTGGCAAAAAACTAATCCAAGTAATTTTTGACCTCCTCATTTAAATTAAACGTTTTACCGTCTAAAAAATTTTGTAGAGACCGGAACAAATGATAATCGGAGGTTGGTAGGTCTGGGAAGTATGGCGGGTGTGGCAGTATATCCCATCCGAGCTCTAAGAAATTTTACGGAGTGGTCAAACTTGTATGTGGTTTCGCATTATTCTGTTGGAACACTATACCTTTCCTATTGACCAATTCTGGCCTTTTTTCTTTAAGTGAATCATTAAATTTGTCCAACTGATGACATTACACTTCAGAATTGATCGTTGTGTTGCTCGGTAGAAGCTCAAAATAAACGATTCCTTTGAAATCTCACCAAACAGATAGCATAACATTTTTTTGATGAATGTTGTATTTCGAAGTGCTTTGAACCGGTTCATCTTTTCTACTTCAGACGCATTTCTCGTCCCCTGTAATGATACGCTTTAAAAATGGATCATTTTCTTGGCGTTTGCGAAGCAAATCACAAACGTCAATGCGACGGCACAATTTTTTTCCGTAAGAAGATGAGGAACCCATATGTTGAGCTTTGAGAAAAAATCTAGCCGTTTCAAATGATTATGAACGGTCCAATTCGATAAATTTAATCTCTCGTCGATCTCACGAGTTGTTATTCGCCGGTTCGCATCAATTAATGCTTTTATTGTGTCTTCATCAGCTTCAACTGGCCTTCCAGAACGTGGTGCAACTTCGAGATCAAAATTACTTTATCGAAATTTTGCAAACCAGTTTTGGCACTAGCGCTCACTTAACACATCTTCTCCATACACTTCGAATAATGTTTTTCTTACTTGAACAGCATTTTTATCTTTTCTATAGTAAAAAAAGTAAAATATGCCGAAAATGCTGTTTTTCACTTTCCATATTTAAAAGGGTATTAACCAAAAACTACCATATAGAATCAATCGAATTTTTTCACAAGAAAGCAGCCTTGTTATATCAGCTGTCAAAATACATATGATTATGCGGCTTAAGTGTGAAGTTGGTTGTAAAAAAATACAATTAAGTCCTCTGTTGGGAAACACATCAGCTCTATTCCATTGGGCCAATTTTGCTACTCGCAAGTACTTGGGAGTGCATGGCCAATGGAACGCAGAGTTTACTGAAAGAAGTAAAATATAACCTCAAAATAGTCAACAACAATACTGAGTTTATTCAGCTTGTCAAATATCACATAATGTCAAAAATTGGACTTATGACGAAGGTAAAGCATTGATAAATGTTTATGCCAACCGAAAAGAGGAATATTGCAAAACGAGAAATAAGAAACATTTTTGGGAGAACATATTCAATGCGAAAGACAGAGGCTGAGTGCTTCGAAATTTTTATACCGAAATGGAGCAAATATTTCAGAGTGACCCAAGAATTCAGTGTCTGTGAGAGTAGAAAGCTCTCCAAACCAGCACCTACGTTATGGAAGAAACATTCATCTGAATCGTCATAATCAAATGTGTCTGAAATACCCCACAAGGTGAAACGAAAAACCAAGGAAAAGATTAAGAACAAGCGTAAAAACGAATGTATGGCAATGTTAGAAATTAAAAGCAAACATTACGCAAATAAATTGGAAATAAAAAATAAAAAAAACTAGAAGAATATATAAAAAAAAAGAAAATGATAGGCCTGAAACTCGTTATACACTTTTAAATATATTAAATAAGTTAAATTGAGATATTTTATATATGTGATAAATTGATTATTTTTATTTTTGTTAGCCAAGGAGGCATTTATTTACAATTGAAAGTGTTATAATAAATATGAAGTTACACAAATACATAATTTAAGTTTAAATTAATTTAACAATCCCATTATTATCCGAAAATATAACACTTCAACATAACCAACCTTAGATTAAAGAATACCTGGATAGGCCCCTACCGTATATGTATACGCATTTTTGTGTCCAAATTATTACAAAGGGATATTCTTGTCAAAATGTTTTTATGTAGATATGACACCCACTGCCATCTAGTTGTCGTAATAGAAATTTATTGAATTGCAAAAGAATAATTTATATTAATTTTAATTCACTTATTGGAAACAAAAATACAATTTAAATACAACGATAGGCAATTTTTATTTTTTGTACAATCTTTTGGTACGAAATGGAATTTTATTTAAGGTTTATTATTTATTCCGTAAATATGAATTAAATATAAAGGGCCTCAATTTTGTAGACTTTCAGAGAGTTTGAAAACTTTAATTCTCCATGAAAGTGGAGACTTAAAATATATTCTTGTCATTTGTGAAGTTTTATTTTGGCACATCGATAAGTGCAATTAAAAGTGTTTTTTTTTTAAATTATTTACAAGTATTAACGAGAAAGTAAGTATATTTATAAATAGTTATATTTTTGTTAAAACTTAATACGAAGTTTTTATTTCAGAAAATTAAGTAATTTATTAGAAATTGCTAGAAATTCGCCGGAAAGAGGAAACCGGGAATTGCTTTCTTTCGGTAAGTTGACATCTTCATTATTACTAACCAAAATAACAAATATTTAGTTTGTGATGTGCCTAAATGGCTATTAGTGATTTATTTTATCCAAAAAGTGGTGAAAAAGTGAAAAGTTGGTCATTAAATAAATGTAAACAAATCCGATGTTGACAGTTCAATATTTACCAGAAAATAGTTCAGTGCCGGTGTATATAAAGTGTCTGTAAGAAAGTTTAAGGGACCGAATTTTTCAATCTATTTTTCATTGCTGTTTCCATTGTGTTAAAATAAATAAAGTATATTCTTCGGTAGGCTTATTATTTAAATAAATTGGTTTTGCTTGCTCTATTAGACCATATTATAATGCATTTACTACATAATATTGTTTTCTCTTTTTTTTTAGAATATTAGTTATTAATTTTTTAAGTACATTAAATTTTTCATCTTGTAATTTAGTTTTAAAGCATTTCCTTTAATGTTGTATATGATTAACTTCTAATTGTGCACATAATTACTTTCATATAATCAAACAATTTACAATTCATATTTTAAATACTCTTACCCACTTTAAAAATTCTGTTTTAATAAATAATCTACAGTGAAATAAATGAAATGAAAATACATAATAAATAAATAAATATTTAAAAAAAATACTGTGTTTTATTGCATATTTACAAAACTAATTCCATCAAACAACAAGACCCGCAATATTAAAAAATCTGCTTATATACGCATAAATGATATCACATATGAAAAATGCTTTTAAACGAACTGCTTCAATCGCATACTGAACTTTTAAAATGGCCCCCAATTCTTTACGCCGTTTCTGTTGTATTGCATGTGTATGCGTTCTATGAATGTGTTGCTAACAAAATTTGGACAGAATTTTTGTGTTGAGGCCTATCCTCTACAATAGATGGCTTAGCGAGTTCGTTGGTTACTTAAGGCGTTTTCCTTTGGACCAATTTTGCTAGTCCGGAGTAGATGAGCAAAGGAAAGCCAAACTATAAACTCTAGTAAAACATAACCTCAAAACAGTCAGCAACAATCTGACAATACTTATTGTACTTGTCAACGTGAAGTGGCGTGGGTGTGTTCCTTACAACGTTTCAATTATTTAATTGAATAAATTGCCTTAACATATTTTATATATATAATAAAAAAAATACTTTTGTTTTTGTAAGCCGAGGAGGCGTTTATTATAAAAATAAATATGAATTCACACAAAAGCATTAGTTCTGATGAACCAGGTTCACCACAGTACACATCTATAAATTTTTTCTCGGCGTTTACAATTCCCTGCAAAAGCACACTACAAAATTTTTTCCTATTGTAGTATGCTTGTTTGACACGTTTAGGAGGATTGACTTTTATAATGGGAACCATCAATAGCCCCAACAATATCTGGCACACCTTTCATAGCTGCGAATTGGATCTTGTTATTTTGCATTTCGGATGCTGTTGGCCATTGTATGTACTTGGGACTCACTTCAACAACCCATTTTACGACACAGTATAAAATCCGATGGACACTGCTTTCTGTGACATTAAATCTGTCTCTAATTTGTCGGTACGTTTCAGTATTTGCCAGGAACCACAACGTGATGTATATTTGAACATCACCACCAACTGCAGCACGTCCTCCACGCCTTGGACAGTGTAAAAACATACTGTATTCACCTAAAAGAGTGCGATATTTACAACACTTATTCCTTAAATTATTGTTTAAAATGAAAAGCACGTACCGATAACCGTCTCTGCGACAACTCTTGTCAATCTGAAGTGTTTCTTAAATTCAATATCTGCGTACTTCATAATTATATTTGTATAATTTTCAACACTAGTTCTCTTCATGCATGGGGGCTCATCAGAATCTGATGTCTCGCTTGACTCTGAAGAATCACATAAAAGTAAATCATCCCTACCTTCCAGACCGTGAAACAATTCCATAGCAACCTGTAAAGCGGGCAGTTAAAAAATTTTCAATTATTTTTTAGGTAAAAACGCACTCGATTAATATTTGACTCCATTTATCTTCGATTTTGCTGCACGAATAAAGTAAACATAACAAAAATATGACATAACCAACGAACCCGCAAAACTATCTATTTTCACTTTAGCGACTAGAATCCCCCTACAGTTAATTGTATGCGTAACTCACCGTTCGAAGTGGTCGTTCGTTCGAGGTGGACTAGATGATGACAGCTACAACTACTCCGGACTAGCAAAATTGGTCCAAAGGAAAACACCTTTAGATTCTATAATCTAAGTAACCAACGAACTCGCTAAACCATCTATTTTCATTTTGGGAACTAAAAACCCCCTACCGTAAATTGTATGCGTAACTATTCATGCGAAGTACTCATTTGCAAGTAGCTAAAAGTACTTGTGAGTAGCAAAATTTTCCCAATGGATGACAGCTACTGTTATCAATAAATTACGTGTATTATAAGCTATACGCAACCCCTAACTTCCAAACCAAACAACGGACTCTTAATTAATAATTCTGTATATTAGGGATAAATTAAAAATGCATTTCACATGTTACACTTATAATTTTAATGAATAATAGAAAAAAAATTTACATAAATTTGCTTAAAAATCTTTCTTTTCATATAATTTAACTTTTTTTTGAATTAATTATTATTTTTTTTTCGTATTTCAAATATAATGCTTTATTCTAATCATATACATTTTTTTTTCTTCAAAGTAATACATATTATTAATTATATTAATTATGTTTTTTTTTGTTAATTTCGTTTTTTTTCTTTTTTTTTTTTTAAATAATTATTATTATTAAATGTTAGGTTATGTCTTTATTAACTATGTAATTTTGTTATTAGAATTATTCTCCAAACTGAAAATTTCTCTTTAATACAATTTTGAATGCATTGATTGCTTTCGTTTAATTAATTTTGTTTACAATACATATTTTTCTTTACTATTGTTTTTGTCGTTTTTATTTATAATCTTATTTATTTAATAATTTCATATTCAACAATATATTTTTCTATGCTAAAATTCACAATTTTGATGGTAATCATTTTATTATCTTTATTAAATTATTTTGTTTTCTTTTTTTTTACGAATTTGGACTTTTTATGAATTATTAATTTTCTTTTTTTTTGGTTTATTCACATTTTAATTAGAAGTGTAGTGGCATAAATAATAAACTATGGTAAATAGATAAGAATCAACAAATTGTTTTGTTATTTTTTAAAATTAATATTTTAGTTTGGATTTAATGGAGAACATTAGGATAATTTGAAATTTTTCTTCTTCTTATTTATGCCACCATATTGCAAATTTCGTTAATTACTATTTGTTTTTATTTATTTATTCTAATTTGACTAAAATTTTACCACATTTTTGCTATTAATTTTCCATTTATATATATTGTATATTCAAGTATTTTGTTTTTATTTTTTTTATTTTTTTTAGTTTATCTCTATCTAAGGAATTGGTGTTATCGTCAAAGTTACATTTAATTTTATCTAATGTATGTTTGTAGTTTATAGTTATTCGATTTTCGTTTTCCAATTTATTTTTGTTGTATATTTTTCGATATTAATAAATGCACATAAATCTTTATAATGAGAAAGGATTGTTTTTTTTTTAACCCTTATTTTAAAAATATTTCTGTTTATAGTAGCATAACAAAATTATCTCTCTTTTTTTTTAATTTTTATTATAAATCCCATAAAATTTTTGCCAACCTCAAATATTTATTATATTTTTTGTTTTTTTGTTTGAAATTGTCTATATTTTCCTAAAAACTTTTATAATTTCTGCATCGATTTATTATAATATTACCTGATAACTTTTTACATACACATTTTTACATTAAGACTCCATACGAATATATATATAAACTTATTACTAAATAATTTAGTTTTGTTTTTTTCTTCTTCTTTCTTTTCATTATTATCATTCATCACGAATATATTGTAATTATTATTAGAGTGAAAGTTTTAATTTTTTTTTTTATATTGTATAATTTATTATTTTAAGATTTTTGTTTTATTTATTTTTATGGACATTTGTTGGGAAATCATTGTTCATTTTGTTTTTTTTTCTAAAGACAAAAAATTACTTGAGAAAGTATTTGATAATTTTTTTTTGTTGTTGTTGAAAATTTCATCTCAATTAATTTCGAATTAGACTATAAATAAAATAAGGAATATGGTATTTAAAAAAAAATAATTTCATTTTCTTGAAATATTGTCAGTCAATGTGTAAACGAATTCGCTTCCATTTCACGCAAGAGATTTAATCCTTAAAAATTTGTTACGTATTGTTTTCTGATAACATTTGCGGTATTTTATCTGTGTGGGGTGGTGATTGCTCATTAACAAAATATAAATCAATTTTGCACTATATCTACTATATGATTGGTAGTAATAATAATAATTATTATTGCTTATAACATATAGCTTATAATATATTAAATAAATCCTTTTTTCTTTTATATGTACCATATACACATATATTGAAATAATTTAAATATTGGTAAAATAATATATTAGAGGCAGAAATATTTCTATTTTTTGAATTACTATAAAGATTTGAGAAAAAACTATATTTTCTATTTAATTATAATAAATATAAAGTTTTTTTTCGAAATTGAAAATTAAAAATTAGTTTTTATAAAAGTTTGGTTTAAAATTTATGTAAAATTTTATGGATTCTATTTTAGTGTAAGTTTGATAAAATCAATTTTGACACATAATATATTTTCTCAACTTTTACTGGCAGTGTTTACAATTTATTATTTATATTAATAACGACATTAGAATATTATTATTATTTTTTTTTTTTGAGGGGAAAGGGGGGAGGGTAGTTGTTGTTTTTAAATAGAATCCTGTTCATTTTTTTATTCCTATATGTTTTTTTTTTTTTTAATATATATTATTATAATTTTCATTAAAAAAGAATTTTCATAAGCGAAATTTTGTTATTTCCTTTAAATTGATAATTATTTTTTTTTATTATATTATATTAATTAATGATAGTACAATAACATTTCATATTACGAGTATTACAATCAATTCTAATTTGAGGGGGAATTTTCTTTCTCATATAGAATTTTTTGTTGTTGTTTATTTTTTGTGGGAAATACTTTTTTTTTAAAATAATTACACGCTTTTAAGGTAATATATAAACACATTGAATTTTAAAATTTTTGTTATTATTATTATTGTATAGATATGAATTTAATACTTTAACAATATGAATGAATATCTACAGAGAGCTTTTTTGCTATTTATTGTAGCAATTGTTTTAGTTAATCAATAACATTTGTATTGTTTTTTAATTTGTTCATCATAATAAAAACAGTATGCGTTTATATTGGCTCTAAGCTTATTATAAGAAAGTGTAACATTTTTAGCCAGATTTTATTTATTTATTTTTTTTCTTCTTCAAAATTAATTAAATGTTAGGATTTAAAAAAAAAAAAAAAATATATGCTGTAAATATTAAAATAAAAAAACAAAACAAAAACAATTGTAAGTTTTTATTCATTTTGTATTTGGTTTTTTATAGGGAATATATTTTTTTCTTTTATTTCTACTCATTTTTGGAAGACACTTAAGTTTGTTATATATATATATATATTATTTTTTTTTTTAATAAATATTTTTCTTTATATCATAACATTTTTTTAAATAATAAACTTTTAATTTTGAATATATGAATATTAAATAAAGAAAAGAAAAAAAATACATACTAACATATATTATTATATGTATATCACTAACCAGTATAATGAAGTAATTAAATACAATATATTTTTGCCTGATAGGTATGTTGTATACTCGTATTAAACTATAAGAAATCATAATAATACAATTTTATATGATAAAAGGTATGTTTTAGTTTAGTTTTTTTTTTTGTTGAATTTCTTATTTAATTTAAAACAACATTTTCTTAACGAAAGAATTTTTTCTTTCTCTGGTTTTTTTTTGAATTAAATTTTTGCAGTTTTTAAATTTTTGAGATTTCCACATCATAAAAACATGTTTTAAAAATTTTTTCTTTCAATTTTTCATTTTCTTAATATTTATACCAATTTTATAATTTTATTCACTAAGAAACGACTTGTGTATTTTTTTTTTATTGTTGCATAATTCATAATTTGCCTAACATCCTAATCTACATATATATATATATATTTATATAGCCTCCCTGTTAAATCTTATTTTACACAGTTTTTTTTTTTTATTTGATTTATACAATATAATATAATTTATTTATTGTTTTCTCTTTGTATTAATATTAAATAATATATATTAATAATAGTTTTTTTTTCAATATACCAAATACTATTTTTATTAAAAATGAAATTTTCTATTCACATACGAGATGTTTTGTTTTTACAATATATTAATTTAATTAATTTATATAAGCGTAAAAAGGGTTTGATTTATTACGTTTAGGTATTTTGCCATATATAATTTATATGGAAAATATCCTTTATGAAATTTTTTTGTTGAAAAGTTCATCTAATCAAAACACTTTAATTATGATTTTAATTATAAAATTGTTGTTTTTAATTGTTGTTGAAATTTTTAACGTATTTAACAATTTGCTATAATTTAAATAATATTTATTTATTTTCTTTCGAATTTGGCTTTTCACTAAACACAATGGAAAAAAAAATCCATATTATTATGCTTTTTTTTTGTTCATTAACTATTATTATTATTTAAAATACGTGTATACGAGGTGTGTTCAAAAAGGATCGCAAATTTTGAATATAAGTATATTCGATTTTCGATTTTTTTATAGCGTTATGTTGGTACTCATGTCGCTCACTTATGCCGACAAGTTCGGCCATTTTGAATTTTCAGTTAATTTTTGAAAGCTGCTTTGCTTGGACGTGCCCATTTTCGACCAAAAACAGTATTGCATTAACATTGCTAAGGAGCTGTTGGACTCTGTCCGCGGCGACCTAAATTTACTCCAGAGGTTATGACATGGAAACTAAAGGTCAATCATCTCAATAAAAGCTGCCGCACGAGCCAAGACCGACAAAGAAAGCGCGCCAAGTTCGGTCGAATGTAAAGGTTTTTCTTACAGTTTTCTTCTATTGCAGGGGCGTGGTGCATCATGAGTTCTTGCCACAGGGTAGAACGGTCAATAAGGAATATTACCTGCAAGTTATGCACAAGTTGCGCTAAACAATCCGCCAGAAACGACCGGATTTGTGGAAGAACAAAAATTAGCTTTTGCCATTTTTGGCCAAAAACAACACACAAATAATGCCGCAGCCATCGTATTCCCCAGATCTGGCCCCCTGTGACTTTTTCTTGTTCCCGAAACTGAAGAAAGGACGACGATACGCCACGATTGAGAAGATAAAGACGGCATCGATGGAGGGGCTGAACAAGATCACAAAAAATGATTTTTTGAAGTGCTTCGAGGATTGGAAAAAATGTTGGCATAAGTGTATAATGTCTGGTGGGGATTATTTTGAAGACATTCATGAATGAATAAATAATTTTTGAAAAAACACAAAATTCCCGATACTTTTTGAACATACCTCATATACTAATTTATTTGCTTATTTTTTTGTTTGTTATTTTTTTTTTACAAATATAATCAATTTTTTTTTGTTGACTATATTTATTTTTTTGACTACTTTGAAATTTTTATCCATTTTCGAAATGTTTTTCTTTTTATAATATTATCTCTCTTTAACAGTTAATTGTTAATTATTCTTAATTTATAAATATTCACTAAATAATAATAATCAGTTAATCGTATGTATTTAAGAGATTCACATTTTATTTTGCTTATTTATCATATGTAATGTATATTAAATATATTTATTATTTAAACTTATTTGGTTTTGTTTTTTTTTTTTTGGTTTTTGTATTTTTTGTTGTTGTTGTCAGTATTTTATACATACATAAAATATATATTATTATTTTAATTTTTGTTGTTGTTGTTGTTGTTATTGTTGTTGAATAAACTAATGGTATTTAAAGGTCAATTAATGAAATTGAATTCTTATTCTTATTGCTAAAATTTTTCTCCTCCTCTGGTGGTCATCAAAGGTCTGTATCGAACATCTGTAATGATCTCGTAACTAAATCGTCTTTTAAACATGCTTCTAGAAATTCCTCAATTGTTATTACACCATCTTGATTTAAATCTAATTTTCGAAATACCCGATCCACCTAGAAATATTAAATAGGAATATTTTTTTAATTAGATTCATTTTTATTGTTATACGTTTTTTTTCCATTCAATTAAATGCAAATAAACAAATCCATCATGCAAATTGTATAATGGCAACACTAGTAGGTTATGTTTTTGCCTTTCAGTTAATCTTAAGCAAATTAGCCAGTCATACTAGAGCGAATGCACAAACCATGATGGTATTTCGTCAAATTAGTAAATTGCCAGGAGGAAATCTAAGCTAAAAGGACTTTCGTGCTAATTTTTATGTTATTTTATTTGAAATATTTACATAGTGCTTGTTTCCATTGGTGGACTTGACCTCGTTTTTGTTGGCGAGACGAAGAGTGCGGGTCGGGGGGAAATAAACCAAAAACTTTTGAAAAATATTTTGCGTTCAACCGTTACGTTCCATGTTCTACCTTACAATCGTTTCATTAATGTCAAATAATATCATAATTTTCGAGCTGCCGAGCAAGAAGGTTGTGTTGTGTTAAAAAAATTACCTTTAATAATGTGATATAATTATAAAAATAATGAAAAAAATTTATGCCAATTAATTATTTGTATTTATTGAAGTTTTATTCTATGATTTGTTTTTGTTAATAATAATTAAATTGTATATAAAATTTTATTTTGCATATATTTTTTAACACATGTTTTAAAAAATAAAATGATTTCAAATATAGCTATCTTGCCACGGCATCGCACCTTCTGACGAGAAATATTCGGCGAAATTATTCCTGAGTTCGGCTGCAACGTTTGAATAATTTCTGCCTACAGGACCTTCTCTGCTTTCATCGTTTTCTTGGGTTGTCGGCGTTATTCGGGTAATAGGATCAACGTATTTATCATTATGCGCAATTAAAAAATTGTGGAGGACACAAATTGCTTGTACAATCCGAATAACTTTATGTGGCCGTAAGTGAATTGTTGTCTGCAATAGTAAATAAACCATAGAAAACTCTTGACATATACATACGCTGCCGCTGTATGCAGTGTTCCGATTCCAAACAGACCTCTACCACCGATCTAACTCATAAAAATCAGTTGCCACCATCTTGAAAATGTCAAATAAATTTATTTTTCAACCAGGTCAAGTCCACCAGTGAAAACACGAAGAGCTCAAGTCAACCAGGTCAAGTCCACCAAGTGGAAACATCGACATAGATTATAGAAGAACTAGGACAGGAAAAGCTGTCAAAATATTAAAGTCATAATTCACCAGACTGCACAATAATACAGTGACAGTAACATTTTGTTGGGGGCAAAATACATTTTTGTGTCCTTGTCATTTGATTATTCTAATGTGGTTTTTTTTTTAATTATTTTTTTTTATTTTAAATGTTATCTACAACTACTTATGCTAGTAACAAGCAGAATTTTTTAAGGGGATTTTCAAGGACATGAAGATATGTGGAGGAAAACACCCATCGATGTTACCCCTAGAACAGGGTAATTTTATTTTATAATTTTAGAGAATCTCGTGGCCATCGCCGTTTTAAACGTCGATGGGTGTATACTGGAAGGGTGGGAGTGAGCAGTTCCCTTCCTAAAGGATTAGGGTGGAAGGACAGATGCGAATGGAATTTTTTATATCGGGAGATGCAAAGTTCACGAATAAATGGAACATTAAGGTCACGGTGGATAACAGTGTTTCGCACATAAAAGGGGGCATTGACAATTTTACGAAGGATTCGGGATTGTAGGGATTGGATTGGAAGGAAGTTGGAATGCTTAGTCGAACCCTAAAGTTGCAGACCATATGTCCATATTGGTTTCAGAACCGTGTTGTATAGTAATAGTTTACTTGTTGTTGTAAGTTTTGATTTACTATCTAGGAGACGTAATAATTGTTTGTATCTTCCGTTAAGTTCGCGTCTTTTAGTTTTCGTATGAAGGTTCCAGGTTAACCGTTTGTCGAATATAAGTCCAAGGTAACGTACGCTATTTTTGTGTGGAATATTACTGCCGTTTAGGGTTATGTCGGGAATTTGTTCTCGGCAGAGTGTGAAAGTTACATGAGCAGATTTTTGCTCATTTACCTTCACTCTCCACCTTTTGAACCAAGTTTCTAAGGAGTGGATATGGTTCTGTAGGATACTAATGGCTGTGGAAGGATCTTTGTGATGTGTCAGGATGGCTGTATCGTCAGCATATGTTGCGGTTAGGATGTTGTTGTGGCAAGGAATGTCATGGCTATAAATGTTATAAAGGATAGGACTTAGGATACTTTCTTGAGGGACACCGGTGGAAATTGGATAAATGTAAGAGTACTCAATATTTTCAGCTACCTGAAAATATCGGTCGAGAGATAAGATTTAAAAATGTAGAAATAACCCGAGGGTAGGACTCGCTGCAACTTCCAAAGCAATCCAGGGTGCCATACACGGTCGAAAGCATGCGAAATGTCAAGAAACACGCCTGGGCAGTATTCCTTTCGCTCTAGCGAACACGCTATGTAGTCGACTACGTGATGACACTGCTGGATAGTGGAATGCTCAGATCGAAAACCAAACTGATGCTGAGGAATGACACCCTCGGTTTCAAAAATGTGATAAAGGCGTTTTAGGAAGGAGGCTTATAGGTCTTTGGAAGGAGGCTTATAGGTCTATATGAGGTAGGAAGGTTTTTGGGCTTATTGGGTTTTGAGATCATCTTAATTATGGAAAACTTCCACAGGGAAGGAAAAAATGATGTGCAGAGGATTTTTTTCCTTTGCTTCAGGATTTCTGAAGTTATTAGGTCATATCATGGGGCTTTTTTATTGGAAAGGTGTTCTATTGTGAATTTAACTTCAGAAGGAGTGAAAAACTTAGGAGGTGGACTTATGGGCAACTGAGTTGATATATGTCGGAATATTTGTTCGTCATGCAGAATGTCTTGGACATCTTCGTGAGGTTTAAAGATGTTTTCTAAGTGTTTGCCAAAGATGTCGGCTTTCTGTTTGTCTGTTTTCGCCCAGGTTCCGTCGGTATTCCGGAGCGGGTGTGTAGCTGTTTTGTATTTGAGAATTCGTCTGGTAGCTGTCTAGAGTGACTTATTAGTTGTCAGTGATTCTGTGTATTCAGTAAATCGTTCGTTGTTATAATTAATTATTGCTTGTTTCAGTTCTCGTTGTAGTTGGTTCAGTTTTTTCTTCTCATTTGGCATTATTGAACGTTGTCTAATGTGCTTGAATAAGAAAATATCTTTTTTAACTTTAATTAACGAATTCATCGCTGACACTATTCAAAATACGTAAGATAACTAATTAGAGAGGTTCTCCTGTGTATAGGCGTCCCCCGTATGCTGTTCAGAAAAGTTCTGCATAACCCCACTAGAGGTTGAAATACACTCGAACTTAAAAACGTATTCGTTTAAAAGTGTTGTTTTTAATTTATGAATGAATAATTCATAGTTTTTTATTATAAATAATTTCATTAAAATTGATTTGTTTCATTCAATATGTCAAAATTTAAGCAGACGAGACATTTTCATTGACAAATTGTACATATGATTTGACCCTTACGGTTGCACCTTTAGATTAAAAAATATCTGGATAGCCCTAATGTCAGATTTTCGTCTATGTATACGCAATTTTCCATCTGAATTATTGCAAAAGCGGTGAGAAATTGTACTGTTTGCATATATTTGTGTAGATTTTTTTTATGTTGACATGACAACACCCCCTGACATCTAGTTTTCGTAATAGAATTTTTTCCAATTTTTCGGTATTTAATACAATTGTATTTAGGGTTTTTTATTTATTTTGTAAATAACAAGCGAATCAATTTTGTAGACTTTCAGTGTGTTTTAGTACACGCCATTCTCCATGAAGTGGTAGCATATAGAAAGGCTTGCATACTTTTGTTGACATTTAGATACTTATCGCGAAGTGAATATTTAAATGCGGTTTTATTAATTTTTAATTAGTTTATGAGCCAGTAAGTATAAATTAATACATTTGCATAAATAGTTTATGAACAAAGTGTTTCGTGAAAGGTTATTTTACAAGTGCGTTTACGACTTTTGGACAGAATTTTTATCTAGAGGTAAACTAATCGATATTGTATAATTAAAAATTTAATATTAGTTTGGGAAAAACGAAATCTATTATTACCTTCGAACTTAAAAACGTATTCGTTTAAACGTGCAGTTTTTAATTTATGATTGATTAATGTTTTTAATTTAAGTAAAATATTTACATACAGCCGCCCAGTATGGGATATTTACTTAGTTAATAATTAAGAAATATGGGGCTCTGAAAACCCACAAGTAACTATAGAGGAGAGGAGCCATTTTATCAGAGAAATGTGACTTTTGGTCTGAAGGTGTCAAATGAAGAAGAGTAAATCGTTACCGTCAATTCTGAGCGCATAGCTGCCGTTTTTTTTTTTTTTTGACTGAACTTTAAGTTTTAATATTCTTTCAGCCGAATGTGGTTTTAACAAAAAAAGTGCAATAATAAAACGATTTTTGTTTTATTGAGTAAAAAGTTACCCAAGGAAGCTGTTCAAATTTTTCTTAAAGGCTACCCAAAATATCGTATTTATACAATCAATCCTCAAACTTTAGAGCATTTAAAACCACACACTCTGTCATGTAATTGCCGAACTATGAATTGCGTCATGCAAAAAGTCTCATGGTGGTCATTTATATGCTGTATTATATTTAATTGCTACGAAGAAACTTTTTTCAAACTATTTGAATTATATTTTTTTTCTGTATAATGGCACAGATTAAAATTTTTAATATTTTTCTATAGCTTTACTTTTTAAAGTACAAATTGGATAATCCTGTATTTATTTAAGAAAAATAAATATGCTAGAATCATCGAAGCTGTTTTTTTTTAAAGTTCTGACTGTAGTAGTTCAGCAAAATGATGAAAGGAACGATATATAAAGGAGGAACGATATTATTTATGAATTTCAATACATATTTTAAGCTTCATTAGGATTACACAATTGTAGGCACGAATTATCATTATATAATCCTGCCAGCTAAAAATTTATTCTTTCTCAATGAAAACCTTTTAATAATAAATTGTACAAAGAACATTTTACTAATCTTTTATTAACAGTCTTAATCGGCGAATGGATTTTGTCTATTAGGCAATTTTGTTAAATTTATCAAAAATATTCCAATATTATTTTACATAGAATTTTTCACTTTTTGTTTGTAATTTTAATAAAAATTAAATGGTTTTTTAACTATATATTAAATTAAATAATATTTATTGAGACAGAAAAACTGTAGATGCACATCCAATTTTTATCCACACCCTTTGTAGCAGAAAAGTAATGAGAAATGTTTTTTTTTTCAAATTTTAGGAGCATAGGAGCCGCCCGCTTAGGCGGCTCCGATACACACTTTTGAAATGGTATTTTTGCGGTATTTTATTTATAGCCTTTTTAAAAATATTTTTTTAAAGAATAATTTTCACAACATAATATTAGATTATTTTTTCGCTAGATGACCGTAGTGATATATGTCTCGTAAAGTGTTGATCAAAAAAGTTTGGACTTTCGCTCATTGGAAAAGTGACATTCCGTACTAAAAAAATTCTTTTACAGTTTTTTTAATTTTCGATTCAGTTGTGAGTTAAAGGATGTAAAAGATAGAAATTAACAAAGAGAAAATTCAGTATATTTTACAATTTTGCTTTGATAAAGACGAAATTGGTGCTTATGGTCTCAATACCGTCACAGCCAATTACGAGCAATTTTGGTTTCGTCGATTCCGTTCCGGTACTTTCGATGTTAAAGGTACACCTCGCAAAGGTAGGCCCTTCATTGAAAATTTCGATATAATCATATAAATGATCGAAGCAGGTCGGCATGTTACCAATCGTAGCATCGCCCAGGAGGTAAAGATCGATCACAAAAGCATACAGCTGGATTGAAAAAGAATTTTGATGTTTGGGTGCCACGCGATTCCACCCATGTGACTGGGGATGAGAAATGGGTTACATACGACAATATTGTGCAAAAAAGATCGTGACCAAAACGCCATAGCGGCCCAACCGGTAGCCAAACCAGGACTAACGGCCAGGAAGGTTTTGCTTGCTGTGCATTTGATGGGACTGGAAGAGAATAATCTACTATGAGATGCTTCCATATAGCCAAACATTAAATAAGGACCTCTACTGTTAACAATTGGACTGTTTGAAGCTAGCAATTGACCAGAAGTAACCAACACAAGAAGTGTTGTATTCCATCAGGACAACGCCAGGCCATACACGTCTACAGTGATTCGCCAGAAACTCCTGGAGCTTGGCTGGGAAGAGTTTTATGCACTCACCTTATAGTCCCCTCAAAGGAAAATGATCGAATAAGACCGGCATGTTAGAAGTTGTAGTATCGCCCAGGAGCTATAGATCGGCCATAAAAGCATAAAGCTGGATTGAAAAAGAATTTTGATGTTTGGGTGCCACGCGAATGGACAAATTTATTAAACGGATGGTGACTGGGAGTGATAAATTGGTCACATACGACAATATAATGCAAAAACGATCATGGTCAGTGTGCTGAAGAGGTTCAAACGGTGGCCAAAACCAGAACTAACGGCCAGGAAGGTTTTGCTTGCTCTACATTTGGTGGAACTGGAAAGGAATCATCTACTATGTGCTGATTCCATATGTCCAAACACTGAATTAGGACCTCTACTATTAACAATTGGACTGTTTGAAGCTAGCGATTGACCGGAAGTAACCAACACGAGAGGTGTTGTATTCCATCAGGACAACGCCAGGCCATACACGTCTACAGTGATTCGCCAGAAACTCCAGTAGCTTGGCTGGGAAGAGTTTTATGCACCCACCTTATAGTCCCATCAAAGGAAAAAAATTACGCAAATGATAAAATTAGACCGGCATGTTAGAAGTCGTAGCATCGCCCAGGAGCTATAGATCGACCATCAAAGCCTATAGCTGGATTGACAAAGAATTTTGATGTTTGGGTGCCACACGAATCGACCCATGTAACTGGGAATGCTGACTGAGAATAAGAAATGGGTCCCTTACGACAATATTATGCAAAAACAATTGTGATCAAAGTGCCGTGAAGCGGCCCAACCGGTGGCCAAACCAGGGCTAATGGCCAGGAAGGTTTTGCTTGCTGTGCATTTAGAAAGACTGGAAGATAATCATCTACTATGAGCTGCTAAATTAGGACCTCTACTATCGACAATTGGACCGTTTGCAGCTTGTGACTGACTTGAAGTAGGAGAGGTGTGGTATTCCATCAGGACAATGCCAGGCCACACACGTCTATAGTGATTCGCCAGAAACTCCGGGAGAAGTTTTTTATGCACCTACTTAATAGTCCGGACCTGGCACCAAGCGATTACCATCTTTTTTATCATTAACAAAACTTCCTTAGTGATAAGTAATTGGCATGAACAGAAGATAAAGAATCTTACCAATCGGAACGTAAGATAAATTGCTCACCGAACTCATCTCTTAATATGTGTATGTCCATTGTTTCACGTGATGTGTGGTATGTAGCACCGTATTGTAGAAACCACATATCGACCAGATGCAGTTCGTGCATTTTGGGCAAAAAAAAGCGATGTCATCGACGGTAACGTTACGGCTAGCTTCTTCTTTAAAGAAATACGGATCAGTGGCAGTTCTTGTATTGCCTGTGGTTCTTCTTTAGACCAAATGCGAAAAAAAAATAATTTTGCTTATTCACTTACCCATTCAACCATGAATGAGCATCGTCGCTGAACGCATTTTTTTTGGTAAAAAATGGATTTCTCTTAAGTTCTTCTAAGGCTGACTCACCAAAAATTCCACTCTTTGGCAGGTCATTCGGCTTTAGTTCTTACACGTGCTGTATTTTATACGCTTTCAGGACCAAGATCCTTGCGTAAAATTGTCCACATAGTCGAGTAATTCAATTCCAATTGCTGTAAATAGCGTCAGATGGAGAAATCGCGGTCTTCACCAACACTTGACGCTACGGCAGCAATATTTGCCTTGGTTTGATGTCCAATAGCGGCAAATTATTGTGAAATTTTGTCACTATGGCTTGATTGGGTTGCCCAGTATGACCATCTTTTTTTATCATTAACAAAACTTCCTTAGTGATAAGTAATTGGCATGAACAGAAGATTGTAAATAAAAAGCTTCGTCGAGTTTTTTGCGAATAGGGACCGGGGCTTCTATGAGAGAGGCATTATGAAGTTACCTTTAAAATGGCAACAAATTATGAAGCAAAACGGTGCATATTTGACTCAAATCGGATAATGTAAATTTATTTTTGTTAAATAAATTCTTGAAATAATGGATTTCTTTTTCGCCTAACCAATATTACAAAAAATTTTTATATGAACAATCAGAAAAAATAATTATGAATTTTATGCTATAATCCTTCCTAATACTTACATAATTATCCTCTAATACTTATACTTTATCGAAAAAAGTAAAATTTTCATAAAAAAAAACAAAAACAAAAATAAAATTAAAATTTAATTCCAATTAAACGTTAAATTTTTATTCATATGATCGTTAAAAATATTAAGAATTTCTCATTTTTGTTGGGGGAACACACACATTGGGAGAAATTTGTTCCATAAATAAGACAAGGAAGTTAACTTTGAAAAGAAAAGCTCTATTTTGTGGGTTGAATTCAGAATCGATACACCCTAAAGAACTGAAATAATTTGCTCAACTAATATTATTCAATAAATTTTTTTATAGCATTCACATTTGGCTATAAAATAAGACTATTGTTGAACTAAAGTAGACGAACGAACATATGAGCTTTAATATAATAAGCGCACAGAAATTTATGTCCTTTGAACGTACCTGATCTCTGGCTTTTCTATCATCTTCGGGTTGATGTGCCCGCCGTCCCATCAGTTCATGTATTGCTAGGACGACTTCACCTAATTCTCCTCGGCTTATGCAGCCGTCTCCGTTGAGGTCGTATAGTTTGAATGTCCATCGCAGCCGTTCATACACTGAGCCACGTAACAGTGTCGACAGGGTGACAAGTAAGTCCTATATGATGATGGTAAATGAATATTAAAATTTTAATTGAATTATAATTAAAATTGATTTTTGTAAATTATAAATTCTATTTGCGTACACTTCAAGTATAGTATCAGATGTTTTATGTGAACTCTTAACTGTCTATCGGTGTGGGAGGGGTTGTTGATGTTTTCTATTATGTAAACTGTTTTAATAACTATTTTCCAAGATGATTATTTTCACTTTGAATTCAATTCTATAAAGTAATTATTAAGTTCTTATTTAATTTTCGAAAAGTTTATGAACAATTTTTTTTTCTCGCATTGTTAAAGTTTTCAACTTTAAAATAATTAACAGATAGTAAAAGAAATTGTATTGTTTGGAAGACTTTGTGCTAGAAAAACTTCAATCGGAAGCGATTGTAATTGGATTTTAAATGCAATTATAAATTTTCTTTCATATTGTTCGATTTTTTAAATAAATTTGATGCTTTCGATAATGGGTAAGCTAGTCATAAATATTGTAATATAGTTTTTAAGGGGGCATTACAAATATATATGAGAAGGCGTTCAGAAGTATTAAAAAAAATGGCGGCGATAAGGTAGAGAGGGTTAAATAAATACAACCAATAAGGTACAGTAAATTAGTTTCCTTTCTAAAATAGCCGTCCAGAATGTTGTTGAGGAGGTAATTGGATGTGTGTAAGATGGTATGTTTCTGAGAGTGAGTGTAAGTACGTGTGTGGTATATTTGTGAATTTCCGAAGTGCTCTCAAATGCCTGCGAT
Source organism: Atherix ibis (assembly GCA_958298945.1). Classification (NCBI taxonomy): domain Eukaryota; kingdom Metazoa; phylum Arthropoda; class Insecta; order Diptera; family Athericidae; genus Atherix; species Atherix ibis. The sequence continues at coordinate 132,550,938 of OY282605.1, forward strand.
GGTATCACATCGTTGAGCGGCCTGAGGAGGTCTCATGTGAAGAAACTTCGCTATGGAGAGGTTACTTCCATGACAGTTATGCGGTAGTGTGCGGGAACAATGGGAGGGTTGTTCACCAGTGCGTGGTTGCCTACAGGGATCTATGGCCGGCTCCGCCATCTGGAATATGTTGATGAACGGTTTCTTAGAGCAGTTGGAGGAGACCGGTTGTGGTGTGATCGCATATGCGGATGATCTTATACTTTTGATTGAAATGGGGCAGTAGGTCTGCAGTAGAGATAGCGGGAAGCCGCTATATTCAGATGGTGTCCGAATGGGGCAATAGAATGGCAGTAAATGTTTCCGAAAGAAACACTGTGTGTATGTATATGTCGGCCAGTAGGCTACCCAATATTCGTTTAGAAGCGATCGGGGTCCGCTGTGCGCGGGAAGTACAGTTTCTTGGAGTAAAGGTTCGAGAGAGGCTGAACTTTCCACTTGCAACATCTAAGGGGACGCGTGGCCGGTTTGGTTGGCATGCTGGTGCGATTATTTTGCAAAGAATGGGGACTTCGATCCAGAGCGGTGAAAGTCCTGTACAAGTGTCTGTTTGTTCCGTGTGCAATGTATGCGTTGTGTGCATTATGCGCCATCAGTATGGGAGGGTGGGCATAAATTCAGTTCAGCGTACAGTTGAACTTCAAAATCGAAATAGGGTAAATTAGTGGCATCATTTTAAGTTATATTAAAAATTGAATGAAGAATAATTTATAAATAAATAAATTATTATTTAAAAAAAATAAAGCTGCAATGCTTTTAACGGGAACAGTTCCATTTTTCGCAAATAAATTTAATTTTTCAATTGACGAAATTCTTGAACGACTTCAAGTTATACGAGGTCTGTTCAAAAAGTATCTCAAATTTTTTGTTTTTTTTCTTCAAAAATTATTGATTTATTCATGAATTTCTATTTTATCCCCTTTCAAAGTAATCAACACCAGATATTATACACTTGTGCCAACGTTTTTTCCAATCCTCAAAGCACTTCAAAAATTCATTTTTTGTGATCTTGTTCAGCTCCTCCTTCGATGCCGTCTTTATATTCTCAATTTTAGCGTAGTGTCGTCCTTTCATGGGGCTCTTCAGTTTCGGAAACAAGAAAAAGTCACAGGGGGCCAGATCTGGGGAAAACGATGACTGCGGCATTATTAGTGTATTGTTTTTGGCCAAAAGGGGCGTTATCATTGTGTAAAAGCCAATTTTTGTTCTTCCACAAATCCGGGTGTTTCTGGCGGAATGCTATGCGCAACAATCAAAACCTTCACATTCGACCGAACTTGGCGCTTTTTTCGGTCTTGGCTCGTGCGGCAGCTTCCATTGGGATAATTGAGCTTTGGTTTCCACGTCATAACCATAAACCCATAATTCGTCACTAGTTATGACCCTCTGGAGCAAATTTGGGTCCAACAGCTCCTTAGAAATGTTAATGCGATGCTGTTTTGGTCGAAATTGAGCAATTTTGACCAAAAACAGCATGGCATCGAATGGTAAAAATCGAATGGCACGAACCAATCGATATGTTTAAGACCTCAGCAACTTCTCTAACGGTGATTCGACGATTGGCCAATAATATTTTCTTCACTTCATCAATGTTTGCGTCTGTTATTAACGTGCTCGGGGGTCCGTCACGCTTTTCGTCGTTCACATCTTCTCGGCCCTCTGAGAACATTTTGTACCACCGATAAACGTTGCTTCGGTCCAAGGTAGCTTCACCATATGCCACAGTCAACATTCGAAATGCGTCCGCGCAATTAATTTTGTTTTTCACACAAAATTTGATACAGATTCTTTGATCCATTTTTTTGGAATGGCCGTGCAAGCAAAGCAGCTGTCAAAAATTAACTGAATATTCAAAATGGCCGAACTTGTCGGCATAACCCAAGTAACGCACTCGGAACTCACTCAATAAGTGCCGTCGATGAGTTCCGTTTTTGTTACGTCTGACGGCTCTTAGTTCAGTATTATGTCGTATTACGAATGAGTGCCGTCTATGGACTTGAATGACGGAACTAACTGAACTCGAAATGAATTTAGTGCGAATGTATTGTAAATTTTCATTTCTATTAGTTGTGAAATAACCAATTGCTAATTGAATGTTGCGGCGACAACAAGTTTTCCTCGTGCGTAAAATAAAGAAACGTAATAGTACATTATATTAATTAAACTATATTATTAGAATTAAAATATATAATAAATAATAATATTATTAAAAGGAAAATGTCCAAAAGAGCGTACGATAGGGAAGTCGCGAACGAAGTGAAAAGAAAATTAGTATGTGCAGTAAAAAAAAACAACCTAGAATTCACACTTGTTGATTTGCCTATACCGGTGCAAGGTAATATAATTGAAACCGACAATTCCATTGAATATCTTGAAAGTTTGGATAAAACAGAAGAAAGCTCCAGCACTCCACAAATACAACATTATTCCACTGAATATCTTCAAAGTTCGGATGAAACAGAAGAAAGCTGCAGCACGAGTTGATACAGGCAGAGTTGATAAATTCAAACTATTTGATGAATCGCTTTTAGAAGCAAGTGAAGACGTGAAAATAGAATTGGTATGATCATATTTGTGATATTATTACAAGTTATCATTTTAATGTATGAACTATATTGATCAACAGATAGATATTTTTATGAAGCAGTCGGGAACAGAATTGAAAAAGTTTTTATATGCAACGTGCAAAATATTGTTTACCGAAGAATTGGCCTCCAAATTTACATTTGATGGGAGGCAGGCAAATATTGGCTTCAAGGACCTGAATGTGTCAAAAATAATTAAGAGTAAGCATAATCTAAATTATTTTTAAATCTATGATAACATAACTAATAACTATTTTTTAATATAGATTGTGCATTGGATAAATTTCCCTTCGTTAGGGAAAATGATATTAATAAAATTTTGAGGAGGTTTTTTTATACCACAAAAGACAATATATCCAAAAAAAAGGAACAACATTGTGCAACTACTTCGGACACCGAATTGTTCGATGACATCGAGTTCTTAGAAATTAAATAGATTTTAAGTTTTTTATATGGTTATATAGCTAGAAGAGGCTATTTTATTTAATTTTTAATTTTTTTTTATTAGAAGAGAGTATTTTATTTAATTTTTTGTTATTAATTTTTTAATTTTATAAAAATATATTTGATTACAAAAAAAATTAAAAATATTTAACTATATGAAGACCCAAGTAACACCAGTTACGAAAATTAAGCTGTTTAACGGCACTCTGACGGCACTCTGTTCCGTCAGCTAATTACGAATTTGCTTAAGATGGGTTCAGAAACGGTTCAGAAACTGTTCGTTCTTTGTCTGTAAAAGCAATTTCATGTATGAATGCACCCACACATGAAAGCAAACTAATTTTTTGAGTATCGGCTTTTACAGACAAAGAACGAACAGTTTCTGAACCGTTTCTGAACCCATCTTGAACAAATTCGTAATTATATGACGGAACAGAGTTCCGTCAGAGTGCCGTTAAATAGCTTAATTTTCGTAACTGGTGTTACTTGGGAAGTGAGAGACAAAAATCGAAAATCGAATGTACATAACCCGCGAAAATTCAAAATTCGTGATATTTTTTGAACAGACCTCTTATAAACTAGTCGCTTGTTGGTCTATTGTATTCGATTTGGGCTATAACGTTTTGAATCTACCTTCAGAACATTCTATATTTTAGTATTATTGTGATAACAGTTAATTATTAATTATTATTATTTGATATTATTACAAATTTCTATTCTAATTCCAATAAAATTTATGAAATTGAACAATCTACAAAGTATAATAATTAGTATTTATTTACACATAAACTGATCGGACTAATTATCAAGAGTTGCAAAAAAACCTATACTTTTAATTAGGTAAATAATTAATTAAATAATTTGGAAAATATGTTTTATACTATTTTGGATAAATGAAAATGTTAAAGGTATTAATTGTGAGTAATTGAAATGTCAACCGAATAGCTTTTAGCTAGTATTTACATACATCAAAATCTAATTAATGACAGACATCCTCAACCCCCCTTCTCACTCCCGATATTCTTAACTGTTTGTATTTAAATGATAATATATTTTCATTTATACATACCCGAAAACTAATAGCTCCATTACAATTAACATCGAATGCTTTGAACACATAGTGTGCATATAAGCTAGAATCTGGAAAGAGAACGTAAAAAAAAATATGATTTATTATTTTACAAATAGTATTGAAATTATTTTTTTTATTTTTTATTTTGCATAAAAGTTAAAGTACATTAGTAAAATGAAGAACATTAACAATAGTAGAATGAGCATGAAATGCTCCGAACTTTGTGAGTTTAGGGGAACAATAGTTTTTGAATTTCCTCATCAACTCATGTGAAAGCATTTCAAAACTTTTATGAAATCCCAACTTTCAGATTCACGTACAATTTTGTTTTTGGTGGACATGAATATGAGCACTTTCCTTCTGACCAAAAATGAAGTGTACATTCTTTAACTAATTTTAAATGTTTATAACAACAAATAAAATTAATTGAAACACTTATGGCCGGTTATGTGGTAATATTTGCCTCATTGTACTTAGTATACTTTCGGTAATGTAATAACTACTTTTGTAATTTTATATGGTACTAAAGAGCCAACAATTATTACAAAAAGAATGGCCAATAAAGATTATATTAATTTTTATACAAGTTGATTAGTTTGGAAATTTTTGTTTTTTATTTACATTTATGAGCTACCCCAAGTGAGTTGTTAAAATTTTCTTTTATTTTCATTAAAAAAAAATTTTTTTGTTGTTAATTTTAGAAAGGATATTTTTGGTTTGGCATAATAATTATTGATAGATTTTATGATTTACGATAGAGATAAGTTGTGAGTTTTTTTTTAATTTTTTTTTAAGCAGAACTTATTTAGTTCTGACTAAATTTTTGAACGTTTTTGAGTTCAATCGGTCGTTGAACTCAAAATCCATAAAATTTAAAATGGAGCTTAAGAAGATATGCATCCTTTAGGAATTCGAAAATACTAAGCCATGAACACTATTTGTAGAGTTGGGTATAAACTTAAATCCAAGCAACAAAAATAAAGTAGTCTTCTTACGACTATTGACACAAGGACTTCGACAACCTCGTTCAATATCAGGCCACTACATTTTGATCAAGGCCATTCTTGAGTTCAACATCAGGGCCACTACATTTTTCTGTGTCATGGGTCCGCCAGCGCACTTCTTAGCCTCTTCTCTTCCCCCATTGAATAGGGCGCAGTCAAATAATACGTGCTTCGCGCTCCCCACCGTCCCATCACAAGAAGGGTACATTAGGCTAGAATTCAATTTACAGCGGAATTGGTAAGCACGAAAATATCAGTGTTGCATCAAAAATTGGGATAGGTACTAAGCAGCATGGCCATGTCGTCGGTCTATCCACGGTTCCACCGGCGATATAAGATGGTGGGTCCATCTGCCATCGGTGGCATTATCCCAATAATTTTTCCACCTCCTTTTAGACTTGTTTATTTCCACCGTACAAGTCTCGGATCGTGTCACAGCGCCATACCGACACCTCCGGCGGTACAGCATCTGCGGCTCATCTGCCAGTATTTTAAACGGTATCATTTTGGCCACAATACAAATGCGCAGGTCACCTTCAATGCGTTCCTACGGCAGACTGAGACAACTGCACTTATGTAGGTTCCTCTAATCAACCCATTCGCTCTATTGGCTCAGCATACAGCAGGATAGACCCGACCATGGCCGACAACAAGGTTCTCCTGGTCTGCCTGGGTCTCCCAAGGTGCACGATTAAGCGCACCAGCGCCATCATTGATCCAGCAGCCTGCCCACCAACGTATAGTAGGTGCTCTTCAAACCGCAGCCTTGCGTCAATCTTCACCCTTCGATAATTTATAGATGCTCCCGATATCACCTCATGTTCGCCAATCCTAATGGTGATATTCTCTCTTCTCTTACTGCCACTTCCTTTTGGACTTGTTTCCACATCCTTTTGGAATTGTTTCCTTCTACCGTACGAGCAGCCTCGGATTGCGTCCGAGCATCACAGTATTTTAATCGGTATCATTCAGGCTACAAGACAAATGGCCTCGTAAGATACTGTTCGGAATGCGCAGGCCACCCTCAATACGGTCCTACGGTAGACTGAGAAAACTCCACGTATTTTTAAATAAAGAGTGTAAGCTCATGCGGAGCGTGTTTTGTAATAAAAAAAATGCTAATGGTCTCCAAGCGGATTTGTTTACTTTTGGAATTTATAACTCATTATTTTCTCATTGGATGAGTGACCCAATGGTCGAAAGAAACTCCTCTCATAAATTTTGGTGGTTCCCAAATGGGCTTGTTTACTTATGAAGTTTTTTATTGTCTATTTGCGTATTTGAGGAATGATCAGGTAGTCGGACGAAACTCCCCTCGCCAGTGTGACCTTTTTTTGGTGGTCTGGGCATATTTACTTCTGAAGTTTTTGCCTAACTATTTGCTTATTGGTTCGGAACCTTGGAATCTATTGCTTAGCAAATAAATTTAACATGGTTTATGTTAAAACCAAATTTTAATGATTTAATTTTTTTGTTGTCTTAAAACTATATCCTGTTTTTTTTTTTGGTGTGAAAGCACTTCCGATCAGGTCAGCAGTCATCTGTCAATTTTTGTTAATGGATTTTTTTTTTTGTTAAATTAGTATAGTTTGCCATTTAAGCATGGATGGACTTACGATTTGATATTATAAAAATTTACTTCGAAAATAAGTAGTCAATTCGTAACTATTTATTTAAAAATTGTGTTTAGAGTTTCAATTTTGGCTCAATGATCTTATAAACAATCAAATTTACAACAGATATTGGAGACACAATTACATATTGTTTGTGTGCCTTGTACGACGGTGATATTATTGGCGCATATTTCTTCCAAAATGAGGCACGAAGTTCAAGTTCCTTTTAATAGACAAGTATTTATTGGAAATCATGAAAGACACAGACCCGGATTACATGTGGTTGCAACGGGATGTCACTTTTTAATGTATTGTAAGGAAACGATTAAGTAACAACTTGATTTTAGGCAGTGGATCCTGCTAATTTGCCCTCCAAGATCGTGCGATTTGACATCTCTCATTTTTTGTCTTCGTGGGCATATGTAAAACTGCAGGCGTATGCTAACAAACCTTAGAAGTCAAGCTTGAATGAATTATAATGAATTTAGTTAATTATTTATCAAAATATTAAAAATGCGGACCTTCCTTGGCTTGAGTCCAGATTGACTTCTATACAAACTTATCAGCTTGGTGTGTATTTTTTGAATGCAGTTAACAACCCATCCCCCTCCACCTTTCTTTTTTTTCTTTAAGAAATATTTTTTCCTTGGAATACACACTAAATATTATTTCCTTTTTTATATTTGATCACATAATTGAGTAAATAATTCAAGCCATAGTGACAAAATTTCGGAGGAATTTGACGGTATTGGACATCAAACCAAGGAAAATATTGCTGCCGAAGCGTGCAGTGCTGGTGCAGATCGCGTTTTGTCCATACGTCACCGTTCACAGTAATTGGAATTGTATTATTCGGACTATGTGGAAGATTTTATGCGTGGATCCTGGTCTGAAAGCATATATAATATCGCTCATGCAAGAACTGAAGCTGAACGACCTGTCAAACCGTCTTGAATAAAATTCATTTTTTTGATCAAAAAATTGCTGCCTCTCGCAGGGTGTCTACGAGAGAGGCATTATGAAATTACTTTAAAAATGGCAATAAATCCAAACTACATTAAATAAATGCTTGAAATAAATATAAAAATAATGGATTTCTATTTTTTTATAGCATTAACGAAAAATATATAAACTTTTTCACTCTCCAATAAATATTAAAATTTCAATTTCAATAGCTCCAAAAATTCTTTAAAAATCAAGAAAAACATTTTTTTTAACTCTACAGTTTTAATATCCTTTATTTTTTATTTGTGACTATGTATGTTAAGTAATAATAATAACTGATAAATTTATCCATGTGAGCACACATACAATATTTACAGTTCACTTACTGTAGAAGATTGTTGAATACCTTTTTTTTCGCAATTTCTAAAATGGACTCTATTTTTAAGACGCACTCGTATTCATCTCGCAAGTTCAATATTCTCAATATCGCTATTTGTATAGATAATCACAATAAAGGCTTGGTTTTAGGTCTATTAATAAGAAAATATTGTTTTTCTAAGCTGTGAAAAGACGAAAGGAAAAATGAATAAATTCATTCGATAAAAAGGATCTTTTCTTTTCTTTTTGGTTCAAGTAATTGTGGTAGGAGTAGGTACAGTAAATGAGATTTTCGGCAAAGAAGTTGTAAGAATATTGTACAATACGGTCTATTGGGTGTAGTTTATTATTTGTACTCGTTGAGTTAATAAAATAGTCCATAACCTAGAATGTAATAAATTTATTATTAATTTTTTTTTTTTGTCTTTAAAAATATAACGTTTTTTTTTCTATCTAAATGATTTTGAACCAGAAAACCGAAAGATTTTATAAAATCTTGTTTAAGCAAAAAAAAAAAAGAAAGAAAAACAAATGAACGTTCGTGTTGAGAATATAAATAAGCAATTTTTCACTATTTTACTCTACAAAAGGTATCATTTTGAATAAATATTTTTTTTTATGTATTTACAAAATTTTCTACTATCTAAACATACAAATACTATTTATACAGATATCCTTTTTTATATTTAAATAAAATAAAAAAAAAGCAAATTATTGTAGAGCAATCGTGAGCTGATAAGATTTTTCCTAAATGTGATATCAGTTCACTTTTAGATTAAACAAATTCGGTTAAGATATTGTATATAAATTCTTTCTAAAATGTCCACTTGAAATTGGAAATATTTGATTTTGCTTTTATTTATTAAAAGAAAAAAAAAATTGTCCGGTTATTCATAAGGGCTGGTATAAATATATCGAAAATTACATTAAAATAGGGTGCAAAACCAACAAAACAACTTTGAAAATTACAAGATTTACCATAAAATGCCATAAATTTATTTTTATTCATAAAACATTTGAATGTGTCAATGATGTCAGCGACTTTTAAAGAATTACAAAAATCCCAACGTTAAAAAGAATCGAGTCCGGACGAAACATTTTTTTTTTTTACAAAATTTATTCCTTTAGTATCCGTATTTTGTTGTTGTTGTGGCTTGTTTTGAATTTAAATTGAAAACTATTTGCATAAAATGGAAATTTTGAAAAGCCATGACAAGATCAGAAAATACTAGAAGTGTAAGTTCATCTGCTTCAGTTGATTTGAATTTTATCATTTTGGTTATTCAGTAAATACGTATGAGAGTATTTACGTGTTTAGGGATTTCTAATGTTGAAATATTGACATCGTAAGGATTAAGTATTGTATCGGAATATTAAATAGCTTTTGAGTTTAAATATTTACATACTAAATATAGTTTGATATGATGAATTATCACTAGTGATTATTTAGTTTCTAGGTAAGAGAATGTATGCACAGGACTATTAGGTCATATTCAGATTATTCCTTCTGAACGTTGCTTCCATTTTCAAGTCGACAAATTCAATGAACTCTCAAATATCTGTCCAATATTTATTAATATTCCATAAGATTTATACACTCGATATTTCTATCAGTCTTCTTTCAACATACTCCAAATTCAAATCATCCAAAATTGGTTAATTAATTAACGTAAATGTGTCCACATTAACTTTTACTCTCTACCGTATACCATATTCTATTATATTCCTTAAAGGCAGTTTTTTTTTTGCAACAATTTTATTTTATTTTTATACGTCAATGTGATCCCCTTCTAAGTAGATTCCGTAGGCTCCACATTTTTTAGGAAGGCTTCAACTGGAATAACTTTCAGATCCTCGGCTATAATCGGATCCTCGGATATTACGTATCAAGATGATGTCCCTTCAAATGGCTAATGATCTAGAACAGTGATTTTAAGATCTTTAGTGAGCCGCGATATTGTTGAAGTGTGCCGCCACTGCAAATACCCATACATAAGCGACGTTCAGACAAGCATGATTGTTTCGAACGTATTAAGATGATACGATTTATCTGGTTGACATCGAAAACCTTTAACATACTTCCGGAATTTTTCAAGTTCAAATTCTACTCATCCAAAATTGGTTAATTAATTAACGTAAATGTGTCCACATAACTTTTATTCTCCGTTGTAAACGATATATTCCTTAAGGGCAGTTTTTTTTTGCAGCAATGATAATTTTTTTCTTCCAAGAATTTTTTTCTTTTTTTATACATTAATGTGATCGATCCCCTTCTAAGTGGATTTCTTGGGCTCCACATTTTTTAGGAAGGCTTCAACTGGAATCACTTTCAGCTCCTCGACTATAGTCCTTTGGATTTTCCGTATCAAGATGATGTCCCTTCAAATGGCTAATGAGCTAGAACAGTGATTCTAAGACCTTTAGTGAGCCGCGATATTTTTGAAGTGTGCCACAACTGCAAATACCCATACATCAGCGACGTCAGACATGTATTTCCATCGGTTCTACCTTCTTAGCAGGGACTAGCTGAACCAATACGCATGACTGTTATAGTTCTGGCTACTGCTTAGATTATAGAATAACTGGGTAGGTCTATACACAAAAATTGTTGTTAAAGGCCTCTTTGAGCCGAGGCTCATCATCTAGTCCTTTCCAACCCTCCAAAAATTCCTTATTCCACAGAAAAATTTGTCTATTTCGCCAAAGGCTCATTGGTACTTTTCGTAAATTAAACTTGTGGGTTCTCCAACCTTTTTTACAAAAAATTTGACGACGCAACTCGCTCAAAATTTCATTGCTCCATTTTTTATAAAGCCCAACTTTATTTATTACGACGCTTTATGGGGTCGTGTAGTTACTGGACGTGGTTAAAACTTGTACTGTACGTTTAGGAAAATCGAATGTATAATATACGAGGTCTGTTCAAAAAGTATTGCGAATTTTGTGTTTTTTCAAAAATTATTTATTTATTCATGATTATCTGAATAAATAAATAATTATTTTGTCCCCTTCAAAGTAATCCCCACCACATATTATACACTTGTGCCAACGTTTTTTCCAATCCTCGAAGCACTTCAAAAAATCATTTTTTGTGATCTTGTTCAGCTCCTTCTTCGATGACTTTCATGGGGCTCTTTAGTTTCGGGAACAAGGAAAAATCACAGGAGGCTAGATCTAGGAAATACGGTAGCTGCGGCAATATTAGTGTATTATTTTTGGCCAAAAATTCGGGCACAAGCAACAATGCGTGAGCAGGGGCGTTATCATGGTGCAAAAGCCAATTTTTGTTCTTCCACAAATCCGGGCGTTTCTGGCGGATTGCTTCGTGCAACTTGCGCATAACTTGTAGGTAATATTCCTTATTGACTCTTATACCCTGTGGCAAGAACTCATAATGCACCATGCCCCTGCAATCGAAGAAAACTGTAAGCAAAATGGTCCGGCACGCTTTTCGTCTTTCACATCTTCTCGGGCCTCTAAGAACATTTTGTACCACCAATAAACATTGCTTCGGTCCAAGGTAGCTTCATCATATGCCACAGTAAATATTCGGAATGAGTCCGGGCAATCAATTTTGTTTTTCACCCAAAATTTGATACAGATTTTTTGATCCATTTTTTGGAATGGGCAAAAATTGAAGACGAGCCAAAACACTTGCAAGCAAAGAAGTTGTCAATAATTAACTGAACATTCAAATTGGCCGAACATGTCGGCATAAGTGAGAGACATGAGTATCTCCATAGCGCTGCAAAAAATCGAAAATCCAATATACGTAACCCGCGGAAATTCAAAATTCGCGGTACTTTTTGAACAGACCTCGTATATATGGAGGCAAAATCCGCAGTGTCACCAAATTATTTTACCACTTTTCGTTTGCCAATAGTATGACTTATAAATAAGGTAAAACAGAAGCTTTTGTTCGTATAAACGTTATGATGTGAAGTTCCGCATCAGTATGGCCAATGATGACTATACTCAGAGAGCATATGTTTCTGCTGAGTATGCTTGTCGCTAGCTTTATGCGAAGATTGCGGGGGGAAGTAGTCACGAAGTTTTATTAGAGATGTGTTCCCACATACACCATTACCAAAAAAAATTATGCCGCAAGAACGAGACACTCGAAGGTCACCATGGGATGGGAAGAAGCAGAAATGAAAAGAATATGGTGAAAACTGAACGAAAATTATAAAGGGGGTAATTGGGATACCCGAAGGTGTTAAGTTTTCCATGGGAGGGGAAGAAGATGGAATTAGAAAGACACTCTGCGGTCAAATAAATTTGCAGTGTCCCTTCGTGCTGCAGTACTCCCAGACTGTTTTGAGAGATGATTCTCCTGTTGTGGTAAGTTCTGCTATTGCTGTAGATCTCCGATCCGGTGGCGGGATGTTAAGTATGTTATTCACATGCAAATGATTTTCTTCAATGAAGAGCGTTGTACATGATACAAAAAGCCCAACAGTGCTTTAAGGGTGCGAACCCTGAAATTCTGGTAGCTATTCCTAAGAGAATTTAAAAGGAGGATCGCTCCTTATGCAGAGTAATCTGTTTTAAAAGCGAACTCAAGGTCAGGACCCCCCATTCTTTGTCGGCTTCGAGGTGGCTGTGGGCGCAGTCTGATGTGTGGACATTGGAAAGTTTCGCACGCTTTGGATTAATCTTCATCGGTTTTCTAATTCCAATCTATACACTGGTTGCTACATATTTCAATAACTAAAATTATAAAATTTTAATTTTACTTGTGGGTCAATAGGCTGAGGTATTCATAGATCAATTTCCATAAAATATTTATTTGTTTTTTCTTTTTTTTTCTTTAAACGATTTAGAATAATAACACTATAGCTTGAGCATAAAATTCACCGTTGTTTCAATTTTGTGCTCAAAGCACCTCATTGAGATGCCGCTCATACGTGCCGTTTCGTATGTACAGGATGAGCCAATTTGGACTAACCGAATTAAAATTCATATAACTTTTTTATTTTTGAATTTTTTTCATTTTTTTTTGTGTGCAGATTATAAAGAAATTTTTTTTTTAATTTTATAATGTCTTCATGCTCAGTGCAAGAATATGTCAAAATTTTATTTTTCTTCCGGACGATCTATTGTTACAACATAAAGGAAATATCGTCAGCATTTTAATACTGTTACAACAGGTCCCGGTGTAAACATGACAAAAAACTTAATAACCCCGTTTTGAGGAGCGTGGTGCACTATTTGATGAGCCACGAATAAATTTTAATCGACCTGCTTCGAGGCTGTACGCCAAAGTGTCAACGATAATCCATCTGTATTAACTCGTTGACGTGCTACACAATTTGGTATCTCCAAAACGTCACTACGACGCATTTTGAAATTTGATTTGAGGATGTTTTCATACAAAGTTCAAGTGACCCAAGAATTATTGCCGAAGGATGCAGCAAAACGACTACAATATGCAGAGAATGATTCATTCAGCTTGCGGCAGTTAATGCCAATTTTTTGAACAATCTCATTATGAGCGATGAATAACATTTTTATTTAAATAGATTTGTCAATAAAAAAAAGTGCCGAATTTGAGGTACGGAGAATCTAAGAGCGTTGCATCAGCGTCAACTTCATCCTCTTGGATGCACTGTTTGGTGTGAAATTATGGCCGTTAAAGTCATCGGTTCATATTTTTCCGAAGAAAAGAGTGAGCATCCACAAACCATCTCTAGGGTGGTATACCGGATCATGTCAGCAATGGCGATTCTTCGAAAACTTGTCGATGACAGTATTCAAAATATATGAAAACATAAGACAACTAAAGGAGAATATACGATTGGAAATTGCAAATTTGGAGTCAGAAGTATTAAAAAGAGCCATTAATTGCCAACAAAAAAATTGAAGTCTTTTAAGGGATGTTATTTGTCACACTTAGATTAAAAAAAAAATTTAATAAATTACATTTTCATTTAAAAAAATAAATAAGTTCAAGTTGGCCCATCCTGTACGATCGTACAATTGGTTCTATGACATCATTTTTGTGCGCACGCAACGATCGTACAATTGGTTTTGGCAGCCATTCGACAAAACGTCATTGAATCATGGCATCTTTTGGCAATAGTGCTAACAGAAGTAACTACTCGTAACTTTCGAAGATTCCATGTATGGCCTTACTGATCTGTGCGCCATCTTTTTGAATTTAGGTCGACGATGAAATCATTAATGTCATAGACAGGCTACCATAACAAATTACATTAAAATGGGATGTAAAAAAAAGAAAACAACACTTCAATAGTTAAAAAATAGTTAAAAGGGAAAAATTATTTAATATATCGAAAATGATTAAAAAATCTAAAATAAGCGATCGTAAATATTTTTAACAAAATAGAAAAATTGAGTTTGTTTTTTTTCTAATCAATTTAAAGAATTTCTCTTGGCATTTTCCTAATATTATTTTGAAAACAAAAAAAAATATAATATCGCAATATATTTAATAGTTGATCAAAAATATTATATTTAATAATATAAATGAAAGAAAATGATTATTATGATATACTTACTGCCATGTGGAAAGAATTTAGCGTATATATCCTTGAAGCAGTCCTCATGAACAACTCCTTCGGGACATTCCTGAAACGAAAAAAAATATACCAAAAGTAAAGATAAATGAAAATATCATTTTCCCAAGATAAGTTGTAATTTCATTGAGTGTTAACTGAATAAAATTCTATGAGTCTATTGTGAACATTATTATTGATAATATCCTGTACGGTAAGCAACCACCTATTCAGGATACTAAATACATCTAAATATATATTTTTATGAATAGGCCTCTACCATATAATATATTTTTTCTCCATTAATTATTAATTTATATAAGTTTATGTTTTTGTTGTTGTTGTTTTTTTTTCTTTTTGATAGCATTTAACATTCTTGTTAAGGGTTTATTTGTGTCGAAGATTATTGAGACTATTTCAGAAGTAGTAGTGCTTTAAGCGCCTGTCAGAATATCAAAATCATATCATGGGATTTGGATTTGGGTATTAAAGACTTAAATAAGTATGAATTATTAAGTTTATTTCTAAATATTATCAACTTATCGAAGTAGAATATTTGAGATAATCATTTTTTTCCAATAGTTTTTTCAATGTTAACAAATTTTTTGAATCTCTTCAAAAATTTGCCTACATATTACTGCATAAATATTTTACTACTTAAATAGAGTCTATAGAAAAATTTTAAATTTCTTTTTAATATATGTATATTCTGTCAAATAAGTGATGTGTTCATTTAAAAAGCCCGCTTATAATATAAAAGGTTTTGCTGTTAAGTTGGTATGCATTTATCTGATTGTCACGTGGTGTTCTTGCGTGATCTGTCAATAATTTTGTCTACAGCTTTTAGTTTTGTTAGTGGATGTTCAATATGTTCTACGAATTTTAATATGCGCAAATATATTAAATAAAGAATTTCCCTGAAATTAAGTTCTTGTCAATAAAATTTCTTATGATCACTCGTTGGTAATACTAAAAAAAAAGCTTCTACAATTATTGATAATATATACTAAAGAAGAGTCAGCTATATCGAAAATACAAATGAAGTGGTGGTATAAAGCAGATAAAGTTGGATAGAAAACAAATTAATTATTCGATTTTATGAAAGATTGTTCAGACTTTAGATAAATTTATTTGCACCAGGTGTATAAGCTTAAAACCGCTGTTTTTTAGTTAAAAAAACAAATGTTTTTTCATAGAAAGCAAAAACGAATTTATTCAAACCACTTGTCCTCGCTAGCTACACATTTTTTCCATCTTTCAAGCAATTTGTGGATACCACGCAAAAAAAATTCCTTCTCTTTCGAGGAAAACCGCTCATTTCGGACGTCTTCGTAAGAATCGAAGTGCTGCTCAGCGAGCGCATGGCCCCTTCAACGAAAACAGGTGGTAGTCGGAAGAGGACAAAACTGGTAAATAAGCGGTGTGGGGTAGCACCTCCCAGTTGAATGTCTCCAAGTAGTTTCGGACCATTTTGGACGTGTGCGATGGTGCGTTGTCGTGGAGGAAAATCAGCTTGTCATGTCTGATGTTGACAACCCGTCCTTTTTTCATGCAGAACACGGTGCAATTTGATCAGTTGTTAGTGGTTGCGGTGGGCATTAATAGTTTCACCAAGTTTCAACATTGCATACCCTGCTGATCCCACCAAACGCACAGCATCGTCTTCCGACCGAAGCGATTTGGTCTTGGGGAAGATGTTGATGGTTGGCCGGGATCAACCCACGATTTCTTGCGTTTAGGATTCTTGAAATATATCCACTTTTCATCGCCTGTCACAATTCGATGCAGGAACGACTTTCTTTTTTGTCTGGCGAGCAAGATTTCGCATGTGTTTTGCGTCGCTTCATCTGCCTATCGTTCAATTCATTCGGCACCCATTTTCCGGTCTTTTTAATCTTCTCGCATGGAAATGGCTGGTTGAGTAACACCCAATTGCTCTGCGATCATTTTTTTTAGTCCAAAAGAGCCTTCAATTGATGGTCCTCAACCTTCCTAGGGCGATTTTCATGCTTTTTGTTCCACAAGTCAAAATTGCCGTCTTTGAACCGACGAAACCAATCTCGGCATGTTGTTTCCGATAAAGAACTGTCACCATAGGCCTTCATAAGCATTCAATGCGATTCGGCAGCCGATTGCTTCAAATTGAATCAGAAAAGTAGACATTCCCGCATATGCTGTTTTTCTGGCACAAAACTAGACATGATAACCAAAGAAAAAATGTATGTTGTTGTACGAAATTTCTGACAATGTGCGCTGATTAATGTTTACAGAAGTCAAACTCATAAACAAAAAGTATGACGTGGCCATGGTAGCTTAATACGCTCACTCACGCCATCTATGACCAAACAGCGGATTATTTGGTATGAAAAGTGTCGCAGGATGGCTTGTTGCAAAGGAGTGGAATTTCCTTTAAAAAAAAGGCATTACAAACAGGTCGCTTTAGGCATACCTGAAATAGCTAATATGACCTCTATTTTGATGACAAACATAAGCATGAGTAATAAAATGTAGGTTTATAAGTTAGAGATACTAACCAGTTAAGAAGGTTTGGAATGGCGCTTCCACAAAGAGCTAAAAGCGACAAATCCACTGTAAATTCGCTTGAAATTTTCTTTTTTTGGAATGTTAACAAACAATTTTATCTATGCCATGTGAGGTATTTGAAAGAGAGTGTTCGCCAGAGGACTCCATATTTGTGGAACAACAATTCTAGGATTTGTCTCCCATACAGCAACAATTGTACATAACCTAAATAAACGTCATGGAACACACACCGATTCGATCAGATGTGGCTCTATGCGTATTTTGGCTGCTACCCAAACTGTAAAATTATTACTTTGAACAAAAGACATTTTGAGACCATTGAAGACATAAAGAATAATTCCTAAAAGCATTTAAAAGCGATAAGAACAAGTGCTTACAATTAATTATTATCATCACAATGCATTGCTTCAAGTAGAGTCTATTTTAAAGTCAATAAAATAAATCCACATTATTAACTAATATTTTGAGTTTTATCTAACAATTCCAGATACTTATCGGATAGAATATAAAAAAAAATTTGCCAGGTTTTTTATGATCTAAAAATATTAAAAGCTGAAAAAATTACTATAATTTTTAAATGCAAAAAAAAAATTGTAAAGTGATTCTCTTATTAATGTTTTTCGTCCTTTGAGTAATAGAATAATAATAGTTGAATCTGTGAACCTAAGAAAATACTCGTAATTAAAAAAAACCTTATTTTATCGAGTAGAATCTGAGCTCATCAATTGAAAAAATGTAGCCATCAGAAGATAACAATGATTATAAACATGTCAGAAATCGTCCTTATTGAGCAGGATCTAATGAACAGTATAATTAGCACATAACAGGACATTCTGTTTGTATAGACGATATAGTGAGCTTAGCTCTATTGCTCCGGAATAATATTGATTTGCCAAGGGAATAGGGGAACGTGCATTTAACGTGTAAATTAATAATCAATTTAATAGAGTATAGCTTATCTGATAAAGTATATTATTTATGAATAAGCACAGTTTGTCTTCACAAAAGAGGTAACCAATCCATTATGTGTAAAATCTAAAAAGAATTATTTATAATGTGTTACATTGTAAAATTCTAATCAAATTTATTATACATTAAAAAGAATGGACATATTTATATTGTTAATAATGTAGTTATTATGCTCTATATGGGATGGTTTAATACGAAATTTATTCACCTTTCATATAAAGTATAATTTATTTAAATTGTGTATTAAACTTCGAAGATAATAGCTTTTAAATTGATCTACATCTAATAATAGGCGCCGCCATTTTGAAATGCCGTAACTAAAGTTTTATTGACACATGAGCTATTCAGGCATAGTTTTTTTTGTTGATTTTTACATATTTTTCTATAGCCCTTAAAATCTTACACTAGGAAATCTTTTACTCTTCATACCTAGACTATAATGCCATATTTAGGGACCTAGAATAGGATAATGTCATATTTAGGGACCTAGAATAGGATAATGACCTTAGCGCCAAAATAGGATATATTATATTTTTTATAATAAATTTCTTCAAAGGCTCAGAAAAGGGGTTCTTTGCAGCAGGTCATACATTAAAGAAACTTAGATGCTCCATCATGTCAGAATTCTATGCCACAAGGTAATCTTTATCAACGAGTTTGTGTCAGAGGAAGGGATCTCGAAGTTTCTTCAGACAGCCTCCTCTCCCCCTTGTCACCTAAGGATTATCAACGTTTATTGCAACTGGGGTTGTCACCTAAGGATTAATTATTGCAACTGGGGTGCTGACAGCGATTTCAGTTGAGACCAGTGTCTCTGCCGATGTAAAACTGCCCAAAAAATTAGTCCTACTAAATTTCTGTTACACCTCATGTTATTATCCGATAAAAATATAAATCCGACAAACATAAATTATAGCGGGGCCTTGCTTCAGTTGCATTCGAATCGACGACCACTTAGATGGCAGTCCTATACGCTTCAAATATATATGCCATTACAAGGCTCGTAAGTAATTCTGTTTGTTGGTGGTTGCTCATTGCTCATTTATTGCTCGTTCGTTGCTCGTTCATTGCTCGTTGCGCGTTGTTTGTTGCTCGTTGTTCGTTTCTCATAGCTCGCTGCTAATTGTTATGGCTGGTGGTTGCTCATTGCTGCGTTATGTTCATTGCTCGTTACTCGAATGCATTGCTGAGGCACCATTATGCTCATCCCCTCAATGTTACAAATTGTGGGTAGCTTTGTCTCATTTATTTTTTATATTAATACACCATTTAATCATATTTACAAACATTTAAATTACAATAAATTGTTTGTTATTTAAATTTTTCATTATTAGACATTTTTTTAATCGTTCACTCAATTTTTATGTTTTCTGAATTTATTCATTTAATTCGATAACTGTCACTATATTTATTGATTGCCTTTATCAAAATAATTACTTTTAGGGCATAGCATATTCTGAAGTTCTTTATTATGCTAACACATCCTTTCTATGGTATATTATGGGTTGTTAAAATTAGCATTCAAAGCCTGTTGTTCCAGCAGTAGAAGATACGCTGATTAGGTGCTGCTGGAATAACATTTTTTCGATGTTAATTTTTGGAAAAACAATTTCTTTAGTGATAATGATCGTCAGTAATCAAAATCGACCTATATGTGGCTCTAAAAACTCACATGTGATTATGGAGAAGCCATTGTATTCATTTAAAGCGACTGGTTGATGTGCATTTTGGTTTGAAGGCGCCATTGGCCTGTATTTCTTTGAAAATTGGAAATAAGATACCGTTACAGTCAAAATCTTTTTGGTTATTAAAAATAAAATTGGTTACTTTAATCTGGACTATAAGTGGTTTCAACAAAACGGCACCACAACCCACATAGCTAGATAAATTTTGGCATTATTGCGCGAAAACTTTCCAAGACGCGTAAATTTGAGATTTAATGATGTCAATTGGCACCGAAGATTATGTGATTTGACTTTTCCTTATAGAAGTATACAGAATATTTTATTTGCATAGGTAAGCCCCTAATTTTTGGAGCATTTAAAAAAATTGTAATAACCATATGATATCCCAGCCCGAAATTTGCTAAAAGAAATAGAATTTTTCTATTAAAAACTCTTTTACGCATAGATGACAATTCTTCTGGCATTGTAGATTTTTGCCGAACAATAATATTAGATGAGCCGGAAAATTTATAATAATATTTTTATGTATTTGAAAGGAAAATAGGAAAACATTCTTCCAAAAAATATTGTGACAATAAAAATTAGAACCCAATTTTTCGCAAATTTGCATATTATTATTAAAATTTATTTCGAAATAATAAAAGTAAAAGATTTTTCTTAATAATTCAAATTTTAATTGAAAAGGACCTCAATACATAATATTTGTATATATTCCATAATATCCTTTTTGATTGTTAATTTTCAGCTGAACTCATATCCTCATATCTACTATAGAAATAAATATGTACAGTCAAGCATAAAAGTGAAAAATTATTTGGTCATAAATCATATAATTTTTCAAATGAGCTGACACCGGATTGAATGGTTGAATGATTTCCTGTATACATTGTGCCAAATTATTCCAAATATTATGTTTTTTATTTTCGTTAATTTTTTTAAAAATAAATAAAATGAAATGTTTATTTAAAAAAAAACAGAATAATACACCAGATTAAGATCAGGTTGATACATAAATTCAAATAAATCATTTTAATCTGAATAAGGTAGGTTTTTTCTACACTTTCCTTGAAAAGCTGACTAGTAAAAGTATACTTGATCTAACAAAATAAAATATGATAAAATCCTTTGTTAAAAAATAAAGAGAAAAAATAAGGAAAATTAATAATTTTTTTGGATAAAAATAATGGTTTGGAGAAAAACAATGAATCTACTTCAGACAATTTATAGGCAAATTAATATAATTCAAAAATGAAAAATTATCATCACATAAAGCTCACTCCTGTCATATAATTTTACAAATTAGATATAATAATTTCTCAATATTTATTCTACCTTATTTTTTTAGTAACACACCTTGGCCTGCTCCTTTTAAATTACAACCTCATTCTTAAAAGGGGAAAAAATACATAGTTGGGATTATTATTTTTTTTCGTTGATAATTTTATTTATTTTAAAATATTTACTATTAAAGTTAATTTGTAAATTTTCTTAAAAAATGATTTTTCAAATTAAAAAGCATCTAAACTATGATATTAAATCAATGCATTAATAGAAATAAATTAAATCTAAAAATATGAACTTGATGAATTCCAGCTCCATCTTCACTATAACCAGCACAATTTTGGCTTCCAAGACGTCAACTGTCATTAGTTAGTCAGCATACGTCCAGCAATTTCTTTGCATATCTGCTGTGCCAAATAATCAAAATCTGCCAAATAACACAATCTTCGAAAATAATTAATAAGTCAATTGCATGAAATTAAGTTAGCACCAAATCATAGTCTCCCATATACAGTGCCATTCTGCTAAATCCACATATTGTATTACCCGGATCTACCATATGTCTTCCATGTTTTCAATGAGATGATCGTTGATCATGACTCAGTAGCGCAAGCTATATTTTTAGAGACAAAAGTTGCCGCCTTGAATTTACAGCACTACGAAGGTGACAATTTTGCTGCTTAACAAAAATACTAATTCAAAAATTATGTTCAACACTAAACATAATTTTAGGATAAAATACAATTTTGCATTTTTCGAATTGACTAAATATTTTCGAAGTAAATTTATATAATCTGGAAACGTTGTTCGAGTTTGATCATATCCATGGTAAAATGTTTTGACAGCCAACCATATTGGAATTTGTATCCTATGAGTTACTTCATATAGGCGGCCTTTTACTTCCATTTTTATTGCAACGCCACCACAGTCATTTTGCTAAACCACTATTACGTGAACTTCACCAAAACAGCTGAGATATAGAAAAATACCTCAGTGGCTCTAGCACACGCATTTGCCAAAAATAATCATGTTTTTTTCGACATAGCATATTTCATAAATAAGTATATTTTATTAAACCACTTTTTTAGTCCTTTTTTATTCTATTTTAACTAAAACTTTATTAATAAATATAATTTTATTGAAATCTAATAATTTGGAATTTTATAATTTCCATCTTGGATTGTGACAGTGTCAGCGATAATATATTTGTTTTAGGAAGTAACTTGAAAGTAGAAAATTTAATTTGTAAAATATTTTTATTTATTAAGTAAATATTAAAGTACATTAAAATATTAAAATAATAACGAACGGACTTAATAACATAGTACAGAAACACTAATTTTCACTTTTTCTTGTACATGACCAATAATTAAAAAAACCCCACCAACAAGCTGTTACTGTCACTGTACTATTGTGCTTGGCATAGTATATTTATTGCAGTGTGTTGAAATGTGTCTCTATCTCAGTTCTTCTATATTCTATAATTCTCAGACATAGAAAAATAACCCCAATAAATAAAATACGGAAAAATGTTTCCAATTTTTATTTATTATTAAATTTTTTATTTGCTATTAACATTTTCTTTGAATTATTATTTTCTATATCATAAAATTCTTATTTTGATTTAGTATTATTTGTTCTGATGAATATATTGAGTGATATTTTTGGTCTTTTGTTTTATCATGTTTTTATTTTGACAGATCACGTGTGATACGTGACATGTGTCAAAATCAAAAATGCTCAGTTAGCAATGCCAATTTCATCATGGAAAGACATTGAAATAATTGAATTTTATTATCAAAATTCGTGTTCTGTGAAAAATATGTTTCGCGCACTTTGACCATTTTATGGTCGCCATAATCGATTTACTGAGCAAGCAATGCAGTGACAAAATTTCGGCGAAATTTGACGCTATTGGACATCAAATTAAGGAATAGCTAGCCCAACTATCGCACCTAGTTACTCTACGAGGGTGTAGTGGTCTTTGGTGTATCAGTTGAGGGTTTACAGTAGCAGCTATTCTGTTTATTAACAAAGCCAACCAAGTCGAAGTGTGTTTCATCGCTCTTAATGATTTTTTTCCCGAAAATGGTGGTCGTCTATACTGAGCTGTAAAATTCGAGCACTCCAGGTAAAAAGGTATTTGAGAATTCTTAGCAACCATGATGGAGATATTACCAAATTTTTGTGCACGGCGTTGATCAGAGATATTGTATCAATCTTTTCAGGTGTACGTTGGCTTAATTATCGTCCAGTATTTGCTTTATCTCCCAGTATATGCAAATTTTCAAAATTATTCATTACACGCTGAATAGTTGACTTGGTCGGCATATGATTGACACCAAAAAAGTCAGGTAATTTTCTCCGCCTATTCAAAATTGAACAATTATTGTAAAAAAAATGTTTTAATAATTTGTACACATTGTCACAGCGTTAAATAATCCATAAAAAAATTGCTTTTGACCACTTTCTACGACTGTCAAATGTCAAGAGACAAATGTCATTCAAACCAAAATGGCGGTTAAAAAAAATCGATCCGTCACATAAAAATAGTACAATTCTGTCATTTGACAGCTGTTAAATATTTATGCCATTCAAGGTAAAATTTGTTTAGTAAAAAATTTACTATTTTATATTATGGACTTTTTGGTTAAAATTATAAATACTTTCTACAAAAATGATGATTCTATCTCAGCCATATTTCACGCTTTTTTTGAAAAAAAATTATATTCTTTTCGATGAGGCCTATATCTCGCTTGGTGAGTACGTCAATACGAGCTTCATTCAACAAGCACTTAGCCTCACCGCCCGATGGAACTGCTGTCACAAAAGAAATTTACCATCGTGCAGTACATTTTAGTAGCCTACTGTCAAAGTTTCAGTCGATTCCCTTCATTAGTTTTGTTTTGAGAGCCTTTGAAAGCGAGCGTGTCGGTCGGTTGCACAAAAATGGAAAAAGAACAATATCGTTCGGTGATTAGATTCTTGTTTTTAGAAGGGAAAACGCGCAGCGAAATCAAAGATCGCTTGGATGCTGTGTATGGTGACTCTTCTCCTTCGATGGCGACCGTCAAGAATTGGTTCAACGAGTTTAATCGTGGCCGCACGTCGGTTTTTGATGAGCCACGCCCAGGTGCCCCAAAAACGGCTGCTACGGAGGAAAACGTTAAAAAAGTCGACGATCTCGTGTTGGCAGACCGTCGATTGAAGGTTCACGAGATAGCTGAGACTGTGGGCATCGCAGTAGGAACGGTGCATCATATTCTACACGAAGAACTGGGCATGAGAAAGCTGTTGGCGCGATGGGTGCCGCGTTTGCTTACACCGGAAAACAAGCGCAACCGTGAGACCACATCGGCGACGTGTTTGGCGCTGTTTCAGCGTAATCCAGCGGAGTTCTTGCGTCGTTTCGTGACCATCGACGAAACATGGATTTACTGGTACACACCAGAGACCAAGGAACAGTCGAAACAGTGGACTTCACCCGGCGAACGTGCTCCGAAGAAGGCGAAGACCGTTCGATCGGCCGGAAAGGTGATGGCTACCGTTTTCTGGGATCCACAAGGTGTGTTCCACATCGATTACCTCGAGAAGGGTAAAACAATCACGGGGCGCTACTATGCTGACTTATTGGGCCGATTTGACGTCGAATTGAAGAAAAAGCGGCCCCGCTTTACGAAGAAAAAAGTGCTGTTCCACCACGACAACGCGCCGGCTCACACCTCCGCCGTCGCCATGGCCAAATTGGTCGAATTGCGCTATGAATTGCTGCCCCATCCACCGTACTCTCCAGATTTGGCCTCCTGTGACTACTTTTTGTTTCCAAACCTGAAAAAATCACTTGCCGGGAATAGATTTGGGTCGAATGAGGAGGTCATCGTCGCCACGGAGGCCTATTTAGCTTCCCTCGAGAAAATGTATTTTTTGGACGGGTTATAAAAGTTAGAGCATCGCTGGGCCAAGTGTATCGAGCTTGAAGGAGATTATGTGGAAAAATAAATTGCCACCTTTCCAAAATTTTCGTTTTTCTTTTGTAGGCTAGGTACTTGTTGAATGACCCTCGTATATCTGAAAACTCACAAGTAATTGTGAAGAAGCTATTGTGTCCGCGAAAATGCAGAAGGAGAGATCGTTACCGTCAATTCCGAGCAATATGGCCTAATGATAACCGACATTTTTTTGGCTCGAACTCAAAGATTTTAATCTCAACTAAATGTGATTTTTACAAAACACTACAAATTTTGGCTCTATAATACAAGAACTTTCTAGGATGCAAAATTTTTCGATTGGATGACGCCAACTGGCCACTAAGATCATTCGATTCGAACATATTAAACTTCACTTGGTAGAGTTACGTAGAAGATTGCATTGATGCAGATAAACTTCAAATTTTTGTGTTATATAAAAATTAACATTTTGATTGACCTAGAACATAATAAGCACGCTGTATATCACTCCCGCTAGGGAGCTTACTAATGCAGTTTTAACATCAGCGAACAATCCGTCATTTCCTGGTTGGATTATATAGGGTTTTCCAAAAGGAGTGATATGATTTCTTTAAAAAAAAAACAAACTAATTGTTAAGGAAATTCAAATGTTTTTTATTTAATGTGAAGTATGATACAATTAAGTTCTGAATAAAACGTTATTCAAATGGCCTCCACGACTTCTTTTGCAGGAACGAATTCGATGAACCCAATTTTCGAGCACTTTTTCCACTAAATCAAGTTGTATGTCATGAATAGCATGTTCAATATTGACTTCTAAAGCTTGAAGAGAGTCTGGTTTATTGCTATAGACCAATGACTTCAAATAACCCCACAAGAAAAAGTCTAGCGGTGTTAAATCACAACTTCTTGGAGGCCATTCAATGTCATAATTTCTTAAAATAATCGAATCTCCAAACTTTTCTCGGAATAATTCGATTGTTGCACGTGCTGTGTGGCACGTAGCCCCGTTTTGTTGGAACCAGATGTTGTCAAGATCAACTTCTTCCAATTTCGTTCATAAAAAGTTGGTTATCATCGATCTATACCGCTCTCCATTGACAGTAACGGTGTTACCAGCTTCATTTCGAAAGAAGTACGGACCGATGATTCCACTAGACCAAAAACCACACCAAACTGTCAATTTAGGTAAATGTAATGGGTGTTCATGAATAATTTGTGGATTTTCTTCGCACCAGAATCGACAGTTTTGTTTATTTACCGCACCACTCAGATGAAAGTGAGTGCACGAAAAGTTGCAATTGGAGAACGATTATTTTGATAATAAAAATTGAAGAATTTATAAACGTTATTCTTGCGTATATCTCTCCATGATAAAATTGTAAGCAATATTGAATACAATGAAGAAAAAAGACAGATCATGACATATTACAAATGGCCGAAACGTCACTTAGAAATCATATCACTCTTATTGGAAAACTCTATAGAAGCCACAATTTTGGAGTGGTATTTTTTGCTGATGTAAATTGCTAAACCTTCATCTTTATAGCCCCATCTATCGTCCCTAAGACTCCGTAATGCCTATCACTTCTAAAAGGTTTTCTTGGTGGATAAATTTGTGTACTCTCCTTATGTGCCCTCAAGTTTGATGTACTCAAATCTATCCTCCACAATAATAAAAGAGATTAAAATATTATTTATAGAAATTCTTACCTATAAATTATGATAAAAATATCTTCTTCTTATGCAAAACTGATAAAATATTTTAAACAAATTATTTAAAAATTTTTTTTGTGCGTCTATTCGATTTTTATTAATTATTTTCGTAACAATTGTGCTTAAAAAAACTAATGTAACAAGTCTACGGTTTTTAGACTTTTAGTCAAATTTTATGCGGAGTTGTTAAAATTTATGAATATGATTTTTCATTTTTATCAAAATAATGAAAAATAATATCGAAAACCATTTCAGAAAGTCTGTTTTGTTAGAGAAAAATCTAAAATCCGTTATGGAACGACCAAAAAATATATATCGCGTACGTGATGCGTTACCAAAGCACATTAATCACAACCAGTCATGTCGGTAGAGTCTCTTCAATCTCATGGTTTGTGTCCTTTTACTCAAGCTAGGGTGTGTGTGATAAACAAAAGTCACGATATACAAATACAAGCGCACAGTCAGAGGTCAATATCCAATGGGAATAGTTTCGGTTTTTATGAGAAAAACTATTTTTTTTTTTGTTTTATTTTACTAGAAAAAATTGAAAGAATTGTTGGCGTTTAATGAAAAAGAAAATAAGTCGAGCTTTTAGGGAATCACTTTTGATTATGCTTACAACTGAATTGTTGGCCCAGACATAAACGCCAGTGCTTTTTGTGTCCCTATATGAGAATTTATCCTGTTTTTTTTTTTTTTTTTTTTTTTGTAATAACAGACACCTTTCTTTTTTGTTATTGATACACTTTCGGGACCGCCTGCAGACATGAGCATGTTTCTATGTCTGTAGTTTGGATATGCAAATTCCTTTTTCGACTAAGCCTTGAAAACTATTTATTGTTGGGAAAAGTTCCTTTCGTGTCGGCTACATTTCCTTTTGATTGCTTTTCATCACCGATATGTCGGTAGTAGCAGTACAGTCGTTCTGGGCGAGTTCCAATCTCAGATAGACGACGCCTTCCTTATAAATGCCGAGCAATGGCATACAACCAACTATCAGGATAATAAATCAAAACAGAAATTCCGGACAGGAAAATTAGTTCGAATTCGTCCTGTGTACGAAGTGTGTATGATAGTGAATTGCAAATCATCAAAGAATCTACTACTGTTGCGTGATTTTGGTTTTTGTTTGTTTTTTTCCTCCTATTTTATTAGTTTCTCCTTTTTCCCGAGTATTTATTTTTTCATTTTCGGATCTATTTTTGGACATGATTGCAATCAATTTTCCGGTTTAGTTTCACAACCCTGACTATTGTTATTGTATGTAAACGTTTGCAACAATAAATAGGGCACGTGTTTGGTTTTATTAAAATTTAACGTTGCAAATGACTTTGACCTTTCAACTAAGTGAAATCTTTGACTCTTAAAAGGAAAATACATTTTCCATAAAACAAATATGATAAAAGTAGAACGGAATTTATAATTGATGGATGGAAGTGATCAAAACGGATTATTAGTCATTTTATTTATATATGTTGATGTGTCTTTTTTTTATTTATTTATTAATTTTTTTTTGTGCTATTATTAGGATAATAACTATTAATGGAAATTTGTGGTTGATCGTTTGATTATCCAATATGTACTTTGGAAAGAAAATTTTAATAAAGTATATTTATAATATAAATTTCAATAAAATTTTTATTTAAATTTATTACTTAAGTTTTGCCATAATGAAAAAATATATTGTTGTTATAAAATTTTTTGCAGGATTTGATCTTTTTGAGGTAAATTATGATGATTTATTGGAATATTTTGTGTTGTAATTTGGCCATTATTTGGACGATGTTCGTTTTCAAATGACTTAAAATTTGAAGTTTATTTATATCAATGTAATCTTCCATGTAACTTTATTAGATAAAATCTAATGTGTTCGAATCGAACGATCTTGGTGGCCATTTAGCATCACCAAATTGAAAAATTTCGTATCCTAGGAAGTTGTTGCATACTAAATGAAAAATTTGTCGTGTTATGTGGCTTGTGGCGACGTTTTGTAAAAATCGCATTTAGTTCAGATTAAAATCTTTGAGTTTAAGCCAAAAAAAGTTCGATTATTATATAATGGCTTCTCCATAATTACTTGTGAGTTTTCAGATATACTGACTTATCTACCAAGCAAGATATAAGCCTGATCAATAAACAAAATTTTTTTTTAAAAAAAAGCGCTTATTATTAAAATCATTATTTTTATAGAAAGTATTTATAATTTTAACCTAAAAAATTCATAATATAAAATAGTAAATTTTTTACCAAACCAATTTTACCTTACATGGCATAAATGATTGACAGCTGTCAAATGACAGGGTTGTACTATTTTTATATTCCAGGTCGATTTTGTTTAGCTGCCATTTTGGTTTGAATGACATTTGTCTGTTGACATTTGACAGTTGTAGAGAGAGTTCTCTCAACAATTTATTATGATGCATTTTATGCCGCAACAACGTGTAGAAATTATTGACACATATTTTTAAAATAATTGTTCAATTATGAATAGGCAAAGAAAATTACGTTATTTTTTTGGTGTTAATCATATGCCGAGCAAGTCAACCATTCAGTATTAAATAAATAATTTTGAAAATATGCATATACTGGGAGATAAAGCGAATACTGACCGATAATTCAGCCAACGTACACCTGAAAAGATTATTTCAGCTGTAAGGCAGAGTGTTGCTGAATGTCCGGGTACCTCTCATCGATGCCGTGCACAAACATTGGGAATATCGCAATTATGGTTGTTAAAAATTCTCAAATACCTTTTTACCCGTATAAAATTTAATTGATACTACAGCGGCAGGCAAATGACCATGAACGGCGGGGAGACCACCATTTTTAGCAAAAATTCATTATGAGAGACGAAGCGCACACGTCGACTTGGCTGCCTTTGTTAATAAACAGAATAGCCGCTACTGAGGCACTGAAAATCCTCAACTGATATACCAAAGACCACTACACCCTTGTAGAGTAACTGTATGGGGAGGCATTTGGGCAATGCTGCAACAGTTACTGGTGACCGTTATCGGGATATATTGAAAAGCTTTCTTCTGCCCGAAGTGGATCAATTAGGCCCACCGAACATGTGGTTCCAACAAGACAGTGACACAGCCCCCGCTACGATGCAAATTTTGAAAGAAATTTTTCACGACCGAATAAACTAAAAAATCTGGTGATATCGACTGAACCCCATAATCCCCTGATTTGAACCCTTCCAATTTCTTCGTATTGGATTACTTGAAGGAAATGGTATACTCTAACAAACGAATCACAATCTCGATTCTTAAGGACAATATTCGACACGAAATATCTGAAATAACACCGGAAGTCTACGAAAATGACGCAGTGCAATGGCGGCCATTTGCCCAACATCATATTCCATACTTTTAAATGAAAATATAATTTTGTAATTTATATTTTATTGATTTATTATGTAATCTTTTATAATGTTAAAGATCATATAATATAATAAATAAATAAAATATAAATTATGAAATCATATTTCATTTAAAAGTTATTAAAAAAAAACTTCCATCTGCAACATAAAACACACCCTGTATATAATTTTCTAAATAATCAGTAAAATTATTGAAATAAAAAAAAATTTATTCAAAAATTATTTGATTTCAAACGAAAAACAAACTAAATCCCAAAATTTTTTGAAAAGTTATTTTTATAAGAAATTTTAAATACTTTTTTGTAAAAATATTAAAAAAATAATAAAATTTTAACAACAATTAACTAATTTAATATTTACAAGAAATGAATCAATATCTGCCATAAAAATAAATTGTATCTTAGTAGAATATAATCTGATATAAAATAAGTACTATTATACGGGGAGAAAAATTGATACAACATAAAAATATTATTTTGAACTCAATAAAATATGATAACAATAATAACATAGATGGCGTTAGCATAGCTGGTGAGACAGTAGTTTCATATGTTGGCGCCATTAAGTTATGTTCTTTTGAAAATGGTTTTTTCTTCTTCTTTATTGAATAAAAATCAACCGTAGATTTTAGTTTGTTGTAGTTCAGGGTTTATGCTAGGCTAAGCTAAAATATTTTTCGGAAAAATCACAAATTATTGCTACTGCTTGGTGACCAATACGAGTAGTTTAGTATTTTTTCATTTATGTAAGGATATCGTGACTTTTGTTTATCGCACCCAAAGTACCATGAAACGGACACAAAACACGAAGATTGAAGAGGCCTCTAAGAGTTGCCTTGCCTTAATTTATGAGCTTTGGTAACGTATCACGTACATACGTTATGTGTTTGTATATCCGTTGTTTTGATAACGAATTCTAGATTCTTGTTCTATACAAAAATTTTGCTTGATTTCATTTTTCTATTCGTACAAATTTTTAGATTAAAAAAATCTATTTCAAATATTTCCTGGTTTTAATCGTTAAAGAAAAAAAATTATAAATCATTATTCATATGGAAATTCCTTCTACGTTTACGTTACTGTGGGTAGGGTTAATAGTGGTATTATGTTTTTACGAGTTGTTGTTTTTGCTCTTTATGAGATTGAGAAAATAATTTTTTTTTTAAAAATTAAGTCCTTTAAGTAGAAAATATTGTGCTTGTGGTCTTATGTAGGGTAGTTGGTTTAACTAATCGAAAGCTTTTTTTAGTATTGTTTGATCAAGTATACAAAAATTGTACCAAAAAAGTCGATATTTTTTTTTACAATCAAGTACGATATTTTTTTTTAAAAATATTAAACTTTATAGTTTGATATCTTAAAGGCTGTGTTAAAATCTGGGAAATTTTTTTTCTTTTAAAGCGTTCAAATTTGTCCTATTAGGGATGACAGCTTTAATGACGTTATAAGATATTAAGAGGGTAAGTTAAAAAAATGTGAGGAGTGGTAAAATATCTTTTCTATAGGTAAAAAGATAATCAGACTGGAATTTTTAGGGATACAAAGGATTTCGTTATTTTTAACCATAAACTTGAGGCTCCAATAATTTGAGGAATTTTAATGCTTACGAGGGTCATTCAACAAGTACTTAGCCTACAAAAGAAAAACGAAAATTTTGGAAAGGTGGCAATTTATTTTTCCACATAATCTCCTTCAAGCTCGATACACTTGGCCCAGCGATGCTCTAACTTTTTTAACCCGTCCAAAAAATACATTTTCTCGAGGGAAGCAAAATAGGCCTCCGTGGCGACGATGACCTCCTCATTCGACCCAAATCTATTCCCGGCGAGTGATTTTTTCAGGTTTGGAAACAAAAAGTAGTCACAGGGGGCCAAATCTGGAGAGTACGGTGGATGGGGCAGCAATTCGTAGCGCAATTCGACCAATTTGGCCATGGCGACGGTGGAGGTGTGAGCCGGCGCGTTGTCGTAGTGGAACAGCACTTTTTCTTCTCAAAGCGGGACCGCTTTTTCTTCAATTCGACGTCAAATCGGCCCAATAAGTCAGCATAGTAGCGCCCCGTGATTGTTTTACCCTTCTCGAGGTAATCGATGTGGATCACACCATTGGAATCCCAGAAAACGGTGGCCATCACCTTTCGGGCCGATCGAACAGTCTTCGCCTTCTTCGGAGCACGTTCGCCGGGTGAAGTCCACTGTTTCGACTGTTCCTTGGTCTCTGGTGTGTACCAGTGAATCCATGTTTCGTCGACGGTCACGAAACGACGCAAGAACTCCGCTGGATTGCGCTGAAACAGCACCAAACACGTCGCCGATGTGGTCTCATGGTTGCGCTTGTTTTCCGGTGTGAGCAAACGCGGCACCCATCGCGCCAACAGCTTTCTCATGCCCAGTTCTTCGTGTAGAATATGATGCACCGTTCCTACTGCGATGGCCACAGTCTCAGCTTTCTCGTGAACCTTCAATCGACGGTCTGCCAACACGAGATCATGGACTTTTTTAACGTTTTCCTCCGTAGCAGTCGCTTTCGGGGCACCTGGGCGTGGCTCATCAAAAACCGATGTGCGGCCACGAACAAACTCGTTGAACCAATTCTTGACGGTCGCCATCGAAGGAGAAGGGTCACCATACACAGCATCCAAGCGATCTTTGATTTCGCTGCGCGTTTTCCCTTCCAAAATCAAGAATCTGATCACCGAACGATATTGTTCTTTTTCCATTTTTGTGCAACCGACCGACACGCTCGCTTTCAAAGGTTTTCAAAACAAAACTAATAAAGGGAATCGACTGAAACTTTGACAGTAGGCTACTAAAAGAATGTACTGCACGATAATAAATTTCTTTTGTGACAGCAGTTCCATCGGGCGGTGAGGCTATGTACTTGTTGAATAACCTTCGTATTTGGATGTTATAAAGAAGAAAGGAACGAAAATATGACTGGCACCATCAATGATTTTTCATAGCAACACCCCTGATTATAGGTGTCAGGTTGCAGTACCTCTTATACAGAATGATATGGCTTCTAAACATAAAATTCTACCTTTTGCTGTCGAGAGTAAGTTTTGGCTGAAGAATTGTTATTTACTTTCAAAAATATGCTTTTTGAGTCAGAGTACGGACCAAGTACTGCTTAATCAAAATTGGAACCACGAGGATCAGGTGCTCCATTGTCTTGAAACACACTGTGCCTGTTGTGGAATTGATGTATGATGCTATTCTCAGGCTCCGTATCCCAGAGGACGCAAAAATTAATGCGTGAAAGAAGTAGAACCGATCTGTAGTGAGACTATTGGCTTCTAATAGCTGGTCTTACCTTTGCGGACTATAAGACAGATGCAGTCCTAATCACGGGCAGGAAGAGAATAAAGAATATCACCATTAGTATAGGTGAACATGGGACGATATCGGGACCATCTTTTAAGTACTTAGGGGTGATGATTAACACAAGTCTGCAGTTTCAGGAACACCTACTATATGTTGTTGGGAAGGCTGCTCAGACAATGATGGCGCTGGCGCACTTAATGCCGAAACTTGGAGGACCCAGGCAGAGCGGTGGGACCCCGTTGGGGACCGTGGTCAGGTCTATCCTGCTGTATGCTGCACCAATATAGGCGGATGAGTTGATTAAAGTAACGTGCCAATGTGGATTTGTCTGAGTTTACCGTAGAAGCACACTGAGGATGGCCCATCGATTTATAGTTGTTTCAAAATTTTTATCTCTCCCAGTTTTTAAAGTCTCCTCATTCCTTTTTCATCCTTCGCTCGAACTTAAATTTTAATTTTTGTTTGTTTTTTATTTCGATTAATAATTTTTCCATCCTTTGGAGAAATTAACTTCATCGTCTTCACAATTTTAGTAAACCAAGCGTTCTTTGAGTACTCGTACGATCGTAATTAGCCTTAAGAACTTTACCATACGTTCATATTCCTTCCTCTTTTTTCACCTGCATCTTCCTAGTCCACCACCCAGAAATATTTTATTTTATTTCATTAATAATTAATAGCATAATAAGTGTGGTCATATGAGAAATAAACCATTAAACGACTGTTTATTTAAAATTATTGTAGCAGTGGCCTCTGTAGGTCACTCCGTGAACTATACTCATATTAGCAGTAAAATTTTGATAAGAATAAATACTTAATCGAAATCTATTGCAATAATGAAGAAAAATTGTATAAATTTAGTTGTAATATTCTTTTATAAATAACTTATTCTTTTTGTATAATTGTAAAATAAAAAAAATATTCAAAACTATTTTAAATTGAAAAATTCTAGTGATGATCTTTTTCATAATTTCTTTTGCTGTAGAACTTTTTCTATTAAATTTTCGTAATTTCAATAATAGAAACTTTGATAACACAAGATAAATTCTTAAAATTGTTTTTATAGCTTTTATTGTAAAATTTTATCCAAAGACGATTTAAGTAATTTACTAAGCATATTTTCTATAAGAAATAATAGCACTCTATCCATTTAAAATGAAAAACATTGTACGGATATTTATGTAATTGCAAAAAGATTTATAACTTTGGTAATAATTTTGAAATTGTCACAAAGTACATTTAACACTCTTAGTTTTATGCATAAAACCATATGAATAAATAGAACTTCTTGTTTAGTGACATCGTTGAGAACTTTCCAATTGAGTGGCTTAAACTTAAACTTAACGCTAAGACGGATAATGTTCAAGTTAAAATGAGCACGGGTTAAGTTTCAGAAACTTGCAATTAATGTACGGCACAACAATTAAGTTATTTACTTTACAATTTAATTGACAACAATTTCATCTTCTACGACTGTACATAAAATGTGGTTTCATAAAATATTGCTTACATTAAGGATTTCTTGATATATTGTATGTTTTTCATTGGAGTTATTGTGGTTTACTTTGTTACTGGCTACAAATTATATGAAAATTACTATTTAGCTAAAAACCTTCTATAAAATATGCAATTTTATTGAAAAAGAACTATTTTTATTGTACAAAATTTAGTAAGGGAGGAGGAATGTTGGAGGACAGGTCTCAAATAATGGAATTAGTAAGATCAGAAAGACGAGAATATAATTTCCTATTAGGAATCACATCATGAAAAAAGAGATTTTAAGATTGCGATGAAAAAGACTATTACGAATATACAAGTGTTGTATGATTAATACCTGGCCAGGATAAGAAAATAACATTTTTATTTGTGAAATTTCTTTTATTTGTTAAGACACTTATGTTTAAGTTCAATATATATAATCCAACGTTTTTCTATATTTTGTATTATAAATCAAAAATACAAATTCTTCTACTCCTCAAAATAGGCGTTCGTTTCGGCAATCACCTAATTGCTTGTCCCGAATCTTTTTTCGACGATCCATTTTTTCACAGGGATAAATATTGTAAATATGCTGGATGCGGAAGCAATTCGTTGGAGTGAGTATCCTTACTAAAGAAATTTTCTGATGGCGATGACGCAATTGTGACGGAGTGCATTGTTTTGATGAAAGAGAACTTTTTTCTTTGCCAAATGCGGACATTTTGTTTTAATTACATTATTCAACTGTTAAAACTGTCCTGTTATTATTTTTCCTTTTTTATCATATTCGATAAAAATTATACAATATGCATTCTAGAAAACAGTGGTTATATCCTTTCTTGGTGATCGAACCGCTTTTGCCTTCTTTGATGCTCTTTTGCTTGTAGAATTCTATTGTTTTGGCTGAACTTCGGTTTCTGGTGTATAATGATGAATTTTCAGTTTCATCAAAAATTACGAATCGACACATAAATTCATTTGGATTTTGCTTAAAAATGTCCAAACACTGCATTAAAGTTATTACACGAACACGTTTTTGGTAAGGTATTAAAAAACACGTTTTTGGTCAGGTATTAAAATAAAAATACATTAATAATGCTTATACAGCCGCGTTTCAATTCGGCTATCCATTATTTTATGGTCAAAAATAAAGGTGCAGAGTTCTCATAAACTTCTTAGTATTCCACTTTTATCTCATCATTAATTTTCTTTTAAAAAAATCAAATACTTTTTATAACAATATCGATATTCAATTTTTCCATTGTTTTAAAATTACAAAAGTTTCTCACATGCCAAACTAAATGATGCAGCCGCTTGAAAATTTAACAGAATTCTTATGAAATATTATATTTACAAAAAAAAATTATTTGAATAATACCATTACCATATCTTGCTGAAAATTGGGTATTAATCATACAGCCCTCTTAAAAGAGAGCATCAACAAATTTTGGATTGAAGAAATTGGATGCGATGAAAATTAAAAACTTAAATAGGGTTCAAGGATAATAGTAAGTCTAAATAGGATTAAATAGGGTGTTGTATTATATAAGAGTACTTTTATATCTATTGTGAGTTTAGATCGTTTGTCTAGAAGACGAAGCAGTTGATGGTACCGTTTGTTTAGTTCTAATCTTCTAAATCTTGTGTGTATATTCAATGTTCAACGTTTGTCTAAGTACAGTCGCAAATATTTACAATAACTCTAGTATATGTTATTGTAGTATTTCACTATCATTAAGATATATGGGAGAATATGGCTTACCGGCGGAGAGTAAAAGTTTCATGGACACATTTGCGCTCGTTTACTTTTATTCTCCATTTGCTTAGCCAGTTCTGGAGGATTTGAATATGGGTTTGGAGAATTTTGGAATTATGTTAAAGATTTTTGTACGGACAGCACATTTAGTAAGAAAGGAGTTCGAACGGATTAGAATAGCCGATTTATAAATGGTGTAGAGGATAGGACGAATACACTACCTTGCGGAACACTACCGAATGTAGTAGAGATGTTCGAGACTGGTTTGTAAGGTGTAATTTAAGTAAGCAAGTGTATATAGTCTTGAAATCCATTCTAACTTAGAATAAACATGAATTAAGAACACACAACTAAACCGTTTACTATTATATAAATTTTTCAAGAAAAAAAATTTTAAAAGATTTTTTCTTTAATTAAGCATGTTTTTATAAAATAATTTTTATGACAATTTTTGTATAATGATTTTCAACAGCGTATATTTAAGTTATTGATTTTATAAAAGGCGATTTCCTTTGGACCAATTTTGCTACTACGCGGTAGTTGCAACTGTCATCATCTACTCTACCTCAAACAAACGACCACATCGAACGGAGAGTTACGCATACAATTTACGTTAGGTGGATTCTAGTTACTAAAGTGAAAATAGATACTTTTGCGGGTTCGTTGGTTATGTTGAAAAGTCATATTTTTGTCAGTATTGTTTATGTATGAATAAACTCAGTTTTTATTGTTTATGTGTGAGTAAACTCGGTATTGTTGATGACTATTTTGAGGTTATGTTTCTACTAGTGTTTAGAATTTGGCTTTCCTTTGCTCATCTACCGCTTAGTAGCAAAATTGGTCCGAAGGAAAACGCCTAAAATGTTACCAAATGAAATAGTTTTTGAAAATTGAAAAATTACATCAAACGAAAAAAGGACTTATATACATTGTATAACATATATTTTTCGGAATATTATCCATTTCTATAATAAAAAAAACTTTTTGCAATACAATTTTTTGTTGTTGGAAGAAATAATAAAAAAATTCTAATAAAGATGCTAGAAATATGAGGACTTTTGTATCACTAAAACTATAGAAAACTTTAAGTACTGGATGTTGGATACTTTTACTTATGCACTCAACCAAACTAAATCCACTTAAAATAAAGTATACTTTTATAAAAATTATGTTATGTAAGAAGAGTTTTTTTCTAATTTTATTTGAAATTTAGCTTCAGGGTCTAAGACTTCTCGGTATATGCCCTGGATAAAGAGTGTATAAAAGCGAACGCAAATAAAGGAAAAAAAAATATTGAGTTTTCCCTTAGAATTTTCTATAATATTTTATATTTACATGTCCTTATCTACTATGCATATGTATGTGTATTGATGTTATAGGTTCATTTTCTATTAAGAGTAAGTGCAATATTGAAAAGTTTCTTGACATTCTCTCATCGATTTGCTTTTGCAACATCATCGATATTATAGAAGGCGGAACGTACGTGTATTATGTCAACAAGAGAATGCTTAGTAGTCGATTAATGGTAAGAAGATTAAAAAAAAATAATCGATTCGTTTTGTATAAAAATCTTTTGAAAATTTTATTTAAGAAGAAAAAAAATGGACCTGATAATACTTTCTTGAATAATAAAGTTCAATTTCATCAATAAAATTAATCTTAAGAAGTAATTTTAATATCTGCTGACATTTATCTATTAAAGATGGTCTAATAGGATAGTATCACCCAATTGACTTTGAGGAGTTTTATTCTTTATACTTTAAAGATGCTGACTCGTTGTTATATAATATAAAAGTTCTGCTAGTTTGGTTCGTTTTTAAAGTGCAATAATGCGTATAAGATTTTTTTTTCTTTCAATAAACCTCCAATTTTAAATAGTTTCATTTTTCTCTTATGGAAATTAATTCAATTTTATCTTGAGTTAAATTTATTTTATCTTCATTTTTAAGTCAATAAGCCCTAAACGTTTATATGTAAACATTCCACTAAGCGACACTAAGGACATCTTGTGGGAGTTATACGTACTGAGTGCATACTTTACTGTATCATAAGCACTAGAGATCATTACTTCTGATTTCATTATTATATGTGTAGGTTAAAATAAAATGTGATTTTTTTACAAATCATCAGCTTTTTATACGTATTCTTTTAACGATAACATAAACTCAATTTAACATCATTGAGCTTAGGAGAAATAGAAATTTTTTAAAATTCTAACTAATAAACGTATTGTGATAAGTTAATCAAAAAATTATCTAGAAAATATTGTTTATTGAACAAATTTTACAAGAAATAAACAATAGCTGATATAAGAGACAGATGTCATTCTGTGGTTACTTGACTTCTCTAATGAAATTGGTCGAAGGGTTAGTAGCAGGGTGCAATTAGAAGTGCTTAAATTTTATAGAGCTATCTGGTCTAGGAGCTCTTCTAAGCGACAGTCATTCAGAATATGGCAAATGGTGAGTTGGACGCCACTGGAATTGCATGAAGGACGAGGTTGGTTTCTAAAGTGGAACTGATGGGTAAATGCGGTATACCCAGTCCGGACTCTAAGTAGTTTCCTTTCTCAGATATTTCGAAAATATTTCTCGGTGTTACGCTTCGCATTCAATTTTTTTTCTATACAAAAAGTCCACATTTTTATATATTTTTTTATGGTATCGGGATGAATAGTTGAACATAAAATATTTTTGTAACTTGAATTTTATTTATAATAACAGGATATGGGCTTATACTATTCCTGAGTGCATTTATAGCGGATCGAAACGGCAAATAGCACATTGTTCGGCTGGAAAACTCGCGAAAGATGACGCATTGCAAGTAATTTTGGTGAAAAGACTATCTTGGGTAAGGATTGAAAAGGTTGCTGCAGCGATAAAAACGTAAAATTCACATGCTAGCGATTCTGGAGAAGAATAAACTCGGTGGTTACGTTACAAGTAACACGTCGAAACCAGCGAAATTGGAAATCAAGGCTGACAAAATGAATGCAGAAAGACGATAATTTTTAGCTGTTAAGCCCACAGCTCCGGATGGACGAGGATTGTCAGAGGCGATCTGGCATAAAAAATATCCATCTACGAGTCTAAGGGAGCAGCGCGAAAATCATCACTATTGAAGAAGAGCTTGCCCAAATTTAAAGTCCCGTGAAATATCAAGAAGCTAGAAGCGATTGTTTATTAAATATTAGGTTATAAGTGGAGTGTTCGAATCGAAAGCCAAATTGATGAGGAATTAAAATTAAGAATTCAAGTAGGGGATATAACCGGTGGAGTACTATTTTTTAAAGATTTTTGAGCGGATTGGAAGGATACTTATTGGTCTGTAGGAAGTGGAATGGTTTATTGGGCTTAGAGATCATTTTTCCAGAGGATTGGGAAATGTGTTGTTATAAGGATGGAGTTACATAGTATAGCGAGGAGTATATTTTCGGTGATTAGGTGTCGTTCTTTTTCGTAAAGGATGCGTTGTTTTTTTTATGGGATATTGTTTGCAGTTCTATTTTTCATGAGTGATGAAGTATAGTATATTTGTTAATAAATTTTTATATTTTTGTTAATAACCAAGCATAAACTCCTCCAAACCGTCGCGATACCTTCAGCTCAGCTCTCTTTTATTATGTAGCAGGCTTAAGTCAATCTTTAACCCTGGCGGTTTATGATGTTGTAGTGCGCTTTTGTTCTTAAGCTTTTATTTTTTCATTCTGGAGAATCTAATAAGTTTTTTGCTGACTATTTTTTAACAGATGAGTCCTTCATAAATTGGGATTGTAATTTCAATTCCCTTTCCCGAGATAATTGCTTATATTTTCCGCTTATATTTCTTGTATAATTTTATGCGAATTAACGTCCTTTTATATCTTTAAAACAAGAAAGGATTAAATGGTATTATCCTCATTGAATCAATAAAAATTATTTTTCTTCAGCACTTAAAGCTTCATTTTTCAACAACTGTTAGTTTAGGAGGTGGGGATAAATAAATGGAATACTTAGAGGGAGGTCCATGACCCCGATTTCGAAAATTGGCTGTGTTCTAGGAGATTTAAAAAAACGGGTTTCAAAGAATATGAATACGATCGCTGATCGCGAGAGAGAGTTTAGTAATATTACGACGTAGCATGGCTCTGGTGTGTTTTTAGAATATTCCAGAAAACCGGTTTCAGAGCAGTATGAATAGGAGCACTGCTCGCGAGAGAGAAAGAGAGTTTAACAGTATTACGATGTAGCTTGGCTCCTGCGTGTTCTAGAAAATTCTAGAAAACCGGTTCCAGAGAATATGAATATGAGCACTGCTCGCGAGAGAGAGAGTTTAGTAGTGTTACGATGTAGCATGGCTCTGGAGTGTTTTAGAAGATTTCAGAAAACCGGTTTCAGGGAAAATTAATACGAGCGCTGGTCGCGAGAGAAACTTTGGTAGTGTTACGACGTAGTATGGATCCAGCGTGTTCTAGAAGATTCCAGAAAACCGGTTTCGGGGTAGTATGAATACGTGTACGAGCGCTAGTCGCGAGAAGAAGTTTTAATAAGTTAAGGTTTAGTTTTGAGTTGTAATTAGAATAGTGGTTGGAGTAGATGCTGCGTAATTTGTGTAGCATTTAATTGTAAATAAATAAAGTTTTGTATAGACGTCTCGTAATTTGCGTAGTCTTTTACCTTATCAATCGAATCTAGTTTTTTTTCTCACTTTTTTAGGTTATATATACTTTTGTTTAGGTAACATATACATAATGAGCTTCCCATTCTGAAATTCCATACTCAAAGATTGATTTTTCTGGTCTAAAAATGAATGCAGCCTGTTTTACTATTCGATCCTAAAGATTTTTTTTTAAAAGTGCAGTTACTCAAAATTATTTTATCGACAACTATTTTCCGAATAAAAAATTCAGAAGAAATATACAATTTTTCTACACATTACACTATTTTTTCAATAAATAAATAATATAATTATTTTGATTTTTATTAACAGATACAAATAATATTTTACTAAAACCAAGTAGTATATTACATTTGGTGTAAGGAAAAAGCTGAATTTGCAACATATTGTTTTATTGTTAACACCAAATACTATAAAAGCTAATTTTCCCAAAATGTTCAATACTTTTAAAATGGAAAGTTAAAAAGTATGCTTTCTATAATAAACTAGAGCATTGCACTATAAAGTAATGGAAATGTTGATGAAAGTATTTTAACAACTTGAGAAGATTTCCCAAGATATAGCAGATTTAAGAATTATGGTCACGCCCAACGGACATCCTCCGATAGTAAGTATTTCTTGATTCGAACTTTCATTTATTCTATACTATCTTCTCGGAATCAGGGAATTTTCACGAACATCCTCTGTCCTTGCTCTCGATATGCCCGCTGTAATCCATTTTGAAATAAGAAAATTTGCGCAAGCACTAAAGTTTATCCGATACAATATCGTCCATTAGAAGGATTTTTAAGTGCACTAAGAAGGATATACGAATATAGCTACTATGGTGAAGAAGTTTTGCTAATAAATTTCTGTTGACGTCTTCTCGTAAAATAAGACAATGACATATAGTAGATACAGAATCGCTGTCGGTCTAGCGAAAATATAATAAATCTTTCCTGTTGAAGCGACTTTGCAAAATGTTCAAGCTTAGTACGTTCACACGAAGATTTCTGCAATATTTCTTACTGTTATCATACCAGTGTTTAACGGTAATTTTTTTTTATCTATTTCAAAAATTATCTTTTGTTTAATATGTAGCAAGAAATGCATCTTGAACATTTTCTGCAAGGACATAAAAGAGTCATTTGATACTAAAGTGGTTTAAATAATCTGCTAATAAAAATTTACAATTTGATTGTTATAGTCAACAATGTAAGTAAAAAGAAAAATCTGCTCTGAATGTTTTGTGATTTTATCACCTTGTAATAATTAATCAAAGATAAACATCGACTATCTAAGAGTATAATAATACTAAAGTAGATGAAAAAATTCACTTGAGATGAAATGAGAAAAAAATAAAAATAAACATGAAAATAAGACCAAAAATTGACAAAAGCAATTTGCTCATAAAATTTATCCTAAATGATTGCACACGAACACGATGATTAATGATTGATCTTGTAGAGGATGTTTCACCATCCCCCCCCCCCCCTTACTTTTACCAAAAATAAGGACGGGATAATGACAATATAGCCGACGATGGGAGACAATAATGACAGTAGTATATGTCTTCTTTCTGATTAATGATTCTCCTATCAATTATTATTCAGCATCTGGTTTCCATTTTTTTATTCATTAAATTTTTAATGAGGTGGAAAAAAAAATCTCAATGTATTGATTGATCTAGGTATAATATTGGAAAAAAGATTCTCATGATAATAATAAAAAGTTTTTTATATCCTTTGGAAAATCGATTGCATTTCTTGTCTAGGCAGAAATTAGTAAAATATTGATCAACTAGATTGGAGGATTTTTTTGTCATTGAAAATGAGAGAGGATACTGAACTGTGCTAAGTCTACTTTAGATAAATAAGAATTAGTATAAATCTATATAACAAACTACCATGCTTTTATAGTAAAATATTTGAGAGTGGATTTTTTTTTTCAATTTTCGTTTGTAGTCTGGGAAACGTATTAAATTTTTATAAATTCCTGCTTCTATCAAAATGTTATCTAAAAAAAAACAGTTTAAAAATTTAAAAATAGAAAATATTCACCAAATGTACTACGAGGATTGTATGATTAATACCTGGCTTAGGCAGGAGATAGTGCTGCTACTATTAATAAAAATATATTTTTATAAAATATCGGATTTTAAAAGAATCTTGTGAAGTTTAACAGGTACTATTTTGTTTAGTTTGCAAATGACCGTCATTTGAAGTGAACAATTTTTTTGATTTTACGATTTTATCACTATTTTTGTTTTTAGAAAAAGACAACGAGTGATGCGATAAAAGAGGAATTTACGGAAGTTTATGGGGACTCTCAACCTTTGTTCGCGAATATAAAACATTTGACTGCTCAATTTAAACCCAGCTGTACAAGCATTTTTAATTAGGAAGGTACGG
Source organism: Atherix ibis (assembly GCA_958298945.1). NCBI lineage: Eukaryota > Metazoa > Arthropoda > Insecta > Diptera > Athericidae > Atherix > Atherix ibis. The sequence continues at coordinate 132,594,666 of OY282605.1, forward strand.
TAAGTTAGGGACTATTGTGAACAAAGAGTTTTACTGAGAGATTTATAATTAAATTTGTTCTCGAATAGAATATAAAATTTCATTTTTTTTAATGTCATTTAATAGTGAAATTTATTTTGAAATGTCATTCTTAGCGCCATGACAGCTTAGGCCAGTTGACGACAATCTTAAAAGCACCCTGGTTGGAGTCGAACTGGGTGCCGCTGCATTTCGAACGCAGACAATCTGAGTATCGCTAAATCAGGACACATAATTTTGTTTTATTATTAAAAGTAAATTTTATACTATAAATACTAAAAGAAAATGTAAAAGTTTTTTTTTAAATGCATTGAAAAATTAATACGCTTTATAGCAAGAACTTCATTTGTTTATAGATGATATCAAAATGAAAACGTTTTACTCCCACATTCTATCAAATATACTTATTACAAGTTCTTAAAGAATGTATTCCCCTTAAAGCAGTAAATAGCATCTTTTAAGATTAGTTAATATTTTCATACAAAGAAACACTCCGTAAATGGAAAGATTTGATATTCGAATTGTTGGTACCAAAAAGTATGGACTAAAGAATCGTTAATTAAATTTTTGACTATTAAAAAAGTGAATATTCTCATAAACATGTAAAAGGATCGGATCGGGATGCATCATGAACTATTCTAATCTGCACTTCAATTTCATGCACATTCAGCTTTATTTAGATTATTACTTGCAGGGAACTGTATAAGAGTAAATGTTTACAAAGATTACGACAACAGTCGAACATTGTAGCGTTTTGGTTGGAGCCAGCTTTATGTTTGCAGACAACATTTTCCAACTTTCAAGATAATATAAAAATATAGAAGAAAATATATTTGAAAATTTATCACTAACGAAGATATTTGTTGATTATATAAGATCCAAGGGGTAGAAAGCACAAACTAAATCTGTTCTGTAAACGACCACAAAATATAATCAAGAGAACAAAGTTGAATCGAAATAGAAACCATCCTTGCTGAAATCGTCCTTTATGAAGGTATCTCTAATACGTTACGAAACGATTGGTACTGGTTTATTTTTGGGAATGTTTTTTTTCTTGTTTTTAAGAGAAAAAAAGTATAAATTCTGCTTTTTTATCGAGTATCTAGGTCAGTAGATTCATTTAGAAAATTTCGACTTTTAACATGGAAAAGTTTTCGAATTGATAACGGAAACTTAACCGAGACATTTATGGAAGATTCTAGAGCATATAAATTTTTATTAATTTATTGAAATTGATACATTTCCATGGAAATATATTATATATATCTCTTCTCCTATATTTTATGGTAATTCCATAAAAATACCGACAAGTATTTCAAAATAAAATAATAAAAAAATAATACGAGTGAATCTGATGTATGAACTCATAAAATACGATTGAGTACAAAACAAACTTTCATAAACAAATAACGTTAATCCTGTATATTGGTGTGAATCATACATAGTCTATGGACTATAGGAATAGAAATTTAAATTTAATTTCTGGTACTAGGTTCTAATCTGCTATTCAAAATTTGTATTTGTTGTAAAAAACTACAATATTTGAGATGAAATATTTTTTTTTTTATTTTCTAAGGCGAAATGTAGTAAATTTTTTATTATATATTTTATTTATTAGTAAAAAATGAATAAATTAAAATGAACACTTGGTAAATATTTTATTACTAAATTTTTTATTTAAAAAATTTTTTCATGTAATTATTTTCAAAAAAAAGGTAAAATAATTTTCGTATTCGTCAGTGGAAGAAATTAAAAGAAATCCAATAATTTCTAGGTAGTAGCAGTAATTTCTCTTATTAATAATAAGTCTAAGTAATAACCAAAAAAAGTGTCCATGCAACTTTTACCATACATCCCCTGATATTGATTTTTTTTGGGCAAAAAATTCAAATTTGATCACTTTTATCATAATCAGTTTGACAATTGAATTTTTCATAATTATTTTATTTTATTCTTATAGAAACAATAATTTGCATTTAATAAAAAAACATTTAAATTTATAAAAGAGTTGATTTTGTAAAAGACCTAAAGAAAATTAAAATTTTTTTTTTGATGCTGATTTTCAAATGCTCTTGAAAATCATCATCTGTTAGGTAATGACCTAAGTTTAAGAATTGCCTCCATGAATGCGACAATTCAACAGCGTCAAATTGCACGATCTTGGAGAGCCATTGATATCACCAAATCTTGAAATTATATACCTTTTGGTGCTGTATTGTGAAAAAAAAATTACATTCAAATCAAGGCAACAAAATCGGCTACCAAAGCACTACAAACTGACAGTACAGGAGTCTCTTTCTTCATGTTTAAAGAAATATAAGCCAATGATACCTTCAGACCCAAATACACAGCAGATAATCATTTTTCGTACATACAATGACTTATTTTAGAGTCAATTATATATTTTTAAAGTCCCATAAATGACAATTTATGAATTATTAATGTATTTACTGAGGGATAAATGAGCCTTATCGCTGAAAATTTTTCATTGTTGAAAACTCAGAATCCAAAATCTTTAGTTTTGTAACCTAATTTGTACCAATTTTTTATGCTTAAACGATCTATAATAAAATATAAAAATAAATAATAATAATAATTAGTTACTAAATAATTTCCTAACAAGGGGTCATAATAATAGGATCCACTCGAAGCGACTTTTTTTTATAATAATTATTGAATGCAAAGAATTCATAAATAATAATATTATAAAAAATTTTTAATTATATATGAAAAATTTAATAACGATTTGTATGCTTAGAATTGTACCAAAATTCATGTCTGTAAGTCCATATTGGTTAAAATATCACATTTGATAGTAAAAATTTCTGTTTCTTGTTATATTCTAAAATATTTTTTAACAAGAGTTGTTGATAATTTTATTTTAATTTTAAAAAGTTTTTCTTTATTATTTGAGAATGAGTGAACATAATTTTAGTTGACAGATTAATTTTTAGTCATTAACATTTACTCTCTTCTTTCTAAGTTGTGTATTTTTAAGTAGACGTTTTTCTTTTGAATTTTTTTTAAAAGCTATTTTTCGAATTATTTTTATTTTTGGGCAGGAAAAATTATCTAATACAATATTATGAGTATAGGGATAAGTTGTTGCCCTTTTTCAACTGATGTCGTTGATAGACGAAGTAGGCGACCTTAACCTACAAACCACCTTGCTTAATCACATATCTATATCTCCGCATGGAATCGGCGCCAAGCAGTAATTCGTGGGGCAGGGATTAATCGAAATCACTACTCTGGTGAATTATTACTATGGTTTTCTTTCACGCTTTTCCAAGCGTAGTCTTTTTAGGACTGTTGTTGCAAAATTTCTACAGCCTCCGAAGCCGTCCTCAAGTTCAACATCAGGTTCACGACATTCTCCGATGTCAGAAGTCCACCATCGCACTTCTGAGCCTCTTCTCTTTCTGCATTGAATTGGGCGCAGCAAAAGAATACGTGCTCCTCGCTCCTCACCATCCCGTCACAAGAAGGGCACATTGGGCTAGAATCCAATTTAAAGTGGAATTGATAAGCCAGAAAACATCCGTACCCCCTCAAAAATTAGGATAGGTAGAAACCAATATTACCATGTCGTCGGTATGCCCACGGTATTATCCACCTCCTCTTGGACTCGTTTCTTTTCTCTGTGAAAGCTTCGGATCGCGCCACAGCGTCATACCGAAATTACCGGCGGTACAGCCTCTGTCGCTCATCTGTCAGTATTTCAATCGATATCACTCCGACCACAACACAAATGGTCTTGTAAGAAACTATTCGGAATGTGCAGATCACCCTCAATGTGCTCCTACGATACACTGAGACAACTCCACATATGAAGGTTGCTCTAATTAACCCATCTGCCCATAATGGCGCAGCATACAGCAGAATTTACCTGACCATGGTCGCCAACAGGGTCCTTCTGCTCTGCCTGGGTCCGACAAGACCAGCGACCATGGTCAGGTAAATTCTGCTGTACCATGGTCGCCAACAGGGTCCTTCTGCTCTGCCTGGGTCCGACCCATCTGCCCAGCGCCATCATTGTCTCAGCAGCCTTCTCTCCAACATATAGTAGGTGCTGCTGAAACCGCAGCCTCGCATCAATCACCACCCCTAGGTACTTTAGAGATGGTCCCGATATCACCTAATGTTCGCAAATCCTAATGATCAAATTTCTCTTCTCTTCCTGTTCGTGATTAGGACTGCCTCTGTCTTATGGTCCGCAATGCTAAGACCAGCTGCTAGAAGCCTACCTGTAACTAAAGCAACAGTTTCATCACAGATCTGTTCTACTTCTTTCACAAGAGAAGACCCAGAACCAAGCCCTTTGGGACCCCCTCGTGATCCTGTATGATCTCTTCATACAACTCGTTTTGTTCAACAGAATTCTACTGATTTTATCGTAGTACGGGCTGAGCCCAGGGCGTCAACAATACGATACCATTTTGCTGAGTTGAAAGCGTACTTCACATCAAGGGTTATAATGGCAAAACACTTTATGGAGCCCCTATTTCCACCTTTAGCCTTCAATAGCTTTACAAGCTATGGCAACGATCAAATCAATAGCATCGAAGGTGGAGAGGGTCCTGCTAAAGTCCTCAAATGGTGTCCTTTTTTTTGATAGTAGCACCAGACGTTATCGATGAAATAGTTGTGATTGTGTTTGAGGGTATATGTGTAACCTTTCAAACATGGTAACTGAAATAATTATAAGACGCTGAATTTTTAGAATTACTTGATGAAGATCTAACTTAACCGCTCGAGGAGTTGTCAACTGCGTCAAATGTTGGAAGATCTACTGTTGGTGAAATGTGTTTGCATACAATGGAAATGGTCCAAAAAGTAGAAAACTAGGTCCCGTATTGGTCACGTGTGAGATTTTCTCATCACTTTTATTTAGAAAAAAAATCAACTTTTTTGGAAATGGTCCAAAAAGTAGGAAATTGGCTTCCGTATTTGTCACGTGCGAGAAAATCACTTCTATGCTTTTATTTAAAAAAATCAACAGCAACTGTTACTTAAAAATAGTGTAACCTACTCTCTTATTTTTTATATCGAAAGTATAAAAATTACTTATAAAAATAATTTTAAGGAAAAATTATACCAAAATTCATGTTTGTAAGTCCATATTGGTTATTAATATCACATTTTATAAAAAAAATTTTCTTCTATTATATTTTTGTTAATTATTTTACAAAAGCTATTCAAAGTGTTAATGAAATTAAATTAATATTATTGGGCTTTTGTTAAATATTTTGGAAAAAAATGTATTTAATTTAAGTTTAAAAATGAATTATGAGTCAAACAATTGTTTTTTCGTCCTTTTCTAAATTATATATTTTTTTGATCGGAATTTATTTTTAGAAAATTATCCTTGCCTGATGGATGAATAATAATCAAATTATATTTAAAAAATAAAAAAAAAATTTACAGAAATTAGTGTTCACTTATAAAAATAATTGCAAAGAAAAATTACGCATAAAAATAAGTTTTCATTTTACATAATTTGATTTAATTTTTTTTTTTATTCAGAAAATAAACCACAACAAAAAGAATTTTTTCTAATGATTTTATTAAATTGTAATATCTGAAAAAGTCGTCGTATTTGAGCAGATTACATATCAAAGATATGCAAAATAAATTAAGTAAATTTAATAAATTAACAAAAATTTTATATTCGAAAAAGTAAAAATAAAAAAAATCATCCATTATTCGTAGGATAAATGGCCAATAAAATGTGGTAAATAAATTTAAATAAATTATGGAAATTCAAAAGGGGAGTCACTTCCGTTGAACATGTTCGATAAGAGAAATAATCAAACCGGAGGTAATTTGCATTTTCAAAATGGGTACTCCACTTACCTCCCCCTACTTACAGAGCTTTGGTGGAAGTTTTTCAATAAATTATTGATGAGAAAGCCACGTATCCTTTTGTTAGAGACTAATTCGAATCATTTTCTTCTATTGTTTTATTTTGGGGAGGTAATTTTCTTCGTACGCACACAAGTAGGAATTTATAAGGATATTATAGACCAGGCGTTATATTTCTGTAAAAAATTTTATTCATCTAAATATGTGTGTACATTCTCATGCGAATAAGCCTTTAAATTGCCATAAATTATCCATTGATAATAATATCGACATATGACGGCATGTAAGCGCACCTGTGAATAAAGCAAAAAACGATCTTCCGCAAGGATACAAAGTCCCCATTATAAATTTATTCAAGAAGCGTTCGTACACATGTGCGCACAGTTGATGTGATGTCGCGGCTAATAAAATCGTTGTTCGTATAAAACTCTTATTTTCATGTATCGCAGCTAGTAGACAACAAACTTTTTCTGATGGCTTTTCGACCGGATATATCAAATAAATCCATATTCATTGATGATTTGTTGACATTAACATTCCGGGAGGGAGGTGTATTCGTATTTATTTGTAATCGCTGCTTGTGCTCGTCTATCAGTGCTTATGTCAATATCATCAATTTCGATGCAATAAATTTGCTGGGAATGTGCTTCGTCTATTGAATTTTCAGTTTGTCAGAATAGTAGCGACTATAAACAAAACGCAAACACAATAATATATGTCAATGCCGGATAACGATGGATTTATTTGCATTGACGATAAACAAAAGCCTTCAGCCGCCAGACGGCGCAACATTCTCAACAATGCCAATCGTTATTCCGTCCGACACGTTTGTGTCATGTTGAGAAGTGTTGAAAATGTGTTTCCCGTAAATATTTGCTGTTCTAATTCTAACGAAATTTACGTACTAACCACCCATACGCCGTTACATAAAATTCCCAAACATTTACGTACTACGAGTAACCACCTTCACATAATACCTTTTTCAAAGAATTTTCCACAATTTTCAACTTTGTCAACGAAAAAAAAATTCCTAAAAATATTTGGAGATTATTTAAAATTTGTACAAAAAATATATTACATTACAAATTATTCATGTCCACCTCCACAAGAAGATAAACCCACAAGAAATATAAACCAACTAAAAGAAATTAAATGGAATTTTATTTGATTTCCTTACTTGGAGAGATTTAGGCGGATAAGCAGGAAGTCAAGAAATTGAAAACGAAACTTTTCCAGAAATACGGAGGAAGATGGGGAAATGAAGATTCTTTCTGTGTTTAATGTGTACTGAGTGGGATTTTGAGTGATTTTTTAAATTTAAATTTTTTTTGCTCTGGGGAATTTAAGAAAGAAAGCACAGGCATATTTTTTTTCTGTAACAAATAAAAACTGGAGTACAAATGGAAAACTGAGGTTTTTTTCATCAAAATTTGAGGTTATATTGTGAAAAAATGCTCACATATTCATGCTTCAAAGTAGTGTCCATCGCTAGCCAGGACTTTTTCCCATCTTTCTGGCAGCATACGGATTCCATATTGAAAAAACTTCTCGTTATTTGAGACGATCCACGAATCGACTAAATTTTTGGTCTCTTCATAAGATCGGAGGTGCTGCTCAGTCAGGCCACGCGTCATCGATCGGAAGAGGTAGTAGTCGGAAGCTGGAGAATACGGCAAATAGGGCAGGGCAACCCATTTCAGTGTTACCAGGTAGGTTTTATCCACCTTAGCAACATGTGACCGAGCGTTGCCGTGCTGCAAAATATCTGCTCGTATTGTGGCCATTTTTCCTTCAGCGAGCTCCTGCGATGGTTTCATCCAGTTGCAACAGCTCATAATATACTATGCCTAGCTGGTCCCACCAAATACATAGTATGAGCTTCGAGGTATGAATGTTAGGCCTGGTCGTCGATGTTGATGCATGGCCGCGATACCCCCACTATTTTCTTAGCTTCGAATTTTCATAATGAATCCACTTTTCATCGCCAGTCACAACACGATGCCGAAAACCCTTCCTTTTTTGCCGTTTGAGCAACTGTTTGCACATGAAAGAACGCCGTTCGACGTCCCTCAGCTTCAACTCCTATGGAACCAAATTTTTTTGTTTTTGGATCATTCCCAAGGCTTGCAAACAATGGAAAATGGATTGTTAAGGCACGCCAAATAAATCTATTAGTTCTTATTGCATTTGACATGAATCTTCATCCAGTAATGCCTCCAATTCTGCGTCTTCCACCTATTTCACCGGTCCGAAATGCTCCTTCTGTTCCACGTCAAAATCACCACTTTTGTAGCGTCGGAACCTCACCATAAGTTTCTAGAATTGTTCGACGCACGTCAGCAGCAGATGTTTTGCAGTTGAAGACGCTCTTTTTGCTCAAATTTTGACATTTTCACGCACAAAAAATTTATAACGCCGATAAAAAGTCACAAATGTAATGATGAGGAGTTGTTGACAGATGCCTATGCAAACGATTTGATATTTCTGATTCAATATTTTGGGCCAGAATTTACTGCTGGCGCCATCTATTGGCAAACGGCGGTTTCTCAATATTTCCTTTTCAGGTACATACACAAACCTCTTCCATGAGAGTCAAATTAATTTTAAATAAATTTATATTAATACATTTTGAAATTTTTCATTTTTTAGTTTGGAAAGTATAGCTCTGTAATTTAACAATTATCAATTTTATATATTATTTCGGTTCATATTATTTAAGCTTAAATAAAAATTGGTTAAAATTGTAAAAAAAACATTAAATGCTTAAAATTGTAAAAACTTTCTACAAAAGTGGTGATTCTGCCATAGTTATGTTGTGCACACAGAGCCTCATAACTTGCTTGGTCGATACATCAATAAATAAAATAACCGCATTTGTGGCTTCAAAAATATACCAAAAAAACCATGGTTAAGCTTCTGTATTCGCGAAGCTTAACCATGGTTTTTTTGGTATATTTTTGAAGCCACAAATTTTTTACTGAAAGACTTTTACTGAAAGGTTGTCACTGAAATATGTTTACTGAAAGATTTTCACTGAAATATTTTTACTGAAAGATTTCACTGAAATATTGTCCCTGAAAGATTTTCACTGAAAGATTTTTACTGAAAGACTATTATTGAAGGACTGTTACTGCAAGACTTTTACTAAAATACTTTTACTGCAAGATTTTTACTCAATATTTTCACTGAAAGATTGTCACTGAAAAATGTTTACTGAAAGATTTTCACTAAAAGATTTTTACTGAAAGATTTTTACTGAAAGACTTTTAATGAAAGGTTGTCACTGAAAAATGTTTACTGAAAGATTTGCACTGAAAGATTTTTACTGAAAAATTTCACTGAAATATTGTTACTGAAAGATTTTCACTGAAAGATTTTTACTGAAAAACTTTTACTGAAGGACTGTTACTGCAAGACTTTTACTGAAATACTTTTACTGCAAGATTTTTACTCAAAATTTTCACTGAAAGATTGTCACTGAAAAATTTTGCTGAAAGATTTTCAATGAAAGACAGATCTTCACTGAAAGACATTTACTGAAAGATTGTCGCTGAAAAATTTTACTGAAAGATTTTCACTGAAAGATTTGCACTAAAAAACTTTACCTGAAAAATTTTCACTGAAAGATTTGCACTGAAAAACTTTAACTGAAAGATTTTCACTGAAAGACTTTTAATGAAAGATTTTCTCTGAAAGACTTTCACTGAAAGATTTTCACTGAAAGAATTTCACTGAAAGATTTTCAGTGAAAGATTTTTACTGAGAGATTTTTACTGAAAAACTTTTACTGAAAGACTTGCACTGAAAGACTTTTACTGAAAGATTGTCGCTGAAAAATTTTGCTGAAAGATTTTCGCAAAAAGATTTTCACTGAAAGATTTTTACTGAAAGATTTGCACTGAAAAACTTTTACTGAAAGATTTTCACTGAAAGATTTGCACTGAAAAATTTTTACTGAAAGATTTTCACTGAAAGATTTTCATTGAAAGAATGTCGCTGAAAAATTTTTACTGAAAGAGTTTTACTGAAAAACTTTTACTGAAAAATTTTCCCTGAAAGACTTTTACTGAAAGATTGTCGCTGAAAAATTTTACTGAAAGATTTTCACTGAAATATTTTTACTGAAATATTTTCACTGAAAGATTTGCACTGAAAAACTTTTACTGAAAGATTTGCACTGAAAGACTTTAACTGAAAGATTTTCACTGAAAGATGTTTGCTGAAAAATTTTCACTGAAAGATTTTCACTGAAAGACTTTTACTGAAAGATTTCCACTGAAAGACTTTTACTATAAGAGTTTTAATGAAAGATGTCACTGAAAGACTTTTACTGAACGATTTTTACTCAAAATGTTTAACTTGAAAAATATTCACAAAGAGATTTTCAGTAAAAGACTTTTACTGAAAGATTTTTACTGGAAGATTTTCAATGAAAAACTTTTACTGAAATATGTTTACTGGAAAGTTCTTACTGAAAAATATTGACTAGAAAATATAGACCGGAAAATGTTAGCCAAAAAATTTATACTTAGCAATTCTTTTGGAAAAAATTTTTGTATTTATTTAGACAATTTTTAAACTTAAGAGTACTTAAAAATCAGCATTCGTTAAGTAATAGTAGAATTGAAGCCCAAAGTATACAAAAAAAATTACCTTAAAAGGATAAAGTACTGCAAGAAGTCACCTGATAACTATTTACAAAATGTTATATTTTACACTAAATGGTAAGATTTATACAATATAATAAAATAGAAATACTATCTTAATATTAATTTAAAGTATATTTTATTAAATTCTAATTTCCAAAGTACTAGTTGTATAATCCTCTATCTAATCTTACAGAAGAAAATGTTAGGTTCTTGTAATTTTCTTAGATTATTTTGTACATCAAAAAAAAAAAACAACCGACAATATTTCTAATTAATAATAATACAAGTATTTGAATATAATATAAAATATGCTACTAATATGTACTCGTAAATATTTTCAATTATATAAACGAAAAGATGATAAGTAAAAGTACTAGAACGCACGAGTATAGTACGAGTCTTTGAGGAAAAACTCACCCTCACTCACCCACCTTTGAGAAATTAAATTGAAAATTGCTGTTCTGTCTGTCAGTCATGTTGCGCCTTCAATGACGATTATTCATTTTCCTTTTATCGTTGCATATATATTTTTTTCTTTATAAGATATAAGAGAACTTTTCCAATTTGAAAAGAAAAAATGCATAAATATATTTTGTCGAAAAATATAAGAAGAGGAGAATTTCCCGAGGAAATATCAATTTCCATTTTGTTCTCCTTCAATCATCGTTACAGTAACCGCAGAAGGGCAAATGTGTTTTTAGAACTTTAAGAAGAACGGAAGAAAAAATATGAATAAATCCAACTTGAATTTTTCTTCCTTCGAATCATAACATATAATGTTGTTAAATGGAAAAAACCTAAGACATTTTTATATTTTTTTTTTTACTTTCAATGAGTATTTATTACTGGTATTTATATTTTTGTCATTCGATTAAAAGTTGAAAACGTTTCTGCCGTAGAAGGCGACCACCACTCATTATCCTTTCTTTTCATTATAGAAGTTTTGTATAAGTTTAAAAAGAAATGTTTGCCAGTCATGATGATGAATTCTTTTTCAAATGCAAAACTCATCGACTAATCCGATTTTAAAGTGATATTGTCAGCACTATCCTTTTTTATATAATCACACTAAAAATCCAGAAGAAAATTCCCAGATGAGAATAGTCTAATGACAAGGAAAAAGTTTTAAGTTCAAATGGCTATTGATGCTGTTCGAACCTCGTGACATGGTAGTTTTCTTTGGTCTATCAATGTCTGCTGGGTACCTTCTTTTGTGGCTCCTCGAAATTGATAACGAAATTCATATTCATACGACCAACTACCAAGTTGGTTAAGTGGATTTCGCGTTAGTACTTCCAATCGTACTTCATGATTTCTACCAGCCCACAAGTACGAAGAGGTGTACGGGCACGAATAGGGTGAATTGGCCGAAAGCCAAATAATTCAACAACACAGAAGCTAATGGCAATCCACAAGATTAACAACCCCAAAATAATGTCGAAGTAGTAATCGACTTCGTATACCACTGTCAGTGCAATAATATTCAGTTTTGTGAGAATTTTATTCGAATTAGTGTCATTAAGGGATTTGTATATCGAAAAATGAATGTCCTCCGAGATTTCGATGTACCGATATACATGAAAGGGTATTAGTCTGAATCTATTTTGTAATTTTCGTGTTGAAATTTCTGCCATAACAATTTTTTCATGTATAGAACCAGAAAGAGCAGAAAATTATCGAATTATTCAGGTTGTTCAGAATTGATTTATGAAATTTTCACATTTGTTCTTCTTAAATGTTTATATTTAATGATATTTTTTTATTTATGGAGACCATACGTTGCTGTAAAGAATTAATTTTCCAATAGATTTAAAATTTGTTTTTCAATTGTTTCGAAATTTTTATAAATTCATTTTGAATAAAATTTTATCTTACACGTATGTAAATTATTAATTCTTTATTTTTAAAATTGAAATTGAATTGAAATTGTAATTAAGGAAATATTATTCATTTTAAACATTTTAAATTTTTAATTCAATAATATTGTAAGTTCAGGTAAAAATAATAGGTGATAAATAACTTAATTGAGTTTTCGGATTTTATTTGGAAATGAAATAATTTCTAGCTCAATTAATTGGAAAGATTTTTTTCACACAAATAAAATTACGTAAAGTTGGTAAACCTTATAAATGTAAGGTAAATTGTGTCAATAAAGATGCGGTATTTTAATATATCATGCAAGCAGTGGTGCCTAAGTCGTTGACGGGCATTTCTATGAAAGTTAGTGGAGGATAGCTCTTGAAGAAGAGCATTAGTAGAATAGAAAATATGAGAGTGACACTTTTTATAACGTAACACAGCCACATCACTGATATAAAGGATATTTAGATGATGGTGAATCGACAATAAAAAGGAGCATCGAAAATTTTCCAAAGTATTTTTGATTAAAGAAGATTTTCGAGAAAAATTAGAAGGTTTTATAGAACCGCAAAGTTCTAGTGTGTAAGTCCAAAATGGTTTCAGTAGCTTATTTTATAGAAGTGCTACTGATATTGTACTGAAAATCTTGACTATAAAATAAGATTTTCACTGGAAGATTTTCAATAAAAGATTTACACTGAAAGAATTTTACTGAAAAATTTTCACTGATTTTCAAAAAAAGATTTTTTTGAAGATTTTCAATAAAAGTTTTTTATTAAAAGAATTTTACTGAAAAAAGAGATTTTTGCGGCAAAAGTCTCTTTTCTCTGAAAGACTTTTATTGCAAGATTTCTACTAAAAGACTTTTACTGCAAGACTTTCACTGAAAGACTTTTATTGCAAGATTTTGACTGAAAGATTGTCGCTGAAAAATGTTTACTGAAAGATTTCCCTGGAAAACTTTTACTGAAAGATTTCCACTGAAAGACTTTCATTGCAAGATTTTTACTCAAATTTTTCAACTTGAAAAGTGTTCACAAAAATATTTTGATTGAAAGATTATTACTGAAAAATTTCTACTGAAATATTTTTACTGGAAAATTCTTATTGGAAAATATTGACTAGAAAATATTGACCAGAAAGTATCAGCCAAAAAATGTATACTAAGCCGAAATATTTTTGCTGATTAATTTTTAATTAGAAAATTTTCAATACAAGATTGTCACTGAAAAATATTTACTGAGAAATGTTTACTAAATAATTTTTACTGAAAAATGTTTACTGAAAAATGTTTACTAAAAATGTTTACTAAAAAATGTTAACTGAAATTTTTTTACTAAAAACTGTTTACTGAAAAATGTTAACTGAAAAATGTTAACTGAAAATGTTAACTGAAAAATGTATGCTTAAAAATGTTTACTAAAAAATGTTTACTGAAAAATGTTAATTTACTGAAAAATGTTAACTAAAAATATTTACTGAAAACTGCTTACTGAAAAATGTAAACTGAAAAATGTTAACTTAAAAATGTTAACTGAAAAATGTATGCTTAAAAATGTTTACTGAAAAATGTTTACTGAAAAATGTTAACTAAAAATGTTTACTGAAAAATGTTTACTGAAAAATGTTAACTGAAGAATGTTAACTAAAAAATGTAAACTGAAAAATGTTAACTAAAAATGTTTACTGAGAAATATTTACTAAATAATGTTTACTGAAAAATGTTAACTGAAGAATGTTTACTAAAAAATGTTTGCTATAAAATTCTTACTAAAAAATATTTTCTGGAAAATGTTTACCGAAAAATGTTTACTAAAAAATGTTTACTAAAAAATTCTCACTGAAAAATATTTACTGAGAAATGTTTACTGAAAAATATTAGCTTAAAAATGTTAACTGAAAAATATTTGCTAAAAAATGTTAACTGAAAAATATTTTCTGAAAAATGTTTACCGAAAAATGTTTACTGAAAAATGTTTGGAGAAAATTTTATATTAAAAAATGCTGAGTAAAAAATATTGACTAACAAATTTTTTCTAAATTTTTGAGTAATTTTTACTCAAAAAGTCTTTGCTGACAAATTCATACTACAATAAAATAGTTTTACTTAGAAAATGTTACCGAAAATTTTGTCAGTAAGAGTTTTTTAATATTATTTTGCAGTAAAAGCTTGTAAGCAAAAATTTGCCAGCAAAATGTTTAAATAGTTTTCGGTATCAAAATATTTTGTAAAAACTTTTTTATTTACTATATTTTTTCAGTGATTTTTTATATAATTTGTTCGTTAAAGATTTTTGCTTATCAAAAGTTGTTGAGTTAAAATTTAAAGTATTTCATTTTTTTAAGTGCGAACATTTCTATATGAAAATCGATTTTGAAAAGTAATGTATAACTAATGTAATTTCTGGTAATTTATATAAAAATGCAGTGATATTTTTATCCTAAAAGTATGTACTCATAACAAATGTAACAAATGTACACGCGTATTATGTAAAAAAATTGTGGTGTATTTTATTGTATTACATTTATAATATATTCAGTAGCTATTTAGTTTAATTTACTTGTAAAGTAAAATAAAAACAGAAATAAATCATAATTGAAAATAATTTTGTGCATTGAGAAACTTATGAGTATGCATGTACTCAGAAATTGTTTATTCGAAATTATTTTCATATTAATAGAGAGTGAAAAACCACAGAAATTCACAAGTGAATATGGATACTTTCTGAAATTACCACAGTTTTTAGCATTAAACCATATTCGTATTATCTTTGGTTTTGGATTTGATAAAATACATTAGAACGCTTAGGATAGCTTCAATTTTCAGAATGTCTACATTAGCACATGTAAAAGTGAAAACAAAATAAATTGACTCAAGGACTGCAGCTAAACATTCTAATAAGTATAATAATTTCCTAGTTTTCTGTGAAAATTCCTAACTCATTCCCTTATGAAAATTTGCACTACCTTGGAAACGAATGTAAACTGTTTACGACTGCATGTACAACTACGTACAGACTAATGGTACCAATGGAGCTATGTGGAGCTGTTATAAATAAAAACACGATGAATTTTTCATAAAAAAATAAGTACAGCAACTGTACTCAGGCTGTTACCGACCGTTCAGAAAAGTACGAGTACGAATCCTAGTCTCAGGCAGTGTGTTATATCTCAGGAAGGACTAGAGAACAGAAATTTTTGTTGTTGTAAGATTTTTTATTAAAATTTATGAAAATGATTCGTTTTTTTATATAATATGTTTTTTTTCTCTTTTTACTAGCTACGATATGATAAGAAGAAAATAAAATCACTTTTTTTATTTAGGAACAATCCTTTGGGTATGGTAGGTACTCTTGAAATATTATGTAATCTGTACACACTCAAACTCGTAGATTATGCTCGTAAGTACTTGCTGGAAATTGTACTTGTTTATGTGCAGATATCAGTGAAATTTTACGAAATATTCAAAAAAAAAAAAATATTCTTCACTATTTATAATATTCGAGACAATGTCGATGTGGATGTAATCTTATCGTATATAATTTCTAATAAATAACCATGTAAGATGATGTAGCCTAAGGGAAGAAAAATTCATTGAATCCACCCTGGTGATTACGTCACAAGGAGATGAGCACATGTGTATGCACACACAGGACTGACTTATATACTAGAAAAACCGTGACAAATCTATAAACAACGTCTTACTAGTTTTTGTTAAGAAAATGTTTTATTTTATTTTGTTTTCTGATGGTTTTTTTTTGCTATTTTGTTGCATTTGGTTTTGAGGTTATAGAAAAAATGTACGTCTTTTGTACGATGGTAAGGTTTTCCTCCCCCTATAAAATCGGCTCCTCTGGAGCATACTATAAGTTATAAAATTTATATTTTTTACTATATTGCACTTTGGTTATAATATTTTTCTAAATTTGAAATTACATTTTAATGGTAGAATGGTTACTTGGTCGGAATCGAATGTAAAAGTCTTTCCGTTTGGGTAATTACATCCCTTATGACTGGGGAAGTCAAATATTAACAAATATTCTAGGAAAAATGTATTTTTAAAAAAAAAAAAAAAAATTTTATTATATGTAACTTTTAACTTTAATTATCTTATAATTTTTGATAGTATTTTCTCTTTTACAGATAATATTTTTATTATGTGTTAAGGTAGCCACAATTAGGAATTATCCATTTCGGTCATTTAACAATTATTGAATAAAATTTGCCATTTTACATTAAAGATCGTTTAACTGCTTAAAAAGAATCTTGCAATATGCTGAAGTTACTTTAATTGGATGCTGATTCTTTGAATTACTGCTTAAAAAGAATCTTGCAATATGGAGAAGATACGTCAGAACAACTGACTTTGGATGCTGATTCTTTGAAGAAAATTTTCCTCAGTAATACGAAAATAAGCAAAATTACCATATTTGAGGCTATGCAAATTTACAAATAACTATAGGGAAGCCAAAGGAAAATGCATTTTGTTCTGAAGGTGTCATTTCTTTGAATGAGAGACCATTACCGTCAATTCTGAGAGCTATGGCCGTCCAATAATCGAATTTTTTGTTGGTTTAAACTTAAAGATTTTTATCTGGACTATATGTTATTTAAAAAAAAATAATATTATAGATTACAAAACATGGCAAATTTAAGTTCTATTGCTCGAAAAAATTTAGAGAACATACAATTTCGAGATTTGGTAAAGCCATTTGGCCTTCAAGATCATGAAATTTGACGCAGTTGGACTTTCTTTTTAATTATAAAATTATATAAAAAATTGTATTTATTTTTTATATAATTTTATAATTAAAAAAAAGTCCAACTTAAATAAATAATCCTTAAACTTTAGATTTTTGAAAATCCAACACCATTCAAGAAAAGACCGAATTACATCCCGAAATGTTAGAAAAAGACATAAAAAATAACATGAAAAGATTGAAGTCTTATGATGGTCATTTAAATAATGTTATATTTTTATATATAATCACAAAATAAAGATATTTATAATAAAATAAAAATTTAATCCAATTCGAAATTAGAAATATATTTTATAAAACTTTATTTTTCAAAGTGCAAATTTTATAATTCTTTAGAAAAAAAATATTTCTAATTAAGTCATTGGTAAAAAAAAAGTAAATATTATTGGGAGAAAAATGCTTGACTAAATATTTTATTGATATTAGCGTATTTATATTTTTAAATAAAATCATAAGAAACATATTTAAAAAATTTTTAAAAGTTGTTCCCATTAATGTCAAGAGTAAATTTTGTAAATTTTTTAATTTTTTTCATTTTCCTTTTGCGCAGTAACATTTAAAATTGCTCAAAAATATATTATTTCATTTTCTAGTAATAAAAGTTATTTTTACTTTATTCCATATATAAAAATATAAATTTTAAATTATTTTTTAATAAAACGACTCATTTAACAAATAAAAAAAACGGTTCTTTGAACTTTAACAAAATTTGAAGGATAATTTTCATGGAATATTTTTTCATATTCGAATAGTGAACATGATCATAAATAATTGAATTTTTTATTTGATAGTTTTTTAATTTAAGAAAAAAAAGATAATATAAAAGGTTTTTAATATTTAATAATCCTGTTACAAATAAATAAATATTAATCGAGGTGATCCTATGCAATCAACGGTTGAATTGAAAATTTTAGTCAGTAGTATTTTTGTCGATCAACTTTTAATCAAAAATTCATAACAAAAGTGGAAAAATCATAAAACGGAAGTAAAAACAAGTGCATTAAGTTATTTAACATTCAAATATGAATTATTTATACAATAAAACTGTTTATTAAAACAAATTCCATTGGTATTTAAATTGTATTGAGAAAAAAATACAAAGTTTCCATTTTTGGACATGTCTTTAGATACTCGTACACGTATGTAAAAACAGGTGGAAAATTTACGAATTATTTTCTTTATTGTTTGAATTTTTATTTAAAATATAAAATTTTAATTCATATAAATGAGGTAGTTTTTTAAACTTTATATTTGAGTAGTTTTAGATACTATGTCTCATAATTGCATAAGGAATAAGCACTTATTTTTAAAAAGTTTACATTAAAGTTTTTTTAAATTTTTTTTAACTTTGTGCAATTAATTTTTTTAGTGTAATTCAGAGGAAATTTTAAAATACATTTTTTTTATTAGAAAAATTTGCTCAATAACTGTTTTTTGTAGATATTTTTTCCGGAAAAAATTACTTTGTTTAAAATATTTTTTATTTATCTTTCTTAAAAATTTCTGCTTTTGTTCGTTTTCCATGAATTTTTGTTTGATATTTTCCGTGAAAACTTTTTTTTTCTAATTTAAGTATTTTGTTCTTTAATTTGGTTAAGAGCGGTAAAATTTTTTGTTGACAAATCAGGTAAAAAATTTAACATTTTATAAAAAATTTTACAGTAAAAACTTAAAAGTCAAATGATTCCGAAAAATTTTTCAGCAAATATATTTTTACTACCAAAAAAATTTACTAACATTTTCTGAAAATTTTTAAGAAAAATGCTCTACTTGAAGTCTTCAAGTACAAGTTTTTCAGTTAAAATTGTTTAGTCAGATAATTCCATAAAAATTATGAAGTGAAAATTTTTCACTAAGAATTTTTCAGTAAAAATTTTCGCGCAAAAGCTTTTGCAAAAATCTTTCAGTTAAAATTTTCCAGTGAAAACCTTCCAGTAAAAATTTTCCCATGAAAATATTTCAGTAAAAATTTTTTAGTAATATATTCCAGTAAAACTTTTCCAGTTAAATTTTTCCATTAAAAATATTTCAGTAAAAATGTTTCCGTAAAAATGTTACAGTAAAAATCTCTCAGTAAAAATATTTTTGTAGAAATGTTTCAGTAAAAAATATATCAGTAAAAATCTTTTATTTAAAATGTTTCATTAAACATGTTTCAGTAAAATTATTTCAGAAACAACTTTTCAAAAAAAATGTTCCAGTAAAAATTTTCCAGTAAACATTTTCTATTAAAAATTTCCTAGTGAAAATTTTCCAGTAAACATTTCCTAGTAAAAATTTATCAGTAAACATTTTCTAGTAAAAATTTTCCAGTAAAAATTTTTTAGTAAAAATTTTCCATTAAAAATTTTCAGTCAGTTTTTCGGTAAAACTTTTTCAGTGAAAATGTGTCAGTAAAAATCTTTCAGTAAAAATTTTCCAAGTAAAAATTTTCTAGTATAAATTTTCCATTAACAATTTTTCAGTCAGTTTTTCGGTAAAAGTTTTTCAGTGAAAATGTGTTAGTAAATATCTTCCAGTTAACATATTTCATTCAAAATTTTCCAGTAAACATTTTCTATTAAAAATTTCCAAGTGAAAATTTTCCAATAAACATTTTCTATTAAAAATTTTCCAGTAAAAATTTTCTAGTAAAAATATTCCATCAAAAATTTTCAGTCAGTTTTTCGGTAAAAGTTTTTCAGTGAAAATATGTCAGTAAAAATCTTCCAGTAAAAATTTTCCAGTAAACATTTTCTAGTAAAAATTTTCCAGTAAAAATTTTTTAGTAAAAATTTTCCATTAAAAATTTTCAGTCAGTTTTTCGGTAAAACTTTTTCAGTGAAAATGTGTCAGTAAAAATCTTTCAGTAAAAATTTTCCAAGTAAAAATTTTCTAGTATAAATTTTCCATTAACAATTTTTCAGTCAGTTTTTCGGTAAAAGTTTTTCAGTGAAAATGTGTTAGTAAATATCTTCCAGTTAACATATTTCATTCAAAATTTTCCAGTAAACATTTTCTATTAAAAATTTCCAAGTGAAAATTTTCCAATAAACATTTTCTATTAAAAATTTTCCAGTAAAAATTTTCTAGTAAAAATATTCCATCAAAAATTTTCAGTCAGTTTTTCGGTAAAAGTTTTTCAGTGAAAATATGTCAGTAAAAATCTTCCAGTAAAAATTTTCCAGTAAACATTTTCTAGTAAAAATTTTCCAGTAAAAATTTTTTAGTAAAAATTTTCCATTAAAAATTTTCAGTCAGTTTTTCGGTAAAACTTTTTCAGTGAAAATGTGTCAGTAAAAATCTTTCAGTAAAAATTTTCCAAGTAAAAATTTTCTAGTATAAATTTTCCATTAACAATTTTTCAGTCAGTTTTTCGGTAAAAGTTTTTCAGTGAAAATGTGTTAGTAAATATCTTCCAGTTAACATATTTCAGTCAAAATTTTCCAGTAAACATTTTCTATTAAAAATTTCCAAGTGAAAATTTTCCAATAAACATTTCCTAGTAAAAATTTACCAGTAAACATTTTCTATTAAAAATTTTCCAGTAAAAATTTTCTAGTAAAAATATTCCATCAAAAATTTTCAGTCAGTTTTTCGGTAAAACTTTTTCAGTGAAAATGTGTCAGTAAAAATCTTCCAGTAAAAATTTTCCAGTAAAAATTTTCTAGTAAAAATTTTCCATTAACAATTTTTCAGTCAGTTTTTCGGTGAAAATTTTTCAGTGAAAATGTGTCAGTAAATATCTTCCAGTAAACATGTTTCAGTAAAAATATTTTAGGTAAAATTTGTCAGTTAAAATTTCAGCAAAAATTTTTCAGGGACAATTTTTCATTAAAAATTTTCCGGTAAAAATATTTCAGTAAAAACCTTTCAGTAAAAATGTTCCAGTTAAAATATTCCAGTAATAACCTTTCAGTAAAAGCCTTTCAGTAAAAATTTTTCACGGAAAATTTGTCAGAAAAATTTTTCCAGTAAAACACATTTAGTAAAAATGTTTCAGTAAAACACATTTAGTAAAAATGTTTCAGTAAAACACATTTAGTAAAAATGTTTCAGTAAAAATTGTTTTCTAAACATTTTTCAGTAAACATTTTGTAATAAACATTTTTCAGTTCTTGTATGGCGAGGTGAAATATGTTTCCGACTATTAGCGAACGTTCTCGAATTCGAATACGGCTTCGGTCATCCTGTTGGCAAATGGCTTTTAATTTTTCAAATTTAGTTTTGAAATAAAAAAAATCAGTTTCGGTAAAAAACCTTTAGTAAAAATATGTCAGTCGATATTTTTTCTCAGCAAAAAATTCAAATGAAAAATATTCCAGTAAATGTCTACTTACGAAGCGAAAAAAAACCAATTTGAATATGCGATTATTTTTATACTTTTTCAGGTAAATATAAAATAGTGTTCATAATTTTGGCAAGTTTATGCTATTCTTAAATTGCAAAGTTCTCCACTCTATTAAGTAAGAAAAAATATAAAATATTTGCATACGCTTGAGATGAAATGGAATAGAAAGAAATTTTCGAATTGGCACATAAGCTTATGAGCCTACATACAAAAGTATATCACATGCGAAAGGTATTTAAATGTAACTGTGTGTAGGTGGGATTATAATAAAATATGATATATAATCAACTCACCGTCTTAAATCCTCGGTACATGACACGAATTTCCTGTCTTGTGAATTTCGTTTGCCGACATAAGTCCTCGAGGGCAACAGGGATTGGCTTAGGCACTCGTGTAGGTTCTAATTCGTAAACAACCTCCTCAATGGGGCTATCCGGTGGTGATGCCATTTTCTACAAAACTATTCAATTACACACCGTCCTCTCCTTTTCTGCCACTATGCTCGGTGATCCGTTTCGGCACCAAAAAATTTCTTCAACACCTTCTGTTTGAGCACATCTAACGTTTTTGTGTATGTCGTCGTCGTTGTATTTTCTTCTTCCTTTTTTTTTTAGCTTTTGATTTACATAAATTATCAATATTCTATATTTAAAAAAAATATATACTAATTCCAAAAATAAACTAGAATAGAAATTGGTTAAGTCGTTGTTGAATTTGACTCAATTTACAGAGCGATGTGGTGTTAACTTTTACTATGTCGTTTTATTGATGTCATTAGATTAAGAAAAATCCAGAAAATCTTTCCGAAAAATAAAAGTAATCGGAAAACTTATGAACTGCTTTTAGTTAAGTGCTATTCCTTGTCGTGTGCTTTTCTTTCCGTAAGCTAAGTTTCTTCGAGAAGTGCTCTTGAATCCAACTTTATTCCATGTTATCGTTCATGTTAAGATGAGCTCGTTGACATTTTTTGCCTATTATAATGAAAAGAAAAATAAATAACATTTACTAATTAATTATAATTACGTGTACATACATATTTAAATAATATTTTTTGTTTCAATTGTTTCTTCCGATTGGCATTTAAGACAAACTGAGAGTATTTAATAAACTTGAACTTTGGCATTTGTTGGCAAAAATTCTAATTCGATTTATTTGGCTTGACTTATTTTGTGTGCTTAATTAACGATCTGGACTTGAATATGGTTCCGTGAAAATGTTCGGTTCTCCCAAAATACTACTAAATAATGACTTTCATAATTTTTGCCCTATCATCTATCCGTTAGGGTAAAAATTAATTTTTATTTCCGTTTGGATCTTTTCGGCTAATTTTATTTCTTCTATTCTGATTAAAGCTTACACCAAGTTGAACTCTCTCTAAATTGTACACGTATGCGTTATTATGATTGTAATTTCTATTTTTAAACAACATATTTCAATTAATTTTAGTTCAATTCCCTTTTCTGGTTTTCGATTATGTTATATTAATTATTGAGCTTATATAATATGAAAATCAGATATTTTAGTCGCAAATGCCTCGGCTCATGTAAATGGAGCATCACACTTCATCTTTCAGAATTAAATTATAGCAGATACAAAATTTAATATTAGATCTACTAATTGAATTTATCAATTAAAGTGAATAATTGATTCTGATTTATACGAAATATTTCATATTTTATGAATAAAAAATTACATCGAATTTGGTAACATTGAAATTGTTTTGTTGTATAGAAAAATAACGTTTAAAAAAAACTTGAAGGTGTTTAGGGACCCGGCTTTAGATAGTATCCTATATAATTTCCTAAATTGAAAGGGTATCTAATTGCCATATGGGTTCCAGGTCACGTCTATATATGCTGGTCAGTTAATGAATATGCTGGTCAGCTCCGATAGGGAGGCACTTCACCGTTCAGTGCACACAGTTATTCCGAATATACTGTATCTGCTTAAGAAATGGTAATTTACAATTAAAAATTCCTAGTCTTGGATAGATAATTAGATTGTCCGAATAGTGAACTATTTCTTAATTCACACTGGCCACACTTTTTCTATTTAACTGCCATTGCTGAATTTTCGCAGTTCCCTCTTTAATTTTGTTTATTTCAATTATTCAAAATAAATTATAATTTATTTTCTATTTTTTAATTAGTAATAATTTATAGGCTAGTCAAATGTAGTTTATAGTCGTCGACTTATCATAATTAGAAATTATTTTCTTAAAAATTAATTATTTATTAATAACAGTTTTTTTAAATAATATTTTAAGTTAATATCAAATGGGAATATTCGTTATCCTTCATCCAATATGAGCATACGTTCATATATCACAATGTCAGATGGTGTTTACTAAATATTTTTCGTAATCTTTAATCAATATTTTAAAGATTTTATATTTAAAAAAAAATTCAATTTCAATTTAAATACTACGCACGATTGGATTTTCTTAACGAAACCCAATATAATTGGCACCAACTTCTTCCTTATTTTCAAATGAAAAATAATTATTAACATCTAAAGGGTTTTCGAATAAGAGTGATATGATTTCTTTTTTTAAAAAAAACATACTAATTGTTAAGGAAATTCAAATGTTTTTTATTTAATGTAAAGTACAATCGATATAATTAAATTCTGAATAAAACGTCATTCAAATGGCCTCCACGACTTCTTTTGCAGGAACGAATTCGATGAACCCAATTTTCGAGCACTTTTTTCACTAAATCAAGTCGTATGCCATGAAAATCATGTTCAATATTGACTTCTAAAGCTTGAAGAGAGTCTATTGTTCTTGCTAAAGATCAATGACTTCAAATAACCTTACAAGAAATAGTCTAATGGTGTTAAATCACAACTTCTTGGAGGCCATTCAATGTCACAATTTCTTGAAATAATCGAATCTCCAAACTTTTCTCGCAATAATTCGATTGTTGCACGTGCTGTGTGGCACGTAGCCCCATCTTGTTGGAACCAGATGTTGTCAAGATCAACTTCTTTCAATTTCAGCCATAACAAGTTGGTTATCATCTATCTATACCGCTCGCCATTGACAGTAACGGTGGTTACAGCTTCATTTCGAAGTCCATCAGACCAAAAACCACACCAAACTGTCAATTTAGGTGAATGTAATGGGCGTTCATGAATAATTTGTGGATTTTCTTCGCACCAGAATCGGCAGTTTTGTTTATTTACCGCACCACTCAGATAAAGTGAGCCTCATCGGAGAAGATGATTTTCTTTAAAAAAATCGTTATCGTTTTCAAGTAGTTCCAAGACAAAATCAGTAAATTCACGACGTTTACGGTGGTCCAGTGGCTTCAGTTCTTGAGTGATAATAATTTTAATCCTTTCTCAAAATCTGCCAGGTTGTGGTTTGAGACAGTCCCAATTCTTGAGAACGTCTTGGAATCGACAAATTGCGGTCTTAAGCAACACTTGCCTGAACGACAGCAATATTTTCATTACTTCGAGCGGTTCTTTGTCTTATTGGCACTTGAACATTATGGAAAGAAAATGTACTCTCGAAATTTTTAACAATTCGATGAATAGCAAGCACAGTTGGACGATTATTACGACCATAAAATGGCAAAAGCGCACGAAAAGTTGCAATTGGAGAACGATTATTTTGATAATTAAATTGAATAATTTGTAAACGTTGTTCTTGCGTATATCTCTCCATGATGAAATTGTAAACATAACTGAATACAATGAAAAAATATGACAGATCATGACATATTACAAATGGCCGAAACGTCACTTAGAATATCACGCTTATTGTAAAACCCTATATATGAAAATTTTACTTTTTGCCAAATTTATTGATCTAGAAATTAGCCTTATTGCTGAAGAAAATTTTATTTTTTATTTTTGCCGAATTTACCAATCTAGAAATTAGCCTTATTGCTTATTTTATTCTTCTACCGCAGAACAACCACTTTTGTAAAAAAAAAATTTGAACGCATTGTTTTGTAATTATCTAATTTTTAATATATAATGGCAAGTTTTTATCTATTATAATATATATAATATAATTATTTAAAAACAATTAGATAATAAGGCTCTATTTTCCAAATTACAAAAATGGATACAAAACGGTTTTCATAATTTTTTTATATGGTAAATAATCATAAAATTTATAATTTGATTTAGTTGTGAGGGAAATTTTTTTTTTACAATATATTATATAAAAATAATTTAAAAGAAAATTTAACTTATGGTGATCAATTTTAGGGGACAAAAAAAGTCACCTAGACTTGCCCAAATGGAAAAAAGGTTGTGAAACCTCTTTTTCCGACAAAAACTCGTTAATTCAGATTGTCATGTTATAAGGGAACTTGTTAAGGCAGAGCGTTCAAGTATCTTCAAAATCTGATTCGACTCGAAAGACCCTGTTTTTGAGTATTTGAAGCACTCACTGACCAGCTTCAATTATAATAGAAGGGTCTGATCTCTAAAGAGCCCCCACTCGTTATATAATACATTTTTTATCAAATTTCGATATTACCGGAAAACTTGTACTCTTGATAAAAAATGTTCCCGATTGAATCGTTGGAACTTTTCATAACACGTGAATTTACCAAATTTAACACAAAATTTGACGCACTAAAAAAACATAACCTCATTTATGACGCTCTATAATCACACATAGTTATCAGACAAAGCTCAGACTTATAATTCACCTCTAAAAGAAACTTTAAAGTATACAAGCTATGTAGAGGAGAATTTTTCAATATTGCCAGATCGGTCTTAGTATTGCCAGTCTGAACCATACCACTTAGTCTTTAGTATCTTAAACAAAAAAGTCTCCTTTTCTATGTTATTGCATTGGTTGCTGTCGTTGCATTTGTAACTTATAAAATTTCATCTTAAATATTTATTCAATTAAATTAGAATTTTCACAATTCTAAATTAATTTCATACTTTTCTCCTATAATAGGAAAATATTTAGCAATAAAGCAGGATGCATCAATTAGTGCATGACGTCAGTAAATTCTTTTTTAAACCAATATGGACCTATGGATTCGAACTTTGGGATTGGACTAAGCATTATAATTTCGCTCCTATAATCCCGAATATTTCGTAATATAAAAAATTCCATTTGCGTTTATCCTACCATCTTAATCATTTAGAAAGAGAACTTGTTACTGCCATCCTTCCATTATACAACCATCGACTTTTGAAATAAGAGATTTATTAAAATTATAAAATAAAATTATCGTGTTCGAGAGGTAACATTGATCGGTGCTTTCCCTTTCACGGTCTTATATTTACACTCCTATTAATCTGCTTGTTACTAATTGTAAGTAGTTGTTAATATCATTAAAATAAAAATAAATAAAATTTTTTTTTAAATTACTGCAAATTTACTAAAAATTTTTATGAGTTTGCAAAATATTTTTAGAGATTTTAGAAAAGCAAAATTTGGAAAATATAAAAAAATATTTTTGAAAAAATTACAACTTCTTTAAATTAAAAAATGTCTTATTCCATTTCATGCAATAAGTTTAGTTTAAATAATTTTATAAAACTCAACTAATAAGTACAGATACGACTCACTCGTTTATAAAAATATTTCACGATATTGAAAAAGCGCCAATGAATTCCTAATCAATAGTACAATAAATTTTTTTTTCGTATTTTTCCTTACCAATTATGGATTTATTAAAAAAAGAAAAAACCAAAAAGGTTTATAAATAAATTTCTAAATGATAGAAAATTTCAAAATAAACAACTTGTCCGTATGCTACAAATATTCAGTTTGGCGGAAATCTATTTTTGGTTGTATGAATAGTTGATGGCTAACTGAAACTAATGCAAACACTGCAGAATGATGTAATACCATTATTGATTATATGTCTGGCAGATGTCAGATACATAAAAATATAGAATGCATTGCAAGTTAAATGGGGAAAATTTTCAATCCCCAAGAAAGGTTCTTCGTTTAAAGGTCAACTGACATTATTACAATGTATTCTCGCACAAGTACAGTCGATTTTCTCTTCTTTTTGCTGTCAGAAAATTGGACAAGAATAAATTCGGAAAAAAAAACTACAATATTTTATGGACATAATTGTGAATTATTATATTGCTGCAGATTGTCAGATTCAAAATTTCTCCTGTTTTTATAGAAGAAAATTAGCGAGAAAATAAGAAACTACAATATTTTCGATGATTTTCTAGCAATTTAGCAATAAATTCTTAATTCGTACACATCATTTTCTACAACGATTCAAAAATTTGAACTGTTTTTTTTCATTTTTTGTTGATTTGAACGAAAATGACACTAACTAATCCAAAAATTGACGTTATAAAAAAATCCCATAAATGTCTTGGACAGCTTTTGCCCATAATCTATCTTGTCAAGGCGTTGTCGTGACAAGAGACCATTGAGACTTCAACATTGCCATGACAGTCTTATCCGAACACCAAAACCGATGCTGACATTTACCCCAGGCACTTGGCATATGTAGTGTACATACAATCTCATATGCACCCTCATTTTTCTGGCAGGACATGCATACCAATAGGGGGGGAGGGGGGTTTGGCTTTGACTCTAACTTCCTTGAAATTTTGTATTATTTTTATTTTATTTGTGGAAATCCTTCTTTTAAACATCAATTTTTTTCTTTTCTTTTTTTGTATTTATTTAATTTAAAGAATATTTATAATCTAGTAGAAAAAGCAAACGAACTAAGTTGAAAATCCTTTTTTTCTCCATTAGTCATACGAGTAATTATCATCAGAGCCAGAATAAATTGTCGCCTATCCTTTTAATAGCATTGAGGACAACTAAACAAAACAAAATTATTGCGATCCAATTTTAGCTGAAACTTATGTTCAAATTCCCAGCAGCTTAGTGAATTTTTACGTCCACTTATTGTCCTTGTTTTCTTTAAAGCTTTTTAGACTAATAGACAAAAATTGAAGCATTCGTTGAGGGTTGAGAAGGTAAAGTATTGTGACAAATGGAAGCCAACAATTTCATATCAGATTGTAGGAAAAATCCAACCTGTCCGATTATAGTCCAACCTGACACTAAAAAAAATATCGAAAACATTTCAGACCACAATTGTTGCGGTAGTCCTTGGTATCCTCGTAATGCGGCTCCATAAACATTTGCATTTAATCGACCGACTACCGACTTAAGCTAAACACTAACAACGAAATCCTTTTCACGAATTCACACTCAAACCATGTGCTTATTTATTGTTTACACTGCATTTGTAAAATTTTATGCAATTTATTTTTAGATTTTTACCACATTTTCAAACGCATTTCCTTCAAATTCCCTGTAAGCTTTTCATTTTTTATTTGCGATAATTTTTCTATACACCAACCGCTTTTAAATGAACTCACATGCAAATATTTTTATACAATTTCAAAACAAACTTTTATAAAAAAAAAAAAAACATTAAATTTAATGACATTTTTCTATACGAATGAAGTTTTTCTATAGTTTTTTTGCATTTTCTTTTACAATTTCAAATAAAATATGAAAATTCTATATACAATTTTATGGAAAATGTACTATTTTTGTACAAAATTATTTTAGCATAAATTCACGCTAATAACTACATTTATGCAAATATGTACAATCGGATTGTGCATAAATTGTTATTGAAGGATTTTTTTTCCTATTTAAAGAAATATCTAACCTCATTCATTATGGAAAAGTGATGTTATATTTAAATTGTTAATGGTTATATGGAGTTAAATTTAGTTTTCTCAAATGCTATTTTTTTTTCGTTTCAATAAAATTGCAGGCAGGATTTTTGTAATAACACTCACAGTTAACTATTCATAATTTCTGCGTATAATGTAGTCCTTTAGTCAAAATACTCTTCTTTTATTTGTTTTAAATTTTATAAAATTTGTATGGCTTTAACAAACGAAATTATTGTATCACACCACAGCGCACCTAAAAATCGTTATGGTAATAATCCCCTTGAAGTTACACGTGCATTTTTACAATTGGTCGGACCGTAACGCAAAGGAAATTATAAAAACGCACGTGAACATTCAGTCGGATTATTACCGCAAATTCAGTCGGACGTTCGTTTTTTTATCAATTTTATACCGCGCATAAAATTGATAAAAACGAACGTCAGCTCCACAACGGATCGCACCACAGCACATAGAAAATTATATGAACGCGCACGGAAACCCATTCAGGCTATTGCGCTAACGGCTAATTTCGATAGCGTACGTTAAATAGCTCAGTTTGTGGATGGGTGGGTTGCGTTGTGCATTTCACTGTGTGCGCAAATGATCGTTCGCAATTGAACCAGATTTCACTGCGCACTTTTACGTATTTAAAGGCGTCGACAACGTTTCCCATTAAATTTCTATATTTTTTTAATTTTTTTTTTAAATTAACTTGTAATAAAGTAAAATTTAAAAAAAAACTAATTTAAAAATTACTTATAGCTTTTATCAAGAAAAAAAATTTGAAAATTTTGTTCCTTTTTATAAGGAAAATAATGACGCAGAAAATTGGCTTTAAATATTTTCAGTTCAATAATAAAGAGATTTTTTTATATTGAGTTGTCCGGAAAGTAATTTTGTTAGCTGTATTCCATTAGGAAAATTTTGCTACTCATAAGTACTTGTAGCTAGTTGCAGCTACTCTTGCTCATACAAATGAGTAGTTCACATGAGTAGTTCATACAAATGAGTAGTTCACTCTTGCTCATACAAATGAGTAGTTCACGCATACAATTTTATCATGGAGAGATGTACGCAAGAACAACGTTTACAAATTATGCAATTTTATTATCAAAATAATCGTTCTCCAATAGCAACTTTTCGTGCGCGTTTGCCATTTTATGGTCGTAATAATCGTCCAACTGTGCTCGCTATTCGTCGAATTGTTAAAAATTTCGAGCGTAAATTTTCTTTACATAATGTTCAAGTGCCAATAAGACAAATAACCGCTCGAAGTAATGAAAATATTGCTGCCGTTCAGGCAAGTGTTGCTTAAGACCGCAATTTGTCGATTCCAAGACGTTCTCAAGAATTGGGACTGTCTCAAACCACAACCTGGCAGATTTTGAGAAAGGATTTGGGCTTGCATCCGTATAAAATTGTTATCACTCAAGAACTGAAGCCATTGGGACCACCGTAAACGTCGTGAATTTACTGATTTTGTCTTGGAACAACTTGAAAATGATAACGATTTTTTTAAGAAAATCATCTTCACCGATGAGGCTCACTTTCATCTGAGTGGTGCGGTAAGTAAACAAAACTATTGATTCTGGTGCGAAGAAAATCCATAAATTATTCATGAACGCCCATTACATTCACCTAAATTGACAGTTTGGTGTGGTTTTTGGTCTGGTGGAATCATCGGTCCGTACTTCTTTCGAAATGAAGCTGGTAACACCGTTACTGTCAATGGAGAGCGGTATAGATCGATTATAACCAACTTGTTATGGCTGAAATTGAAAGAAGTTGATCTTGACAACATCTGGTTCCAACAAGATGGGGCTACGTGCCACACAGCACGTGCAACAATCGAATTATTGCGAGAAAAGTTTGGAGATTCGATTATTTCAAGAAATTGTGTTATTGAATGGCCTCCAAGAAGTTGTGATTTAACACCATTAGACTATTTCTTGTAAGGTTATTTTAAGTCAGTGATCTTTAGCAAGAACAATAGACTCTCTTCAAGCTTTAGAAGTCAATATTGAACGTGCTATTCATGACATACGACTTGATTTAGTGAAAAAAGTGCTCGAATATTAGGTTCATCGAATTCGTTCCTGCAAAAGAAGTCGTGTGGAGGCCATTTGAATGACGTTTTATTCAGAATTTAATTATATCAATTGTACTTCACATTAAATAAAAAACATTTGAATTTCCTTAACAATTAGTGTGTTTTAAAAAAAAAAAAAAGAAATCATATCACTCTTATTCGTAAACCCTTTATAAGGGGCTCTGAAAACACACAAGTGACTGTGAAGAAGAAGCCATTGTATTCGTTGAAAGTGACATTTTGTCTGATGGTGTTTTGGAAAACGAAGAATGATAAACAGTTACCGACGATTCTGAGCACTATGGTAATTTCGAGATTTGGCGATATCTGTTTAGCTCAAAGATCGTGGAATTTGACACGTGTTTAATTTTTTCTTATAAAACTATATAAAAAATCTTATTTATTTAGTTATTGTTTTTAGTTAAAAGTATTTAAAAACCAACATTCCTTAACTAATGTGCAAATTACAAAAATCTATCAAAAATTATCTCAAAAGGATTGAGTTCTGTAAAAAGTCTTATATCAAATTATATTTTATATTAAAATGGCAAAGTATAAAAAATGTAATAAAATATAAATTTTATCAAAATCATAATTTTAAATATATTTGCTTTAATTTTACTTTAAAAACTATAAATTGGATATGCTTTTATAATGGTATATTTAATTGAAAGTTTAATTATAATTATTTAAATTTAATTTAATTATAATATATTCTTTAGTAAGTAATAGTTTACTAAATAACAAATAAAAAAACAAACGAAAACAAAACTTATACAAAACTTGAAAGAGAATCGTTACGTAAATCGAGAAACAGAAACTTTTTCCTTTAACAAATATAAATGAAAAACGAATAAGTTTCTCAACGTGATTTATTTATTAGATGGTGAAGAAAGCCATAATAATTCTTATAAAGTTGTTAAATTTTTATGAAATGTCACAAAACGTCACTAAATTACGTGCTATTTAATTTATTTCGAAAAAATTCATCACAATCGAAATAAATCATTCTGACTGAAAAAGAAAAAAAATCTTTTATTAATTAAACTTGAAAGGAAACTTTATGTATGATGATTTACACTCATTTCAGTACTAATATAAAATAAATTTTTGATTTTTCGACTAAACCTGGAATTAGCACAACTAAAATTATTGTAATATATATTCGAGTATAAGTTTTGAAAGTTCAATCAGTAAAATTGATTTTTTTTATTTTACGAACGGAAAATAAATCGTTACGATTTTTTTGTAGTCTTAATACCGAAAATCATAAAATAAAACTTACTACAATTATTTATGATTGTATAAATTTTATTCCAACGTTAACGGCTTGTACCTGAGCGATTTCCGGCTATGACGATAAGGTGTACACTTTTTTATTGGTACCATATGGGTTTTTTTTTATTTCCTTCAGGATCTTGAAGAAATTCTCTAAGAAGGTTGGCCGATCCAAACCCGAAAAGCGTGTATATTGTATTAAAATATAAGAAATAAAAAATACGATGATTTAGTTCTTGAATGACAGTGACGAAAAATAAAATGATAATTTTTTTTTTTTTTGGTATTGTAAATTGTTGTTAATTCACGAACGTACCCCATAAAAACATGGTTTCCTTATCGAACATCATAAGTGTAACGTGCTAATATATTGTAATAATTCTTGTAAAGTTATAGGATAATAAAATGGTCGAAAATATTGAAATTGCTCCCTTAATCCCATATAATATAGGGAAATGGATTAGTGCTAAGATGTGATTTACAAAAACCAATAAAATCGATTACGTTAGCATTGGATTCAGAGGAAAGTAATGGTTGATGTGACAAATTCAAATTTATTATTCAATTATTAAATTTAGTGAGAATTCTAATTAAATATATTTGAAAAGGGAATTTTTTCTTCAAAATGAAAAGTTAAGATTTGATTTTTAAATTCAATTGAATTTATCCGACAAAGTTGATTTTTTCACATTCCAATCTACTACCATGGTATGAGAATTCACTTAAAATAGGTAAAAGTATTAGCTAAATAGGAAAATTTTACTTTTTTTGATCATCACTTGAGAAACGTGAAATAAATGCGAAATAGATGCCAAAAAAAAAAAAACAGATAAGATAGATGCTACCAGGGGTATACGCTTAAATCCGCTGTTTGGTCATAGATGGCGTGAGTGAGCGTATTAAGCTACCATGGGCAAGCCATACTTTTTTATATGAGTTTGACATCTGTCAACATTAATCAGTGTACATTGTCAGCAATTTCGTGCAACAACATACATTTTTCCTTTGGTAATCATGTCTAGTTTTGTGCCAGAAAAAGAGCATATGCGGGAAGCTTTGCTTTTCTGCTTCAATTTGAAGAAATCGGTTTTTGAATAGCATCGGAGGCCTATGGTGATAGTGCTTTATCAGAAACAACGTGCCGAGATTGGTTTCGTCGGTTCAAAGAGGGTAATTTTGACTTCTGGGACAAAAAGCATGAAACTCGGCCTAGGAAGGTTGAGGACTATCAATTCCAGGCTCTTTTGGACGAAGACGATACCCAATCACAAAAAATGCTCACGGAGCAATTGGGTGTTACTCAACCAGCCGTTTCCATGCGTCTGCATGCCATGGAGAAGGTTGAAAAGATCGGAAAATGGGTGCCGCATGAATTGAACGATAGGCAGATGGAGCGACGCCAAAACACATGCGAAATCTTGCTCGCCAAAAAAAAAGAAAGTCGTTCCTGCATCGGATTGTGACTGACGATAAAAAGTGGATATATTTCAAGAATCCTTAATGCAAGAAATCGTGGGTTGATCCCGGCTAACCATCAAAATCTTCCCCAAGACCAAATCGCTTCGGACAGAAGACGATGCTGTGCGTTTGGTGGGATCAGCAGGGTATCGTCTACTATGAGATGTTGAAACCTAGTGAAACTGTCAATGCCCACGGCTCCCACCAACAACTAATCAAATTGCACCGTGCTCTGCACGAAAAAAGGACGGATTATCAACAAAAACATGACAAGCTGATTTTCCTCCACGACAACGCAGCATCGCACACATCAAAAATGCTCCGAAATTATATGGAGACACTCAACTGGGAGGTGCTACCCCACCCTGATTATTCACCAGACCTGGCCCTTTCCGATTACTACCTGTTTTCGTCGAGCAACTTTGATTTCGTGTTTTAAGGCCTTAATTGTCTCTGGATGGCTTGCGTAACATTTGTCCTTAACGGCTCCCCACAGAAAATAATCCAACGGGGTCAACTCACAAATCTTTGGCCAATTGATCTTGAGCCCATTGGGCAAACCAAACACGCACCCGATGGTCATGCGGCTTTAGCTGTTGGACTAATTGAACTTTGTAAGCTTTCATACCGAGGTCTTTGTGCAAAATTTTCAACAGAGAAGAAGAAATGTTCAATTCCTGAGAACGGTGACGACTTGATGTTGATGGATGATCACTGACATTTTCAGCACTTGCGGCAATATTATCGGTAGTACGCACTGTATTAGAGCGGGACCGAGTTGATTTGGCAACCAACAAATCAGTTTCACGAACTCGCTTCACGAATTTGCCCACAAATTCACGTGATGGCATTCGATCTTTACTCATTTTTTTTTGGAAGTAAGTTCTCAATATTTCCCATTTTTCTTCAAGCGTATGGATTACCATTTCGTAAAATTCTGACTTTCAACTAACAATCTGTCAATTCGTGTTGACATTTAACACTCCAGTACTTCAAATAAATAGTAGTTCAAAATGGACCCGCTTGATGGACCACCCTATATTTTCACATCTGACATAGCAAGGCTTGCTTGTGATAAAATTCGATTGATTCTGTATAGTAGTTTTTGGTTGATACCCTCTTTTAAATATCGAAAGTGAAAAACAGCATTTTTGGCATATTTTACTTTTTTTGCTATAGAAAAGATAAAAATGCTGTTCAAGCAAGAAAAAAATTATCCGAAGTGTATGGAGAAGATGTGTTAAGTGAGCGCTGGTGCCAAAACTGGTTTGCAAAATTTCGATCCGGCAATTTTGATCTCGAAGATGCACCACGTTCTGAAAGGCCAGTTGATGCTGATGAAGAGACAATAAACATATTAATTGATGCAAACCAGCCAATGCCAACTCTTGAGATCGCTGAAAGATTAAATTTATCGAATACGACCGTTCATAATCATTTAAAACGGATAGGTTTTATCTCAAAGCCCGACAAATTGGTTCCTTATCTTCTTACGGAAAAAAATGTGCGCCGTCGCATTGACGTTTGTGAATTGCTTCTCAAACGCCAAGAAAATGATCCATTTTTAAAGCGTATCATCACAGGGGACGAGAAATGGGTTATCTACAATAATGTTAAGTGCAAAAGATCCTGAAGTAGAAAAGATGAAACGGCTCAAAGCACTTCGAAAGCTAATATTCATCAAAAAAAGGTTATGCTATCTGTTTGGTGAGATTTCAAAGGAATCGTTTATTTTGAGCTTCTACTGAGCACCACAATGATCAATTCTGAAGTGTACTGTCATCAGTTTGACAAATTGAATGATTCACTTAAAGAAAAAAGGTCAGAATTGGTCAATAGGAAAGGTATAGTGTTCCATTCTGCAAAAGCTTTTAGACCTTGAGTGGGATATACGCCACACCCACCATACTTTCCAGACCTAACACCTTCCGATTATCTACAAAAAATTTAGATGAAAAAATGTTTAATTCAAATGAGGAGGTCAAAAATCACTTGGATCAGTTTTTTTGCCAGTAAAGAACAAAAATTTTATAAACGTGGAATCATGCTACTACCAGAAAGATGGCAAAGTGTATTGGATTAGACTGGAAATTATTTAATTGAATAAAATATTAATTCACTATAAGAAAATCGTTTTTCATTTATGTAAAAAAAAACGAAATTACTTTCGAATATTATTTAAGGTGAATTTTATATCGGAATTATGTTTTATAAAAAAAAGATGCTAAAATTAGATATTTTTATTGCTACACAAAATGGCGAAAATCAAAAATCAAAATGCTCAAGTTTGAGAAAATTAGATACTAAATGAATAAAAAAAAAAATAAAAAAAAATAAAAACAAATTTGAAAACAACGCTTTTGGCGTTAAAAATAAATTTGATTTTTCCATTTTGAGCTTTTATAAAAACAAAAAAAATCCATTATCCAAAATAATGTGAATTACATAGACTACTTGGTAATCAGACAAATTTATACAAAAAAATGTTTTTAAAAAAAAAATATTTTTATTAATTTTTCATATCAAATGGAAAGGACCCACACCACTCTTGAGGTCCTATCTCCTCGCACGCCCACATATTGGCCGACCAGTGCCAGAAACCTTCCCGATATTCTAGACTACTCGTATTTCATAACCACACCCATACATTCCATTAATACTTCCATAGATACACTCCTTGACCTGAATTCCGACCATTCCCCTGTTCTCCTAACACTAGACACTTCTCCTTCCTTAAAATCCCATCCTGCCAAAGTTGTAAATGGGAAAGATACACTGAATCACTAACAACTAAAAAGTCACTCTGGACAGCTACCCGACGAATTCTCAAATACAAAACAGCTACACACCCGCTCCGGAATACCGACGGAACCTGGGCAAAAACGGATAAACAGAAAGCCAACATCTTCGGCAAACACTTAGAAAACATCTTTAAACCTCACGAAGATGTCCAAGACATTCTGCATGACGAACAAATATTCCGACATATATCAACTCAGTTGCCCATAAGTTCACCTCCTAAGTTTTTCACTCCTTCTGAAGTTAAATTCACAATAGAACACCTTTCCAATAAAAAAACCCCAGGATATGACCTAATAACTTCAGAAATCCTGAAGCAAAGGAAAAAAATCCTCCGCGCATCATTTTTTCCTTCCCTGTGGAAGTTTTCCATAATTAAGATGATCCCAAAACCCAATAAGCCCAAAAACCTTCCTACCTCATATAGACCTATAAGCCTCCTTCCAATGTTATCAAAAATCCTAGAAAAATTAATCCTAAAACGCCTTTATCCCATTTTTGAAACCGAGGGTGTCATTCCTCAGCATCAGTTTGGATTTCGACCTGAGCATTCCACTATCCAGCAGTGTCATCGCTTAGTCGACTACATAGCTTGTTCGCTAGAGCGAAAGGAATACTGCCCAGGCGTGTTTCTTGACCTTAAATCTTATCTCTCAGACCGATATTTTCAGGTAGCTGAAAATATGGAGTACTCTGACATTTAACCAATTTCCGCCGGTGTCCCTGAAGGAAGTATCCTAGGTCCTATCCTATATAAAATTTATACCCATGACATTCCTTGCCACAACAACATCCTAACCGCAACATATGCTGACGATACAGCCATCCTGACACATCACAAAGATCCTTCCACAGCCATTAGTATCCTACAGAACCATATCCACTCCTTAGAAACTTGGTTCAAAAGGTGGAGAGTGAAGGTAAATGAGCAAAAATCTGCTCATGTAACTTTCACACTCTGCCGAGAACAAATTCCCGACATAACCCTAAA
Source organism: Atherix ibis (assembly GCA_958298945.1). Taxonomy (NCBI): domain Eukaryota; kingdom Metazoa; phylum Arthropoda; class Insecta; order Diptera; family Athericidae; genus Atherix; species Atherix ibis. Next base: position 132,632,422 of record OY282605.1, read on the forward strand.
CGGCAGTAATATTCCACAAAAAAATAGCGTACGTTACCTTGGACTTATATTCGACAAACGGTTAACCTGGAACCTTCATACGAAAACTAAAAGACGTGAACTTAACGGAAGATACAAACAATTATTACGTCTTCTAGACAGTAAATCAAAACTTAACTACAACAACAAGTAAACTATTACTATAAGAGGGTCATTCAGCAAGTACTTAGCCTACAAAAGAAAAACGAAAATTTTGGAAAGGTGGCAATTTATTTTTCCACATAATCTCCTTCAAGCTCGATACACTTGGCCTAGCGATGCTCTAACTTTTTTAACCCGTCCAAAAAATACATTTTCTCGAGGGAAGCAAAATAGGCCTCCGTGGCGACGATGACCTCCTCATTCGACCCAAATCTATTCCCGGCGAGTGATTTTTTCAGGTTTGGAAACAAAAAGTAGTCACAGGGGGCCAAATCTGGAGAGTACGGTGGATGGGGCAGGAATTCGTAGCGCAATTTGACCAATTTGGCCATGGCGACGGCGGAGGTGTGAGCCGACGCGTTGTCGTGGTGGAACAGCACTTTTTTCTTCGCAAAGCGGGGCCGCTTTTTCTTCAATTCGACGTCAAATTGGCCCAATAAGTCAGCATAGTAGCGCCACGTGATTGTTTTACCCTTCTCGAGGTAATCGATGTGGATCACACCTTGTGAATCCCAGAAAACGGTGGCCATGACCTTTCCGGCCGATCGAACAGTCTTCGCCTTCTTCGGAGCACGTTCGCCGGGTGAAGTCCACTGTTTCGACTGTTCCTTGATCTCTGGTGTGTACCAGTGAATCCATGTTTCGTCGACGGTCATGAAACGACACAAGAACTCCGCTGGATTGCGCTGAAACAGCGCCAAATACGTCCCCGATGTGGTCTCACGGTTGCGCTTGTTTTCCGGTGTGAGCAAACGCGGCACCCATCGCGCCGACAGCTTTCTCATGCCCAGTTCTTCGTGTAGAATATGATGCACCATTCCTACTGCGATGTCCACAGTCTCAGCTATCTCGTGAACCTTCAATCGACGGTCTGCCAACACGAGATCGTGGACTTTTTTAACGCTTTCCTCCGTAGCAGCCGTTTTCGGGGCATCTGGGCGTGGCTCATCAAAAACCGACGTGCGGCCACGATTAAACTCGTTGAACCAATTCTTGACGGTCGCCATCGAAGGAGAAGAGTCACCATACACAGCATCCAAGCGATCTTTGATTTCGCTGCGCGTTTTCCCTTCCGACCGACACGCTCGCTTTCAAAGGCTCTCAAAACAAAACTAATAAAGGGAATCGACTGAAACTTTAACAGTAGGCTATTAAAATAATGTACTGCACGATGGTAAATTTATTTTGTGACAGCAGTTCCATCGGGCGGTGAGGCTAATTACTTGTTGAATGAACCTCGTACAATACGGTTCTGTAACCAATATGGACATATGGTCTAGAACTTTGGGGTTCGACTAAGCATTCCAACTCCCTTCCAATCCAATCCCTACAATCCCGAATTCTTCGTAAAATTGTCAATGCCCCCTTTTATGTTATGTGCGAAACACTGTTATCCACCGTGACCTTAATGTTCCATTTGTTCGTGAACTATGCATCTCCCGATATAAAAAATTCCATTCGCATCTATCCTTCCACCCTAATCCTTTAGGAAGGGAACTTTTCACTCCCACTCTTCCAGTATACACCCATCGACGTTTAAAACGGCGATGGACGAGAGATTCTCTAAAATTATAAAATAAAATTACCCTATTTTTTCTAGAGGTAACATCGATGGGTGTTTTCCTCCACATGTCCTCATGTCCATGTATATTCCCGTAAAAAATTTGTTTGTTACTAGCATAAGTAGTTGTAGATAACATTTAAAATAAAAATAAAAAAAAGAAATGAAAGGTAATTATAATCATTTAAAAATTCAAATACTAATAATAATTTTAAGATGAGAAATACGATAAGATGTTGTTAATTTTTATTTTACTATAATTAATAAACCAAATATCCACTGATAATAGCCATGAAAAAACATAAACCGAGGCAAAAATATCCTTTTAACTGATACTCATTAAAATTAATGGACTTTTTAAATTCATTTGATGGTACTCATATTACAAGCTCATTTAAGATTTCGCTGTGCTTTTTCTACAATATTAAACAGTGTTTTTTTTGTTTGTTGATAATATTGTATAGATAAATATTCTAAGCTTATATTGCATTATTATATGTTATACTAAGAAGATGAGGGAATTATTTTCTTAAATAATTTTCTGACAAATTATCAATCTAGCAAATTTATAACGAAATAAGTAGATTATAAATGTCAAAGTATAGAGAATTTACGATAGTATAATTAATGCCTTAATGAAGAATTAATTTTTATCTTCCTTCAATTTATTCAAGACTTATCCATGATAGATAATATTTTTATCTAAATATAGTAAATTTACATCATAGACTAACTAAAGCTGCCAAAAAAGAAAAAAAAAATCAATAATTCTAAATGAGATACAAAAAAAAAAAAAACGAGATACTAAAAAATTACCTTTGCAGCTTTGATGATATTAATTAATTCTGAACAAAGCCTAAAACTAATTGCGCAAATGTTTTTTTTGTTGTTGTTGTTCGTCTACAATCTTCCAAATTTCTCTCTAGTACCCAGAAGTGATATAGTAAGACCCATACCTTAACAGTTATAGCACTATTCTAATGGTCTCCTTAGCTAATTTACATCGAGAAAGCTTCTGAAATAATTGAATTAGAAAAATCTTGTTAGAATATTGATGCAGGTGTACAAGGACAACTGACTAATATCACACTAACTAGCTTCAAAGTAAATTACCAAATTTTTGTTTTCTCTGTTTTTTTTTTTTTTTTTTTTGGTTATTTTCAATTTTATGGCTATTAAAGAAAATTTCGCCATTGATTGGTGATTAATTGATTCTTTGAAGGGTAGCAGCAGCCTTACCCATCACATCAGAGCATTATCGACTTTTGATACGAAAATAAATATTGCCTAATATTCAATTGTGAACTAATTTCATTTTCGATATCGAAAATAGATTATATAATCTATTTTCTTGTATTTGGTTTTTATTTACTATAAAGGTTAAACACGTGCGTGTATAAACAAGCAATTAATTAATCATGAAATTAATAATTTCGTTTATATTTGAATCAAAAAGATCCATTTAAAATGAGTTTACAAAATTTTAATTATTTATAGAATAGTAAAGGGGTTATTTGTGATCCGAAAAAGGATACCAAATAGAAGAAATTCGAGTATTTTAAATCTTATGGCATACTTTAATTATATATTTATTTGACAGGTTTTCATTTTCTACATTTGTACAATTTTTTTAACACATATATGCATTTTTTTATACACACATAGTCATGACAACACAGTCGCTGCTATGGAGCACATAGCGGCACTAGAAAACTCCGTTAACTCTCTTCCGTCTGCTTCTGCCTTAGGTACGGTCTTGAGGTACGGTCCGGATGCTTCCGTGAACTCTCTTCCATCTGCTTCTGCCTTTTTGGGTTTTTGCCTGAGGTACGGTCTTGGGTTTTTGCCTGATGTACGGTTTTTGCCCTGAGTACGATGAAAGCCAAATGAGTTCTTGCCTGAGGTGCGGTCCGGATGATTACTCTTGTGCTGTTTCATGATAAGATGTTTTTTTTTTTTTATGGCTTACGGCTTATCGGGATCCTGGATCCACCGGTTCTCGTCAGATCACCGAAATTAAGCAGGACTGGGCGTGGTTAGTACTCGGATGGGTGACCGCTTGGAAAACCGCGTGTCGCAGGTAGGTAGCGGGTTCGACTCCCGCTGCCGCCATCTCGGCATTGGTGCCGGGGTGAGAGTCCGACTACAAGCCTTACATATGTAGTCCGTAGGGTCCCCTAACGTCACTGGGGGTTGCTTCGCTGGCCATACTTTAATTAGTATTAGTTTTTTTTTTTAGAAAACTGTTCTAAGTTAAGATTTTGCACTTCTTTCGTACCAACAAAAAAACAAGTTTATAATAAAAAAAATTTGTAAAAAATTCGGAACAAAATTTTCCAAACTGCTACCAGGACAATATTTATTCTAGTATTAAATTTTTTTAAAAAGCTTATTAATAAAATTAAGATTAAATTTTTTTTTTTTTTTTTGTAGATTGTAAAGTTTTTTTTTATTTTTTTGATAGATTTCCTCAAAAACTACTTACAATCAGAATAAAATTCTTGACATTTATTCTTTTTTGTCAAATTTATTTTTTAACTTACGACTAAAAACTAGATTTTCATCAAAAATTAATATACAAAATTTGTGGATCCATGAAGAGTGGAGAGTTATATGATTCGAATAAATTTTGGGGGCCGCTGTCTCTTAAGGTCACATTTGTCGTCAGCACACCGTTCTGACCTTAGATTAAAGAATACCTGGATAGGCCAGATTACGTCAGATTTCCGTATATGTATATGGAATTTTCTGGCCGAATTATTGCAGAAGCGGCGAGAAATCGTAACGCTTGCATACTTTTTTTGAACTCACTTATTCCAAATTTGTTTATTGTTCCAATTTTTTTGGTATTAAAAGCAATTGTATTTAACAAGCGCCTCAATCCATTATAGTTAATACTCTGAGGCTATGTTGGCACTCTTTCATCGCAATCCTGCCGAATTCCTTCGTCGATATGTCACTGTGGACGAAACCTGGATACACTAATACACTCCAGAAACGAAGAGATAGTCATCACAGTGGATTTTAAAGAGTGAACGGGCTCCGAAGAAGGCAAAAACTGTGCCATCGGCCGGCAAGATGATGGCCACGGTCTTTTGGGATTCGCAGGGCATCATTTTTATGGACTACTTGGAAAAAGGAAAAACAATAACAGGAGCGTATTACGCGTCGTTATTGCAACGGTTGAGCGAGGAAATCAAAGAGAAACGCCCCCATCTGAAGAAGAAAAAAATCCTCTTGCATCAGGACAATGCGCGTGTGCACACCTGCGCTGTTTCCATAGCCAAAATTGTGGAATTGAGAATGGAATTTTTGCAGCATCCCGCTTATTCATCAGATTTGGCCTCGAGTGACTATTTTCTTTTCCCCAATCTGAAGAAATGGCTTGGCGGACGACGGTTCACTTCCAACGAGGACGTCATTGCTCAAACAGATGAGTATTTTGCAGAACTTCCGAAATCCTATTTTTTGGACGGGATAAAAATTTTGGAAAAACGATTGGAAAAGTGTATAGAGCGAAAAGGGGATTATGTTGAAAAGTAAAAAAAAATTTTTTTTCCATATTTTCTAAGGACTTATTGAACGACCCTCGTAGGTTCCATTAGACTAAATACCACGTTTGGAACGATCAACCAGCGCATGCATCGATTTTTTTATGCCATTTATAGGAATGTTCTTCAGCACCTCAGTTACGGCTACTTGAATGGCTGCGATATCATCATAAAATGCTCCTTTCATCTTGGTTTTCAGTTTTGGAAATAGAAAATAGTCACATGGTGATAGATCAGGTGAATACGGAGGGTGGTTGTGAGAGAAATCCGTTTTTACATCAAAAATTCGTTCACTTTTTTGGTCTTGTGAGTTGGTGTATTATCGTGCAATAAAAACAGCTGTTTTCCTGCTGGATATTCAGGTCTAACACAACCAATTCTTTTCCACAAACGATCTAAAACGCCTAAATAGTATTCTCCATTAACAGTTCGATCTTCTGGAATAAATTCCTTGTGGACAATACACTTCGAATCATAATAAAGTAATCAACATTGTCTTGATTCGAGATTTCTGAAAACGCAATTTTTTTGGTTTTGGCTCGCCTTTGGACTTCCATTCAGCAGATTGACGCTTAGTTTCAGCGTCATATTTAAAGCTACCATGACTCATCACCAGTTATGATCGAATCAAGAAAGTCTTTGCAATGCTCCACACGAGCGTTTTTTTGGTCTTCATTTAATTCATGTGGAACAAAACGAGCACAACCCTTTCTTTTACCCAAATTTTCAGTTATAATTCTCCAAATAGTGTTTTTACTCGTATTTAATTCCTCAGCCAACATTCTCGTAATAAAATTTGCATCGATACCAATGATTTCACGAACTTTTTCCACCAAAAAAAGTTCAGAAGCTAGTAGTAGCACGATTACTAGCTTCTGGACGACCTGGCCTTAGACCATTATTTAAATTGTATGAGTCGTGAGTACGACTCATACAATCATCACCATAAACTTTTTCCATCAATTCGTATGTCTCAGCGAATTTTTTTTCAAGTTTAACACAAAATTTTATATTTGCTCTTTTTTGTTTTGAAACATTAGCACACGTTTTCTTTTATGGAAATGGCTGTAACTTTCACATCTGTCATCCGATTTTACATGAATTTAGATGCGTTTGAAAGAGGATGAATGTATCTTTTTAATGCTGCAAATTTTCAATAGATGGCGCTGCATGTTGTATGATTTAAATATAAAGTTCAGTTCTTCTGTTGTTTCTGCTGCTGCTGAAAATTTATTTGAGTCACATTTGAGATTTGGTAATGGCACTATAACTCCAACAGATCCTTCAATGGTCACACCACCACCAGAAACTGACTACATCATGGATGGTCTTAACATATCCGACGAAATTCATTGATCTTTTTTTAGTTGTACGGAAACTATTTTTTTATTGATCTAATTGAAATAATCAACTCTTCTGGTGACAATTTATTTTGATATAAGTGAAATTTATATTTGAAAATTTTAAACGAAAACAAATTTCTGTAGCCACAAGTATAGTACTGCTAACATCCGCTAGGAAATGGCCGTAATATTGGCCGAAACTCTTGGAAATATAATGGAAAATGTCAAAAAAAAACGAAAACATCATATTTAAAAGGTGATCTGCTTGAACTGAATTATATGAATTTTTATTTGAACTGCAAATAAAACTTACTTTTTTGACTTTTTTATGATTTTTTTTTAAGAAACAAATAAGTTTATCTAATATGGCTTATCTCGTATAGAGTATTTTTTTTTTAAATTTTACAAATGATTTCTTGGAGTCTAATATTTGGCTTATAGAAAGATGGTTGGATACTATTACGGGATTATTTGGCTCACAAATCATTTTAATAACTGAAAGTAAGTCTCAAAATAGAGCGATCTTATTATTGGATCGTAATCAGGAATTTTTTTTTTTGTTGGAAGAGTAAAGAATAGCAAATTTAATTTCCGATGGGGTATACAATTCTTTAAAATAAAGACTCAACAATATTTTGTACAAAAGTTTGTTATTGGCACGTGATTGTGGCTTCCAAATTGTCATGTGAAGCGAAAGTACTCATAAATGAACAGGAATTTTTTGAATAAATTTTTATAAAAAGAAGTAAAAACTTATAATTAACTTAATATTTAATTAATATATAAATAAACTAGAATGTTTAAATATAAATAAATATAGCTGAACTTATTTTAGATTTCCATCTTAATTTTGGTCCTTAAAAGAAATTAAGCGGGTGCATTACTACCTTAACTCCTTTGAAAATATAAAAAAAAACTTTTGAAAAAAATAATGGATTTAATTCAAAGAACTTTCAACTTAAATACCAGATGTTGGAATTAATTCGTAGCGTTTTACAAAAGATGGCGTTAGCCAACTATCCATATAGTCACATATACAAAAGTAAATATTCCCCCAGAAGCTACTTACATAACGCAACTTTTTCACTATTTGACATTTTGTTATAGTGTCAGTAACAATTGTTGCGCAGTGTCAAACATGTCGAAGTTCGTGCCCGAAAAATCGTTTTTGCGGGGAGTGTTACTTCATAACTTCAACATGAAGAAAAGTGCCGCGGAAAGTCATCGTATTTTAGTGGATGTCTACGGCAAACATACTCTTGCTGAGCAAACTTGCAGAAAGTGGTTTGCGCGGTATAAAAATGGAAATTTTGATTTGGAAGACATGGAACGTCCCGGACAGCCGAAAAAGTTCGAAGATACAGACCCGTGCCAAACACTCCGGGAGTTGTTCACATCGCTTGGAGTCGACTTTTTGACGGTCGGAAAACGCCTGAAAGCCATAGGAATGGTACAAAAACAGGGAACGTGGGTTCCACTTGAGTTGAAGCCAAGGGACGTCGAACGGCGTTTAGTCACCTGTGAGATTCTTCTCCAACGGTAGGCAAAGAAGGGATTTCTGCATCGAATCGTCACTGATGACGAGAAGTGGGTACTCTACGACAATCCCAAACGCAGAAAATCGTGGGGCTTGCCCGGTCATGAATCGACATCGTCCCCCAGGTCGAATATTCATGGAAAGAAGATCTTACTGTGTATTTGGTGGGATCAGCTGGGTGTTATTTATTATGAGCTCCTCCAACCGGGTGAAACCATCACTAGGGACGTATACACACGACAATTGATGAGTTTGAACAGAGCATTACAAGAAAAGCGGCCGCAATATAAAGATCGACACGACAAAGTAATTTTGCTCCACGACAATGCAAGACCCCATGTTGCGAAAGTCGTGAAAACTTATTTAAATACGCTGAAATGGGAAGTTCTGCCTCACCCGCCATATTCACCAGACATTGCCCCATCTGATTATCATTTGTTTCGATCCATGGCGCATGGCTTGTCAGAGCAGCACTTGGATAACTACGAAATGATCAAAAATTGGATCAATTCTTTCATCGAATGTAAAGAAGAAGAATTTTTTCGACGCGGTTTCCGAGCATTATCAGAAAGATGGCAAAAAGTAGTGGATAACGAAGGACAATACTTTGAAAGTTTTGAATAATAAACCATTAAACTTTGCAAAAAAAACGCTACGAATTAATTACAACCACTGATACAATAATTATTTTCAAAAAGAAAACAACAACAGAATTCATAAAATCGAAAATTATTTATATTTGCTTATCCGAAGAAAGAACTGATACTCCGACAAGAAACAGAAGAAATTGCAAAGTCAGCAAAGGAAAATATGAGAGAGAGAAAAACGCCTGTTAATAAAACCATAAATTAAACTATAAATTATATTGAAATAAACTATAGGAAATTTTCTTATCTATATCTTACGATTATTCTTATATTTTTATCCCAACGAATGATGAAAATATTGAATTGAATAAATTTTAAATAGACTAACTCACAATTGGAATCCCCTTCCACAAAGCCATTGAATCTTTTCATGAATGTTTCGCAGTTGATTCTGATACTCGTTAAAATGATATTTGGTATTTTGATTGACGAAGAGATATTTTTCCAATTTTTGTTATTTTAGAATTTTCTTAATTTATTGCTTATTTTTACAATCTACTCATTTAATAAAATGTGGAGACTACAAAAAAGGACTAAAAAAATTATAAAATGTTGAAAATTTTCTTTTCCCATTTTATCACAACTACAGCTACGATATTCATAGTCCTTAAATTACAAACCACCACCAAAGTGTGCCCAAAGGATATTTTCAAGTCATAAAATTTTCAGTTTGATGTTTTCCTTTAAGGTCTAATCTAGTATCTTAAGAATGTTATTGTACACGAACACATTATTTATATAATATTCCAAAATGACTGTTTGCCTAGAATTTGTGGTAATAAATTGAGGCTAAAATTTTTCTTCTTTTAGTAATTGTATAAATTGAAACAGAAAGTATGGGAACAGGAAATGATATATGACGAAATAAATAAATACGATAAAATATTTATAGCCTTAATCATGATTATTATCGTTTTTGGTCTTTGTTTAGATGGTTTTCTAAGGAATCTTCTTCATTTTGATGGTGTTTGTCCTATTTTCCTTTTCATTATCATAATTTTGCCTATCATCATCATCATTTCTATATGATTCGGTTACTATGAATACTTCTTGATGCTTATCTCGCGCATAATTATTTCTATCTTTATCATATTCTTCTATATTTTCATTAATTTCTATTCGATTCAACCTAAATTTAACTAAAATTTCGTTTTTTTCGAATTGGCAACACTTTTTAATCGACGGTAAATTTGACAGTTGACAGTTGACAGTTGATTTGTGATTTGCTCTTAGATTATAGAAGAACTGGATAGGACTCTACACAAAAATTCCATACAAATTTTTTTCGAAAATATATTCGTGGGAACGCACACACTTGCAAAATTACCTTTTTACGAAATACTTCGTAGTCTAAACGAAAAAACAACAGCGAGATTTTAGCTGAGATGCTCGAAAAAGTCTTTAAAATTGGATCTCTTGCAAGGATCATTTCAAACGTAGTTGTAGCCAACATTTACATAAAATAATCTTCAAAAAATAAATAGAAAGAAAGCATTGATTTATCGATTCAAATAAAAATGTCCGTTTTTTTTCGAAAAAAAATTAACTAAAAGTTTTTTTTTTGAATTGGCAACACTTTTTAATCGATGGTTAATTTGACAGTTGACAGTTGAAAGTTGATTTGTGGTCAGTTTCGTTTGCTCTTAGATTATAGAAGAACTGGATAGGACCCTACACAAAAATTCGATCGAAATTTTTTCGATAATACGTTCGTGGGAACGCACACACTTGCAAAATTACCTTATTACGAAATACTTCGTATTCTAAACGAAAAACTTCTTATTCACTGTCGTGAAGACTAAAACTATTTATGCAAATGTATTACTTTATACTGACTTGTTCGTAAACGATATAAAATTTAATAAAACGGTACTTAAATTTTCGTTTCGCGATAAGTATCTAAATGTCAACAAAAGTATGTAAGCATTTCGGTATGTCATCTTACTTAATGGAGAATATCGTGTTTTAAAACTCTCCGAAAGTTTACAAAATTAAGGCAATAAATAATAAATCTAAAATATAATTGCATTTAATACCAGAAGATTATTGCCTTCTGTCCTGTTCAAAAAAAATTCTATTACGAAAACTATTGTAGATGTCAGTAGGTGTCATGTCTACATAAAAAATCTACACAAATGTGTGCAAGCAGTACGATTTCTCGCCGCTTTTGTAATAATTAAGACACACTCTATGTATGCTCTATCAGCGCTTCTCCTAAGAGGTACGTAAGCCTATTGGCCATACCCTCCCCTATTGATATTTTACTACTTTATTCTTTCAATCTACCCACCCTCATGGTTAAGCTAAGCATATATGTGGATTAAAATAGAAAAATCGATGGAACTTATTGGAAGCGTACAAGCAATGTTTATTTTTTGTACAATCGTAAATATCAATCAAGTAGACTTTCGGAGAATTTTAAAACACGCCATTCTCCATTTAAGTGGTAGCGTACCGAAATGTTTGCATACTTTTGTTGTTTTTCAAGTTGTTATATTGACACTTAACGGAGATTGGAAGCATGGAACTGCACCAAAAATTATACGAAAAATAGGCAGTAGGACAGATCATTTGCTAAGTGAAGACAAAAATATGATCTTAAAACCGATGTTAATAATTGTAATTAGAACTTTTGTAAATACAATAGGTGGTCTCCATTTTCTATTTATTCTGTGTTCCGATAATTACTGATTTTTGCAATATTTTTCAAATATTTATTAAGTTAGAAAAGTGCAATAATTAAATCAACAAAAATCCAAAAATTGTTTAAACATTTTTTTATTATTTTTGATATCGGGAAATGCAAAGGTCATGAACAAAGGGAATATTTAGGTCACGATGTATTACAGTGTTACGAACATAAAAGGGGGCATCAACAATTTTACGGAGGATCTTGGATTGTAAGGCCTGGATGCGATAGGAATTGGAACGTTTCGTTGAACCCCAAAGTTCAATTCCATATGTCCAAATTGGTTTTATAATTGTATTGTAGATTAGAAGTTTACTTTTAATTGTTAGTTTCGAGCGTTTGTCCAGTAGTCTAAGAAGTTGTAGGTAACGTCTGTTAGCTTCAGCTCTTTTTAATCTAGTATGTGGGTTCCATGTTAGTCTCTTGTCCAGGAAAAGTCCCAAATAACGCACTTTATCATATTGCGGTATCATGTTGCTATTAAGGTATAAAGGGGTAGGTTTACCTTGACAAAGTGTGAAAGTAATTTGAGCACTCTTCTGTTCATTTACCTTCACTCTCCATCTTTTAAACCAAGATTGAAGGTTGTGGATATGGGATTGTTAATTGTTGGAAGCGATGTCAGGATTTGAATGGGTAGCAAGTATGGCCGTATCGTCTGCATAAGTAGCAATGATAGTATTAGGATAAGCTGGGATGTCATGGGTATAAGTATTATATAAGATGGGACCAAGGATATTGCCTTGTGGGACTCCGGCTAGAATAGGATATATTACCGAGGATTCTGAATTAATTGCAACTTGGAAATGTCGTTGGGAGAGATATGAATTTATGATGAGGTTGAAAGAAGAAAGCTCTTGAGTTTCCAAAAGAGTCCAGGATGCCACACACGATCAAAAGCTTGGGAGATATCTAGAAATACTCCTGGGCAATGACCGGAAGCCAAATTGGTGATCAGGAATAATTTTTTCATTAACTAGAACTGGGTATAGTCGTTTTTATAGGAGTTTCTCGAATATCTTACCAAGAATTGATAAGAGGCTGATAGGTCCATGGGAGGAAGGAGAATTAATGAGTTTATTTGGTTTAGGAATCATTTTAATGACAGAATATTTCCACAGTAAGGGAAAATAGGTTGTACGCAGTATACTATTAAAAATATATGTGATTAAAACTAAAGCTTTTCGGGAAATTTACTTCAGAATAGGAGCTGTTATTAGAACATAAACAGGAGCTTTTTTTATTGGGAAGGTGCAGAATTGTAGTTTCAATTTCCGAGGGCTTAAAATTTTTGTGAGGAAGACTCATAGGGAATGGGCACATTAGTGCTTCGATGATTTCAAACATTTAATTTTTATTAAAATATTTTCTTCCTTTTCTATATTAAATTTAGTTTTTAATTAATATAAAACAATTGGCATTTTTTATCTAAAAAACTAATATGATTTTTTATCGGAAAATAAGCAAGCATATTTTTTTCAAATCAAAAAATAAAAAAAAATTTATCGAATCTCTCACATGTGCGTGTATTATTGTGGAAAAAAAAAATGAAAAAAAATTTATTAATACAAATTATATGGGTGGTATCCAATTTGCTAACATCTAAAATAGAAATTTATCACCGTTTACCCAACCCCCCCAACAATGTTCAATATTGGATTTTTCGTTTTCATGTAAATCCAATATAATAGACAAGGGAATACACGAGCATATTTATGAGTATATATGTTACAAGATACTATTTGTATCTAATGTGTGGATTACGTAAAATTCCTTTAATAAACTGAGGCATTTTTGTAACTATGTCGACGGGTGAATGGAAAAGTCCAGAATATGAGTGTGACGTGCTCGAAGAAAGTTTACTGCCATAATGGATGTTCGATAATGTTGTGCAACTATTGATTAGCTACTGTAGCTTTGGTAGTAATTCACTGAAAATAGTTCATATATGATATGAAACTACTGGTATGTGCGTAAATTATATTGTGTCCATTTGTGTAAACGCAAATGTTTATTGAAACGTGTAACGTATGTGATGTGAGGCGTGCTTATTTTTGTGCGTTCTGAAAATTATAATTTTTCTAATTAATAAATATTTTGCCAAAATAGGAAAAAGTCTATTCCTATTGGTAATAGAAAACTAATAGATTTGGAAAACTGTCATTATTGAATCAAACTTGGCATGACACATAAAATAAATAATGTATCTTTTTGGAAAATTGATCGAATAATTATTCCCTTTTTACTAATGATGATGTTTTCTTTCAATTTCCATAAAATTTAGGTTAATTGACTGTTAAAATGATTGAAAATTTTATAAACAAATTGTTTTGCATGGAAGTCAGTTGTTTTTTAAATTGTTTTATAATAAAACTAAATTGAGAAAAAATTCTTTTTCTCAATTTTTATTATAAAACAATTTAAAAAACAACTGACTTCCATGCAAAAAAATTTGTTTATAAAATTTATAAACAAATTTATCCAAATTTTTAGATATCTAAAAAGATAAGATATCGAAAACTGAGAAATTTTCGATTGAAATGCGTTCTTTAAATACTGGTCACTACCAAAAGTGGAAAAATAATCGGCCAATTCGTATGATTATTACTCTTCTGGTCTGTGTGCCAAGATGACCAAGGCAGGACTACACAAAATTAAGGCAACGAGTACTCGCTGCATAAGGTTAGCCATTAGAGCTCACCATTGAAACTGACCAAACTTCTTTCTTAGACCTTCTGCTCAAAGTCAGATACTCCGAATATTCATTGTACTCCCGGATTAAAAATATATTGAACACTCCCATTCGCAAAATGGGCTCCTACTCATTCTCGCTAATTCTGACCGAAATTAAAAGGAATGCCAACATCCCAATTCACAGCATCTCAAATAACCGTACAGAGCCGGTATGGATGCCTTGGATGATTGAACCTTGAAATTTAAGAATGAAACACAACATTCACCATTTTAAAATGGAACTTTTATATGGTTCATCCTATATAAATAATAAACATGACAATGGGCACTAGGCAATTATCTTTAGCGATAGCGTTACTGCTTTAAACGCTATTTGTGGCTCCAGGATGGATACGGTACTAAATGTTATCAGATATCGCCTAGTAAACAATCGCTTTATTCAGTTTCGGTGGGTGCCGGGGTATGTAGGCATTTCTTGCAACGAATATGCTGATCGGCTTGCAAAAGAGGTTTTGCTCCCCCAAATTCTCACAATATTCGTGGCATTCATTAATCTACTAATCTCGTGACCAGATGTGCAGAATGGGAAAATAGTGAAACTTTCCACGTTATACACTGGCAGACCAAACCGATCTACTCGACAATCAATCCGAAATTCTGGGCAAGATAATTGCTCAGAATTCGTTTTGGTTTTACCGCCATCACCAACGTCTTCCTTCTCGGCAATCCTGAACATCCAATTTACCAATCGTGCGGTGTTCGTCTGACTATACCACACATACTGGCGGATTGTCATACAACAAGGAGCTTTTTTTTCGAATAGGATTCCCTCAATAACTGAACTACTAGATTCAGCTACACCCTTCCTTAGTCCTCTCTTCACTTTCACCATCATACCTGAGATGCGAAATCGTGTTATAGAAGGTTAGAAACCAGTACAAAATGAGGCAATGCGTTCTGAAGACATCTTAAAACGAAATAGATTTTTTTAAATTCAACAACTTCTATTAAAGATGATAGATAATAATTTCTTTGTTCAAGAAATCAGAATCTAAAGACTGTTATTCCGGCATCTGCAACCACTACCTTTGATTATATATGGTATATGCTCAATAGCTGTCAAATAGCAGGGCTAATTTCCAAACTAGAAATAAATAACCTTTTATTAATGACAGACCTTAGATTATATTAGAAATTAATGGGACTCTACACAAAAATTCATGGAGAATGGCGTGCTTTATAACTTAACAAAAGTCTACAAAATCGATTCGCTTGATATTTACAATACAAAATAAATAATAAATCTTAAATACAATTGCATTTAATACCAGAAGATTGGATAAAAATAAATTTTATTTTTTGTCGTGTTCAAAAAAATTCTATTACGAAAACGTGATGTCAGTGAACGTCATGCCTACATAAAAAAATCTACACAAATATTTACAAACAGTACGATTTCTCACCGCTTTTGTAAGAATTCGAACAGAAAATTGCGTACACATATACGAAAATCTAACGTTAGGACATATCCAGATCCAGGTATTCTTTAATCTAAGCTTCACATATCTCTACAGAAAATAAACCGAAGGTGTTAAATTACACAATCTTGAAAGCTATTATGCGTTCATCGAATGTTTCGTTCAATAAATTTATTGCAGCTTCCGCTATATGACAAAATAAATAATAAACATAAAATATAATTGCATTTAATACCAGAAGATTGGAATAAAATAAATTTTGTCTTCTGTCATGCTCAAAAAAAATTCTATTACGAAAACTAGATGTCAGTGGGTGTCTTCTTTACATAAAAAAATTCTTCACAAATGTATGCTAGCAGTACGATTTGTCGCCGCTTTTGCAAAAATTCAAACAGAAAATTGCTTATACATATACGAAAATCTGACGTACGGACCTATCCAAGTATTCTTTAATCAAAGTTTTGACATATCGAAAGTAAACAACAGTTGCATGCGGTCTTATTTTTAAAAATATTGTTTTTTAAGTCGTTCTAAAATTTAAATTATTATAAAAAGTTGGTTAATATTAATATGAATAATTCAATATGTTTATATACTAGTATTTAAACAAAAATTCAAGGGGAAGTGGATTCGGATCCCATTGGGACATGGCCCTAGGCTAATTCCCAAAAATAACTTTTTTGTCCATTCCAATTTAATTTCTTTATCTCGCCATCCCTTATCGACAAATGGACTTTATTGTCGTTTTATGTTACTTAAAATGATAATAAACAAACCCACAAATTAACTATTTACAAAATTAACCAAAACTAATTTTAAAATGAAAATCGTACTTATTTTTATATAATCCAAAGAAAATAGTGCGTTTACTGTAGTTGTTGTAGAGATAGGGCGGTTTTAATGAAATACTTTGGGGCTGATTTGTTACGTTATTTGCATTATTCAAAATTTATTTCGAATCCATTTTGAAATTCAATACTATTACAGTCTTTCATTATAGAGTATAAGGATAAACAGTCGAACTATATGTATACGAATTTATTTAAAGCAAAAAAAAAACCCCCCGTGGAATTGCAATGAACCAAAACCCTCATCTGCTAATCCTTAGCCATCTATTAACTTAAAATGAAACTACGAACCCTGTTCTTTTAAAAAGTACAATATATTTAACCCTTTTAAAATGAGACAAAAAGTTATAATTTTATTTTAAAATAATATTGAAATTCAATACAAATACTTTGTATTTATCTATTATCGAACTAAAACCTACATTTTTTATATTGAACTCATACGAACCGTTTGTGTTTATATTCGATATGTCAAAAATTTCACGTTTTGACATATCGAATATAAACACAATCGGTTCGTATGAGTTCAATATAAAAAATGAAGTGAAACTTCTGAATATTTATTTAAAATAATTAATATATTGAAATATTTACGAAAAATGAAATTTCCTTAAAGATTTACGAATTTCACTTTTCAGGTGAGTTGGTGAGTAAAAACTAAATTAAATATTTGAATAAATGTCATAGTTGCCTATCATTCAACTAATTTAAATTGGATTTCGATTGTTATAAGTGCTTAAAAACTGTTAAATTTCTTCTTCTATTAAGTTTTTAATGCTTAATATCTTAAAATTACTAAGTATCAAATGTATTTTGAATAAATTTAAATTTTAATCAAAAAATATGCACCAAAACAATATGATTATCAAGCGAATCAATTTTGGAGACTTTCGGAAAGTTTTAACACACGCCATTCTCCATGAAGTAAGTTCATGTTTGCATACTTTTTTTATGCTTAATATTGATATTTAAATATTTATCGTGGAATGCACATTTAAATTCGGTTTTATTAAATTTTAAATAGTCTACAAATAAGTAAGTATAAATTAATATATTTGTAGAAATATTTTTAGTCTTTACAATAGTAAATAGGAAGTTTTTATTTTAGAATAGGAAGTTTTCTTGAAAGTTTATTTTGTATGTGTGTGCGTTTTCACTCATGTATTCTCAAAAAACTTAGGCAGAATTTTTGTGTAGAGACCCATCCAGTTCTTCTATAATCGAAGGGTCGAATATTGTTCAAGAATTTGCGCTCGTGATCGAGCAATTAACATTTCTTCTCTGCAGACCAGAAATGTTCAAGTTAAAGTAATAATTCAAATTTAAATTAATTGAAACAAATTACTTACTATATATATAAAAAAAACTGCTGATTTATTATTAATATTTTTTTTAGAAATAATTATTAACTTAAAATTAAAATATTACCAATATTAAAGTAATTAAAAAGTTCTGGTTTGTTTTGCCGAAATTAATATTTGTTCTACGGAGTGAAGTAATTTAAAGGATATTTGAGATGTTTCAGTGCTGATGATAATAATTTGCATAAAATTATAAATAAATAGCCTTTAAAGAAGCTTAGAATTTCTTTGTTGATTAAAAGCAACTAAGGGTATTTTTTTTTAAGGGTAATATAAGAATTCATTAAGGATGATTCTCACCCTAACCGATACAGTCTTTAATAACGGATATTGAAATTTTCTATTCTTTTCTTCTCCATGATTAACAGTTTAGAAATGTAAAGAAACGCGAATCACTTTTCAATTATTTCGAAATAACGCAAACTGAATGAGTCCATCCAAAATATTGAGTGTATTTGTAGTATAATAACAGATTGGGTTGTGATGGCAACAATTTCAAAATACGAAAATAAACCAAAATAATCTTAACGGAAATGTAAGAAAATTAATCAAATTAATTCTAATGCCAAGCACAGTTAAATGAGAATAGAATTATTTTATGAGCATTACAAGTATTGGGTTTGGATTAACTATAATTTTTCTCAATTTTCACCATAGCGAAATCGTTAAATTTTCCTTGTCAAAAACACAAATTCACGTACACGCGTACATGCCTCAAGAAAATTTGTGTTTATGTATTTTGGTGGATATTTATTAATATAAATTGTGATTATTCGAAATGATTTCGTTGAAAATTCCATTATGGTTGAAATTGAACTTTTCCAGTATTGCAAAGAGGAAATGTTAAAGTTCGATTCATTCTACGTTCGTCTACTTTAATATTGTAGATTCCGACCTGAAAGGTGTGCGCACGGCACGTATCGGAGTACAATTTTGAAGAGTATTGCTGTCCATGGCATAAGATTAATCTCTTCCTTAACTTCATCGACCATAAATGATTCAGATTTAGTAATTATTGAAAAATGGATTACCTTCCACGACTATATTGTAATATATCAAGTGACGTGACATTTAGAAATCAAATAGAACATCAATTATTTATGCTGTTTCATTATTCAATTCGAAAAGGTTTGGCATTTTCCTTTTACCTTTTTGAATTTGCAATCTATTTTTTTTCATACATCCAATATTCAATATTTGAAGAAAAAAAAATAGGAAAAAAATTATTTATCTTCCCTTTTTTTATTTTTATTTGACAGGTTTTTCTTTTCTACGTTATTGTACAATTTTTACATAACACATATATGCATTTATACACATAGACATGAGACACAGTCGCTCCTATGGAGCATATAGCGGCACTAGAGACTCTGTGAACTTCTCTCCATCTGCTTCTGTCTTGGGCTAGCCTTTTCACTTCCGACCATGACTTGCCAATTTGTTGGTGTTCGCGCTCGACTGATCTTCTCCAAGTGGTCCTTGGTCGTCCACTGCTGCGATGCGCCGGGTGGGTTCCAATCCAGTGCCATCCTTGCTATGCCCGTAGGTGGTTTGCGCAAGGTGTGGCCAATCTAACTCCATTTCCTGCGTTTGATATTAGCTAGCAGGGGTATTTGCTTCGTGAGAAGAAGCAGCTCATCGTTCGTTATCCAGTTCTGTTCACAAATGTTTGAAGCTTACGAGTCGTGCTGTCGGTTACTTTCCATGTTTCGCAGCCGTACAGCAGGACTG
Source organism: Atherix ibis (assembly GCA_958298945.1). Lineage (NCBI taxonomy): Eukaryota > Metazoa > Arthropoda > Insecta > Diptera > Athericidae > Atherix > Atherix ibis. The sequence continues at coordinate 132,652,042 of OY282605.1, forward strand.
GCTGGACGTTTTGAACTGAATATTCAAAGTTTTTTTTTTTTTTTGAGTGCTATGGAGAGGTGGTTGGGACGCCTTGTTGATGCGCGTTTGGATGTCTCTTTCAGTTCCACCATCCTTGCTGAGCATGCTGCCAAGGTAACAGAACTTTTCGACATCTTCAACTTGGGTACCGTGTAGCATCAAGAGCCTCTCGCAGGTGGCGCCGATACGCATCAATTTGGTCTTCTTGATGTTGATTCTCATCCCCACTTCTTCGGCGTTGGAGGCCAGAGCATTCAGTTTTCCCTGAATGCCGTTGAAGGTGTGGGACATGAGGCATATGTCGTCGGCGTAGTCCAGGTCGCGGAGATTCTTACGCAGTTCGCACGTTCCAGGTACCTATTCGGGTTGTTCGATGAAAGCCAAATGAGTTTTTGCCTGAGGTATGGTCCGGATACTTCTTCTTGTGCTGTTTCTTGATTAGGTGTTTTTTTTATAGCTTGCGGCTTATCAGGCAAGCGAAGCAACCCCCAGTGGCGTTAAGGGACCCTATGGACTACATATATATATAAGGCTTGTAGTCGGCCTCTCACCCCGGCACCAATGCCGAGATGGCGGCAGCGGGAATCGAACCCGCTACCTACCCACTATAAGTCGGTCGACACACATCGGCTTTTTTGATATTAATCATTTTAAGTGAAAGATGAAAAATTCAAAAAAAAAAACGGTAACAATTTATTATATTTATCTAAATAGCGATTATATAATATCTAAGATGTTAATGTGTTGTTTTACTTAGTTGGTTTTTTTTTAATAACTGTCATCTACAGGACTTTTGAGGTAAAACTACTCATGGGACGATACATAAGTGAACGATGCTCTAAGGATAATCCCAATAATTTTTATGAGTTCGATTTAGAAATTTGATTATTTTTGGTTGACCCGAAATGAAGAATTTTGGTTGCCGCGAGAACCGTCGTTTTAGAGGTTATTCGGTCAAAAATATTGCTCCTGAGCTAATTCATTGTTTTTTTTTCTTCTATTATCTGCAATTTAAATTTTCTTATAACAAGTAGATTTACATAATATTTTATTATATAATAATTTATAATCTTGTGCATAATGAAGTGGGAGTAAACATAGATAGGCGTTTCTCCAACTAACAGAAGTTAGATTCTTATAGAAAATCTCTAGGATATTGACTCTTAAGTCTCCGATAAGTGTTTCCGGTGGGGGGGGAGGGGGGTAGAAAGTACAGAAAAATTGTCTCGCAAGGGGATTATGATAATAGGATTAAAGTTTTGAAATGCACAGGTCCTGAACAAAGGGAACATTTAGATCATGCTGTATTACGTTGTTACGTGAACATAAAAGGGAGGGCATCAACAATTTTACGGATTATTTTCAATTGTAAGTCCTGAAAGCGATAGGGATTGGAACGTTTTATTGAACCTCAAAATTCAATTCCATTAGTCCAAATAGGTTTTATAATTATTAGTTTCAAGAGTTTGTCCAGTAGTCTAAGAAGTCTGTTAGCTTTAGGTTTTTTTTTGTTTATTACCACCTTGATCAAAAAGTTACCGAAATTTATTGAGAAAATTAAAAATACAATTTTATTCATCTAAATCTATATTGTCCCCTTCAAACTAATCCCCATCGACTTTAACATACTTATGCCAGCGCTTGATCCAATCCTCGAAACATTTTTTATATTCGGTTTTCGGTATGTCCATCAGTGCTTCCTGCGATTTTTCCATTACTTCCTCTCGGCTGTTGAAACGCGTTTCCCGTAACGGTTTTTTTTTAACTCGATTGAACAGAAAGAAGTAACAGGGAGCCAAATCAGGTGAATTCGGTGATTGTTGGATGGTGCAAAATTCGCGAGTTTTCTGCCCACAATTCTGGTCTCTTTCGGCGAATTTCTTCACGCAAACGTCTTATAACGCCGAAATAATACTGTCCGGCCTTCTGGCAAAAATTTATGATACACAACACCATTGTAATCCATGAAAACCGTGAGCATTGCCTTCTTTGTTTATTTGTTTGTTTGTAAGGTCCCTTAGACATATGCCAGGGGCCACTTCATAGCGCCACGACCGTGAGGCCATTTGGCGACTTCGTTGCACGTGTGGGAATTTATCTGAGAGAGACTGATCGGTGGTTAGTAGTATAGAAAGTTGAGAATTTTGTTATATTTTGTGGAGCAGACTAGGGAATGGAGTTGTTGGATCGAGGAGCTCCATAATGGGAGGAATCCTGCTCGCAAAGTAGTTCTTGGTTATGTGGCATTCCTGTAGAATATGGGTGATAGTGAAATGGGTATCGTAAGATTGGCAGAAGGGACGATTGGTGTTGCCAAAAAGGAAGTTATGAGTAAGAGCAGTATGTTCAATCCGGATTCTGAGGAGCTTCCGCGCCCAGAATTTCGATATGGATGTTGAATACACTGGTTTATTAGTGGTTATCTAATGAGTCGACAAAAAAGTGTCGCCATTCTGTTAGTAGGCTAGGCAGATTGGGAATGACTGTGATCACTGGTCATTGCCTTCTTTTTTGACTGAAAACGACGTGGTTTTTTTGGTCTCGGAAAAGAAAATCTTTTGTCCCATTGGATCACTCTATTTACATATAAGTACTTGCATTCGTCTAGATGGAAATGGGCTATGGCAGAAAAGAAGTTAAGTGATTTTTTTGTTGGTAAAAAATTATGTCCTTTAGAGTAGTTTCCTTGGACAGTTATACGAGTATATTGCTGGAGGCATAGTTTAGCCTCGGTTACACTCTTTGCATGTTATCGACAATGTCAAGATAGCGTTCCTCGAAGCTTTTTTGATTTTGGGAAATGAAAAAATGTCACACAGTCTAAGATTTGGCAAATAAAGAAACCTTTTTTTTTAGGTAAATTCCCATTCCACCTCGGTGGGTATATCAACAAACAAAATTGTCGCATCTGGGGCTCAGAAAATCCATACGTCTCACCATGGAAAAGTCGATACACACGGTTTGGTGCGGATTTGGGAGTGGAGGCATCATTGGCCCGTTTTTCTTCGAAAACGATGAAGAAGCCGCCGTTACGGTTATTAGTGAGCGCTATCGTGGCATGCCCAACGAATTTTTGTCTCCAAAAGTTGAAGAGAATGGTATGGACGACATTTGGTTTCAACAGGAAGGGGCCACTTGCCACACAGCCAACGTAACAATCCAACTTTTGGGCACTGCTTTCGAAAACCGAATAATCAGCAGAAATTCTGATGTCAATTGGCCGCCTCGGGGCTGTGATTTGAGTCCGTTGGATTATTTTCTGTGGAGACACGTTAAGGAAAAATGTTAAGCAAGCCATCCAGACACAATTGAGGCCTTGAAATACGAAATCAAAATTGCCATTGAAGAGATACAGGCCCGTACAATCGAAAATGTACTGAATAATTGGGTCGAGCGAATGGGGTACTGTAACGCCAGCTGTGGCTGGCAGTCATTTAAATGATGTTGTGTTTCATTATTAAATTTCAAGGTTTAATCTTTTTAATAAAACCGGAAATTTGAAAAAATATGCACTAGTTTTTTTTTATTTACTTTTTAAAATGGTCCACCCTGTATAAGCACTATTTCCCATAGGCTCTTTGCAATATTTTATAAACTAAACTCGGGCGACTCACCAAGTTTCACATAATATTATAGAACAGATCATTGCTCTAAATTTTGCTTTTCTCTTTTTAATAACGAACGCACTACAAAAACACATTTTCACTTATCACGCTCTAGGGGTAAGGGTCGCTTAGCTACCGAAACGAGGTTGAAACTTATACTGCACGTCTGATATTAAAGCATATGGATGAAGTCTATCACACCTCTGCTGTATGTTTCCATATTATCCAATAGAAAAGCTTTAATAAGCTTCAAGTATATTTAGAGTTGTTCCTTTTGATGTGCTGAGTACTTCCGGAATACTTGAACATTTTCCGTTGCTATTTTCCACTTTGTATTTTTATTAATTTTTTTTTTCTATAAGTTTTTCCTCTTAACAAATCAGGACTTTTTTATTATATCATAATTTTCTAATTCAAGTTCAGTTTTTTGTTTTTTTTTCCCCCTGTTTGAACAGATTTCTTGTTAGCATTTTTTAATAAATTTATTTTCAACACGTTCCGAGATTTTATAAACTAAAATAAATTTGATTTTATCGAATCAACATTTTTGTAAAAGATTGTTTGTCTTGCTTTTATAACTAAAAATTTTCTAATAAAACAATTTATTTCTACTTGTCTACTATGACCCGTTCGTGTTGAACGCAAACACAGTTAATAGTGCGACTTGGTCGTTGGTATTTTTGTAATGGGGTTTGGGTTGTGTGGCATGCCATCGGTAACCACAAAACGAATACTGAATTTTTAGATGGGCTTCTAACAAAAACGGATTAGAATATAAACAATTTCGCTTGCAGCAAGGATTTTATAGATTTTTTAAATGTGCACTTTGTCGTACATGCATTTGACTTTGGCCAGTTTAGGTCATTTGTGGAAGGGTTTTCTCACTTTCTTTACAATTTAATACTAGTACTTTAGTTATACTAACATTCGTTGCTATAGAATTAATTGTAAAAAGTTTCTCACAGCATGATGACGTACTTACTACTTAACGTATTGGTGAGATTTTCAAAAAGTAAAAGTTCAAACAAGCCCGAAGCACATAATTGTGACTACGACTAAGAACAACGTTTATTTGCGTAGCTATTTATTCAGTTAAAATAATTTATATCATGACCCAGAGTAATTTCATCTACCTTTAGTTTACCTACTTTAACATTTTCTACTCACAATGTTAACTAGTTAATTTTTATTAGAATCCTGTAAAAAGTTATGTTTTATCCTTTAACACACTCACACACCTCAGGCATTTTATGGTCGTTATATTCTTATCGAAAAGTTAGTCTACCAAAAAATAAAAATAATTCAAAGAAAATAGCAAATAACCGAAGGTAAGAAATTCCTTCAATTTTATTTGAATTTATTTAATTACATGGAAAAAAGGGTCAAAAGACGATAAAAATATTTCATATTTATGAATTTATAGCATAGAATCAAATTCTTTTTTTTTTTAATTTTTTAAATTCAGTTCAATAATGATTATATACTCGCATTATTGTAAAATATATACTTTACATAATTAAAAAGCAATATTTTAAAAATTTTATTTAAGCAAATAATAATTAGACTTTTAGAAATATTTTTTATTTATCGTTTATTATGGTTGTGATTTTTTGTTTGTTAATTTCAAGAGGGCTGATGTGTTTTTAAATAGACTGTGTTGCCATATTTGAAATGTCAAAATCATCTGTCACTGTCAGTTATATTTACATACCTCAAATTTTTAATTATCAAAGTTTTCATTTTTTTATTGCAACTTATCGTGCACTTCTTTCAATTTATGGTCGCTCGGTATTCGATGAACTGTGAAAAGTTTTCAACGCAATCTTTCTGGACACAAAGTTTGCGTGCTAATAAGATAAAGATTTATTATGGGACTTACTGTCACAATAACATGACATATTTTACACAAGAATTAAAGCCGTTGGACCATCGCAAATGGAGTGAATTTGATGACTTTACTCTGGAACAACTGAAAAATGATACTGATTTTACCAAGAAAATTCTCTTCTCAAATGGGGCGCATTTTCATATCTTTAAATTGGTGAATAAAGAATATTATCATTACTGGGTTGAAGCCAATCCACAAATTATTCACGAGGAACCCTTATATTCCCAAAAAGTGACCTTTTGGTATCGTGGCATCATCGGTCCCTATTTTTTTTCTCTTCAAAATTAGGAAGTAGTTGCCGTTATTGTCAATGGAGGGCGGTAGAGATCGATAAGAATGACCTTTTTGTAGCCTAAATTGGAAGATATTGATTTAACAAATTTGTGGTTTCAAGAAGCCACACAGTCCATGTCACAATTGATTTATTCCATGGCAAGTGTGTGATGGGCTCGAAGAAGTTTTGATTTAACACCTTCGAACTTCTTCTTGTGGGGTTATTTGAAGTCTTTGGCTTATGTGAATTAGTCAGAAACAATTAATGCCAGTTATGTGGAATAAGAGCCAATTTATTGTGCGAGATTATATAAAATGCCAGTATTCCGGAATACTGGAATGCTCTGGACACTATATAAAATGCATAGAAAGTCTTCACTATTTGAAAATGTCTCACATAACTACCGGTGTTCCTCAAGGCAGAATATTTGACACAAATTACTCCTGCAATTAATAATATCCTTAGAGTTATATTTGCTAATGATGTTACTAAAAATATTGCTCATTGACATTCTAGTAATCTGTTTCTATTCCTTGAAACTGTTCTAAACCACAACATAATTAACGAAAAGTGGTTTACATTTCCAGAAAATATGTAAAAAAATATACTTACTCTTTTAAGATCTTATAGATAATTATTATGCTTAAATTACACCATGCATCTAATACACTATATTCTCCTGAAAAAGGTTAGCTGTCAAATCGGTTAATTCTACGAACAGTTTGCCAGTATATTATACTGATCGCGCAATGACACAATATTTGTGCGTAGACGCGCAATTTTTGTTTGCGAAAATCATGAAAAAGGGAAAATTGAGTGTGTCCGCACACTGTTTCTAAACTACAACCTGATCCACGTAAAGTAGTTTACTATATGGATGGTAACAGTTAAAACAATTACATGTCCTTCTAGACATCTTAAATCTTAAAAGCAGTACAGTTCCATAAATTATATAAAAAAAAGGATGTTCACACCTTTAGAACCGTTTACCTGAAAATAAAAAGATATAAGCTCAACAGACCTTACAGATAATTACTTAAGCTTAGATTACACCGTACGTCTAATATACTACAATATATTCTCCTGCAAAAAGTTCGCTGTCAAACCGTTTAATTCTACGAACAGTTCACCGGTATATTACACTCATCGTGCAATTGCACGATATTTGCACGTGAACGCGCAATTTTTGCTTGTGGTAAGCTTGAAGAAGGGAAAATTGGGAAATTGAATCATGGATCTGTACATGATTTAATCGTGCGTACTTGTAGATATACTACATAAAACGTCTTTTATGTTGCTCGTTACGAACTCGTCATTTGCACATCATTTATTTTGACATTTGACAGTTCTCATATTTACTCTATTCCTACATATTTATTCAGTCGTATTTATTTTATGTATGATAAATTTTATTTAATTTATGACTTCAATATTTATTATTTAGAATTTGAAGCTATTTCGATTTATACAAAATAAAGGTTACCTGACGAAAATTAAAAAAAAAATTATTAAAAACTATTGTTAAGCAAAAAAATGTTTACGTATAAATTTATAAATAAGTATTAACTAAATGACAGTTCCAGGGGAACATGAAATATTAATGTTGAAATTAAAACTGAATTAAATTTTGGATAAAAACATCATTTATAATACAAAGTAAATAAAATAAGAACAACTAAAGAATTCACTAATAAAAAATGCATAAACTATTTGCACGATCAAACATATATTTGCACGCGTTCAAATATTCTTTATGCTCGCCTAAAATGTGAGCTTGTATTGCAATTAATTAGTTGTGCTTGTAGATGTGCATTCAAGTGATTACACTATGATCAGATTGATCGTGAAGTATACAAACTTTGTACGCGGCGAACGTGCACAATTCCATGCACGCGCAAAATGCGTAAGTGTACACGCAACAATTACACTGTCAGGCATGCAAAAAAGAGCAAAACTTATCGTTTAGATCGTGTATTGGATACACGGTGTTAAAAGCTTAAGACTATTGAGCAATAGATCAAAAATAAAGACTTACGGACTAACGGACCGAATACAAACTTTCTCTTCAATCCAAAATCTTTCGTTGGTAACAACTTTTTTTTATTTATAAATCTCCCTTTTCAACATGAATTTTCTTAAACCCCCAAAAGGTCTTTAGTTACTTGTGTAATTTTTGAGTTATTATAAAATAAAGGATGGACCATTTAAAAGTTCCATTTTAAAAAGTAAATAAAAAAAAAACTAGTGTGTGTATCTCTTCAATGGCAACTTTGATTTCGTATTTCAAGGCTTCAATTGTCTCTGGATGACTTGCGTAATATTCATCCTTAACGGGTCCTGACAGAAAATAATCCAACGGGTTCAAAACACAGCTCCGAGGCGGCCAATTGACATTAGAATTTCTGCTGATTATTCGGTTTTCGAAAGCAGTGCCCAAAAGTTGGATTGTTACGTTGGCTGTGTGGCATGTGGCCCCGTCCTGTTGAAACCAAATATCGTCCATGCTATTCTTTTCAACTTTTGGAAACAAAAATTCGTTGGGCATGCCACGATAGCGCTCACCAATCACCGTAACGGCGGCTTCTTAAACGTTTACGAAGAAAAACGGGCCAATGATGTCTCCAGTTCAAAATCCGCACCAAACCGTAACTCATTGTGGATGCATCTGGATTTTCTGAGCCCCAGATGCGACAATTTTGTTTGTTGATATACCCACCGAGGTGGAAATGGGCGTCATCCGAAAAGATGATTTTTCGGTAAAAATGCTCATCTTCGGCCAATTGATCTTGAGCCCATTGGGCAAACCGAAAACGCATCGGATGGTCATGCGGCTTAAGCTGTTGTACTAATTGAACTTTGTAAGCTGTCATACCGAGGTCTTTGTGCCAAATTCTCAACAGAGAAGTGCGAGAAATGTTCAATTCCTGAGAATGGTGACGAGTTGATGTTGATGGATGATCACTGACATTTTCAGCAACGACGGCAATATTCTAGGTCTTAGAGCGGGAACGAGTTGCTTTGGCAAGCAACGAACCAGTTTTGCGAACTCGCTTCACGAATTTGCCCACAAATTCACGTGATGGCATTCGATCTTTACTCATTTTTTTTTAATTTCTCACAGTTTGGGTTGAAGACTCACCACTTAATTTCTCACAGTTTGGGTTGAAGACTCACCATATTAAGTTCTCAATATTTCCCACTTTTCTTCAAGCACATGGATTACCATTTCGTAAAATTCAGACTTTCAACTATCAATTCGTGATGATATTTAACACTCAAGTACATCAAATAAATAGTGGTTCAAAATGCAACCGCTAGATGGACCACCCGATATTTATTCAAAAAAAAAAAGTTTACTTTAATTATAAATATTTTTCGTAGTTATTGGTTTAACGAATTTGTGGTTTCAATAAGCTGGTGGATATATGCCATACAGCCCATAAACACAGCAAAAAAATTTGAATTTTTGACCATAAAAAGTTCTATTAAAATTTAGCAACACCGCCTTAATTTAGTAGTTAAACTCACTAGTTTTTAAATAAAAGAAATTAGTTAATTTTCATTTCAAAATAATTTATTCCCAACTAATTTGAGTAATAAAAGTAATTAAAAAAAAATTCTGAAAGTTTTTTATTTCAACGAGCATGTGGCAACATGGGAATAAGTCAATTTTTATGAAATATTAAGAAATGAGAAAATTTAGATATTAAATACGAATGCATCTATCTACTTAATGTAGATATGCGAGTATAGTTTTAGTCATGTTTTAATTAAAATGAAAACTCTTAATAATCTTTTATGAAATATTTTCCAGGTCAGTGGAAATGGTGAGAACTTGAATGAAAGCGTGTTAATTTTTTTTTGCTCTAAACTCATGCTCATTTAAAACTATAACAATAAAAGGATGAGTAGGAACCAAATACAGGAAAAGAAAAGGACAATATTATTTAGATAAAGATATATTGGGAAAGTTTCTATGACTAAGCCTATGATGGTGAAAATAATACATACTCGTCCTTCGCAGACTGTACGAAAATGTTCTCATTTAGATGTTTAGCTTTTTTGCTTTCAAAGACTCATAATCGCAAAGATAGTCGCTATCTTTATGTTATCGCATTGATATATTAAAGAAAATACTCAATTCGGTTTGGCAGAAAGTGTAGATACGTGCACTAGCGAGTATTATTCGAAAACATCGGAGTAGAGTGGAATTAATAGGTTTTATCAGAACACTTAATCTAAAACAGCACCACAAATAGCTAGGCTCACGCACTGTTATCGAACGAAAATTGTGTCATCTGTCGCAATTCCATCCCAAAAAGGAGCAACTCTATTTTCAGGATATGCGATACAATTGTTCACAGATTTACGACTTGTACATGTGCCCGAATGGGTGTGTGAAGATGGATGTGAATGAGTGGATTAACAAATGAACAATTCCACGTCAAACGCAGCGATGTATTCAAAATCACTAACATCCTTGTTTGTAGTCCGAAATTCATTAAAATTTCTTTACAAATTGTGTGCAAGCAGCATATGTTCGTACATCCACACTCGCAAATGGAATAAATCCAATTTGGCCAAAGCTTATGGGGCTGAAAATTTCGGTAATAATAAACCACATGCGATTTGATTTAATATTTTTGGAACATAATAATGGAGTGCAATTAACGTTAACATATTCGATTTTGTCGGAAAAGGCATAAACCAGATTCGGGAGATTCAAAAGTTAGTTCGAAATAATTTGTGGGTGTACAATTTTTTTTATGAGCATGACTAAGAAATTAAAGATATTCTCATGAAAATTTCCGATAAATTTTATCCTGACATATTGATTTTTAACTGCCTCGGCAACTCAGACAATTTGGCTGTCAATAAAAACTGTTTCGGAATGCCGATATTTGTCTCTATTGTTTACAACGCCACCAAACGGATTTTTGATTCAACTCTTATAACGTAAACGTCAGAAATATAGATAAGCTTAGATTATGAGGGCAATTTTTATGAACTTAAAATTAACTTTTGTATATTAAAATGTACTATTTTATTTAAAAAAAATATTAAAATTCAATATAAATAATTTTGATCACCAAAAAATATAGAATGATGAACGGAAAACTCAAATTAAAAAGTCGATAGAAATCATTTTTCAACTGTTGTGCCTGACATCTATTTCTGCTCATACCAGATGTATCAGCTTAAATCCGCTGTTTTTTTGGTTAAAAAACCACACGTTTTTTTCATAGAAAGCAAAAACAAATTTATTGAAAGTACTTGCTCTCGCTAGCTACACGTTTTTCCCATCTCTCTGGCAATTTTTGGATACCACGCGAAAAGAATTCCTTTTCTTCCGAGGCAAACCGTTCATCAAGCCATTTTCGGACGTCTTCGTAAAAATCGAAGTGCTGCTCAGCGAGCGTGTGGCCCATCGACGAAAACAAGTGGTAGTTGGAAGGGGCCAGGTCTGGTAAATAAGCGGGGTGGAGTAACACCTCCCAGTTGAGTATCTCCAAGAAGTATCGGACCATTTTTGACTTATGCGATGGTGCGTTGTCGTGGAGGAAAATGAGCTTGTTGATAATCCGTCCTTTTTCCACGCAGCCCACGGTGCAATTTGATCAGTTGTTCGTGGTAGTGGTGGGCATTGATAGTTTCACCAGGTTTCAACATCTCATAGTAGACGATACCCTGCTGATCCCAACAAACGCACAGCATCGTCTTCCGTCCGAAGCGATTTGGTTTTGGGGAAGATGTTGATGGTTGGCCGGGATCAACCCACGATTTCTTGCGTTTAGGATTTACGAAATATATCCAATTTTCATCGCCTATCACAATCCGATGCGGGAATAACTTTCTTTTTTGTCTGGCGAGCAATATTTCGCTCGCCAGACAAAAAAGAAAGTTTTTTGTTTCTTCAAAAAAAAAAGAAAGATGGAGCGACGAAATGTGTTTTGGCGTCGCTCCATCTGCCTATTGTTCAATTCATGCGGCACCCATTTTCCGATATTTTCAATCTTTCCCATGGCACGCAGACACATGGAAATGGCTGGTTGAGTAACATTCAATTGCTTCGCGAGCATTTTTTGCGATTGGGTATCGTCTTCGTCCAAAAGAGCCTGCAATTGATGGTCCTCCACCTTCCTAGGCCGATTTTTACGCTTCTTGTCCCACAAGTCAAAATTACCGTCTTTGAACCGACGAAACCGATCTCGGCACGTTGGTTCCGATAAAGCACTATCACGATAGGCCTCCATAAGCATTTGATGCGATTTGGCAGCCGATTTCTTCAAATTGAAGCAGAAAAGCAGAGCTTCCCGCATATGCTCTTTTTCTGGAACAAAACTAGACATGATTACCAAAGGAAAAATGTATGTTGTTGTACGAAATTGCTGACAATGTACACTGTTTAATGTTGACAGATGTCAAACTCATAAAAAAAAGTATGGCGTTAATACGCTCACTCACGCCATTTATAACCAAACAGCGGATTTAAGCTTAGACAGCTTGTAGAATTAAATGATTTTTTAACGGGCGTAGCTTATTTTATCGTTCAATTTCTTAAATTATAGAAGAACTGAATATGCCTCTAGACAAAACTTCTTTCCACATTTTTTCAACAATACATTCGTGAGAACGCATACACTTACAAAATTACCTTTCACGAAACACTTCATATTCTGAAATAGAAACTTTCTATTTACTTTCATGAAGAATAAAACTATTTATGGAAATATATAAATGTATACTGATTAGTTCGTAAACTATTTAAAATTTAATAAAACCAACAAAAGTATTCAAGCATTTCGGTATGCTACCACTTCATAGAGAATGGCGTATTTTATAACACTCACAAAGTCTACAAAATTGAGCCGCTTGATATTTGATTAATATTTACGATTTTACAAAAAAATAAACATTGCCTGTCGTTGTGTTTATTTGGTATTTTACTTCCCCGTAAACTTTCTATTACGACAACTAGATATCAGTGGGTGTCATGTCTACATAAAAAAATCTACACAAATGTATGCAAGCAGTACGATTTCTCGCCGCTTTTGCAAAAACTTAGATAGAAAATTGTTTATACATATACGAAAATCTGACGTTAGGGCATATCCAGATCCAGGTATTCTTTAATCTAAGCTTCACATATCTTTACAGAAAATAAACCGAAGGTGTTAAATTACACAATCTTGAAAGCCATTGTGCGTTCATCGAATGTTTCGTTCAATAAATTTATTGCAGCTTGCGCTATATGACAAAATAAATAATAAACATAAATTATAATTGCATTTAATACTAGAAGATTGGAATAAAATAAATTTTGTCTTTTCTCATGCTCAAAAAAAATTCTATTACGAAAACTCAGTGAGTGTCATGTCTACATAAAAAAATTCTACACAAATGTATGCAAGCAGTACGATTTCTCACCGCTTTTACAATAGTTCAGACAGAAAATTGCGTATACATACATATACAAAAATCTGGCGTACGGACCTGTCCAAGTATTCTTTAATCAAAGTTCAATTTGTAGTTTTGACATATCGAATGTAAACAACAGTTTCATGCGGTCTAATTTTTAAAGATATTGTATTTTAAGTCGTTCTAAAAGTGAAATTATTATAAAAAGTTGGTTAATATTAATATAAATATTTAATTTTAAGTGTTTAGCTAAAAAGTGGTTTAGTTATTCAATAACCAAAGATTACGGAATTTGATTTGTCAAGTAAGTTGACTCTGTACAAATTTTTTTTAAAATTTTTTTGGCCTATTTGATAGGACAGGCATTATCGTACTGGACTATTATCTAAGGGAAAACGCATTCGAATCCCATTGGGGCATGGCCCTAGGCTACTTCCCAAAAATCAATTTCCTGTCCATTCCAATTTAATTTCTTTATCTCGTCATCCCTTATCGACAAATCGTACAATATATTTAACCCTTTTAAAATGAGACAAAAAGTTATAATTTTATTTTAAAATATTATTGAAATTCAATACTTTTTTTTAGCTACTGTGCCTGCCAACTATTTATCTATTAGCGAACTAAAGCCTATAAAAATTTAACGTTTTGACATATCGAATATAAACACAATCGGTTCGTATGAGTTTAATATAAAAATTGAAGTGAAACTTGTGAATATTTATGGAAAAAAATTAATATATTGAAATATTTACGAAAAATGAAATTTCCTTTAAGATTTAGGAATTTCACTTTTCAGGTGAGTTGGTGAGTAAAAACTAAATTAAATATTTAAAGAAAAGTCATAGTTGCCTTTTTAAATTGGATTTCGAGTGTTCCAAGTGCTTAAAAACTAAAAAAATTCTTGTTCTATTTAGTTTTTAATGGTAAATATCTTAAATTAATTTAAATAACTTCGACTATTATTTTAAAAATGTGCACCAAAACAATTAGTTTAAATATAATATTGCCCCTATCTAAAATCGACGCCTTTCAGCAGTATGCATCTGTAAGTAGGTTTTAGGTTATATTACGTTTTTTGGCTTCAAATTATTATAAAAATTCCTCAAAAGTAAAAAATCCACTTATTATTTATCATACAAATTTATTTAAATAACAAAAAAGTGGGTTTGTTTACTTTTGATTTCTAATTGGATGACTGAGCCAGTTGCTGAAAGAAATCTCGTCCCACCAGTGTGACATACTCTAAAAAAAAAAAAAAAGGTGAAAACGCACGCTGAGCATATTTTGTGTTTAAAAAAATTTTCTTTATCGCCGTGTGAGTTTGTTTACTTTGAAATTTTTATGGTAACTATTCAGTGTATTATATTTTGGTGACTATGTCCTTTACCGATTGTGTTCAGGCGTCAGCAGATGAAGCTATAAGTCCAGGAAAAAGACAGACAATATGTTTCTCACCCACGTTAGGCTCTCTATATTTATTGGCAATACAAAAGGCATTATTTTAGCCAATTTATGTACACAATTTCAAAATCTGGCTTTGAACCTGGCTCTCGTTCAAAATTTTCGGCGTCACGATGTCGAGGTTTAGTTATCTACAACTATGCAAATATTAATATATGTAGAACTAAAAAATGGAAGTGCTTCTTTGGCAATGTTGGGTAAAATTTCTAGACTGCAGTTAATCGACATATGATCATAGATACTTTAGATAACTTTGAACAATACGTCCATTCGAGCAAGCCATAATTTTCTATAATAAACCAAATACGTGCATATGGAGGGATCTATTCTGATAATAAATTGCTTCATGAATATCAACCACTCTGCTTTGGAATGATGGGTGATAAACCATTTCATAGAAATTGTGCAACACGGAAGGTACCTTATTCGAATTTGTTCGATTCCATTAAATAAATGCTCACACGTTGTGTAATTTTATTGTATGAGCACAAATTGAATTTTCGAAAAATACCAAGCACACTCCATGGACGATTTTGAATGCTGTGAATGTCAATGGTCACCGGGGGAAGAATGCAAATCTACGAATGCACTCGATTCGTCTTCTGGTTTAGATCAAACACTTTCAATGGCAGCCATGCTCCTGTGGGAGTATCGATGGTCCGCTTTTCCCGATACCGACTCAGGCATGAATAACTTTGACAATTTATGGACGAACGGACATGTTGAAAGCTTTTTACCACTCAGACAATTTTCCTGTTCGCCATCATCGATTTGGGTCAACTTCATTTTTACTAAAATCCTGACTCAGTTTACGTATTGAAAACAACAAGGCCAACGATAGATTCGGTTTTGTTTTCGTCCTTTTTTTAATCCGTGTAATTTTTGGTTTATTTTTAGACTTTTACGATTTCACTTCAAAGTGTGTTGGTTATTTTTTTTTACAAAATTTTTTATTGGACTTTTTGTCACTTGAAATGTTGTTTAAATTGGAAGCGTTGTGTTTTTTTTTACTATTTCCTAAAGTTACACTGGTTAGTATGTGTACAAAAAATGATGTTTTTTTACGTATGTAAATGGAAATCAATTTAAATTCATTGAATAGAAATTTATATTTGCCAAAAGAACTAAATGAAATACGACGATAAATTTGCTGACATTAAATAAAAGGAATTTAATTGAAAAAGAAATTATTTCACTTCTATTTGGAAGTCTATTTTTGAATGGACATTTTAAATAAATAAAAATAGAAGAGACAAAATTGCCTTTTTCGATAATTTAATGGTATTTTTAAGTTGCTTAATGTGATGCAGTTGTTTGACTTCCATTAATAAAAGAACAACCTCTACCGTGTTAGGAAAGAATTGACATAAAATAATATTTATTCTATCAATGTCAAAAGGGAAGTTTTTAGAATTTTATGGAATTAAGTTTGAAGTAGATTTATTTAGTTCATAGGATAATATTGAGAAATATTTTGTTAACAAGAATGATAAGTCGTAATTTGTTAATAAGAAATAAAAAAAAACACATTTAAAAAAATTCTGCGCAAACTTTTGGATTGGTATTAGGGCTATCGAAAAACTATAAGTCGACAGAATGTTTGGTATTTTTAATTATTTTATTGTATGATTTTTGCAGTAAAATTTAGCAGAAAAATAAAATTACAATTACGGAATTTGCAAAATTTTCCGATTCTAAAAATTTCAAACACTCAAAAGTGTAAGTCACGTGAAAATTATTGGATTGGTATTAGGGTTGTCGAAAGATTATAAGTCGACTGAATGTTAAGTATTTTTAATTATTTTATTATGTAATTTGTTCCTAAAAATTTAGTACAAAAATAATATTGCAATTACGGAATTTCCAAAAGTTTCTCAGTCTAAAAATTCCCAACACTCAAAAGTGTAAGTCACGTGAAAATTATTGGATTGATATTAGGGTTGTCGAAAGATTATAAGTCGACTGAATGTTTAGTATTTTTAATTATTTTATTATGTAATTTGTTCCTAAAAATTTAGTACAAAAATAAAATTACAATTACGGAATTTGCAAAATTTTCTCATTCTAAAAATTTCAAACACTCGAAAGTGTAAGTCACGTGAAAATTATTGGATTGGTATTAGTATTGTCGAAAAACTATAAGTCGACTGAATATTTAGTAATTTTCATTATTTTATTATATAATTTTTCTATAAAATTGAGTTCAAAAATAATATTGCAATTACGGAATTTCCAAAAGTTTCTCATTCCAAAAATTCCCAACACTCAGAAGTGTAAGTCACGTGAAAATTATTGGATTGATATAAGGGTTGTCAAAAAACTATTAGTCGACTGAATATTTAGTAATTTTCATTATTTTATTATATATTTTCTTCAATAAAATTTAGTACAAAAATAATATTGCAATTACGGAATTTACAAAAGTTTCTCATTCTAAAAATTCACAACACTCAAAAGTGTAAGTCACGTGAAAATTATTGGATTGATATTAGTATTGTCGAAAAACTATAAGTCGACGGAATATTTAGTAATTTTCATTATTTTATTATATAATTTTTTCTATAAAATTTAGTACAAAAATAATATTGCAATTACGGAATTTACAAAAGTTTCTCATTCTAAAAATTCCCAACACTCAAAAGTAGTAATATCTAAGTCACGTGAACGTTACTGGATTGGTATTAGGGTTGTCGAAATACTATTAGTCGACTGATTGTTTAGTGTTTTTAATTATTTTATTATATAATTTGTTCAATAAAATTTAGCACGAAAATAAAATTGCAATCACGGAATTTACAAAAGTTTCTCATTCTAAAAATTTCCAACACTCAGAAGTGTAAGTCATGTGAAAATTATTGGATTGGTATTAGGGTTGTCGAAAGATTATTAGTCGACTGATTATTTAGTATTTTTAATTATTTTATTATATAATTTTTTCTATAAAATTGAGTACGAAAATAATATTGCAATTACGGAATTTACAAAAGTGTCTCATTCTAAAAATTTCCAACACTCAAAAGTAGTAATATCTAAGTCACGTGAACGTTACTGGATTGGTATTAGGGTTGTCGAAATACTATTAGTCGACTGATTGTTAAGTATTTTTAATTATTTTAGTATATAATTTGTTCAATAAAATAAAATTGCAATCACGGAATTTCCAAAAGTTCTCATTCTAAAAATTCCCAACACTCAAGAGTGTAAGTCACGTGAAAATTATTGGATTGGTATTAGGGTTGTCGAAAGACTATTAGTCGACTGAATATTTAGTAATTTTCATTATTTTATTATATAATTTTTTCTATAAAATTTAGTACAAAAATAATATTGTAATTACGGAATTTCCAAAAGTTTCTCATTCTAAAAATTCCCAACACTCAAAAGTGTAAGTCACGTAAAAATTATTGGATTGGTATTAGGGTTGTCGAAAGGCTATTAGTCGACTGATTATTTAATATTTTTATTTATTTTATTATATAATTTTTTCTATAAAATTAAGCACGAAAATAAAATTGCAATCACGGAATTTACAAAAGTTTCTCAGTCTAAAAATTTCCAACACTCAAAAGTGTAAGTCACGTGAAAATTATTGGATTGGTATTAGTATTGTCGAAAAACTATAAGTCGACGGAATATTTAGTAATTTTCATTATTTTATTATATAATTTTTTCTATAAAATTTAGTACAAAAATAATATTGCAATTGCGGAATTTACAAAAGTTTCTCATTTTAAAAATTGCCAACATTCAAAAGTGTAAGTCACGTAAAAATTATTGGATTAGCATTAGGGCTATCGAAAGACTTTTAGTCGACTGATTATTAAGTATTTTCATTATTTTATTATATAATTTTTCTATAAAATTTAGTACAAAAATAATATTGCAATTACGGAATTTACAAAAGTTTCTCATTCTAAAAATTCCCAACACTCAAAAGTGTAAGTCACGTGAAAATTATTGGATTGGTATTAGGGTTGTCGAAAGATTATAAGTCGACTGAATGTTTAGTATTTTTAATTATTTTATTATGTAATTTGTTCCTAAAAATTTAGTACAAAAATAAAATTACAATTACGGAATTTGCAAAATTTTCTCATTCTAAAAATTTCAAACACTCGAAAGTGTAAGTCACGTGAAAATTATTGGATTGGTATTAGTATTGTCGAAAAACTATAAGTCGACTGAATATTTAGTAATTTTCATTATTTTATTATATAATTTTTCTATAAAATTGAGTTCAAAAATAATATTGCAATTACGGAATTTCCAAAAGTTTCTCATTCCAAAAATTCCCAACACTCAGAAGTGTAAGTCACGTGAAAATTATTGGATTGATATAAGGGTTGTCAAAAAACTATTAGTCGACTGAATATTTAGTAATTTTCATTATTTTATTATATATTTTCTTCAATAAAATTTAGTACAAAAATAATATTGCAATTACGGAATTTACAAAAGTTTCTCATTCTAAAAATTCACAACACTCAAAAGTGTAAGTCACGTGAAAATTATTGGATTGATATTAGTATTGTCGAAAAACTATAAGTCGACGGAATATTTAGTAATTTTCATTATTTTATTATATAATTTTTTCTATAAAATTTAGTACAAAAATAATATTGCAATTACGGAATTTACAAAAGTTTCTCATTCTAAAAATTCCCAACACTCAAAAGTAGTAATATCTAAGTCACGTGAACGTTACTGGATTGGTATTAGGGTTGTCGAAATACTATTAGTCGACTGATTGTTTAGTGTTTTTAATTATTTTATTATATAATTTGTTCAATAAAATTTAGCACGAAAATAAAATTGCAATCACGGAATTTACAAAAGTTTCTCATTCTAAAAATTTCCAACACTCAGAAGTGTAAGTCATGTGAAAATTATTGGATTGGTATTAGGGTTGTCGAAAGATTATTAGTCGACTGATTATTTAGTATTTTTAATTATTTTATTATATAATTTTTTCTATAAAATTGAGTACGAAAATAATATTGCAATTACGGAATTTACAAAAGTGTCTCATTCTAAAAATTTCCAACACTCAAAAGTAGTAATATCTAAGTCACGTGAACGTTACTGGATTGGTATTAGGGTTGTCGAAATACTATTAGTCGACTGATTGTTAAGTATTTTTAATTATTTTAGTATATAATTTGTTCAATAAAATAAAATTGCAATCACGGAATTTCCAAAAGTTCTCATTCTAAAAATTCCCAACACTCAAGAGTGTAAGTCACGTGAAAATTATTGGATTGGTATTAGGGTTGTCGAAAGACTATTAGTCGACTGAATATTTAGTAATTTTCATTATTTTATTATATAATTTTTTCTATAAAATTTAGTACAAAAATAATATTGTAATTACGGAATTTCCAAAAGTTTCTCATTCTAAAAATTCCCAACACTCAAAAGTGTAAGTCACGTAAAAATTATTGGATTGGTATTAGGGTTGTCGAAAGGCTATTAGTCGACTGATTATTTAATATTTTTATTTATTTTATTATATAATTTTTTCTATAAAATTAAGCACGAAAATAAAATTGCAATCACGGAATTTACAAAAGTTTCTCAGTCTAAAAATTTCCAACACTCAAAAGTGTAAGTCACGTGAAAATTATTGGATTGGTATTAGTATTGTCGAAAAACTATAAGTCGACGGAATATTTAGTAATTTTCATTATTTTATTATATAATTTTTTCTATAAAATTTAGTACAAAAATAATATTGCAATTGCGGAATTTACAAAAGTTTCTCATTTTAAAAATTGCCAACATTCAAAAGTGTAAGTCACGTAAAAATTATTGGATTAGCATTAGGGCTATCGAAAGACTTTTAGTCGACTGATTATTAAGTATTTTCATTATTTTATTATATAATTTTTCTATAAAATTTAGTACAAAAATAATATTGCAATTACGGAATTTACAAAAGTTTCTCATTCTAAAAATTCCCAACACTCAAAAGTGTAAGTCACGTGAAAATTATTGGATTGGTATTAGGGTTGTCGAAAGATTATAAGTCGACTGAATGTTTAGTATTTTTAATTATTTTATTATGTAATTTGTTCCTAAAAATTTAGTACAAAAATAAAATTACAATTACGGAATTTGCAAAATTTTCTCATTCTAAAAATTTCAAACACTCGAAAGTGTAAGTCACGTGAAAATTATTGGATTGGTATTAGTATTGTCGAAAAACTATAAGTCGACTGAATATTTAGTAATTTTCATTATTTTATTATATAATTTTTCTATAAAATTGAGTTCAAAAATAATATTGCAATTACGGAATTTCCAAAAGTTTCTCATTCCAAAAATTCCCAACACTCAGAAGTGTAAGTCACGTGAAAATTATTGGATTGATATAAGGGTTGTCAAAAAACTATTAGTCGACTGAATATTTAGTAATTTTCATTATTTTATTATATATTTTCTTCAATAAAATTTAGTACAAAAATAATATTGCAATTACGGAATTTACAAAAGTTTCTCATTCTAAAAATTCACAACACTCAAAAGTGTAAGTCACGTGAAAATTATTGGATTGATATTAGTATTGTCGAAAAACTATAAGTCGACGGAATATTTAGTAATTTTCATTATTTTATTATATAATTTTTTCTATAAAATTTAGTACAAAAATAATATTGCAATTACGGAATTTACAAAAGTTTCTCATTCTAAAAATTCCCAACACTCAAAAGTAGTAATATCTAAGTCACGTGAACGTTACTGGATTGGTATTAGGGTTGTCGAAATACTATTAGTCGACTGATTGTTTAGTGTTTTTAATTATTTTATTATATAATTTGTTCAATAAAATTTAGCACGAAAATAAAATTGCAATCACGGAATTTACAAAAGTTTCTCATTCTAAAAATTTCCAACACTCAGAAGTGTAAGTCATGTGAAAATTATTGGATTGGTATTAGGGTTGTCGAAAGATTATTAGTCGACTGATTATTTAGTATTTTTAATTATTTTATTATATAATTTTTTCTATAAAATTGAGTACGAAAATAATATTGCAATTACGGAATTTACAAAAGTGTCTCATTCTAAAAATTTCCAACACTCAAAAGTAGTAATATCTAAGTCACGTGAACGTTACTGGATTGGTATTAGGGTTGTCGAAATACTATTAGTCGACTGATTGTTAAGTATTTTTAATTATTTTAGTATATAATTTGTTCAATAAAATAAAATTGCAATCACGGAATTTCCAAAAGTTCTCATTCTAAAAATTCCCAACACTCAAGAGTGTAAGTCACGTGAAAATTATTGGATTGGTATTAGGGTTGTCGAAAGACTATTAGTCGACTGAATATTTAGTAATTTTCATTATTTTATTATATAATTTTTTCTATAAAATTTAGTACAAAAATAATATTGTAATTACGGAATTTCCAAAAGTTTCTCATTCTAAAAATTCCCAACACTCAAAAGTGTAAGTCACGTAAAAATTATTGGATTGGTATTAGGGTTGTCGAAAGGCTATTAGTCGACTGATTATTTAATATTTTTATTTATTTTATTATATAATTTTTTCTATAAAATTAAGCACGAAAATAAAATTGCAATCACGGAATTTACAAAAGTTTCTCAGTCTAAAAATTTCCAACACTCAAAAGTGTAAGTCACGTGAAAATTATTGGATTGGTATTAGTATTGTCGAAAAACTATAAGTCGACTGAATATTTAGTAATTTTCATTATTTTATTATATAATTTTTCTATAAAATTGAGTTCAAAAATAATATTGCAATTACGGAATTTCCAAAAGTTTCTCATTCCAAAAATTCCCAACACTCAGAAGTGTAAGTCACGTGAAAATTATTGGATTGATATAAGGGTTGTCAAAAAACTATTAGTCGACTGAATATTTAGTAATTTTCATTATTTTATTATATATTTTCTTCAATAAAATTTAGTACAAAAATAATATTGCAATTACGGAATTTACAAAAGTTTCTCATTCTAAAAATTCACAACACTCAAAAGTGTAAGTCACGTGAAAATTATTGGATTGATATTAGTATTGTCGAAAAACTATAAGTCGACGGAATATTTAGTAATTTTCATTATTTTATTATATAATTTTTTCTATAAAATTTAGTACAAAAATAATATTGCAATTACGGAATTTACAAAAGTTTCTCATTCTAAAAATTCCCAACACTCAAAAGTAGTAATATCTAAGTCACGTGAACGTTACTGGATTGGTATTAGGGTTGTCGAAATACTATTAGTCGACTGATTGTTTAGTGTTTTTAATTATTTTATTATATAATTTGTTCAATAAAATTTAGCACGAAAATAAAATTGCAATCACGGAATTTACAAAAGTTTCTCATTCTAAAAATTTCCAACACTCAGAAGTGTAAGTCATGTGAAAATTATTGGATTGGTATTAGGGTTGTCGAAAGATTATTAGTCGACTGATTATTTAGTATTTTTAATTATTTTATTATATAATTTTTTCTATAAAATTGAGTACGAAAATAATATTGCAATTACGGAATTTACAAAAGTGTCTCATTCTAAAAATTTCCAACACTCAAAAGTAGTAATATCTAAGTCACGTGAACGTTACTGGATTGGTATTAGGGTTGTCGAAATACTATTAGTCGACTGATTGTTAAGTATTTTTAATTATTTTAGTATATAATTTGTTCAATAAAATAAAATTGCAATCACGGAATTTCCAAAAGTTCTCATTCTAAAAATTCCCAACACTCAAGAGTGTAAGTCACGTGAAAATTATTGGATTGGTATTAGGGTTGTCGAAAGACTATTAGTCGACTGAATATTTAGTAATTTTCATTATTTTATTATATAATTTTTTCTATAAAATTTAGTACAAAAATAATATTGTAATTACGGAATTTCCAAAAGTTTCTCATTCTAAAAATTCCCAACACTCAAAAGTGTAAGTCACGTAAAAATTATTGGATTGGTATTAGGGTTGTCGAAAGGCTATTAGTCGACTGATTATTTAATATTTTTATTTATTTTATTATATAATTTTTTCTATAAAATTAAGCACGAAAATAAAATTGCAATCACGGAATTTACAAAAGTTTCTCAGTCTAAAAATTTCCAACACTCAAAAGTGTAAGTCACGTGAAAATTATTGGATTGGTATTAGTATTGTCGAAAAACTATAAGTCGACGGAATATTTAGTAATTTTCATTATTTTATTATATAATTTTTTCTATAAAATTTAGTACAAAAATAATATTGCAATTGCGGAATTTACAAAAGTTTCTCATTTTAAAAATTGCCAACATTCAAAAGTGTAAGTCACGTAAAAATTATTGGATTAGCATTAGGGCTATCGAAAGACTTTTAGTCGACTGATTATTAAGTATTTTCATTATTTTATTATATAATTTTTCTATAAAATTTAGTACAAAAATAATATTGCAATTACGGAATTTACAAAAGTTTCTCATTCTAAAAATTCCCAACACTCAAAAGTGTAAGTCACGTGAAAATTATTGGATTGGTATTAGGGTTGTCGAAAGATTATAAGTCGACTGAATGTTTAGTATTTTTAATTATTTTATTATGTAATTTGTTCCTAAAAATTTAGTACAAAAATAATATTGCAATTACAGAATTTACAAAAGTTTCTCAGTCTAAAAATTCCCAACACTCAAAAGTAGTAATATCTAAGTCACGTGAACGTTACTGGATTGGTATTAGGGTTGTCGAAATACTATTAGTCGACTGATTGTTTAGTGTTTTTAATTATTTTATTATATAATTTGTTCAATAAAATTTAGCACGAAAATAAAATTGCAATCACGGAATTTACAAAAGTTTCTCATTCTAAAAATTCCCAACACTCAGAAGTGTAAGTCATGTGAAAATTATTGGATTGGTATTAGGGTTGTCGAAAGATTATTAGTCGACTGATTATTTAGTATTTTTAATTATTTTATTATATAATTTTTTCTATAAAATTGAGTACGAAAATAATATTGCAATTACGGAATTTACAAAAGTTTCTCAGTCTAAAAATTCCCAACAGTCAAAAGTGTAAGTGACGTGAAAATTATTTAATTGGTATTAGGGTTGTCGAAAGATTATAAGTCGACTGAATATTTAGTATTTTTCATTATTTTATTATATAATTTGTTCAATAAAATTTAGCAGGAAAATAAAATTGCAATCACGGAATTTACAAAAATTCTTTGAAAATTATCTATTCGACTTCTGTTCGCAGACGCAAATGTCGATGCAGTCATTTAGCTTGTTGGCTATGAAAATCGTGTATTGAAGTATGAAATCTTTGTTATGAAGTATAGTTAGGAAATGTAAAAATTAATTCCTGAGTGTTAGATGGGTATAAAAAATTGGAAATTAACCAATTTTGGTTTAAAAATTGGCAAAAAAAAACCCATCATAACAAAAAAAAATCACCCCCCAAAATTTGTAGGGGAAAGTGTAGACATTCAGATGTGTTAATTTCTTTATTCGAGGAGAAAAAAGAGAGAAGAAAAACGAAAATAAAAAAAATAAAAAAATAAAAAATAGTAACGCTGTGGAGAAAAGGAGCTGATGGAAGGGGGTGGAGATTAGAAAGGGGAGGTGGTAGGTATAAAAATTAGAAATTGTAAAATTTAAAATTTTTTGAATAATAGAAAAGAAAAAAATCTACAAAAAATTTCAGAAGTGTTAAAAAAGGCATGGAGCAGATCGACAACCATGAGATGGCAGATACTTAGTTACTATGTCTCTTCTTGGGCATGCCCCAAAACCACCTATCGATAGTCATTGACCAAATATTTTCGAAGTGCACCTACCTAAATCGAAAAAAAATATTTTCCGACAATTCGAATAATCAAGGTGATCAGACCGCGAACTCAAGAGTACGAGGAACCGTAAATAAATTATCACGTTACACTATATACGATAGATAGGAGAACATAAAAAACTCAAACAATCTGCTATAAAAAATTAGTAAAATTGATTTTGTTATTTATAATTTTAAATTAATTAATTATGGTATAAAATATTTTTCAAGTTCTCTTAATTAAATAATAATAATTATTATTTTTTTCCCGCAAAAATAAAGTAGCGAACAATTATTATTCATAGGATACCTTCCCCGTGAACAACCAAACTCATATCCCTTATGGTCTGGCTGCCTAGCTCTTGTACGGTCGCACTATGCCTTCTTCGACCAATTTTACCACTTATTCGATAAAGCGTCACCGAATCATGGAATGTTCTGGGGAAAGTGCACTGCCTACTTAGAATTTCAACGAAAGAACAAATCATCAAAACTTTTGCCAATACTACCATAACAACTTACCAAATAAAAGTTCTCCTTTCTATGGAAAGATCATCCCAAACATCGCAGTACATCAAATGTTTCCTGATAGTCTCGCAAATGTTACTGGTAGTTACATGTTACGATGATATTTTGAACGCGTTAATCAACTGTTGGAGGAGGCTCTACCCTCACAAGCTCCTCTGCAGTTCCGAACTTATCGCGTCTACCAAATGGAATGTAACATTTTTGACCATTAATTTTGGTGATTCAGTTCCCATATTCGGAACTGGCTAATACCATTTGCGCGGGAAGTTGCTGATCAAAATAGCGAAACAGTACTTCCTATCAGTAGGAAAGTAAAGGAACCTATTATTTTGATACCTGAAAGTTCAGAATAGACTTCCAACATCTGAAAATTGCTGCTAAAAATGCAAGTTGAATTGTGAATGTTATAGCAAGGATCATTTTTGACCATGGAGGGCCCAGACAGAATTTCTATCCATAGCTATCATCTCTATCATACTCTACGCAGGCCCTATTTGGACAGAAACTACACTGACTGAAACACACAAGCCTCAGGTGTTCCAGTATATCTTAGGAGCACACTTTGAGTCTCGAGAGCATTCCGTACAGTCTGGTATAAATTCGCTAAAATGCTCAATCGAGCTTTGCGCGGATAAAAAGTAAAAATATATCATCGAAGAGGGGAGCAAAATGAAATCCATTGGCTCATCGTTAGCACAAAAGAAACGAACCAATGGTGAGATAGCAATGACATTAGAACTTATCGACTAGGAGGAGATGGATGAATTGCCTTATTCCTGACTTATCCATATGGAACGGAACAGGCCATGTAGAAGTGGACCATTATGTGACGCAATTTTTCATGGAACATTGGTATTTCAGGGCATACCTATATTGCCTTAAGCTTGACGATGATGCAAGATCCTTCACTCGTTATTACATTATTCTTTTTGTACTGCTTTACCGAAGAAGAAAAAGAAATCGTTGATCAACGCCTGTCCTAGAAAAGCATCATTACAGCTATAGCAGAATATGCAGTCTGGATAATCAAGAAAGCTTCGTCATTATGAATGAGTAAGGAATAGAGGGAATACTAGGCATAAAGCCAGTCTACTCATCTTGAAGATATGCGTGGTTCCCTCATTCTGCCATAGCCACGTGGAACGGAAGAGGCCATGGAGAAGTAGACTATTATGTGACCCAATTTCAGACAGGACATGGGGTACATCCGGACATATCTTAATCGATTTGACATGACAGTTGGGGTGATATGCTCCAATTGTGGTCCCACAACCGAATATGTGGAATATGTCTTCTTCCGTTGTCTACGCTTTTTAGCACAGAAAAAAGAAGAAAATAATCGGTAAACAGCTGCCCGGGAAGCGCATTATGATACAAATTATAACAGCGCAGGTATTCTGGGGTACAGTAGCTGAATAAACATTCCGAGTAATAAAGAGGCTCTGCCAGGAAGAAAGAATAAGAAAAGAACCATGAAGTAATTCCAAAGGGTGGTGGTCCCAGCGGGAGTTATATTTAAAAAAAAGGTGGTTGATTTAAGTGGATAAAAATCGTACACACTCTATGGGATAGGTATCTCTACAACGACCTTAGAAAAACGAAAAAAATTTTACCCTCGTAAAAGCGAAAAATAAAAACGATGAAAGATTTCTTCTAATCACCAACAAATTATTTTCTTATTCTGGACAAGTTAACTTATCAGAATTTGGATTGGGCATTCCACTTCGGTAAAAAACTACGTTCTTCATCGCCAAATGGTCTCATAGTCATGGCGTTACATAATGGCCTCTGCAATATCGGAGGCCCCAGGCAAATTCGAAGGCGACTACGAGGGTCATTCAACAAGTACTTAGCCTACAAAAGAAAAACGAAAATTTTGGAAAGGTGGCAATTTATTTTTCCACATAATCTTCTTCAAGCTCGATACACTTGGCCCAGCGATGCTCTAACTTTTTTAACCCATCCAAAAAATACATTTTCTCCAGGGAAGCAAAATAGGCCTCCGTGGCGACGATGACCTCCTCATTCGACCCAAATCTATTCCCGGCGAGTGATTTTTTCAGGTTTGGAAACAAAAAGTAGTCACAGGGGGCCAAATCTGGAGAGTACGGTGGATGGGGCAGCAATTCGTAGCGCAATTCGACCAATTTGGCCATGGCGACGGCGGAGGTGTGAGCCGGCGCGTTGTCGTGGTGGAACAGCACTTTTTTCTTCGTAAAGCGAGGCCGCTTTTTCTTCAATTCGACGTCAAATCGGCCCAATAAGTCAGCATAGTAGCGCCCCGTGATAGTTTTACCCTTCTCGAGGTAATCGCTGTGGATCACACCTTGTGAATCCCAGAAAACGGTGGCCATCACCTTTCCGGCCGATCGAACAGTCTTCGCCTTCTTCGGAGCACGTTCGCCGGGTGAAGTCCACTGTTTCGACTGTTCCTTGGTCTCTGGTGTGTACCAGTGAATCCATGTTTCGTCGACGGTCACGAAACGACGCAAGAACTCCGCTGGATTGCGCTGAAACAGCGCCAAACACGTCGCCAATGTGGTCTCACGGTTGCGCTTGTTTTCCGGTGTGCACCATTCCTACTACGATGCCCATTCCTACTACGATGCCCACAGTCTCAGCTATCTCGTGAACCTTCAATCGACGGTCTGCCAACACGAGATCGTGGACTTTTTAAACGTTTTCCTCCATAGCAGCCGTTTTCGGGGCACCTGGGCGTGGCTCATCAAAAACCGACGTGCGGCCATGAACAAATTCGTTGAACCAATTCTTGACGGTTGCCATCGAAGAAGAAGAGTCACCATACACAGCATCCAAGCGATCTTTAATTTCGCTGCGCGTTTTCCCTTCCAAAAACAAGAATCTAATCACCGAACGATATTGTTCTTTTTCCATTTTTGTGCAACCGACCGACATGCTCGCTTTCAAAGGCTCTCAAAACAAAACTAATGAAGAGAATCGACTGAAACTTTGACAGTACTGCACGATGGTTGATTTCTTTTGTGACAGCAGAGCCATCGGGCGGTTGGGCTAAGTACTTGTTGAATGACCTTCGTACTGGCAACTGTAGTTACCTCCGTCCTGCTATACGGAGCACCAGTGTTGGCGAAATCGCTAGAGTTAACAATATACCGCAAGACAATGACATCAGTCCAGCGGCTCTCAGCGATCCGAGTAGCGTCAGCATACCGAATGGTATCACACGATGCGGTCAACGTCGTGGCAACATGCCCACCCATTGACATCCTGACAGGAGAGCGTAAACGCCAACACCGTAGGAAGAAGGAAAAGCGGCGAAAGGTCCTCTGTCAAGAGGAGAGACCCCTCTGGCAAGAAAGATGGTGGACTCATCGGCTGATCCCAGATGTCACCAAATGGGTCACTCGCGTGCACGGGGATGTCGGATATTACATCTCCCAACTCTTGACTGGCCATGGATGCTTTCGGGCATACTTGCACAGATTCAACAGAACTGACTCCCCAAACTGTCATCACTGCCGCGATGTGATCGAAGATGCAGAACACGTATTCTTCCAATGCCCCTTCTACGAGGGGACACGGGCAGATCTTGAAAAAAATCTGGACCGTTCCATCAGTCCAGAAAACATAGTGCAGTTCATGCTGAAGAACCAATCGGCTTGGAACAGAGTTGCAGAGTACGCGGAATCTTTAATTAAGGATCTTCGGACCACGTACGAAGAATAGGCCACGAGGCGTCATAATATCGGGACAGTAGTAATATCAAATAAGAACGCCCCGGCGATGTAGTATCTACAAAGAGTGCCGCCAGAGAACCATCGTTCCGGAAGCAAGGGTTGAGGTACAGGTAAAAATGCCGCATAACTCGCCTGGCAGGTAGAAGGTTAGCGAGGTAAAAATGCCGCATAACTCGCCTGGCAGGTAGAAGGTCTTCCAGGCGAGTACCTTTTGAAGGTTTCCCCCTGTATCTCATTAATCTAAACTAAAAAAAAAAAAAAAAAACCACTCCGTCCCTCAAGAAATTTTTGTTATGTTCGCATCACATTATTTTAAACAAATTCAAATTAATCCCGAATTTCTTTTTAAATCAGACACCTTTTATTGTGGAGCTCCTAGACGCAACATTTTAATTTTCTAAAAATAATCTAATTTATAATAATTTACATTAATAAATTGAATAATGTTTAATTGCTTGCTGCCAACTAACTATCGACGAGTTTCATTAGGGAAGTTGGCACTGTCAAAAAGGTATTCGCCATATATGGCCTCATGGTCATGGCGTTAGAAACTACAACCCTCGGGCTCTTTTTTCTCTCAAAGACTGAACATAAAAACAAACAAAAATTTCTGCCTTAAGAACAAATAACTTTTATTTGAAAATTTCTTATAAAAAATTGCTATTAAAAACTATTTTCAAAAATTCAAAAACTAAAGTTTTCATAAAACTCAAGTTTTATTACAAAATATTACCTTTTCAATTTTTGATAAAAGAAAAATTAAATTTATATATAAAAAAAATAATAATAATGCTTATGCAAAAAAAAGAAACAACTTAAACACTCCAGTGAAGAGAAGAGGCATTTAAAAACATCATCTTTGAAGCGCCTTTGATTTTCGTTAAATAATTTCGAAAACAATCGGAAAACTCCTCTTCAGTGAAAAAATTTCCGTTGAGCTTTTTTTTCAACAATTTCCAGTGATGGAATATCTCTTTTACATTGGATTTTTTATCATCGGCTTTAGAGTTTCAAAGGAGTACACAAATTGCTATCAAAAGTATTTAGAAATCGTTAAAAGAATATTTTACGGAATTTTACTTGATTTTTTTTCTTCCTTTGCCCATAATAAATGGTGAAGATAATATGAAGGCCTAACAAATAAATAAAAAAATATACTTTTTTTCTTATTATATAAAAGCGTTAAGAATTCATTGAAATAATTCTGGAAACTTATCAGCAATTACATATGAGCGCAGCCGAGAAATATGCAATTTTCTTTTAATCTTCATAAACATTTGTAATGATTTAAAGGTAATTCTCACAACAACAAAAAAAAAATGGAATTCCCCTGGAATGATTCCTTCTACTGTGAGAAAAATAATAAAAACCATTTGTTGATTGATATTTGTGGTAGAAAAAAAAGAAAATTAAAAATCAATTCACTTTTCCGATTTTGTGCGATTTGTTCGAGTTTAGCAAGAGTTGGTGGGTTTCCTCGTGCACACGTTATTGATGCGATTAAATTTGTTGAACTTTTTTGTTTTTTCCCCCAAACATTCGATAATAAACATGAAAGGTTGTATTCAATTTCGAACTACTTAGTATCATCACGTTCAACTACAGATGTTTTTCTTCTTCTTCTACACATAGTATTCGTACAATGTATTCTGTTGGAAGTCTTATGGCAAGGCGCCTCCAAGGTTTGCCAATAAATTTCGAAAAACTTTTCAATAGTTTCCGTTTACCGGAAATGTTCGTCGTTATAAGCAAACCGGACAGAAAATTCACGTAGATGGTCTGTGTCTCTTCGTCTGCAAAAGGAAAATTATATTGTAACAGGAGAAAAAAATTATATAATTTCTAATAGCAACAGAGATAATTTGGTAGCCCATTAAAGGAAGGATCCTTTTGGTCGTATTCGAGATATCACAACTCGTGAAGAGCGAACATTGCCCAAAGGGAATAGCGATGTGAAAAATTGTGACATTTGTCAATGAATCATGTTGAAGAGGACAGAAAAACCACTAAATTGGCAAACGAAAACCCTCAGAGAATATCCTCCAAAGTCGACAGTGGTGAGAAATGATTTCTTGACGATATCTGCACAAGGAGTTCTGGCATCGCTTCTGGCGTTTGCATAAGATTAACGACGTCATCTTTTATACGGCACCAAGTGTGGATAGACAACGCAGTGCATTCGGTGGTACCACATTTTCTTTTCGTTTCGAGCACCTCTTATCTTAAGGACATTCAGGTGATATACGCGAATAGGAACAGTCGTTCATTTACTATATTATCGTCAGTATAAGAGCAGAGAGTCAGTCAAATTTTCTTTTTTTCTTTTTTTTTCATATTAAAAATAAAAATAAAAAATTCTTAAATTTTTTTCTATAGTTAATTTATACCATAAAGTGTGGGTATAATAAAAATTTATTTTTTCTCATATTTCCAATTTTGATAAATGGATTTCAATTGGATTTATGGCAAGAAAATACAATTTAGAATATATAAACAGGAATTTATGAGCTCAAATTGCAATAAATTTATTTGATTTTATTGCATTGAAAATTCATCAAGTTTATGGTATAAGAAAAGATTTAAATCAGAAAAAAATAAATAAAATTGCATTGACGTTTGAACTTGAATCGATTTGTTAGGTTTTTTTTGTTGAAATTCTATTTTAAAAAAAATGCTTTTTCTATTCTTAAATTTAAATCCAAATCAAATTGATGGAAATTGACTAATCAAAAATGAGCTTATATTATAATTATTTTATTTTTGATAGAGCTTGCTGTAAAAATTTAAGTGGCTTGTACTTTTAAAAATATACGAAATAAATTATTTTCAGAAAATATCTTTTCTAAAAACATTTGATTTGCTTTTACTTAATTTAAGGGTTATTCAATTAGTAGTTTTGAAAATAAGGTTTGATCAAATATATTTTAAAAATCTAATTTTAATAAAACTTTTCTTAAATTTTATAACGTTAGTTTTGCCATTTTATAAAAAATATAAATAAAAAAAAAAACTTCTTTAAGACCTACTGTAGGACTCGATCCTTTTGTGGTAATTTTTGATGACTTTTTCGCACATTTCGCATTGTTACTAGGCCATAATTTGATAAATGTTAATTTTTGAATAGTCCAAAGTTTAAAGATTACTAGTGAAATAGTCTTAGAAAAAAAATACAAATGGCGTCAAATTGTACGATCTTAGAAGCTAATGAACATCACCAAAACTCACAACTATACCGCATAGGAACTTTTCTCACAATAAATCCAAAATTTTATATGCTGTGTGGCTTGTGGTACTGTTTCGTTAGAACCGCATATGGTTTAGACTAAAAGTATTATAATTTCAGGCTCAGCCTACAAACCAGTATCAACTTCAAACCAAAATGTACATCAAATTGTTATTTTTTAGAGATACAATGGCTTCTTCACGGTCATGTGTGGATTTTGAGAGCCTCATATATGAAAATTTTTCTCGTTGACGCATTTATTAACCGATATAATAATTTCGAAACATTTTTTATAGGAAAATTTTACTTTCTGAAGAAAATGTGTTTTTTTTTTAAATCAGCATCTAAAGCCAATTTCTACAATTTTAATTATTTTTATTTTTAATGGAGTTGGCTATAAAAATTAAAGTGGCGTGTATCTTGGAAAATATACAGAATTGATTATTTACGGAAAGTAACATTTGCTTTTACTTTATTTAAGGGTTATTCAATTTGTAGTTTTGAAAATAAGGTTTGATCATATATATTTTTTTTAAATATCTGATTTTTAATAAAACTTTTCTTAAAGTTTATAACGTATGTTTTGCCATTTTATAAAAAATATAAATAAAAAAAAAACTTCTTTAAGACCTACTGTAGGACTCAATCCTTTTCTGGTAGTTTTTGATGACTTTTTCGCACATTTCGCATTGTAACTAGGCCATAATTTGATAAATGTTAATTTTTGAATAGTCCAAAGTTTAAAAATTACTAGTGAAATAGTCTTAGAAAAAAAATACAAATGGCGTCAAATTGTACGATCTTAGAAGCTAATGAACATCACTAAAACTCAAAACTATACCACCTAGGAACTTTTCGCTCAATAAATCAAAAATTTTACATGTTGTGCGGCTTGTGGTACTATTTTCAGAAAACCTCATATGGTCCGAACTAAAATTTTTATAATTTCAGGCTTAGCCTACGAAACAATAACAACTTCAGACCAAACGTACACGAGTCGTTTTTTACAGATACAATGGCTTCTTGGCCTTACTGTGTGGATTTCTAGAGCCTCATTTATGAACATTTTATTAACCGATATGATAATTTTGAAACAATTTTTATAGGAAAATTTTACTTGTTGAAGAAAATTTTTTTTTAAAAAATCAGCATCTAAAGCCAAGTTGTTCCAGCACTCAAACGGCGTAGCTTTTTCGCAAATTTAGCGTAATTTTAGATAATTTAAAAAATTATTTTATCAAATGGCAATTTTTATACTAATAATTTTTATTTTCCAAAATGATACTATATATACAAAAAAATGGATATCCTTTTAGATATTTGCAATTAATTCTTAAATATATTTATTTTATACTAGAATCTGCTGACATTATTTCCAGTTATTTATCAATGTAAATTTTTAAATACTCTACTATTTAACAGCATTACCAAGTTTTTAGTTTTATAGCATCCTTCCTTGAGTAAAATAGATTATTGTGGTGAAATATTTCTGGACATCTACCAGGTGTATAAGCTTAAATCCGCTATTTTTTAGTCAAAGAAAAAAGTTTTTTTTTATAGAAAACAAAAACAAATTTATTCAAAGTACTTGCGGTCGCTAGCTACACATTTTTCCCATCTCTCGGGCAATTTGTGGATACCACCAAGTAGTTTCGGAGCATTTTTGACGTGTGCGATTATGCGTTGTCG
This sequence comes from Atherix ibis, assembly GCA_958298945.1. NCBI lineage: Eukaryota > Metazoa > Arthropoda > Insecta > Diptera > Athericidae > Atherix > Atherix ibis. The sequence goes on from OY282605.1 coordinate 132,686,676, forward strand.
TGGAGGAAAATCAGCTTCTCATGTCTTTGTTGATAATCCGTCCTTTTTCCACGCAGAGCACGGTGCAATTTGATCAGTTGTTGGTGGTAGCCGTTGGCATTGACAGTTTCACCAGGTTTCAACATCTCATAGTAGACGATACCCTGCGATTTGGTTCGAAACGATTTGGTCTTGGGGAAAATTTTGATGGTTGACTGGGATCAACCCACGATTTCTTGCGTTTAGGATTCTTCAAATATATCAACTTTTCATCACCTGTCACAATCCGATACAGGAACGGCTTTCTTTTTTGTCTGGCGAGCGAGATTTCGCATGTGTTTTGGAGTCGCTCTATCTGCGTATCGTTCAATTCATGCGGCACCCGATTTCCCTTCTTTTCAATCTTCCCCATTGCATAGGTACGCAGACGTATCGAAATGGCTGGTTGAGTAACATCCAATTGCTCCGCGAGAATTTTTTGCGATTGGGTATCGTCTTCGTCCAAAAGAGCCTACAATTGATGGTCCTCAACCTTCCTAGGACGATTTTCACGCTTCTTCTCCCACAAGTCAAAATTGCCGTCTTTGAACCGACGAAACCAATCTCGGCACATTGTTTCCGAAAAAGCACTGTCACTATAGGATTCCATAAGCATTTGATGCGATTCGGCAGCCGATTTCTTCAAATTTTCCTTTGATGATTATCAAAGGAAAAATGTATGTTATTGTACGAAATTGCTAACAATGTGTACTGATTAATGTTGACAGATGTCAAACTCATAAAAAAAAAGTATGGCGTGTCCATAGTACGTTAATACGCTCACTCACGCCATCTATGACCAAACAGCGGATTTAAGCATATACACCTAATACAAGGCACCCACGCTTACTTTGGAAACTAAACAGTCTCCTTACCTCTAATTATTGCATAATTCTTAAATCATATATTTTCCAACACCATTTCTATGTACAAAATCTAAATAAATAATCTGATTTATTTGCTCTCCGTTCTGGTGTGCCTCAGGGTAGTACCTTTGGTTCAGGCTAAAATACACACCAGATAATATCCTTTTATGAATACAAAACTTCTCTTAAGTCACGTGTAGTTTTCTAGAGCCCCATATATATAGCCACTTTGCTTAGTGACATATCTACCAAGCAGAAAATAATCCATATTTTGATCAATAGTATAAAATGGCAAACTTTAAGCTAAATAAACTTATAAGATAACTATCAAAATGACAGGACAATAGTTTCCGTTTCGCAAAAAGAATTTTATCGAAATTAATAGATCAGGTCGATGGGTTTAATTTGATCACTATTTTAATATTAAAAAGGATTATTATTCCAAAATATTCAACTAAAAAGGACGAATTAATAAAAAAAAACTTTGCTTTTTGTTATTTTTACATGTTATTTTCCTATTGTGACAAAAAAAATCTTTTCAAGCTATTTAATAGTTAAATCATATTTTTGAGATCCTATAAATAAATATAGGATCGCCACCGCTCGACGTCTGTCGGCTTTAACTCGTATGGCATCCAATTTCATTCCCGAAACTTTTAAATAATAGGAAATGGTTTGTTGAGTGACGCCTGAAAGTTTTTGTTGCGTTTTGACATGAATCTTTATCCAATAATGGCTTCAATTCCGCATCAAAAATATTGATGCAATTTTGAGCCTTATCCCTAAACCACAGACATTAAGATACCAGTAGTGACCCTAACTTTTTCGTGATCAAAATTGAGATTGTCTATGTCATTGGCAAAGATCATGCCCTTGTTTACAGAAAAATATGTCCCCTTTTTAATGCATTCGACATCAGCTCCTTAGTTATGCTCCTTTGGATGTTATCGACCAAGATGATGTCCTTTCAAATTTTCTTTTTTATCTTGGGGTACAAAAATAAACCTCACACAGACTTAGATCGGGTGAATTGGGGAAAGAGCTGGGAACAACAGGAATCCAAATTTTGCCGGCAAAAACTATCTTCTTAATGAAGATAGCCATATGACAAGGGCTATGTTTGATTTAGCTTCAGAAACTTTTTTTCTGAGCCTTTTGAGAACTCACCCATCATCTTCAATGTTAATCAAAGGTCTGACCTAACAAAAACATTCACTAAGGTTCAACTCTTTTATACGTGCAGTAAACGTTTCGACCTTCTCTGGTGTTATTTTAAGTGCGTTATGAAAGATGGTATAACTATGCATGCTCAACTTTTGTGTTAAGCTTGATTTGACTTACAAAAATTAGCAATTAGACTATAGGGAACATTCCTTATCAAAAGCACAAGTTTTCAAGGTGGCATAAAGAGTACCGAGAAGCACTGGAACTGAACCTCTATTAGGAAGGCTTTCACCTCGCTAACTGATGAAAATGTGGTACGAACGAGGGCTCTTATTAGATCAACTGATGACTGAGTCCTTGAAAATATCAAAAAAAGTACTCTTCACCATGACAACATTCCCTCTCACACGGCTATCTGCATCAACGAGTTTTTGTTGCAAAAAAAGGGATTCCTGTTGTTCCCTAGTCCTCTATTAAAATGATCATACTTCCTAAAATCAAAAACTACCTGAAAGAAAAATAAACTAAAATTTTTGCAAAAAAAAAAATCAACCATGTCCCGTCAAAAATTTTGACTCAGAGTAGTCTACTGTGCCACGTGGCTATGTCGGGAATGGGGTGATGTGTCCATCTTTCGTTAGTCAATAAATTTCAACGTCATTACCATCTATAGAATGATAGGTCCTAACCCTGTCGTCCACTAAAAGCTCGATTGGCAGCGTATATGCGTGTATACATTATAAAGTGCTCTCGAGACTCGAAATATGGTCCGGTGCCTGCACGATTTGATTGTCATAGCTTATCACCAACTAAGGGTTGGCTAGAGTATCATAGAGCTGACAACGATTTGTAGGAGTCTGTATCGGCTCTGTCTGCACCCTTCGTGGTATAGTCCTTTGCTAAGACATTCCAAATACGGCTTCACTTTTCAGCAGCAAAGCTCAAGCTGGCGACTATCTGAACACTCAGGTATGGGCACAATAACTATGAAATAATACCGCAGGCCCCTATGGCAAAAAATAGGCGCTACTATCACAATCGCTCTTATTAGCACATCATGTGGTCCACCTTAAGAATGGCCAACCTTAGGGCCCACGCTAAGAATGCACTCATATGGCACCCAATTTCCTTGCTTTCGGATCATTCCCAAGGCTTTCAAGTGATGGAAAATGGCTTATTGAGTCACGCCCAATGAATTCGGAAGTTTTTGTTGCGTTTGACACCAATCTTCATCCAGTATTGCCTCCAATTCTGCGTCTTCAAACTTTTTCACTGGTCCAGGATGCACCTTCGAAATCACCACTTTTCTAGCATTGGAACCATTTGCGATACGTTCTCTTACTTATTCTAAACCTCACCATAAGTTTCTGTAATTATTCGAGCGCCTCAGTCGCAGATTTTTTTCGAAATGAAAGCAAAAAACAAAACTTTTCGCAAATGACATTTTTTTTGCTAAAATTTCTACATTTTCACGAAAAAAAAAATATATAACGCCGATGAAAAGTCATAAATATAATGATGAGAAATTGTTGACAGATGACTAAGCTTACGATTTTTACTGGTGACGCCATCTATTGGCAAACGGCAGTTTCCGAATTTTACTGCCAATAATTTATAAAAATATGATTTTTATTGGAATTTTTCTCTAGATTATTTAGGATTATTTTTAACCTAATCATTACTAATACCAACTTACAATTCTGTAAAATAGATTCCATCAAATTCATACGAAATGCGATTAAAGAAATTTCTTTTCAGAGATTTCCGTTCATTTAACATTTATAAATAAGAATTGCATTAGCAATAATAATATTGTCATAATTATTGACTGCCAAAAATAATATTGACTGCACGTTGCGAAAACAATACTTTCAGAAATGAGCAATGAAAATGATTTTGGCACATCTTCGAGCAACCGCCTGTATTCATTCCACTTCCTTTATAGCCAAATTATTATAACAGTTCCAAATAATTTTCCATTCTAGTCCCACCTCTACGGTACGAGTGCTATTTGATAGTGTCTGTTGCATCTATTTGAAAGCCAGAGTATTTGTTAACCTGTTGCCTAATGGGAACCTGTACAATTACGATGTACGAGCTTTGTCACACCTCGTCCTGTTCAGTCTGTACACTCTTCTCACAATGTTCATACACCAAATTCACAAGGTTTTAAGGGGAAGAATTTATTATTGTTAAGCCATATTAAACAAGAGGATTAATAATAAGATTCCCCAACCTCCACATCGCCTCCCTGTCATAGTCCTTTTATACGATTTATAAAGACAAAAACGTTAAACTTTTCGGTATCCTGTCCTATCGTTTATTGTATGAAAATTTGTGTACAAATACAAAAGCTTTGAATGTGAGGCAGATGCCAAAACTTTGCACTATATCGGCAAGTTGTCTCGTTTGTTGGCACATTCGTTCGATATAAAATGTGAATTCTGTAAAGGGTTGCCTTTTGTTGTCCTTTGAGACAAGCCAAACCATATGAAGTAAAGATTCGACAGAAAGAGTTACGGTTACCCTTAAATCTGATGCAGTAAATACTTTTGCAAAAAATAAAAAATTCATTCTCATTATTTTTAGTGAAATTCTCAATTCTCGCAACATTCATTCTGTCCCTACTAACGTGGTTATTTTTATATAAAAAAAAAACTACAATTTTCTTTGGTATAAAATATATAAAATCGATTAAATTTAAAATATATTAAAAGTTTCCTACTCAAGGTAATTATCAAATTATGTAAAAATTAATTTTTCCTTTACAAAAATAATGCTATAATTATTTACTATAAAAATACTATAAAAATGTTGCTATGAGGTTGTTATAAAATATTAAAATTAAAGAATCCACATTGTAAGGTTTACAATCGTAACGATTAATTTTTTTAAGCTTTTATTTGATATCTAAAATTACATGAACATTGTTATAAGAAGATTAAATGACATAAATATGTGAGAGTAAATAGGTATCGTTGTTTCTCTACCTAAAAAGTCATATTAACGATTTAAGAGATCTTTTATCCAATTTTTAAGCCATTTCCACGCCACGCTAGTTTTCCAGCTAGATTTGGGGCTTGTTTTCAAGCTGGTTGCAGCGATTGATGGTTTCTATGCATGTTGGATTCTAACGATGTTTGTTTTAAAGTTGGATTTCTAGGTGGTTTTGCTGTTTGTTCAGCGACAGTTCTAATGTTAGCAAACCGATTATTTGCTCATAGAGATATCGTGATAAGATAATGTATTCTCATTCAAACCAGCAGCAAAACTAAACGATAAAAAAAACTAAAACCACAGCCAGCACGGCAGCAAGCAAGTAAAGAAGTAGCAGGAAAACTAGCAGCGTGCAAAGTGGGCTTTAAACGCCGATTAGTGTTTTTAGGGAAAGTAACAAAGAAGAGTTTTTTTAAGAAGAGGATTATAGTGACAGGATAATCGGGAATGACACTTTTTAAAACGAGAAACACATATGTTATGAACAAAGGGAACATTTAGTTGACGATGGATTATTTTGTTACGAACATAAAATGGAGCATCAATGATTTTTTGGAGGATTTTGGATTAAAGGGATTTTTTTAGAGAGGAATTGAAGCGTTTAGTAGAACCATCCAGGTGAAACCATTGCAGTAGCTTTCTACCGAACACAATTGATGCGTTTGAGCCAAGAATTGAAGGAAAAACGTCCACAATAAAAGCAAAGACACGACAAAGTGATTTTATAGCACGACAACGCTCGGCCACATATTGCCAAAGTGGTTAAAACTTTCCTGGAAACACTGAAATAGGATGGCTTGCCCTACCGCCGTATTCTCCAAAAATGGCCCCTTCCAACTATTACCTCTTCCGATCGATAACGCGTGGCCTGGATGAACGGCACTTCCGATCTTACGAAGAGACCAAAAATTGGGTCGATTAGTGGATTATCTCAAAAAACCGGCAGTTTTTTCAAGATGGAATCCGTATGCTTCCAGAAAGATGGAAAAAAATTCCGGTGGACAATACTTTTGAGCATGAATAAGTGAGGATTTTTCCACAGTAAAGGTATGTGGAAACAAGGTGCCTGCACGATTTGATCTTCATAGCTTATTACCAAATAGCGGTTGCCTAGAGTAGCATGGAACTGATAACTATTTGTAGGAGTCTGCATTGGCTCTGTCTGCACCCTCCGTGATTAAGCATGGTCCTTTGCTAAGACATTCCAAATCCGGCTTCACTTTCCAGCATCAATTTTTAGATGTTTGCTAAAGCTAAAGCTGTCATTTATGAATTTTATGTGCCTCCAGAACGGAGCCTCATTGCTGAAAAGAAGTTTTGTTCGAGAAACCTCGAAAAATGGCAAAATTATCACATTTATAGAAAGTTTTTATAACTTTAATGCGTATATTTATAGATAAACAATCCATAATATTAAATGGCAAACAATAAATAGAATTATTTATTAATAATAAATAGAATTATTAATCTAATAAATACATATATTTTGTAACTACAAAATTAATGAAGTTGTACTTTCCAAACCGCAAAATTGATAATCCGTATTTTGGCAGGTTTTCAAGAAAAAATTAAATTAATTCAATTTTCAACAAATTCTGATACTTTTTCATAAATTAATTAATTTCTTTTTAAATAACATAAGGGTTGATGTAAATGAGAAGTTAACAAAATTTAAATTTATTTTAGTTTTAGATAGTCAAGTGGTATTTGGGGTAATTATCGTGGGGCCATATGGACTTCGGTATCATAACACTCACGAATATTGCATGAGATAAAAGAAATTGTTTTTCTAATCAAAAATGAAAATAATACTAAACAAGTACAATACCATAACCCCCCCCCCCCCCCCTTACAAATGAATTTGATTAAAAATACTTAAAATAATCGTAGTTGATTGAAAATAATAACGATAACCACGATAAAATTTCACATTTTATTCAAAAGTTGACATATTTTTCAGCCGGAAGCAAGCACCTGTATTTGTATATGATAAACAAAAATCAATAATCAACTTCCGGCATAAGTTTAAAATAAGGAAAATTACGTAGAATTCTCTTTATGATGGGATTCCACAACCAACGTGTGCATGAATCGGGTGAATGAAGTGAAAATATTATATGATGAGAGCCGCCCCTGGCTGCATACTTGATTTGCGCCCGTAAAAGGGCTCAGCAGCTTGGCAAAAAGTAAACGGAAAATTGTGTCAAGATTGAAAATAAATTGCACAAGTACCATTTCCGTAAAGCACCATTCAAGCCAGGAGTGGAGTGTCACTTAAATTTCTCGACGAAGACGGCTGCTCAGCCCATTCGAGTGTGTACGGCGATGACGGGTTCCATTTCGCCGCGATGCAATTCGACTACACGAATAACAAACGAGATGGCGTTACCTTCGTGACGTGTATAATGTGTACACGGCACAGAATCCTTCGTTGTGATGATTTTTAGAAGTTTTTAATTGAAATTTCCAATTAAATTACAATTAATTTTATTTCATTTGAATTTTTAATACTCCTTTTTTAATTGTTTAATTTTGTTTTTAATAGAAAGTTGAAGAGAAGTATTTGGTGACGTAATGTTTTTTTGATAAATTATTTTTTTGTGTGGTGAAATTTGATGAATTTTATGGAATTTGGTAATTCTTTTCGACGTTTTCTTCTTCATTTTTCTTAAAGTGGGTTGGAAAAATTCATAATTTTCTTTACAGATTTTTTACAGAATAAAATGACTACATTTGTTATCCAGCTCATTGGGTTCGTCTATTACAGTGAAAGATGAATTATTCAACGGCAATATTGGAATGTCAGAGTATCTTCTAGGGGAATCTAATCACCCGGTTTGGAATAACTGGATCTGTTGGCGATCTTCTTTGATGGAAGCTGTATACCAAAGTGTCTTTGAGGATCTATCTGCCTCTAGCCATCGTTGCTTTAGTCAACTAGGCAACGCCGGAACACTTCTTTTTTTAATTTAAATTTTATCTAAAACTGCACACTATTAGTAATAATCAGATTTTTTTATAAATGCAAAAAAACACCCATTGTTGTTGCCTTAAGAACAAGATGATTTATTTCATAATAGCTTTTAAAAAATCGGGTCGATGGGTGTATAATGGAAGGATTAGAATGGTAGGATTAACGCGATTTGAGTTTTTTTTATATCGGAACATGGACAGTTCTCAAACAAATGGAAAATTAAGATAACAATGGTCTTTAGCACATAAAAGGGATCATTGATAATTTTTTTGAAGGATTCGGAATTGTAGGGTTCGGATTGGAAGGGAATTCGAATGCTTAGTTCTAGTCCGTAAGTCCATATCGGTTTTTGCTTCTTTGTAGTCAGTTTTGACTTACTGTCTCGAAGTCGTAATAATTGTTTGTAAGTTCACATCTTTTACACATGTTTTCGTGTAAAGGTTTCAAATTAACCATTTGCCGTATATGAGTCCAAGGTGACACATATTCGTTTATTGTGAAATATTACTACCGTTTAGGATTATATCGGGATAGAGTGTAAAAGTAACAGGAGCAGATTTTTGCTTATTTACCCACACTCTCCACTTTTTGACCAAGGTTTCTTAGGTGTAGGAGTAGTTCTGCAGAATGATTATAGCTGTCAAAAAAGGGGAGATCTTTATTATGTATAAGAATGGCGGGATTTATTGCGGTTAGAACGTCGCTGTGACAAGGAACATCATAAGTGTAAATATTGTAAAGGTTTGGACCTAGACTACATTCCTGAGTCACACCGGTGAATAATCAATATTTTTAGATACCTAAAAATATCGTTCTCAGAGATAGGATTTTAAGATGTAGGAATACTTAGAGGGTAGGACTCGGTGCATTTTGTTAAGTAATCCAGCATGTCATACTCGTACATGGTCAAAAGGTTATGACACTGAATTTAAATATGTTTTACAACCCAAAATTACGCCATTTAGTGTGAATGACTAAGCAGAGATACTGAACATTTTTGAACACATTTTCAAATGGTTTAAATCAATAAACGAAACTGCAGATTTTAGAGCACTGAAAATCTAAAGGAATTACATGACAAAGGCTCCAAATTTTGGAGCACTGACAATTCTGGAAAAAATTTACGCCCAGTATTACAATTTTGGAGCACTGACAATCCAAGTGAATTACATTATAGAGGTCTCGAGCAGATTTTGGAGGACTAATAGTTGTGGAAAAAAGTTTACGCCCAGTATTACAGTTTTGGAGCACCTGACAATCTAAGAGAATTATTTTGGAGCACTGAAAATCTAAGGTAATTACATGACTGAGGTCTCAGCCAGATTTTGGAGCACTGACAATTCTGCAAAAAAATTTACGCCCAGTATTACAATTTTGGAGCACTGACAATACAAGGGAATAATTTTGGAGCACTGATAATCCAAGGGAATTATTTTGGAGCACTGACAATCCAAGTGAATTACATTATAGAGGTCTCGAGCAGATTTTGGAGGACTGATAGTTGTGGAAAAAAATTTACGCCCAGTATTACAGTTTTGGAGCACCTGACAATCTAAGAGAATTATTTTGGAGCACTGAAAATCTAAGGTAATTACATGACTGAGGTCTCAGCCAGATTTTGGAGCACTGACAATTCTGGAAAAAAATTTACGCCCAGTATTACAGTTTTGGAGCACCTCACAATTCAAGAGAATTATTTTAGGGTACTTATAATCCAAGGAAATCACATGGCGGGGGTCTCGACCAGATTTTGGAGCACTGATGATTCTGGAAAAATTTTACGCCCAGTATTACAATTTTGGAGCACCGTACAATTCAAGGGAATTATTTTGGAGCACTGATAATCCAAGGAGAATTTTTTTGGAGCACCTGACAATCTAAGGAAATTATTTTGGAGTACTGACAGTCCAAAGGAATTACATGGCAGAGGTCTCGACCAGATTTTGGAGCACTGAGGATTCTGGAAAAATTTTGCACAGTATTTCAATTTTAGAGCACCTGATAACTCAAGAGAATTATTTTGGAGCGGTGACAATCTAAAGGAATTATATGGTAGAGGTCTCGACCAGATTTTGGAGCACTGACAATTCTAGAAAAAAATTTACACCCAGTATTACAATTTTGGAGTACCTGACAATACAAGGAAATTATTTTGGAGCACTGATAATCCAAGGAGAGTTTTTTTGGAGCACTCACAATCCAAGGGAATTACATGACAGAGGTGCCAAAATTGGTTCCAAAAGAATGGAGCTACTTCCAGGACCTTATTCGAACAATTTTTGGGGAACGAATGATTTTTAAAAAAAATGCTGAATTTGTTTGGCTTTCTTGTTCAGTTGACTTGTCGATACCAGACTTATTTTTGTGATACTACCTGAAAGAACAAGCTTACAAAAATAAACATCGAACAATTCAAGAACTTAAGAAGAACATTCAAGCCGAAATCCAATATTTAGGACCTCAGACCTTCTAGAATCTTATGGCAAATACTATGCAAAGAAAGAGTACAAAAATGGTGATCATTATTTATACGTCCAAATAAAATAATAATTTACTGTTTAAAAACGCATGTGTTCGTAGAAAAGTTATTTTTGTTTTATGTCATTCTGTTTTTTAGTGGACACCCTTTACAGTATAATTAATAATAAATAATTGATCTGTGACCTTCGGTTTAGGTTATTATAAATTTTCCATCATTAAATTTACGCTAATCATATTAATTATACCTAAAAAATAACCCATATGCCTTGTGTGTATGTGTGTGTGTGTATATGAATGAAAAAGGATAATTTTATGTTAAGACAAAATTAGCACGAGCATATATTAATATTGTTGATTAGACAACAAAACGTGGAAAGGATATTTAATCTGCTTAAGAAAGAAATATTATAATGATTTTTAGATTATTTATCATTAATTACATTATACGAAATTGCCTTTTGTCATATATTAATTAATTAGAAATGGATTAGTAATTAATTCAGGTAGCATATGGATTTTGTCATAATTATTTATAGGAAAGATTAAAATCTATTCGTTTGTTTGTTGTGGTATTTGAATAAAATTATTGCCTCTTTATTTTGGTAATATTCAATCAAAAAATTTCTAATTACTAAATTGTCTTAACCAAATATTTGGACTATAATATAGAAAATAAGAACTAAACATAATCAAGAGTTATTCAATTTGGACTTCGGAAAGTAAAGTTATATAATATAAATTTTAAATTTGAATTAAATTAAAAAAAATATTAAATTTTTTTAGTTAAACTTTGCCATTTATTAAATAACTTTCACAAAATCTCTTTATTTTGCAAAACTTGATGTTTCTAAGGTAAGTTTTTGATGAAGTTTTCGACCATTTCGGGTTCTTAGTCGGCCATTAATTGACGGATGTGGGCTTTAAATGCGGTAATACAATTTTTTATGAACCCTATGATATTCTTAAAGGTACTTTTTAATTAACTTGACCAAATCTCCAAATTACACGTCTTGGGAATTTTTCGCGAAATTAAGCCAAAATTTGTCATATTGTGTGATTTGTGGTGCCGTTTTGACAAAAACCACATATAAGTCAGATTGAAATCGACCAGTTCAGGGCAAAAAACTTGATTACAATATAGCCATAGGACTCAGAATTGCCGGTAAAGGTCTCTTCTTTTTCATATTTCAAAAAAAAATATGGATCAATGACACTTTCAGACCAAAATGCATACCCCAAACAAGCGGCTTTCACGAATACAATGGCTTCTCCATAGTTTGTTATGATTTGAAAAAAACATAATACATAGTATTTTTAGGTATTAAAAAGGACGGGAAGGCATTAAAAACTAAAGGGGGTTAAGTTTTTATCGGAAGTGGGGAGGGGGGGGGTGTTTTGTGCTTGAGGGGTTAAAGTTTTTAGTAGAGATGTGCTTGCACACACAGCATAGCTAGAAAAATTATCCCGCAACGTGGAGACACTGGAAGGTGTTAAGTTTTCCATGGGAGGGGAAGAAGAAGAAAAGAAAGAAAAATGGTAGAAACTGAAGGAAAATTACAAAAAAAAAACTAAAGAAAAATTTAACGGGGCTACAAGGTAAAAGAATAGGATTTGGGAGGGAAGGTATAAAAATTCGGAAGGAGAAAATAGAAATAGGCCAGGGAGAGAAGAAAAAAAAGGGGGAAGTAGCTGATCCTTCTCTCCCTGGACTATCCCCAATTCCGTCTTATGGTACGTCGCACCCACCTTTCGTTTACGGTGGGTGTAGGAGCACATCTCTGCTAAAAAATTCGAACCCGCTTGCAAAATTTTGCATAAAGCTAGCTATTAGCATGCCTACCAGAAATATGTCCTCTCTGACTATGGTCGCCACTGATCAGACTCCTGCGGAACTTCACGTTCATAGATATTTTTCAAATTTTTATCCAAATTTTAATACTTTCCCGTCCTTTTTAATACCAAAAGAATTCTCCCAACAATTTTTTTAATACCATATCAAGTCACTTGTTAGTTTTAAAGGCTTATTGACATATCCACCGAGTGAGAAATGAGCCTCTTACCCCTGAAGAAATATTTGTTCGGTAAAAATTTACCATTCTCGTAAATAGATTTTATAAACTTACTGTATCATTTGATATTAAAAAGGCGAACTTTGATCTAACCAAATGTCACCTTGAATGACAGATATATTTGACAGCTGTCAAATAACATGGCTGGACTTTTCAACTTAAAAAAAAGGAAAACTCTATATGCAAATGTCAAAAATATCATTTCTATATGAAAACTTACATAATATTTTTAAAGATTCCAATCAGACAATATAGGATTTTTACAAAACTAATTTTGAAAAGTAGTATTTTCCAAATAATATATTTTCAATTTCGCACAAAACGCGTGCATTAAAATCCTTTCATTTCATTGTACGTAAATATATAAGTCCTTAGAACACACAGACTTATTCTGTACAATGAAAATAATCGCAAAATTTCCTGATTTTCGTCGTCTGTATACTGACTGTGATAAATGACTTTAGTTTGAAATGTTTCCTTTCAAAGGAGTCAAATGGTAGATGAAAGATAGTCAGTCGATGGTAAATATTTATAACTGATTAGATGAAATGTTGGTATTTAAGGAATTTTGTATTTTTCATCTAGTTTTGATGGAATTTCATCAAATAGCAGACAAACACACACATGAGTAAAGTAAATTCGATAATAGCATATGAGTACACAGGAATTCATTGTAAAGTTTTCAACAAATTGAAAAACATTCCAAATGAACGATTTTTGGGATTTCATAAACTAGAACCCATTTTCTTTCCTTTTTGTCTTATTGTACTTTGATTAATAAATTACACTAAAACTGAACATCTTTTGTAACATCCTTTTTTTTTTGGTAAGAGGAGTTGCTATAATATCTTATATGAAATTTCAAGGATAATAATTACAATATATTAAAATTGATAGTAAATTTCCAAAGAATTTCATTTTGAATTTAATATTCTCTATTTCGATTGATTGAAATTTTTGAATAGAGTTTATATGAGAAATGATATCTTTTTTAAATTATATGATTTAGTAATGATATTTTGATAATAGTAGTGTAATAATGATTATTTGAAGTTTTGGAGAAGATATTTGTTATTATAAATGATTGTAAACATATAAGATAAAAAGGTCTCAATAAGTTGGTTTATTAAAAACTTTGTTTTAGAATGTAGTATTTTGAGAAAATGTATAATGAATTTATAAATTTTTAATGATTGTAAGTATTTTCCCAAGTCTAGTCTTCATAATAAGTCCTTTCTTCAGAAAAATATAATATTCACTGAAGAATTTTATCATAAAGTAAATGGCAATTTTAAGACATTCTCCCAACATAAAAAAATTAAATTCTGTATAAAATCCCATTTAACTAGCACATAAGCAATAGAAATTTTAACCTGATCAAATATTTTCCACAAAATTTAACTAAATCTAACCATTCTATTCTATACTAGGTGTATAAGCTTAAATCCGCACATGTTTTTTTTCATAAAAAACAAAAATAAATTTATTCAAAGTACTTGCCGTCGCTAGCTACACATTTTTCCCATCTCTCGGGCAATTTGTGGATACCACGACAAAAAAAATTCATTCTCTTTCAAGGCAAACCACTCATCAAGCCACTTTCAGACGCCTTCGTAAGAATCGAAGTGCTGCTCAGCGAGCGCTTGGCCCATCGACGAAAACAGGTGGTCTGGTAAATAAGCGGAGTGGGGTAGCACCTCCCAGTTGAGTGTCTCCAAGTAGTTTGGGACCATTTTTGACGTGTACGATGGAGCGTTGTCGTGGATGAAAATCAGCTTGTCATGTCCTTTTTGCACGCAGAGCACGGTGCAATTTGATCAGTTGTTGATGGTAGCGGTGGGCATTGACAGTTTCACCAGGTTTCAATATCTCATAGTAGACGATACCCTGCTGATCCCACCAAACACACAGCATCGTCTTCCGTCCGAAGCGATTTGGTCTTGGGGAAGATGTTGATGGTTGGCCGCGATCAACCCACGATTTTCTTTTTTCTCTGGCGAGCAAGATTTCGCATGTGTTTTGGCGTCGCTCCCTCTGCGTATCGTTCAATTCACGCGGCACCCATTTTCCAAACTTTTCGATCTTTCCCATGGCACATAGTAATGGTGGTGCGTTGATTGGGCGTATCTCGATCCCTATAGTCGTAGGCGACTCGTGGTCTAAAGCATTGGCAACAAAATCACGTTAAATAATAACCTTTCGCTTTCCCATGGCACGCAGACGCATGGAAACGGTCGGTTGAGTAACACCCAATTGCTCCGCGAGCATTTTTTGCGATTGGGTATCGTCTTCGTCCAAAAGAGCCTGCAATTAATGGTCCTCAACCTTCCTAGGCCGATTTTCACGCTTCTTGTCCCACAAATCAAAATTGCCATCTTTAAACCGACGAAACCAATCTCGGCACATTGATACCGATAAAGCACTGTCAACATAGACCTTCATGAACATTCGATGCGATTCGGCAGCCGATTTCTTTAAATTGAAGCAGAAAAGCAGAGCTTCCCGCATATACTCTTTTTCTGGCACAAAACTAGACATGATTACCAAAGGAAAAATGTATGTTGTTGTACGAAAGTGCTGACAATGTGCACTGATTAATGTTGACAGATGTCAAACTCATAAAAAAATAACTATGGCGTGCTCACTCACGCCATTTATGACCAAACAGCGGATTTAAGATTATACCTCTGGTAGACCAGCCTTGTTTATAAATTTGATAACGCCCATTACCATTATATTGGAAATCGCTATAAAAATGACCCCTGGCTCATTTCTAAGGGACTTAAAATACCAAAACACAAACAACGTTAGATAAGTCATTAGGCAATTTTGATTAAAATTTATCATGACATATTGTATGGAGGTGTTTTTGCAAGTTACGGTCCCACACTATTAGGAGCAATTCTCTTAATGTCTTTTATGATTTCCATCTAACGTGAAAATAATGAATAATCAACTGTAGTTTATGAATTGTGGTTGATTCGAAAAAATTCAAAATGGTGGCAAATGTCACCTAAAATATTCTAAAGTTGACATTTGCCACCATTTTGAATTTTTAGAGCAAAATTAATACAAAGATTCAAAACGAAATATTTTTTCATTGAAATTTTTTTTTGCCATGACACATTGTAGGGAGGTGTTTTTGTGGAAAATGGGATAGCACACTATTAAGAGCCGTCCTCTTAATAACTTTTATAATTTTCACCTAACATGAAAATAAGTAATTATCTACTATGGTTTATGAATTGTTGTTCATTCAAAAAAATTAAATATGGTAGCAAATGTCACCTAAAATACTCTAAAGATGACATTTGCCACCATTTTAAATTTTTGGTGAAAATTTTTTTTAAAAATATTCGAAACCAAATATTTTTTCCTTGAAATTCTCGTTATGATTTTTCATTGAAATTCTGTTTTTTTTTTGCCATTCATTTTATATTGTGCCATAAAACTTTAATGATGCTTTATGGGTTAAAACTATAAAATTTTCGAATTATTTAAAATGGATTGTTGAAAAAAAGAATAAATAACGTTCATAATCTGATAGCCTCGAAATAAAATTTTTAAAAGCAAACTTTTTATATTCTTTAAGTGTAATAAATGTTGAATAAAAATGTTTTCCAGAATGGTCATATTTCTTCCTTTAAGGATGTCATGATAATGGCGGCGACAGTGACATTGTAGAAAATTCCCTCAACTAAGTAGAACGAAGTTTTTACCTATGCCTCTCCCACCTTGCGCAGCACAAACATCCCCTATTCGTTTGGTACACAATCGCCAATTCACACATAAAGGATGTTTATTTTTTTAAAATTTTTTTTTACTTTACTCTCCTATTATTATGATATTTTATTTTAAATTTACTTTTAAGTATGTTCAAACTTGACAGCCACAAGAAAAATAACGGAGAAAAAGGAGTAAAAATTCATAGTTGATATTCAAGTTAAAGGGCGCACAACTTTTCTTTAAATAGATTCAAGGGAGTGTTTATGTTTGTGTTGAATGGCTTTTGCATGTCCTTCGACTAAATTGTTAATTACAGTACATGGGCATAATATTCAGCAGTCACACATGCACATAGACAGACAATTGACATTGTAACCACAAAAGCCTATCTCAGCTAATTAGGCCGTAATTTAGTTCCGTGACGATGTTGAAAAGGATCATTATCCTTGTGGGAAGTCATAGTATGCACACTCGTTTGGGTATATTCATTTACGCCATGCAGGGGGATTGCACGGGGTTGGGGGACTGTGTACAAATATGTATGCTGGTTGGTTGGACTGAATGCAAGAATGTAACATAAATTGAAAAAATATTCTATGTAAATGAAGTGTAGTTTTTCATAGTGAAATATTGTAACTTTTTGCTAATGACACCCACGGCCTATTACATAAAAACCACTACTGGAATAGAGCCATTTACAATTCGCTAATAAATATTGTATTTAAGGTATTTTATCTTTCCATTTTTGCTTATTTTTATATTTTGGGAAATTTTTTTCCTTTTCACCCTGTATGTTTCCCTAGCAATTAACTATTTCATGAGGTCCAAATCACAAGTAATAACTTATTTACCTTCCTTAACTTTTATCTTAATTTTTTATATTAAAGTAACTTTTCTCTTTTACGTTAGTTACAAATTTTTTCTCATTTTCATGATTCTATAGAATAAAAATAAAATTATTGGCAAAATTTTCATCAAAACTTTATGTGAATTTTTTATTAAATGATATAAAAAAAATACATATCATACAGGCTTCCTTTTCCAGCGAATCTTCTCTCCGTGGCAGGCTGCGAAAAAAGAGTCAGAGTGAAATTCTACGCTTCCCTGAACGAGTTCGACATCCCAGAAGAATTAATTAGACCGACTAGGCTACCTATGCTATTGGGAGAGAAAGACTAAAAGCACTCGAATCACTTTAAGCGCCATTTAACATCTCACGGGTAATTTTTTAAGTGTTTGGTTTTTAAATTTCAAAAAAAAAAAACATTAAAAAAATTTTCAAAAGTATTTGTAAATTTTTATTTGAGTCGATAAAAAAATACTTGGCGTTTATTTCTTAAAGATTATTTTATGTAAATCTTTGCCACGACTACGTTCTAAATGATCCATACTAAAGATCCAATTTTAAACCACATTTTTGAATATCTCGGCTGGTATCCAGCTAATAACACGTGTGCAAGTGACGCTGGTTTACCGGCATAGATGAGTGGGGCTCACGTAGCCTCATAAGTGGTGCTTGTTAATCGGCATAGACGAGTGACTTCACGTAGCCCCATAAAAAAAAATAGTCTAGAGGCGTCAAATTGCACGATCTAGGTGGCCAACTCACCGAACTCATCTCTCAATACGTTCATTGTTTCACGTACTGTGTGGCAAGTAGTGCCGTCTTGTTGAAACTACATGTCGATCAGATGCAGTTCTTGCATTTTGAGCAAAAAAAGTTCAAAATCATCGAGCGATAGAGGGCGCTATTGACGGTAACGTTGCGATAGCGAGCGCCATTTTTTAACTGGCCCATAAACCCCATCTAACAGGGCATTATTCCGGGTGCAGTGGCAGTTCTTCTTTTACAACAATTTTCCCTATTTACAAGCCCATTCAACCAGAAATGAACTTCGTCGCTAAAACGCATTTTTTTTGGTAAAAAAACTGATTTTCCTCAAGTTGATCGAAGAATCATTCACCAAAAATGCGACGCTTTGGCATGTCGTTCGGGTTCAGTTCTTGCACGAGCTATATTTTATACGCTTTCAGACTAAGATCCTTAGGTAAAATCTTCTACATAGTCGACTGACACAATCCCAATTGCTGTGAACGGCGACGGATGGACAAATCGCGGTCTTCACCAACGCTTGACGCTACGGCAGTTATATTTTCTTCTATACGCATACGGATTGGTGATTTAATGTCCAATAGTGTCAAATTTCTGCGAACTTTCATCACTATAGCTTGAATTATTTGCTCAATAGTGCGCAAAACATATTTTTTCATAGAACACGAATTTTGATAATAAAATTCAATAATTTTGAAGCGTTGTTCGGGTGTAAGTCTTTTTATGCTAAAATGGCAAAGTTAACTGAACACTTTTGACTTTGACGTCACAATGAGCATTTTTAATTTTGACACATGTCACGTATCACGCGTGTTCTGTCAAAAATAAAAATATGTAAAGCGAAACAGGAAAAAAATCACCTCCGGCAAGGGGAGACACACTTTCATGCGTTGTTTTTAACCTGGCTCTAGAAAAAATAATTCCTGACTTGTGAGTTAGCATTAGGGTTACCATTGTTATTATGTCTACCCAGCTTTTAGTATATGCCAACGATATCGACATTGTGTGTCGATCAGAAAAAGCTGTACGAGAGACCTTCACCAGAGTTGACCTAGCGGCTAAAAACAAAGTCCATGATGGAAGCGTCAGCTTGGAAGACGTGACCAATTAGCACGAGTCGCATTCAAATAGGATATTATAGCTTTGAAATAATCAAATCAATTTTTTCTATTTGGGGTCAAGCGTCTCATAAGGGAATAAATCCCCGCAAAGCTGCTAGAAAACAACAAAGCCTATTTTAGTCAGTCTGAATTTGTTCGCTCAAAAATTGTGACCATAATATCAAAACTTCCGCTGTACAAAACACTAGTGCTACCAGTCCTCGTGTTATCCGCGGTGACTTCGGATTCCAGACGCTCTTTAACAACCTCCCAATTATAGATAAAATTAATCTCAATCGGCTGTGGTGGGCTAGACACTTAAACCATATAGATGAGGAATATGCAGACCGAAAAGTCTATAATAGCTTTATTTATGGTCCCACAAGACGAGATAGGTCCTATCTTTAGTGAAGTGATCTTTGGTTTTTGCCTCGTCTATATTAATGGCATTACTTTTAATAGCATCAGTCAGCCATATGAAAAACGATAGTGAAAACAAAATATCAAAAGTGAAATGCACGCAAGAAAAATAAGAAATCGCTAAGTCAAAATGCCACAGGTCGCTATGTTCTTCCACAAGCAAAATGAAGTGAACACTCGTGTTGCATTTTTCTGCGGCGAAGCTTCATCTTCAATTTTTCCTTTACGGTTTATAAAGTGAGAGAATAGCATAAAAGACGTGACTGATATATGATGTCAGTGGCTGACGGCTTGGCTGATGAGCCACAATACAGCTGACATCAGCCAAATATCACAATCAACCTATTATATGGTCAGTCAAAAGAGGCTTCCTCTTCGATTTTCCTTTACAGTTTCTACAGCGAATACAGCGAAAGCATAGCATAACAGACGTGTCTGACGTAAGACGTGAGTGGCCGACGGCTTGGCTAATAAGCCAAAATACGGCTGACGTCAGCTAAATGTCAAAATCAATCTATTACATGGTCAGTCAAAAAAGGCTTCCTCTTCGATTTTTCCTTTACAGTTTCTACAGCGAATACATTAAAAGAATTGTATAATAAACGTGTCTGTCTGTGAGTGGCTGACGGCGTGGCTGATAAGCCAAAATACGGCTGACGTCAGCCAAATTTCAAAATCAATTTATTACATGGTCAGTCAAAAGAGGCTTCCTCTTCGATTTTTACATTTTCTAGAGCGAATACAGCAAAAGCATAGAATAACAGACGTGTTTGACGTGAGACGTGAATGGCCGATGGCTTGGCTGATAAGCCAAAATACGGCTGACGTCAGCCAAATGTCGAAATCAATCTATTACATGGTCAGTCAAAAGAGGCTTCCTCTTCGATTTTTCTTTACAGTTTCTACCGCGAATACAGCGAAAGAATAGCATAACAGACGTGTCTGTCTGTGAGTGACTGACGGCGTAGCTGATGACCCAAAATACAGCGTAGCTGATGACGTCAGCCAAATGTTAAAATCAATCTATTACATGGTCAGCTAAAATGGGATTATTTGTCAGTTAAAATTGCAGATTGCTGACGAGTCAGCCAACATTACAAATCTGGCTATTAGACGATCAGCCAAATTTGGGACAAATTCTTGTGTCATTTGACATTACATTGGCTGACGTCTCTTAATTTGGCTTACCATCAAATAACATTTAAATTTCTAGCTTAAATTTTGCGTCCACACTTTCAGAATTGCTATTACCGTAATTTATTGTAATTTAATTACACCATAGATAATCTAAGGTAATTCAAAGTGTTCATAAAAATATCTATGCTTTGAGTTGGCAGGCAGGTATACACATCCAGCATACTCTTTTGGTAAATATATAAAAAAAATTAAGGAATTTCGCTATCAATTTTTCATACATTTTTTTTTAAATTCCGTCAGGCAAATATTACGACGTCAGCCAAATATCATGATTAACCTATACATCGTCAGCTAAAATTGGGTGATGATTCGTCAGCCACACTGTCAGTCAAAATTGTTTGACTGAAGAGTCAGCCACGTCAGCCAACGTCACAAATCAAGCTATTAGATAGTCAGCAAAATTTGGGACAGATTCTATTATCATTTGACGTCACGTTGGCTGATGTCTCTCAATTTGGCTCACCATCTAATAGCCCCTTAAATTTCTAGCTCTCGAAAGGGGCTATTCCCGTAATTTATTGTAATTTAATTACAGCATAGATAATCTAAGGTAATTCAAAGTGTCCATAGAGTATCTAAGCTTTGAGTTAGCAGGCAGGTATACACATCCAGCATACTCTTTTGGTAAATATTTAAAAAAATAAAGAATTTTGCTATCAATTTTTAGTACATTTTTTTTTAAAATTCCGTCAGCCAAATATTACGACGTCAGCCAAATATCATGATTAACCTATACATCGTCAGCTAAAATTGGGTGATGATTCGTCAGCCACACTGTCAGTCAAAATTGTTTGACTGAAGAGTCAGCCACGTCAGCCAACGTCACAAATCAAGCTATTAGACAGTCAGCAAAATTTGGGACAGATTCTAGTATCATTTGACGTCACGTTGGCTGATGTTTCTCAATTTGTCTCACCATCTAATAGCCCCTTAAATTTCTAGCTCTCGAAAGGGGCTATTCCCGTAATTTATTGTAATTTAATTACAGCATCGATAATCTAAGGTAATTCAAACTGTCCATAAAGTGTCTCCCATTTTTTACTATAATCTGACGATTCACACTGTCTATACGAGTAGCAATGCCATTTTACATGTGTAAGTCACGTGGCGATTAAGCTTTGAGTTGGCTGGCTCAATTTTTAGTACATATTTTTTTTAAATTCCAAATAAAACAACAAAAACAGAAAATATTTCTTACAAAACTTGGCAACTATTCAAAACAAAACGATTAAAATAAGAACATTTATTATATTTATTTTTTTTTTCCATTTTATATTTATTTAAATATTTTCAATTTTTATTTTTATCGCAGTTTATATTTTTCTTCCAATTTTAGTTTTTCTCAACCAAAAACATTAATCACTGATCATTTTGAAATAGGAGAATTTGTTCAAAATCATTTTCGAAATAACTGAAAAAACTTAAAGTATAAATAAATTCCTCCAATTGGAACTTGTTGATGGCGGACAAATTTTCACTAATAATTCACTATGGAACGTGAATCTTTCGGCCGGTATGAAAGGGATTCGCATTCATAAATTATTAGCTGATGTCGTAAAATAATTATTCTCTTATAATCTGAGCTTGTGCCACATTAAAATGAATCAATTTTGGACTAAGTGATTTTTATTTTCAGCTACAAAATTTATACGGTGAGACATTAAAAAATTGAAAATTATCTGCTTATGAAACGTATCCGTTTTATTTCTTTGATGGCGTTGGAAATTGTTTATTATTTTTTTTTTCTTTGCCATTTTACACTTGCCAATAATAAATAAAAAAATATGAATTTTTCTTAAGTTTCACTAAAAAAAAATTTATTTATAAACCGAAAATTTTGCGCACACAAAAAAAATATCTTGTCTGCTTTTCATTCAGTTAAATTGACCGATGAAAAATTGCTACTTAATCATTTCGGATTTTTTCTCATAATTTTAATTTTTAATTGGTAAGGGATAGTGGGGAGAAAAGGGAGTCACATCTAAATACAAAAAAAATGTTAAGGAATTTTCATATATAAAAATGACAATTAAAATATGAATCATAATATTTAGTTTGGGAATTTCTCAGATTTTTTTTAAAAAAGAAAACAAAAATATTTTGTTGGAGATTCCGTATTAGTTTTTTAATTATTTTTTTTTCTATTTATTTTAATCGAGTAATTTTAATAAAAAGGATTTTTTTTTAAATTTCGTATTTCAGTAGTCTACAATGTTGTTTAGGCGAAATAAGGTGGAGGACAATACTTAAATAAGGGGATTAGTATGATTGAAAAGACGAGAGTAGAACTTTTTATAACGAGATGTGGTCAAATCACAAAAATAAGAAAATTTCAGATAACGTGTTCACATATGAGGCTATAAGCAATAAGGCTTAATATTATAGCAAAAATTAAGATCAGAGACGCTTATGTGTGGATAAAAGCTCTTGAATACGGGAGAAATGAGAATGAAATTTTTTATAACGAGGCATTGTCAGATCATGAATATTAATGACTAAGATGACGATAAATAATATAATTTCGAACATAAAGAGCAGAGTTGATAATTTTCTCCAGGCGGGGTCAGATTGGATGGGATCAGTAAAGCCTCAAAGCTCTAGTCCGTAAGGCCATATAGTTTTTTGTTGACTATTAGATTATGCTTATTATCCTAATTAGTTATTAAATATAGTCGATAAAGTGCTTATAAGGATAATTTACAATCACCTGCAGATGAATATCAAAGAGGCCAAGGAGTTCTCAGGAAACCAATTTGTATTTATCAACGGTGGGTTCATCTACACAGTCATTAATGAGGCTCGGAAAGCTTTTTAAAGAAATAGATGAAAGCGAGGCGCTAAAAAATACTGCGCTATTATTACAATTTGTGTAAAGAACGAGTTTAACTAATGCTAAGCTCGCTTGGTTGTCTAGGAGTCTCGGAGACTACTGATATTCTATATCGAAATAGGAATGAGCATATACAATATCAGTGAAGGAGTCTTGCAGGGCTTAGTTTTTAGCGAATTGTTGTAGAATATCATGTATGACACGCTGCTGAAGATCCTGACACCAAAAGGATAAACTTTAGTTGCGTTTGCGGTAAAATGGTGAGAAAGATCACTCAAATTACAAACAATGTAGTCTACATAACACGGCATGGGCTCTTATCAGTAGGTATGTAACTTGCTGATCAAGAAACTGAGGTAGTACTGGTGACTATCCTATATTAACGGAGATAGATACTATCGCCATTTTTGCGATACTTGTGTTTTCAGATAGTTGCCAGATTTAACTTTGGTGATTACCCGAAAGCTCCAGCTGAAAATGCAAGTCGGGTTCTGAATGCCTCAGAATAGAGGGCTCAGTGCAGAGTCGACGCAGGTTATCAGTTCTGTGGTACTCTATGAAGCCCGTCGGAGTTCATAACGAGTTTTCAAAATCTTTTATATTGTTTAATTTTTTTGTTGTTGGATATGACACAATGTAGGGAGGCGCTTTTTCGGGTAAGGGTCCTACACTATTGAGAGCGGTCCTCTTAATATATTTTATGATTTTCACCGAACGTAAAAAAAAAATAATTATCTACTGTGATTTATGAATTGTTGTTGATTCAAAAAAATTAAAAATGGTGGCAAATGTCACCTAAAATGCTCTAAAGATGACATTTGCCACCATTTTGAATTTTTAGGGAAACAATTTTTTTAAAAAGATTCGATACCAATTATTGTTTTCTTGAAATCGAAAGCTATTAAAACGATACTTGTGCATTCAGATAGTTGCCAGATTTAACTTTGGTGATTACCCGAAAGCCGCAGCTGAAAATATAAGTCAGGTTATGAATGCCTCATAATAGAGAACTCAGTACAGATTCGACGCAGGTTATCAGTTCTGTGGTACTCTATGAAACCCGTCGGAGTTCATAACGAGTTTTCGAAACCTTTTATATTGTTTAACCGCTAAAATATTTTTTTTTGTTGGATATGACACAATGTAGGGAGGCGTTTTTTCGGGTTAGGGTCCTACATTATTGAGAGCGGTCCTCTTAATATATTTTATGATTTTCACCGAACGTAAAAAAAAATAATTATCTACTGTGATTTATGAATTGTTGTTGATTCAAAAAAATTAAAAATGCTGGAAAATGTCACCTAAAATGCTCTAAAGATGACATTTGCCACCATTTTGAATTTTAAGGGAAACTGTGGAATTTTAGAGTTGTCTGATTTAACTTTGGTGATCATCTGGAATCGCAGCTGAAAATGCAAGTCGGGTTGTGAATGCCT
The DNA here is from genome assembly GCA_958298945.1 of Atherix ibis. Taxonomy (NCBI): domain Eukaryota; kingdom Metazoa; phylum Arthropoda; class Insecta; order Diptera; family Athericidae; genus Atherix; species Atherix ibis. The sequence continues at coordinate 132,711,566 of OY282605.1, forward strand.
CAAAGTAGAGGGCTGTATTATATAATCGCTAATAGGCCATAATACAAACTTTAGATAAATGAGTAATCTAGGATCTATCATCGATGATGCGAGGAAAATAAATCGATCAGTGCACCGTCAGCAAGGAGATAATAAACGTGTAAATTTATTGATTAATGGAATATGGACGCATCACAGAATTCTTGACTTAGCTACGTGGAACTAAAGAGATGAGAGAGAAGTGGGCCACTATATGACACAATTTTTTACAGGACATGGGTACTTTAGGATATATCTTTATCGCTCTAAGCTGGACGATGATACAACATACGGCACTCGTTATTCCATTATTATGATGACATGGTTCATGTCTTCTTTTACTGCTCATGCTTTACCGAATAAAGAAAGGAATGGGTAAGAATTATCGGTCACCGTCCGTTCCATAAGAGATAAAATAGCCTAAACACAGTCCTGATAATCATAAGACTCTGTCATGAGGTAAGAGCGAGGAATAGGGAGAATAATAGGCTTGAAGCTAGTCTGCCAACCATGAAACTATATATAGCAGCAGACCTAAGGGAGGCATATTTAAAGAATAGTAAGGTACGTTTTTATAACAGCTTCTCATACCCACGTTGGAAAAGGAAAGAAAAAATTATTTTAACGTATAAAAGTTCCAAATACCGAACTGCCATTGAGATTTATGCGATGACATGGCTTACGGCGAAGAGTAAAAGTTACGTGGACACATTTATATTCATTCACATTTATTCTCCCATTTCGTAAACCAGTTTTAAAAGGATTTTAGAAGTAAAAGAAGGAATTAAAAAGGATTTGAATATCGAATGTATAAAAGTTGTAGAGGATGGGACCAAGTATGCTGCCTTGTGGAACACCATCAAAAATCGTAGATAAAAATGAAATTCAAAAAAAAAAAAACTTTAAAGTCTAATAATGGTGTTAACTTTTTAAAGCTAACAAATCCGATTAATTAAAAATAAAATTCAAATTTTAAATATTATTGCTAATATAAGTAAGAAAAAAATTTTACCAAATAAATTTTCTTTTTTTCCAAATCGAAAAATTCTAATAAATCACGTTTATAGCCATACTCACTCTCTCATCTATGCTATAAAAACTATTAAAAAATCATCACTAAATCCGTAATTTAATCACTATTTATAATTGCAAAAAAAAATATAAAGAAGATGAAGAAGAAAAATTAAACAGACAAGAAATAATTCTCGCGCAAACGATGACATCAAATCGATAAAATAATAAATAAATTTTGTGTCAATCGTTACTCTTTCAATAAATTTCCATCAAACTCTCTAATTTTCATATAAACACAAAAATATTTTTGGTAAACATTTATTATTTTTAATGCTATCAAATTAACACTAAATATTTAATGTGTTTTCTTATACAAGTAAATAAACAATACTCAAGTGAACACGTTTTAATATCATTTGTAATTTATTTAGAGATCCTTTTAGGTAGAAAGGAGCGTAGAAAAATAATTAAGACATATTCCGTGTCTATCATAAGTCATGCGATGATCAAATAAAACTGAACAAACGATTTGCGTGCTAACAAAACCGAAAAATTACCATTTCTATTTTTGATTAATTTATTTTCTATAAGAATTCATATTAAAATGCATTGAATTTCATTAAGAAAATATTCTTAAAAGAACAGTCAGTAACCTAATCAAAAAACTTTTCAAAAGTTTATGGAAAAATTAAATTCAAAGGTTTTTGTAGTAGTTTTCTTTTGAATTTCTTATAAGATAAGGAATTAATCCGGGAAAGGACTTAAAAATTTTCATTTTCTTTTGTTAAAAATCCTTTTTTAGATCAAATTCTACGGTGAAGAAACACACTGTGCCCGATTTAGGTGAGGCACCATTTGGCAGCAACGTGGTGGCTGTGGTTATGCCCATGCCGCAGATATGGTCTCCGGACCGCAGGTGGAAGGTAACAGGCAAAGTCCATCTTGCAATTATCTCGGGCACTGTCACTGCTAATGACAGTATAGGCTTAGACCAGCAGGTACTCAGCTTGTAACTTATTACTAACTGCTAACTGCCAGTAATGGTGGTGTGTTGATTGAGCATATCCCAATCCCTGTAGTCGTAGGCGACTCGTGGTTTTACGTTGCAGACAACTAAGTCACTTTAAATAACAACATATAACTTAGGAAACATAAACAGTTCAACGGACTTAGATTAGCTAAATAGAAGAGTGGGGAAGAGAGAAGGGTGGGCGTTGATAATTGGGAATCTTCCTGATAGAGGGCATTGTCATAGTAGAGCCTTCATGTATTTGCAAGGTCTAATCTGATGCGAAAAGCCCATTTTCTGTGCATTTCAAGGAGCTTCAATATTAAACAATGATACCTCAATCATTCTATATTTTCATTAATTGACGATCTCCTTACTAAGATCAGTCGAGGAAAAAAGCCAAATCACCAGAGCCCTTTTCTGTCAGTCAAAATTATTTCGATCAAAATTTGTCCTATAGGCTAATTTTGTGCAGGATCTTGATTATTCCAATCTTCGGAAACGTAAGTCCCTCAAAGAACACCAGGTGTATAAGCTGGAAAAAAAAGTCCCCCAAAGAACACAAGGTCTATAAGCTTAAATCCGCTGTTTTTTGTGGGTACCAAGCCAAAAAAATTGCTTCTCTTTCGAGGCAAATCACTCATTAAGCCATTTTCGGACGTCTTCGTAAGAATCGAGCGAGCGCGTAGCCTATCGACGAAAACAGATAGTATTCGGAAGGGGCTAGGTCTGATGAATAGGCGGGGTGGGGTAGCACCTCCAAGTTGAGTGTCAATTTTTGATATGTGCGATGGTGCGTTGTCGTGGGCGAAAATCAGCTTGTCATGTCTTTGTTGATAATCCGTCCTTTTTTCACGCAGAGCACGGTGCAATTTGATCAGTTGTTGGTGGTAGCGGTGGGCATTGACAGTTTCACCAGGTTTCAACATCTCATAGTATCGAAGCGATTTGGTCTTGGGGAAGATGTTGATGGTTGGCCGGGATCAACCCACGATTTCTTGCATTTAGGATTCTCGCAATATATCCACTTTTCATCGCCTGTCACAATCCGATAGAGGAACGACTTTCTTTTTTGTCTGGTGAGCAAAATTTTGCATGTGTTTTGGCGTCGCTCTATCTGCGTATCGTTCAATTCATGCGGCACCCATTTTCCGATCTTTCAATCTTCCCCATGGCACGCATACGCATGGAAATGGCTGGTTAAGTAACACCCAATTGCTCCGCGAGCATTTTTTGCGATTGGATATCGTCTTCGTCCAAAAGAGCCTTCAATTAATGGTCCTCAACCTTCCTAGGCCGATTTTACCGCTTCTTGTTCCACCAATCTCGGCACGTTGTTTACGATAAAGCACTGTTACCCTAGGCCTCCATAAGCATTTGATGCGTTTCGGCAGCGGATTTCTTCAAATTGAAGCAGAAAAGCAGAGCTTCTCGCATATACTCTTTTTCTGGCACAAAACTAGACATGACTACCAAAGGAAAAATGTATGTGGTTGTACGAAATTGCTGACACTATGCACTGATTAATGTTGACAGATGTCAAACTCATACAAAAAAGCATGGCGTGCCCATGGTAGGTTAATACGCTCACTCACGCCATCTATGACCAAACATCGGATTTAAGCTTATACACCTGGTATTTGGTTCCTTGAATGAAGATGGCTGATTCCGATGCCCATTTTATAATGATTTTTTTAAAATAATGATCCAATAGGCTACAGTTGACGAGACACCCAATCCGTATAAATGAAAAAAAACCTTTTTAGGTTTAATTTTTATTAGTCGAAAACAGGATAGACCCTACCTTCAACTAGGCAAAAATTATGTCAGCCAGGACCCAAAGGCTATGTTGAGACTACCGACTCGGAGGACGTCGGCATGAGACCAAAATATTTTCGGAATTTTTTGACTTAAGTCCAAATTTACAGGACTTTTTGTAACGCTATGACCCTGAGTGTATTTGTCAACTCCAGGAAGATATTTCCAGATTTATTTGAGTGGAAAAATACGATATTGTTAAAGTTAAATTGATTTAATTGAGAGGCTTTAGGAAGGATTCTAAACTGTTGGGATTAGGAGTTCATTAATCATATTGTATTAAAAAGAAATTCTGGATTAAGTGACATTTGACGAATGTTATTGATAAAATTATGCCTGATTATTTGGGCGAAATATTGTGGTACCCAAAGAGGTGGGAAGGAAACAGAAAATGAGAGGGAAGAAAGAACGCAGAAATTGTAACGAGACAAAAAAGTTCTTTAAAAAGCAGAAAGAATAAAAATTACTAAAATAGAGAGGTGAAGGGAACAGGAAAGAAGGGTGAAGGTATCAAAATTGGAAACAAAAAAAAATTTTTGTACGATGCGCTTCTCAGATGCTTGGAGACACGCTGTCAAATCATGAAATTTTCTGACGGTAGTGTTGTCTGGAGCGAAAACTTCATAGACAATTCCACGGCTTTGTTCGGTGCCAAATCAAAAGTTCGTACTACCATAACAATGTTAAATTCGGTTGATACTAACTTAACAATTGTGGTGCTTAGATATGGTTCCTGACATATTTCAATTAAAGCCACAAAACCCTTCAAACATTTTATTTTTCATTAATAGTTCGAATAAGGACCCTCTAAAGTCAAATTCTCTTTAGATGTTATTCCCTTCGAAATCATACAAATCTGCATAAAAACATACGTACATGACCTTCGACGCTAATGATTTGGTCGTTGGCACAGCGCGTAAAGCTGATGGTACGAGGGTCGTTCAATAAGTCCTGAGAAAATCCAAGAAATTGCGCTCGTAGTGTCGGTAAAGATTTTTTTTCGTAAGTAGCATTATCGACAAGAAAGCTGTCGATCCATAGCGTAGGTCAATTTCTATCGTCGATTAAAATTAACGACTTTTATTTGTGCATAACAATGGAAAAAAGCGAGTTTAGGGCTGTCATCAAACATCTCCATTTGCAAGGCTTAAGCCCGAAAGAAATCAAAGCCGAGTTGGATGCAGTTCATGGCACATCTGCACCTGTGTTTGCGACGGTTTACAATTGGGTGAATGAATTTAAACATGGCCGTTCATCCACAAAAGATGAACATCGTGCAGGACGCCCAGTTGAGGTGTCTACTCCTGAAATCATCGACAAAATCCACGATCTGATTTTGAACGATCGGCGAATTAAAGTGCGCGAATTAGTTGAGGCCACGGGCATATCACAAGGTACAGTCGCTTCAATTTTGCATGAAAAATTGTCTGTGAAAAAAATTTCGGCAATTTGGGTGCCGCGTTTGCTCTCAGAGGAGAATAAGCGCAATCGTGTAGCGGACTCTAAGGTTATGTTGGCACTCTTTCATCGCAATTCTGCCGAATTCCTTTGTCGATATGTCACTGTGGACGAAACCTGGATACACTACTACACTCCAGAAACGAAGACACAGTCATCAAGGGTGAACGGGCTCCGAAGAAGGCAAAAACTGTGCCATCGGCCGGCAAGGTGATGGCCACGGTCTTTTGGGATTCGCAGGGCATCATTTTTATCGACTACTTGGAGAAAGGAAAAGCAATAACAGGAGCGTATTACGCTTCGTTATTGCAACGGTTGAGCGAGGAAATCAAAGAGAAACGCCCCCATCTGAAGAAGAAAAAAATCCTCTTGCATCAGGACAATGCGCGTGTGCACACCTGCGCTGTTTCCATGGCCAAAATTGTGGAACTGAGAATGGAATTGTTGCAGCATCCCGCTTATTCTCCAGATTTGGCCCCGAGTGACTATTTTCTTTTCCCGAATCTGAAGAAATGGCTTGGCAGACGACGGTTCACTTCCAACGAGGACGTCATTGCTCAAACGGATGAGTATTTTGCGGAACTTCCGAAATCCTATTTTTTGGACGGGATAAAAATTTTGGAAAAACGGTTGGAAAAGTGTATAGAGCGAAAAGGAGATGTTGAAAAATAAAATTTTTTTTTTAAAAAACAGTTTTTTTCATCTTCTTCTAAGGACTTATTGAACGACCCTCGTAAAAGGTGAAAAAGGGGCTCCATAAAGTACTACGCCATTATAACTCTTTATGTGAAGAACGCCTTCAACTCGCCGAGATATGATCGTATTACATTATCAGGATAATACAAGACTACCAAAGTAGTAGAATTCTGTTGTACAGAATGAGCTGTGGGGACAGGTCATACAGAATGATGAGGAGTTCCCTCAGGGATCGGTTCTGTGCCCTTTGTTGTGGAATGTGATATGGGATAGTATTCTCAGGCTCTATATCCCAGAGGAGGCGAGAATTATCGATGTTGCTGTGGTCGTAGTGGCCGAATGCGTAAAAAATGTAGAATAGATCTGTAATGAGACCGTCGCTTTAGTTCAAAGTTGGCTCCTGGCAGCTGGTTTTAGCCTTGCATACCTGAAAGGCAGTCCTTATCACGAGCAGGAAGAGAAGACAAAGGCAGTCCTAATCATGGGCAGTAAGAGAGGAGAGAATATCACCGTAAAGATTGGCGGATATGAGGTGATATCGGGTCCATCTCTAAAATATCTAGGGGTGAAGATTGACGCAAGTCTGCAGTTTCAGGAGCACCTACTATACGTTGGTGGGAAGGCTGCTGGGACAATGATGGCAGTGGCGCGCTTATTGGCGAACCTTGCTGGACCCAGACAGAGTAGAAGGATCCTGTTTGCGATCATGGACATGTCTATCCTGCTGTATGCTACGCCAATATGGGCTCCCGATGGCAGATGAATCGGCGGTGGATCCGTGGAGGGACCGACGGCATGGCGATGTTGGTTACTATCTATCAAAATTTTTGGTGGGACACGGATATTTTTGGGCTTACCAATTCCGCTTTAAATTGGATTCTAGCCCAATGTCCCCTTTTTGTGACGGGATAGTGGAGAGCGCGGAGCACGTGTTATTTTACTGCTCCCGATTTAATGTGGAAAGAGAAGAGGCTCAGAAATACGCTGGCGAACCTCTGATACCGGATAATTTAATGACCCTGATATTGAACTAGGGAACAGCTTGCGAGGCTGTCAAAGTCGTTGCGATATCAGTCCTAAAAACACTACGTCTGGATGAGCGTGAAAGGTAACGATAGTAATAATTATCGGTAACACCTGGCCGCGCATTCTGAACAGTGTCTTACGAAGCCATTTTTGTTGTGGCTGGAATGATACTAACAGATGAGTGCATATGCTGTACCACCAGAGGGGTTGGTGTGACGCTGCAGCGCAATCTGAGGTTCCTACGGTGCAAAAAAAAACGAGTCCAAGCGGAGGTGACAAAATCGCTGAGATGATCGTCCCGATAGCAGATGGATGGGCGGTGGATTCGTGGATAGATCGACAGCATGCTGATGTTGGTTACTAACTAGCCCCAATTTTTGATGGGACATGGATGTTTTCAGGCTTACCAAATCCGCTTTAAATTGGATTCTAGCCCAATGTGTCTTCTTGGGACGGCATGGTAGAGAGCGCGGAGCACGTGTTCTTTTACTGCACCCGATTCAATGCGGAAAGAGAAGATACTGAGGAGTTCGCTGGCGGACTCCTGATATGAGAGAATTTAATGGACATTGATGTTGTACTAGGAGATGGCCTGGGAGGTTGTCGAAGTCGTTGCGACAATTATCCTAAAATAAACTACGTCTGGAGGAGCGTGAAAGAAAGCGATAGTGATAATTAATCTAAGTAATAATTTGCTATCAATCATGGAGGCAATTTCGTAGGAAGATATAGATATGTGACCAATTAAGGTGGTTTTAGTCCCATAAAAGTCCCACACTTTGTCTTTCAATGATTTTCACCTTGGTATAAAAAAAAAAAAATAACAAAATACGTTCATGAATATGAGTAAAATCCCGAATTACTAATACAAAAAAAAAACATGAACTAAATAATTCCACTTTAAAATTCAAGAACGGATTTTTGTCAGTATTTTGATTGAGAAATTGAATTTCAAAGAAGGATATCAATTTGCACTGCAAAAGGGAAAAAAAACGGAACACGTTCCCCATTAATCGATCTATGCAGTTGCCATTCTTTATTATTTTTTCCGCTTCCCTTTCAAAAGGACTATTTAAAAATGCAGCATTCTATTTCAAGGAATTTGAATCCTTCTTTTTTTTATTGAATAAAGTCAGTATGAATTTCCTTTTTATATTAAGGAAGAAAAAAAACTTACTTGAATTGGTACAGAAATTAAACTCAATTCAGTTGACTCAGACTGCTACTCGCTTTGAGCTTTTCCTTCAGACAGAATATAACTAAAGTAAATATTCAGAAAATTTATTGTATATTTTCCATAAAAATAATCATAAACAAGTAACTCAAGGAATAGAGTTAATTTAAATACTAAAAATGTTCAAGTACATACTTTTAGAAAAGGAAAGGGAATAAAATGGAATTTTCCTGTTTCTCAAAAGGGGAAAAATTCTGAATTTAAAGTTAATAAAATTCAGAATATTAAAGGAGACATTTTAGATTCCAAGTGGTATTTCTTAAAAAATGTGTTGTTGTTTTTTTTTTATTTTGCTGAATAGTCAGTCCTAGTACGATTAGCCATGGTCAGCAAAAACTCAAAAACAAATCCCATAAAACCGAATCAAACCCAACGTAATTGAATCAATCGACTTTTAATCAATTTTGTATACTGGAAAATACATCCTTTTGGATCTAAATGGATTTGCTTCACTTTGAAATGGTCTCGTTTATTCGATTCGAATTTTTAAGATGACCTAATTAACTTCCATTATAGAGGATTTAAAAATTGTTCTCTTCATATTCTACGATATATTTTGTTGAAGGATATTTATCTGTCATGATAATATATGTCTTTCTAAATTTTGATTTTCTTTAAGTTTTTTTTTTTGTGATTTGGTATAAAAAATGTCAATTATTCGTAATGCAATTTTATTTTATCATAAAATGAAGAAGCTCTGTCAGTAGCTAGAACTTTGGTTGCTTAATTTATTTATGTCATCAAATTTTAAGATTGATATTAGTATGCGTAGCCATTAATGATGAATTGCAAAACCTTCTCCACTATTCTAATAGGCCAGATAGTCCTGGGCATATAAAAAATTATTTTGCATCTCATCAAATAGGCTCTAAGCTGTCTGTATACAATGCCAGTTTTCGTGCTTGTTTGCCTGCTAGATTCACTGATGCTTCATTTTTGGCTTGTTCTTAAGCATGTTTGTGGTAAACACTACTTATTTTTAAGTTGGATTTCTTGCTAGTTCTGATAATTGCACAGTAATTTCGAGGTATTTGCCATTTGCTTATGCAGCCCATTTGCTCATAATTGTTTGCCTGCTAGATTCACCGTTAGTTTTCACTTGATTTTTTCTTGTTTTTAAGCATGTTAATGTCACACGGTACGTGTTTTCAAACTAGATTCACTGACGCTTGATTTTTTGCTTGTTTTTAAGCATGTTTGTGGTAAATACTACTTATTTTTAAGTTGGATTTCTAGTTAGTTTTGATGCTTGCACAATAATTTCGACGTATTTTTCATTTGCTCATGTAGCCCATTTGCTCATGATTGTTTGCCTGCTAGATTCATTGCTAGTTTTCACTTGATTTTATTCTTGTGTTTAAGCATATTAGTGTTATTTGATACTTGTTTTTAAACTAGATTTATTGATGCTTGATTTTTGGCTTGTTCTTAAGCATGTTTGTGTCAAACAATACTTATTTTTAAGTTGGATTCCTTGCTAGTTCTGATAATTGCACAGTAATTTCGAGGTATTTGCCATTTGCTCATGTAGCCCATTTGCTCATAATTGTTTGCCTGCTAGATTCACTGCTAGTTTTCACTTGATTTTTTTCTTGTTTTTAAGCATGTTGGTGTCACATGGTACTTGTTTTTAAGATAGATTTCTAGGTAGTTCTGATGCTTGCGCAGTAATTTCGACGTATTTGTCATTTGCTCATTAAGCCCACGTGACAAGATAATGTTTTTTTTTATTGGTTTTCATTAAAACCAGTAGTAAAACTAGCACGAAAAATAGAACTGGTTTTATTTCTGAAATCTAACTTGAAAACTAGTAGTGGAACAAGCAAGAAAATAAGAAGGAAAAACTAGCGGCTTTAAAAGTCAATTAGTATTTCTAGAAAAAGTTTCAAGTTAGATTAGTGTTTCTATCAAGTTAAATTTGTGTTAATTTGTAGTACCGCAACCAGCACGGTTGTAAGCAAGAAAAGGCGCAGTTATAACTAGCGTCGGCTAGTAGATCAGTTGTTGTTCACCATCTTTTTATTGAGCCAAAAGCCGCATATAATAGCACAAACAGGGTTAAATAATAGAGTTACCCCTTTTGAATTTAAGAAAGTAGATCCCTCTCCATGGAAAATTTATAAATATATATCATTAGAAATATGGATCGTTTAACTACTAATACGCCAAAATTGTAAAAACTTTCAACAAAAGCCATGTTTTTTGTTGTTTTCGAGCAACGTTTTCCTTCAACGATTAGGCTCATTTATTGTTCCTCATGTAATTGCTGTATATGGGGCTCAAAAAACCCACAAGTAACTTGTTTCCGCAAAAAGTAACCATCTAGTATGTGTTTTGGTCTAAAGATGTCGTTGGGTCATGTTCATTTGACAATAAAGAAGTAGAGGCCACTAGTCTTAGCTTATAACCACCTTTCCTTGACCTGAACTTGAAGATTTTAATCTGGATCAAATGTGACTATAATAAAACAATACCACAACTTGTACAATATAACAAATTTTAGTTTTGTTTGCGCAAAAACGTCTTAGGACACGTAATTGTTTCGATTTGGCGATATTTATTGTCCTCCAAGATCGGGCAATTTGACGCCATTAAATTTTTTCTTCTTAGACTACACACAAAAAGGAGAATACTTTTTTTGTAAAAAAAACTTCTTGCAGAACTTGGATCCTTTTGAGAAAATTTTTGATCAAAATAATGTGTGAAAAAGTCATCAGAAAATTTTTGATCAAAAGAGTCAAATTTTTGATCAAAAGAGTCTGTAGCATCAATTTAAATGATTCATGTTGGCAAGATTTATTAAATATAACGAAATAAAAATTTCATCAAAATGTGAACCTTTCCAAGTATATATAGGATCATCCTTCAAAAATAGCCATAAGAGGATTCGGTATGCCAAGTTAACTTCTAAGACTAACTTGGCTGACCGTGATCAAAGTGTGAAGCCGAGGAATTACTGTCAGAATCTTTCCAAATGTTAATGCTGATTACGGGGTTAGCAGAAAGGGTCTAACTCTGTAGTCAGAATTAACATTCGTAAAGGTTTTGACATAATGAGTTCTTCCTGAACAGTTTCACAAAGCGTCACTGCCAAAATTGATCCGATGCAAACAAAATTTGGGCTGCATATGAATAAATACAAAACCAAATATTCATGATGCTATCATCGAAGCCGAAGATGGAAACCTTAATTTGCGACTAATCATAAACAGGTGGAAACTTTGATTTTTAAGGTCCAAATCACCAGAGCATATTTCTGTCAATAACAATTATTTCGGTCCAAATTTTTCTCTCAGTAAAATAGAAGCTACTGCCGGACAGAGTCTTGATTTTATAAATCCTCATCTTTTCTTCAGTAATATGGATCCTGAGCAAGTATCACTGCGAACTTTGCCTCATATTTGATAGGCTTTTGGTTCTTTGCATGATGATGCCCGATTCCAATGCCTGTTTTTATAAAGAAAAGTTTTTAAATAATGTCTCAATAGGCTATGCATGGTAAGATATCCATCTAAGGGAAATATGCTGCTCAGAAAATTTCCACTAGTTAAATTTTTGCTAGCAGAAAATGCGGTAGGCCAGAATTATATCAACCAGGACCCAAGAGTTATGTTGGGACCATCAGCTCGGAGGATCCTGGCACCAAACCAAAATATTTTTGCAATTATTTAATTTAGCACCTCTAGAGTGGACTCCTGATTGTGGATGATGCTGATGAGTAAAGATCCTCAGGCCTTTATGTACCGCCATCAGATTGAGGTCATTTGGTAACTGCATGTTTCCTATTTGAAGATATTGTCAGGTTTAGTTGAACCTGACAAATTTTATGAATTATATTATATGCTTTTAGAAAATTAATGAGTTTCTTTGGAATCGAAACTGTTTGGAGTAGGTGCCCCAAAATAAGAAGATTTCTTTTCAAATATAAAAATTCTGTATTAAATGGCATTCGTTTAGGGTATAAGAGATAGTAACTTAAATATTACAGAAATGCTACATAGGACGTGGTTGGGTATGGAAAAGGAAATTGTAGTTAGGTGGGGTATGCCCCATTAAAATTTGGAGAAGTTTTCTTACACAGAATTTTGGAGTTTGCTAATATGTTTGGTGTATTTTTTACGGTAAATTCAGGATAACAAATTCAGGATAATCGGCTCAACTAAAACGTTATTTTATCTATATAGAAAAATAACCAAACATAACAAAAAAACCATAACTAATGTATGAATTTTGAGACTTTTCAACAAGTAACAAAGAATTAAAATTATTGCATAGAAAAGTTCAAAAACATCTTTCACGAATTTGTCCAAAAAAAAATTAATTTTAGAAAAACTTAACTTATCAGTAGACTCTACAACAGCCCTGAACATTTAGTGATATTGGGACGTCACAGTTGCGATTATTTAAACTGACCCTTAACACCTCCAACACTAATCGCTCTATTAACATACCGAAAATCTTTACAAATTCAATTTAAATAAAATAAATATAATATTTGCCACAATAACAAAAAAAACATTCTTGTAGAAATAAAAATCAGAAAAATTGAATTTCGAAAATATCTAAAATACCGATTTTTCTTTCATATTTAATAGATTTTGTTTGTTAAACTATAAATATTGCAAACGTTTAAATTTTGGTATAAAATATTCGTTCAACCCTCAGACACAATTGAATTATTTTAAAATAATTTGGCAAACCCATTAAGAAAAGAATTTCTATAAAAATTCTTTATTTCAACATCGCCGGTCATAAGCTAAAATTATCGCTCAATATTTTTTAAGTAGATGACTGCTTATATATCAACGAAACAATAGTCTACAATAAGTTTACAAAATATCAAATATTATTTTGGTTAAAGAATTCTCTTAAAGAAAGAGAAAACAACAAAAAATTACCTTTGCATAAATCCACGTTCGAAAATATCCAAAGTCATTAACAAGCAAATATCATCATCCAATGGGAATTGCCAAGTGTACTCGTAAAAATATACTTAATATTTGCTTTCTACTCAAAATTAAATTACACTTTTTCATAAAAAGGATCAATATTAATATCTTCACAAACAGGCCAGTAAAAAATTTCTTTAAATCACGATTTTCTGATTTTCGAAAAAAAAATACACATAAATAAATTGAGGATGTTTTTTTTTGTAGGGCAGAAAAATTGTAAGAAGAAGAAAAATATGTCCACTGTTAAAGATCGAAATAAACAAAATAACGTAATATTAATCAAGCGATTTATTATTGACAATGATCCAAAAATTACATTGTGACACTGAAATTTATCTTTCCAAGGTCGGTTGATATTGTGTCAGCAAAGATTACATTTTCGAAATTTCGTTAAAAATTTATTCGCGGACACCGCATCAAAACAAGCTTGACCACCACAACCAAAAATTGGGTCACCCCACAAACAATACCGTGCAGACTATTTTTATTATTTCTTTATTTTTCAATATCACTTCTAACCCAGTTTACATTTTTCATTCGAATTTATTACCAACAAGATTAGGATACGACGCTTTTAAGTAAAAACAAATCACTTTTATTGGTATTTGTAAGGAGATTAAAGTTCACGAATTTATTAAAGCCCCACAATTCATAAAAATCGTATTATGTTAATGGCAACGGATAAATGGTAATTTGTGTTTGGGGTTCAGAGCTTCTTATTCACTGACCGTAAAGTGTATACATTTTCCATAAACATAAATAAATTGAATGCACGAAACTTTTATTAATACCTACAAGAGTACTCAAAACAATGTGAATTATTTTTAATATTAATCACAATATTTCGTGGCTTTTAAACTAGCGTGTTTTTACAGTCGTCACAAACCACCCCTATTCGTTAAAAAATTATTACAAAAACTTTTGCCCAATTAAAACAGAAAATTTTATTCACCGACTGACTAGACCCGCTATCAAAGCATGACTACACGTTGCTTTTTGGTGTTTCGATTATCTGACGTGTCGTAAATCCGGCAATGAAAAATATTTACCGATAGTGTTACCAACTTAATATTTAAATACGAATAATGAAAAGATTTTATTCATAAAAATAAAAAGTTCATACAAAATTTCTTATAAGTTAAATAACTGCCAAAAAATTTGAACCTCAACTGAAAAATAGTTCTTTAAAAAAATTGTTTGTAAAACACTAAAATAAATGTCAACTAATTTTGAGATAATTTAAAAATATTCAATATAAAAATTATTAAACCAAAACTATTTTTATTTTTTTGAAATTTTAAAATAAAAATTTCAAGATTAAAAAACCGCTTTTGAACTTTACACATTTGAAGGGCTTGAAAACGATTGCTTTTAACGAATGTTATTTTCTCTATAAATGTTATTTTCTCTATAAATTATTGATCTTTTTTTATGAAATTTAATTAACATAATTTGTGTTTTCCAAAATTAAAACAAAAAAAAAATTGTTTTAGAAAATTTCTAAAAATTATTTCATTTTTATGGTTTTTTAAATACATTTGAAGTGCTTAAAAACGATAACTTTTAACGAATTCTCATCAATAAAAAGAGTTAAAGTTACTTTCTCTAGAAATAATTGAATTTCCCTTATCGACTTTAAATAAAATAATTTGTATTTTCCAAAATTAAAACAAAAAAAAAATTGTTTTAGAAAATTTCTAAAAATTATTTCATTTTTATGGTTTTTTAAATACATTTGAAGTGCTTAAAAACGATAACTTTTAACGAATTCTCATCAATAAAAAGAGTTAAAGTTACTTTCTCTAGAAATAATTGAATTTTCCTTATCGACTTTAAATAAAATATTTTGCTTTAACCAAAATTAATACAAAAAAAATTGTTTTAGAAAATTTCAAAAAATTATTTCATTTTTATGGTGTTTTAAATACATTTGAAGTGCTTAAAAACGAATTTATTCTCATCAATAAAAAGAGTTAAATGTTATTTTCTCTAGAAATCTTTGATCTTTCCTTATCAATTTTATTGGATATAAATTTTTTTCCTAAAATAAAATTAACGAAAACAGTTTTTGAAAAGGTTAAAAAAATAAAACTGGCCATAAAATCTTTTTAACTATAAAGAATTTGAAGTGTTTAAAATATTTTTAGTTTAGTAAATTACAAAAAAAAAAAAAATTGATAAAAAATAAAGCAAAAAATAGATAAAAAATTTGGTACTTTTTTATTTATTGAATTCGAAAAAAAAAATTATATCTAGGAACTTTCTAGTCTGCTGCAACTAAAAATGTATCTCGACTTTCAGTGTACTGAGTAGCACTGCATATTTAACGACTTTCCGTCAATAAAAATATTATTTTCACTAGAAACTATTGGATTTTCCTTTCAAAATTAAATTTAAATAAAATAATTATTTTCCAAAATGAAATTCATAAAAATTGTTTTCGAAAAAGTCCAAAAAAATTTTTCAAATCCGGTTAATTTGAAGTGCTTAAAGTCATGATTCTTCTCATCATTAAGAAACGAACTAAGTCAAAAGTCAAGAATATAATTTTCTCTGCGAATTATTAAACTTTACACTTTTTTTTTATTCAAATAAATTACATATTTTCTAAATATAAAATCAACAAAAACAAAATATTTAAAAATTTAAGTTGCAATATTTATTTTCACGAAATACTATTCATTTGAAGTGTTTAAAATTATTCAGTTCAAGAACAAAAAAAGGAACTCTTGAAAAAATAATACTAAATTTAAAAAATATTGTAGAAAATAAGAATTTTTTTGTATACTATTTTTGTTTGTTCTTGCATTCAACAAAAAGTTAAATTTCCGAAAAAATTAACTAAGACTAGTTAAGTGCCTCAGACATGAACAGAACCCGGTGTAAGCACAGCTCATTTATGTAATTAAATATAAAAATATAATTGAAAAGTTTTCAATTATTTCCTTTTACAATTTATTAAAAAATGTAACAAAATTATTTCCTGATTTTCAAAATAATCATATTTTTTGCATAAAATTTTATTATAAAACACACGGATTTTGAAGAAAAATACACATATTTAAGCCAGTAATAAATCATACTACAACCTACATGAACAACCATTTTTTTAAACAAATAAATTTCCCCAACCTAATTTTTAATTAAATAATTTAGTTTATAGACCAAACAAAGCCCCAAAAGTTTTACTTTTTTTTTAATACATTTTCCACATTTTTAAAATTATTTTAACGATAAAAATATTGTGACTTATTATTTGAAAAAAGGTGAATCATTTCATAATATGAGGTAAATAAATACTACAAATACTATTTTTATAAAATGCATTTGTAGCGTTTATAAACCTGATATTATTAAATGATAAAATAAATATATCTCAAAATATTTATGACTATTAATTCAATTAAAAATAAATTTGTTTTTCCAAAGATTTTGGACCAATTTTCTGTTATAAAATCATTTAGGGTAAATGCATTTGAAATGCTTAAAAACTTCAAAAAAACACCATTTTTTGAGTAAAGAAATATTCCAGCCCTTTTTTAATTAAATAATATAACAAGCGGTCTTAGAAAAATCCTGAAATTAATTATTATTAATTTAAAATAAATTTCCTAATTTTCAAAAATATTATTTCTTTAACACAAAATATTGCCAACAAAAAAGAGACAAAATTTTTTTAATTATTATAAAATGCATAGTGTTTGAATAAATGTAACATATACAAAAATTTGTAAAAAAAAATACCGCATTTAAAAATATAATAAAAAGTTAATCAAAATATCTATGACTTAATTAATTCAAGTCAAAAAAATATTTGTTTTTTTTTCAAAGATTTTTGAACCAATTTGCTGTAAAAAAATATTATAAGGCAAATGCATTTGAAATTGTTAAAAACTTAACAATAAACGGGTTAGCAAAACGCTGAAATGAATTATTATTAATTTAAAAGAGGTTTTTTATATAAATAAATTAAAAAAATATTTCCAATAAAAAAAGAGAAAAAAGATATGCAATTTGTAGTTTCCAATAAAAAATAAAAAAAAATGCATTTGTAGTGTTTTAATAAATGTCATATACAAAAATTTCAACAAAAAAATACCAATTTTCAAAATATAGAAAAAAATTATTCAAAATATCTACGACTATTAATACAATTAAAAAAAAGTTTGTTTGTAAAAACATTTGAAGGCAATGCATTTGAAGTGCTTAAAAACAATGCATTTGAAGTGCTTGAAAACAATGCATTTGAAGTGCTTAAAAATATCTTTTTTGTAAAATAAAATATTGTAATTACTGTTAAAAAAGGTTTATTTAAATAAATTTACTAGAACTATAAGCGTTTTTTCTTGATTTTTAAAAAAGAGAAAAAAAAATTTAAATTATTATAAAATTCAATTGTAGTGTTTGCATAAAGTGCATTTATAAAAATTTCTAATAAAAATACCAATTTTCAAAATATAGTAAAAATTTACTCAAAATAATGTTTATTTTGTAAAAACATTTGAAGGCAATGCATTTGAAGTGCTTAAAAACATCTTTTTTTTTGGAGTAATAAATGTTCCAACCCTTTTTTATATAAAATAATATAATTAATGTTAAAAAAGGTTTATTTTAATAAATTTACTAAGAATTAAATCGGTTTTGGTTGATTTTAAAAAATTTTATTTTTTTAACATGAATTTTGGCTATAAAAAAGATTAAAAATAATTTTTAAAAAAAAATTATCCCAGTATGGTGTCATAATATTTTTATCATTTTAAAAAATATTAAAAATTACTCAAAATATCTATGGCTTTTAATCCAGTTAAAAAATATTTATTTTTTCAAAGATTTTGGACCAATTTTCTGTCATAAAATCTTTTAAGGCTAATGCATTTGCAGTGCCTAAAAACTTCAAAAAAAAAACACCTTTTTTTTGGATAAATCAATTTTTCAACCATTTTTATGACATAAAAAAATATAATTAACGCGTTCAGTAGAATTATTATTAATGGTAAAAACAAGTTTCTATTAATAAATTTACTAAAAATATACCGCTTTTGGTTGATTTATAAAAATATTATTTTTTTAACATAAATTTTTGCCAAAAAAAAAATAATTTAAAAAGAAATTATGCAGTATTGTGTCATAGTATTTTTATAAAATGCAAATACAAATAACTTCTATTTTAAAAATATTAAAAATTACTCAAAATTTCGATGACTATTAATTCAATTAAAAAATTATTTTTTTTTTAAATGTTGAACCAATTTTTCTGCCAACGCATTAAAAGTGCTTAAAAACTTCAGAAAATAATTTTTTTTTTGAGTAATTAATTTTCTAACCCTTTTTTATATAAAAAATAATAATTAACGAATTCACTTAAATTATTACTAATGCTAAAAAAAGTTTATTTGAATAAATTTACTATAAATATAACCGTTTTTGGTTGATTTTTAAAAATTTTATTTTCTTAACATAAAATTTTGCCATAAACAAGATGAAAAATTATTTTAAAAAAGAAGAATTATTTAGTAATGTGTCATAATATTTTTATAAAATGTAAATACAATAATATCTATTTTAAAAATATTAAAAATTACTCAAAATATCTATAAATTAGGAACAAATTAAAAATTATTTTTTAAGGGTTTTTAAAAAATTTTATATCAAATTTTTTATAACTTTTTTGTGGGCAATACATTTTCCAACCCCTTTTTTTAATTAGAATAATAAAATTAAGGTTTTTTTTTTAAAAATAAATTAATTATTGTACAAAACTTATAAGAGATATTTACTCTAAAATAAGTCTTTTCCAAAAATCTGTTACAAAAAATTTAATGAAATAAAAAATTCCTTAGCAGAAAAAGTAAATATTTACTCTCAAAAATTTTACTCATTAACTAAATACCATATTCCCCTATTAATATATGAGATATAAAATATATTTATTTCCCTGTTATAAATAAATTAGAGCTTCTATAAATATGAAATTTTTTTATTACATTTCAACAGATTTCATCAAATTTTTTTTATTAGTTTTATTATTTTATAACCGCTCATTTAATATTGTGTATAGCATAAAAATTACAGAAAATAACACATTCAACAACAAAAAAAAAACAGCAAATATTTATGATATTGTATCCGATTACCATATCTAAATTATAGAGGTAACAATTCATGTTTATTAGCTATAATTTATAATAAAAATTTCTCTAGAGCAGCTGTGGTCACACTAGCGTAAAAGAAAAGAATTCAAGAGTGGAAATGTTTAATTCTGAATATTTCGGCGTGAACCCGAGTGATTGGTGGAAACATGTACGATGTCAGAGAGGGGTGGTAGTTTTTGACTGGGCTGTAATTAGCCACTGTATACTAGCCGCTTGGGACACCTGTTGTTTTGAGAGTCTGTTTATTTTTGTTTGAAAATGCGTACTTTGACCGATTTCGAGGTGAGGCAGATCATCTGATCGAATCTGTTAGAGCTTCTTAGAAGAAAAAGCTTTTCTCAACTCTTGAAATTTTTTATTATTACTGTCGTCAACAGCGTATCATACACAAGTGCAATGTACACACCCAATCGACTAAAATGATTTATGCTCAATAATTGGCGCTGCAATGATTATCGTTAATTGCGGTTCAGTTTCGATTACATGCAATTACGGACCGCAGCACAATTAAATGGATTTTAAATCAATTATTTCTGAATCGAGCGGTAAAAGCAATTACGTATAAATCAAAGATGAAAATGTATTCAACAAAGTTAATGCTTCTGCCATATTTCTCCACACAATTCTAATTTGCAATTAAGATTAAATTAAATCTTCTAGCAAATCCTTCACCGACGTAATGTGCATAATGCATTTTCAGACATTTCCAGCCATCACAATACAATGGCACTAATTTCTAAAGACTATTACCTAACAGAACAATACTTTTGCAGAATGCAGAGAGAATCACAAATGATTAGTTTTCATAAAATTAATTTTTAATTGTACCTAGCAGCACGGAGTAATTAGTTTTCGTACATGGTTTTTTCTTCTTCAAATTGAATACAATGGCTTGAAAAAAGCAATTTTGCTGTGAGCATATTTGTTTAAATAATAGGGAACAAGACCATTGACCATTTGGATGGTGAGTGCCATAATTTAATTAATCTTTGGGAATAGGACGAAAATATAATATGTGCCCCCAAGAATGTACGTTTACTAAAAACAAAAAGCATATTAAATTGTTTTCTACCTCATGTGAAGGTGGTTCTCTTTTATTCTATATTCAAGCAGTAACCTAATTTAAAAATGTATCTCCCTTATAGGTATCAGGCTTCAATTCAAAGTTAAATACGTGGGCTACTATATATATTTCTGGCCTAATAATGAAAATGCGAATATTTATCAACGAAAAAGGTTTTATTGTTTTTCAAAATATTCTCCATCAAGATTTATACACTTTTGCATGCGCTCAAACCAATTTTCGAAGCACTTTTTCCACTCCGATTGAGACACCTCCAAAACATGGTTTCGTTGACCACGCATTTTTTTCTTGATGTGTGGGAATAAAAAGAAGTCATTGGGTGCCAAGTCAGGGCTGTACGGAGGATGACCCATCAATTCGACGTTTTGTCCGGTCAAAAAGGCGCTGGTTTGAGCCGATGTGTGAGAGCTCGCATTGTCATGGTGCACAATGATTCGACTTCTCTTGTTCGTTTTTCGAATTTCTCCGAAGACTTCAGGCAAACAAATGGTGGTGTACCACTCAGAATTGACCGTCCTACGTTGCACAAGCGGAACAGTCGCCACATGACCAGTTTTGCCAAAGAAACAAGCGACCATTTGCTTCGAAGTGCTTCTTCCACGAACAACTTTCGTTGGATTTGACTCGTCTTGGAAGACCCACACGGTCGATTGCTGTTTTGTTTCGGGCTCATACGCATAGATCCATGATTCGTCACCTGTGACGATCTTATAAACGTCTTTTGAAGCACCGCGATCGTATTTTTTCAGCATTTCTTTACACCAATCCACACGAGCCTTTTTTTGAGCGATTGTCAAATTGTGCGGGATCCAACGAGAACAAACCTTTTTTACGGCCAGGTGTTCATGCAATATCGAATGTATGCTGGTGGGAGAAATGCCTAGGCATGCCTCTATCTCACGGTATGTCACATGACGGTCTTGCATTATCAGTTCACGTACGGCATCGATGTTTTCTGGAACAACGGCTGTTTTTGGACGACCTTCACGGAATTCGTCTTTGAGCGAGCGTCGGCCACGATTGAATTCGTTGTACCAGTTTTTCACAGTGCTATAGGATGGTGCTTCATAGCCATACAAAGATTTAAGTTCATCGATGCACTCTTGTCGTGATAATCCACGTCGAAAGTTGTGAAAAATGATCGCACGAAAATGTTCACGAGTTAATTCCATTTTTTTGCCAAATTGATTTTTTCAAGTCACTGTAAACAACACAAATGATAGTCGTACGTCAAAACGTTCTGAGTACGTTTATGCTAAAAAATGTCAAACTTTCCAATGGAAATGTCAGATCGCACCTGGCAACACTTAGTGTTGCCTAGGCCAGAAATATATATAGTAGCCTACGTATAAGGTTATCCATTTTGTAGTTTTAAAAGTATAGCTTTGTCAGTTAATACCTGTTAAATGTATAGATTTTCTAAGAGCAATATTTGTTAAGCTGCAAAATTGCCATTTTGTAATAAATAAAAAAAATGTTAAGTTTAAAAAAAAACATTTAACAAATTTGGTAATAATATTTTGCTGATTTTTCGATAATAAGTATTTACTGACATGTATGGGGCTCTAAAAGCCATTGTATTTAAGAAAAATGACTGAATGGTGTACGTTTTGGTCTGGCCCAGTTTTATTGGCCCATTTCTCTTTGAAAATGAAGATGCAGAAACCATTCCGTCAATTCTGAGCCTTACAGCTAATTTTTTTTTTTTATCTTTAACTAAAAGATTAAAATCTAAACTAGTTGTGGTTTTAACAAAACAGTACTACAAACAAACGAAAATTGTTTTTATTGCTCAAAAAGTTCTTAGGGCGTGTATTTTCAAGACTTGCCAAAAAAAGATGATGCCAAAAGTCATTAAAAAAATTTCCTCAAACAAAAAAAAAAAGAATTCTTTTAGAAATTTATTGGTAATTATTTGAATAAAATTAATATTGGCATAGTAAATTCAATATAATAAAATATAAATTTTATAAAAATCTTAATTAAAATTTAGATTTGATATAACTTTATTTTATAAAGTGCAAATTGGATAACTTTTTACTTCCGCTATCTTATTGAATTTATTATGATAAAAAGTGTTACTGTGCTAATATTGTATAATAAAATGAAATATTTGTTATTCAAATAAAATTCAATAATGTGCATTATATTCTTATTAGTTGGTCTTTTATAAATATTCATCTTTAGCGAAGAACAATAGACTATGCAGATTGTCATTAATTTTATTTAATAAAACAACAAAAATTAGCAAAATTTTTAATATTAATTATTACTGATAACTAAATGTTATATAATTTTTTTTTTTTGAATCTTTATTTAGTAGAAAATAATAAAAATATCACTAAAATACTCTTTTTTTGTATTTAAACCTGACAACAGCATAACAGCACATAATGGCAGTTGGTGGGCAGCCATTTTTTTAAATTATGTAAAAACCTTCATAAATTATAAGGTAATTAAATAAACGCTACTCAAATAAATATATATACTTTTTTTTAAATAATTAATATCCTTTCGGTAAGTAGTTTTTTTTTGTATAAAATATTTCTAAAATATGTACTGGGTGCCAGTACTGGCGGCCATTTTATCTTTAATGTAGTTGAGATGAAGTCTGCCTTATAAAAGTTAATATTAACGATAAAATGGGAATTTTAGACAAATTGTAAACGATTACACATACAATTCTGATTTGTATTAATAAATTTCATATAACGAAGAGTAATAATATTCTTCTTTGTTATTAAACCTCACAACAGCTTAATATCACTTGATCTTGACAGTTCTGAAAATTTTCTTTAAAAAAATATATCAAACCGCAGATAATAATTATATGCGGCAAAACAATGTGCATGTTAGAAAATCCATTATTGGGCATTAATTGAATTTTGTCCCTTTGATAAGGGAAAATTTTAATTATAGTAAAATTTATTTTGGTTAATCTTTACAGTATCCATTTAAATAGAACAAATGTACAGAGTGTGTTTCATGTTCCAGGTCGAATTTTTTTTTGAATAACTTTTAGATAAAATACAATTTCAATAATTTATATTTTATTGATTGATTTGGGGGTCTTTAACATTTAGCGGCGCAAAGGCGACCTCTTTTAAGCAACTTTTTCATAATATTTTCGCAGACTTCTGGTATTATTGCAGCAATTTTGTTTCGAATGTTCTTCTTAAGCATCGACATTGTGGTTCGTTTGTTAATGTTTCCTTTAAGTACCCTCATGCGAAGAATTCAGAAGGGTTCACATCAGGGGATCGTGTGGGCCAGTCGATATCCCCACTTTTCGACATTATTCGGCAGCGAAAAATTTCTCTCAAAATTTCCATCGTAGCACAAGGTGTGTATGATGTGACAGGGTTTTGTTGGAACCACATGTTTTGTAGTCGTAATTGATCCAATTCGGGTAAAAAAAAGTCTTTCAACATGTCTCGATGGTGGTCACCAGTAACTGTAAAAGAAATTCCTCCAGCATCCTCAATGAAATATTGCCCAATGACGCCACTGGCTCAAATGCCGCACCATATAGCTTACTCTACGAGGTTTATCAAGTAAGGGGTGTTTAGTGCCCCAATAGCGGCTATTCTTCTAAATGGTTCTAATTAGAAGAATAGCCGCTATTGGGGCACTAAATACCCCTTACTTGATAAGCCTCGTTATGGTTCTAAATGTTGGTTTATGCACTAAAGTTCATTAATTTAAATTTAAAATATATACAATGTCAACATCATTGTTACAATTGGAATTTGATCTTCATTTCTTGTAACTCAACATCTTTCATCATCTTATAAGTTTGCGCCAATCTATTATTTGCTCTTATGAATTAATCATTTTGATGAACTGCATCACGATTCAAATTATGATTTTGTGGCAATTGCATTCTTTCATTTGTTGCTTGACTACTTGAATCGAGAATGTATAATTTAGTATATTTTGGTTACTCATTTTGAGCATGTATTTTGGTCACTCATTTGCGTAGGGTAGAAGTTAGATGATAAATTTGTCCTTCAAGAGATTTTCATTCTCTATTTTTCGTGCTCCTCTATGAGCAATTCGATCACTTCAACGTCAAACTGTTGCTTGTTGAGTTGTTTTTTGCACGTCGCAGTTTTTGAGCTTTGAATTTTGCGATTTTTCGAACTTTAATCTGTTCAGTAGATGAATTATTCAAAAAGTTTTGACAATATGTTTCATTAACTTGACGTCTTGATTTTGTTCTACGGCTTATCGTCGTTCAATGCATGCAGTTGCATTTCTTAATCTCATAGAATAACGCTCGTGATTTTATTCCTTCTCCTTCTCCTATAAAGATCAAGTTCTTGCTCTCTTCTTGATTGCGATTGATTTTCATTCTCTAATCTTTGTGCTCCTCTATGAGCAGTTTGGTCACTTTGACGTCTAACTATTGCTCATTGAGCTGTCAATTTGTATGTCGCTATCTTTGAGTGTCCATGTTTGCGATTTTTCGAACTTTAATCTGTTCAGGAGATAAATTATTCAAAAAAAATTTACAATATCTTTCATTAACTTGACGTCTTAATTTTGCTCTACTGCTCGCCGTCGTTCAATGCGTGCAGTTGCATTTCTTAACCTCATAGAACGATGCTCGTTATTTTATTCCTTCTTCTTCTCTGTGACGATCAAGTTCTTGCTCTCTTCTTGATTGCGATTGATATTCATTCTCTAATCTTTGTGCTCCTCTATGATCAGTTTGGTCACTTTGACATCAAACTATTGCTCATTGAGCTGTGTCTTTGTACGTCGCTATCTTTGAGTGTCCATGTTTGCGATTTTTCGAACTTTAATCTGTTCAGGAGATAAATTATTCAAAAAAAATTTACAATATCTTTCATTAACTTGACGTCTTAATTTTGCTCTACTGCTCGCCGTCGTTCAATGCGTGCAGTTGCATTTCTTAATCTCATAGAACGATGCTCGTTATTTTATTCCTTCTCCTTCTTCTCTGTGATGATCAAGTTCTTGCTCTCTTCTTGATTGCGATTCATATTAATTATCTAATCTGCATGCTCCTCTATGAGCAATTCGGTCACCTCGACGTCAAAGTGTTGCTTGTTGAGCTGTCTCTTTGCACGTCGTAGTTTTTTAGCTTCGAATTTTGTGATTCTTCAAATTTGAATCTGTTCAGGGGATAAATTACTCAATATTTTTGATAATATCTTTCATTAACTTGACGTCTTGATTTTGCTCTACTGTTCATCATCGTTTAATGCGTGCAATTGCATTTCCTAATCTCATAGAATGACGCTCATTATTTTGTTCCTTCTCCTTTTTCTGTAACAATAAACTCCTTCCTCTCTTCTTGACTGCGATTGATTTTCATTCTCTAATCTTCGTACTTCTCTATGAGCAATTCGGTCACTTCCACGTCAAACTGTTGCTTGTTGAGCTATCTTTTTGCACGTCCCAGTTTTTGAGCTTCGAATTTTACGATTCTTTGAACTTAAATCTGTTCAGGAGATGATTTATTGAAAAAAAAATTGACAATATCTTTCATTAACTGGACGTCTTGATTTTGCTGTACTGCTCGCCATCGTTCAATGCATGCAGTTGCATTTCTTAACCTCACAGAACGATGCTCGTTATTTTATTCCTTCTCCTTCTTCTCTGCGACGATCAAGTTCTTGCTCTCTTCTTGATTGTGATTGATATTCATTCTCTAATCTGCATGCTCCTCTATGAGCAATTCGGTTACCTCGATATCAAACTATTGCTTGTTGAGCTATCTCTTTGCACGTCGCAGTTTTTTAGCTTCGAATTTTGTGATTCTTCAAATTTGAATCTCTTGAACAATTTTATAAAAAAATTAAAAAAACTGAAAGTCTCATGACAGCTTAAATTAGGCCTTTACATATATTAGATATTTTTTAATAGATAAATAAAATACATGTTAATAGAACGATTTATTTGAAAATATCTACTTAATTTTCTTTATTTTATTCAACAAGTTTTCTAATTTTTATTGACTCGAACAAATTGATATTTTCTTTTCAATAAAATCATTTTCTTTGATTTTATTTACTTTTCCGTAACAAATTCAAATATACAAAATCTGTTAATTAAATACCATTGAAAAAATAAACATCAAAACTTTAATGAAAATGAAACGTTTTTGTATCTTTATCGATGATTAAATAAACAGAAAATTTTCTGGTCTAAAAGAATTTCCTGATTATTGTCGATATTGTTTGTGCTTTTTCATTATGTAATTAATCGAAATTTCGAACTTTTTGATTTCAATTTTAGAATTTTTGGAATTTTTCTTATAACAGAAAAAAACAACAATTATAAATACCCACAAAAACCTAATATATATGAAAGAATCAATTAACTCCTACCGAAAATTAAAGAATCAATTCGAAGAGAATAAATAAATAATTGTGTATTTTATGGTATTTTCTTCTTTTTTTTTAAATGAATTAAAAACAACAACAACAACACAAAATTTAGATAAGATCAATTACAAAATCATCGATATATAAGTCTAAATACTGAACGAAAATAGACATCGTGTTATTTATGCTCCAGAGAATTTGGACACTTCTACAAGTACGTGCTCGTACATGTAAACTATGCAAGTACTTACTATCTCCATAATAGCGTACTTAGATTAGATTTAGAAAATCTATAAATAAACTCTAGTAAATTCAGTTTATAAATACATTGGGCAAAATAATAGAAGATGAAAAAAAAACTGAATTTTGTAAGTTTCAAAGAACAAACCAACAAACAAAATTATTTGCTGCTGGCTGGGAAGGGAAGAGACATAATAAATGTACGATGAACAAATCTAATTTTGAATTTTATCCGCGATAATAAAATTCAAATCGGTTTTCACTTGTAGGTATAAAGATAAATTCAGTGCAGAGTTTAGATAGTGTTGAAGAGAAATCACTGCAAGGAATGAAGTGAATTTACGAATGGGAACTATTTTCAATGCAAATCTTTAAAGGATTGCGATCCGATAATATAATGTGTATTTTTAGACTGCATACAAGTGCATCGTAGAGAATTAAATTGGCAAAGAAATTGCAGGTTTTTGGGTCAGATACGCTTGAAAATGTGATAAAAAATCTAATCCGATAAAACGAAACTTTTCTAAACATAAATAATTTCTCATAGAAAATTTGTGCAATCAAATTGCACGTTTCTTCATCCCTTCACTTATAATGGTAATTTCTACTTATTATGAATATCTAATTGTTTGTTAATTAAATATGAAAAGTTGGCGGACATTTTATTCAAAAACATAAATCATAGAAGAAAATTAGAAAATTTTCAAAATTCACTTTAGACTTTCTTAAAGATTTCTTAACCGCACAAACTGTATGGACATTTATGTAAATTCTACAAATATTTTTTTTAGATTTTAGTATTTTTAGATAGATCTGCATTAGAATTAATTAACCATAGAAATATGAAATAAGAAGAATGCCTTTTGAACGAGTGAATATGTATATGGTATGAGGAAGGAAGAATCACGCTTTCTATTTTAATTGGGTAAATGAAGCTTAAAGAAGTATCAAAAATTTGTTAGTGCCAAAAAATAAATGTTAAAAAAATTATTTTCATAAATAAATTAGACTGTTATTAAGTAGAGAAAATTAAAATTTCTGTTTTTATTGAGAAATTTACTATGTACCCTCTCTTTCCCCCCGATAAAATCATCGGAAACGACAAATGAATTAAAATTTTCTATACAAACGATATCATTTTTAATGCCTTCATTTTAGACTTTTTTTGTCGAAAGAAATTTCTCATTTCTTATTTTAGCAAAAAATTAAAAATAAATAAAAATCTAATAAGATAAATATAAAAAATAAATAATTAGTTGAAGTGTTTTTATTGAATTATAAAAAAAATCATTGTCACTTAAACCCTACAATAGCTAGTTTTTAAAAAACCCTATAAATTTTACTAATAATAACTAATAAAAATATATAACAAATAAAATTAGTTGTATGCTAAATTTAAGCCATATAACGGCAATAAAGGATTTTTTGAAAACGTTGGCTTAATTTCGGTTTCAAAATTTTTAGATATTTTTATCGCAAGAAATTTCTATTTTTTTAAAATAAAAAATTAATAAAAATCGAATAAAATAAAAAAATAAAAATCAAATTAATAATAAAGAATTAATTGCCTTTCATTTTAATTTTACAAAAATCATATTCACTTAAACCCTACAACAGCAAGCTTGGAATTATTGCCAATGAAAATTAATTGTTTAGTGATACTGTGGGCCATTTGCGTTTAGTACGGAGTGATCCCGAGTTCGAATCCATCTATTGACATAGTATAAATTTTACTAAAAATACCCATTAAAAATAAATAACAAATAAAATAATTGTATGCCCTTTTAAGCCTTATAACGGCAATAGAAGATTTTTTGAAAACGCTGCAATAATTTGTTTTTCAAAATTTTTAGATATGTTTTTCGCAAGAAATTTCTATTTTTTCGAATAAAATAAATATAAAAATCGAATTAATAATAAATAATTAATTGCCTTTATTTTTAATTTTACAAAAATCATATTCACTTAAACTCTACAACAGCAAGCTTGGAATTATTGCCAATGAAAATTAATTGTTTAGTGATACTGTGGGCTATTTTCGTTTACTACGGAGTGATCCCGAGTTCGAATCCATCTATTGACATTGTTTAAATTTTACTAAAAATGACCATTGAAAATAAATAACAAATAAAATTAATTGTATGCTAAATTTAAACCTTATAACGGCAATAAAGGATTTTTTGAAAACGTTGCCATAATTTGGGTTTCAAAATTTTTAGATATTTTTATCGCAAGAAATTTCTATTTTTTAAAAATAGAAAATTAATAAAAATAGAATAAAATAAAACAATAAAAATCAAATTAATAATAAATAATTAATTACCTTTAATTTTAATTTTACAAAAATCATATTCACCTAAACCCTAACATACAACAGCAAATTCGGAATTATTGCCAATGAAAATTAATTGTGACGCTGTGGTGGGCCATTTGCGTTTAGTACGCAATGATCCTGAGTTCGAATCCAGCTAATGATTAGAAAATAGTATAAATTTGACTACACATTCCTAGTTATTAAATCTGTTAATTATAGTTTTCTGTATTTTTTTTAAAGAAAGTCATTATTAATTAAAACATTTCTAAATTATTATACGAGATGTATAAGCTTAAATCCGCTGCTTTTTAGTAAAAAAAAAACATATTTTTTTCATAGCAAGCAAAAACAAATTTATTCAAAGTACTTGCGCTCGCTAGCTACGTATTTTTCCCATCTTTCGGGCAATTTGTGGATACCACGGCAAACAAATTTCTTCTCTTTTAAGGCAAACCACTCATTATGTAATTTTCGGACGTCTTCATAAGAATCGAAGTGCTGCTCAGCGAGCGCACGGCCCATCGATGAAAATAGGTGGACGTCGGAAGGAGCCAGGTCTGGTGAATAAGCGTGGTGGGGTAGCCCCTCCCAGTTGAGTGTCTCCAAGTAGTTTTGGACCATTTTTGACGTTTGCGATGGTGCGTTGCCGTGGAGGAAAATTAGATTGTCATGTCTTTGTTGATAATCCGTCCTTTTTCACGCAGAGCACGGTGCAATTTGATCACTTGTTGATGGTAGCGGTGGGCATTGATAGTTTCACCAGGTTTCAACATCTCATAGTAGACGATACCCTACTGATCCAACCAAACGTGAAGCATCGTCTTCCGTCTGAAGCGATTTGGCCTTGGGGAAGATGTTGATGGTTGGCAGGGATCAACCCACGATTTCTTGCGTTTAGGATTCTCAAGATATATCCACTTTTCATCGCCTGTCACAATCCGATGCAGGAACAACTTTCTTTTTTGTCTGGCGAGCAAAATTTCGCATGTGTTTTGGCGTCGCTCTATCTGCGTATCGTTCAATTCATGCGGCACCCATTTTCCGATCTTTTAATCTTCCCCATGGCACGCATACGCATGGAAATGGCTGGTTAAGTTACACCCAATTGCTCCGCGAGCATTTTTTGCGATTGGATATCGTCTTCGTCCAAAAGAGCCTGCAATTGATGGTCCTCAACCTTCCTAGGCCGATTTTCACGCTTCTTCTGCCACATGTCAAAATTACCGTCTTTGAACCGACGAAACCAATCTCGGCACGTTGTTTTCGATAAAGCACTGTCACCATAGGCCTCCATAAGCATTCGATGTGATTCGGCAGCCGATTTCTCCAAATTGAAGCATAAAAGCAGAGCTTCCCGCATATGCTCTTTTTCTGGCACAAAACTAGACATGATTACCAAAGGAAAAATGTATGTTGCTGTACAAAATTGCTGAAAATGTGCAATGATTAATGTTGACAGATGTCAAACTCATAAAAAAAATTATGGCGTGCTCATGCTAGCTTAATATGCTCACTCACGCCATCTACGACCAAACAGCAGATTTAAGCTTATACCCCTGGTATATATTGAAAAATGTGTGGACGGGAGATGCGGAGGAAAAAATGGTTGAAAACCGCTGCCATCTATGATTAAGAATGTTTGCCAATTATCAAGTGAAAGGATCGTAATTTTCATACCATGAAATTGATAATATACTGAAAGTTCTTCTGAAATTATTCATACTAAAAACTGTATTTTTCTTATAAAAGTTAACTCCTATTTTTTTCCAAAAGATAAAACATTTATTTCCACATAAATTTTCAGATAATTCAATAAAGTTTCATTTCTAACTATTAAAAATTCCATTAAAGGAACAGAAACCATTAAGCCAACTTGTATAAAGTTTCATATCAACTTGGATAGATCCATAAAATTATTTCTCATGTTTACACTTATTATCGGTGCATTGGTTTCGATTGCAAAATGACTTCAAATTGTCCTTGTCCAAGGATATATGTACGATACCATTCATAGTGATTATCCTTCCGTGACTTAAGCTAATATTTTTTTAAATTCAACAGTCGCATCTCGACAATTGAATGGCCGGAAACCGTCCTGGACGGAATCAAATCGAATGTTTTCCAGCAACAAGTTTTTTTCCGTTTCTCATACGGGAACGAATGACTTGAATTATTAATACTTGAAATGTTCATATTTGCGCAATCGAATATTTTTTGCAAGAATGTACAAACAATAATCATAACTTTATTGAAAAATTCAACAATTCGAAAACGGCTGTTATTTAAGACTTGGGGTTTCATTCAAAAGATGCGAAATGAAAATTACTAACATAAAAAAATCAAAAAATATTTCCATAACCACACAAAAATACCAATCACTAAATACGTTATGAGCTACTACTTGTTACATGATTAATTATTGATTAATCAAACCGAACCAAAAAAAACAATCCTACAAAAAGGATAACGAATTAGTAAAATTTCCCCTCATATCATTTTCGTATTTATTAATAATTTATATCAACCGAAATAATGTATTTGATATTTTTTTTATTCGCCTACCTAAGTACAAAAAAGCTTCAACTGATATAAGAGTAAAATATTATAATAAAAGAATTTTGATTTTTATTTTAGAATTAAAATTAAATTGATTTAATATTAAAGACTCTTGAGAATTATTTTAGCTTTGAAATTTTTTCTTCTTTGGGGGATCACTTCGACTTTATTCGATTGTGCTAAGAAGGCAGTTCTAATTTTCACCACACTTCCTTTTACATAATGTCTTCTCAATGATCGTGAGTGTACCAAAACCTTGTGGCTTGTTTGAATACATTAATAATTTGATTTTACCCCACAAAAACCATATTGCATTAGTGCTTCTGAAAATTCTCTATCAGTGTGAGGTGGAGAAACATTTCATTGAAATCAGATGTCAGGTAGATCTATAGAACTCCTGGATAATCCCCTACACAATTATTTTACAGAATTATTACACTTTTAAGTTACTTTTCAATTTGAAAGCTATTTATGATCCTTACATATAGTTATTTGCTCAAAAATACATTAGATATTAAATAAAAACAAGCTCCCTCCCAGGTTCAACTTCCCCATAGCCGTCTAAATGGAAAATTTTAAAAAGCTTATATATACAAAGTGTTCGCTATGCTACCAATTCATAAAGACTGGCATTTTAAAACTACATCCTATATAAAAAGCTTAAAAAAAAAATAAAAAAAATCTATAAGTACGCTGGCAGTCTGATAAGTCCGTGATAAATAGAACAATAAATTAATTTATTCAACAAAAACTAATTTATTCTTCTCAATATAGTCTTTTGTTAGCTTAATTAACTTTTTTAAGGATATTCTAACTTTTTTATACCATCTGTTTAGTATGAAATTTGTCAAACTCTCCAAAATAAGCTTTATTTTCAGCTAAAACTTCAAAATTGGATGCAAATTTCTTTCTACCAAGTTAGTTTTTTATGATTGGCTATAGGATTAAGTCTGCATGAGCTAAATGTGAAGAAAATGTTAGATGGGATAGCAATTCTAGATATGAATTCACTAATTTTGATGCTGTAATTACCGATGAACGTTCAGGTCCTTTGACATAATGAATCCAAAAAATTTTCCTTAACAAATTCTATGTTGGTCAGCTGTTAGCCAATACAGCATCCATATCACGGATAGCTTTCTTATTTTAAAACAATATCATAGATTTTTTTCATCATTTGTTAAGTGATTACCTAAATTGGACGTACGTTCTGGCTCAGCTCGTACAAGCACAACAAATTGAGGAAACTACTTCTAAATCATTCCATATGACAGTCAGTAGTCTACATAATACCTTTCAAGCTTGGTTTTAATTTCAGATATTGTTTTTTTTTCTCAAAAAATAGTCTTTTATTGAAACGATAATCACTTTCTACCATATTAATGAATAGCACAAATCTTGCCTTATTTCAATGGCATTTAAAACTAAACTAATAAGCAGATAGTTATAAAATTGTGTATAGAATTTTTTTAAAAATATTAAATAATAAAAATAATCTCGTTTTGCTAATAAAACTTACACTTTTGCATTTATCATTGACTTATCAGACAGCCCTCATATAAATCTTGTTATGTTTAAATTATATATCTTTTTCAAATAAGTGATCGAAAATGTATATTTAGGATGCTTTAAATAATTTTACCTATGCCCGTACAAGCACAACGAATTGAAGAAGATACTTCTAAATCATTCCATACAATGTTAAGTAGTCTACAAAATACCTTTCAAGCTTAACTTCGATTTCAGGTACGGGTTTTTCCTCAAAAAAAAAGTATTTTATTAAAATAACATTCACTTTCTTCCATATTAATAAATAACACAATTCTTGTCTGCTTTCAATGGCATTCAAAACTAAACTAATAAAAATATGCTTATAAAATTGTATATGGTTTTAATTTTAAAAATTTTAAATAACAAAAATAATATCATTTTACTAATATAACTTACACTTTTTGCTTTTATCATTGAATTATCAGACTGCCTAAAATAAAATGGTTTTATGTCTAAATTATATTTTTTTTTTCAAAAAAGTTTTCTTATACATTTAGTACGCTTTTTTAATTCAAAAAAAATATCCACTATAATCAGTAGATGTCAGTAGGGGTCATAGCTACATATAAAAAAGTCTACTCCTCATACGCACGTTGTTCGATTTATTGCCGCTTGGTGTAAATATGATTTTTTTGGCACCCACGCCCTTAGGATATATTTCATTTTTAACATCAAAATTGATATAGTAATAAATATTATAAATAATGAGTCTTCAAAATAATTCAGTCGGAGAATAAGAAGAAATATTTTTTTATACAAATAGACGATAGCAAAGAAATTTTCCATTTTCATATATTTATTTTGGTTACTAAAATATCTTAAATAATATTTATTCTCCGACTGAATTATTTTGAAGACGGAGAATAAATATTCTAAAAAAAAAAAAGGGTATTTTTAATAATAAATAAAATTTTTTATAGTATAGTTAATTTTTCAAAAATATTTAACAAATTTTCTCTACTTTAGCTTAATTTAAAAACCATTTTCAGTAATTTTTTTTCACTTCTCTTTTGATCCCAAGAGGATTATATAACATAAAAAATTGCATTAAAATGAATAGCCGTATTTCAGGGACTCGTTTGGTTTAAATAACACTAACTTTTACCATCATAACAACTGTTGACCGCTTTGCATTTAATTCAAATGAACCCAAACATGTGCTTTAGGTCAAAATGGCAGGTAGCACGTGTCTAATAGTTTGTATGTTTGTAAATAAAAAAAAACAATTTTATACATAATAAAATAAACCAAATATAGAAAATAATAAAGTCAAAATATGTTTTGTTTATTTTAAATATAATTGAGACCTAAAAAATGCTAAAATAAATATTAAGGAAAAAAAATTACATGAAAAGGAAAATAATAACGTATAAATATGTTGTCTGACTGGGTGGCCATTTTAACTTTTAGTCTGTCAGTATTCTGTTATTTACTCTATGGAAGTAGTCATAATAAAATTAAATTAATTGTATTACGAAATAACTGAAGGACAATTCATTTATATGGTGTATAATATAATATTATGAGTAGCAGGTACAATATCGTCTCGGAGAGTACTTTATTAAAGAATCTTATCTGTTTGAGTTTTTTTAGTCAATCCCAAGGCGGAGGTTATTTAAAAATCCGATCTGAATTTTCAAAACAACTAGAAATATTCGTCCTTCTACAGAAGCTTTATGTTATTGTAGTAAATTTTCAGTATTTTGTTGTTGTTGGGATTTTTATGATATTTTCAACATTTTTATTTTGTCTATTGTCCCTATGAGTATTTTCTGCTATTTATTTTGTTAATATTTAACACATTTAGAATAAATACATTTTTGTGTTGACAAATTTTCAAAATGAAATTAAAATCGTGAACTGAATTTTTAATTCAATTTTTTTTTCACTTTATCGAATTTTATTCTTTATTATAAAAATTTATGAATTTTTTTTCCATAACTTTAAAGGGTTTTTTTTTTTTGTATCTCAGATTTATTTATATACTCTTACTTGGATAATTCTAGAGAGTGTAATAAATTTCATTATTCGTATACAGACCACTAGAATAAGATGGTTTATAATGGATTTTTTTTTAACTTATCATTATTTCTTACCAATCAGGAATGGTACTTTGGAATTATCATCTATCACTACGCACCTGGAATAGAGAAGAAAAAAAATATGTTTCCTATTAAATAATTGAATTAATTTTTCGGGGAATTTTTTTGAAATGGAAAAATAAATAAAATTTTATATTTTAAATTAAATTTATATAATTTTACGTATAAAAAGAAATCAATTTTTTTCAAGATTTTATTTAACTTGGTTGGAATTGTTCAATTTGCGTCAAATTTACAGCGTTTTGATTTAAAATTTGTTGCCTTTCTAAAGGTAATTTCATAATGCCTCGCCCAAAAAAAACCCTGGTTGCCTATTGGTGAAAAACTTGACTAAGCATTTTATTAACAATTAATGCCAATTTTTTATCACTAAGAGAGTTTTCTTTCTGATTGAATACAACACCTCTTCTGTTGGCCGCTTTTTGTCAACCGCTAGCTTCAAACGGTCCAACTATTGACAGTAGAGGTCCGAATTTAATGATTCCTTTCTAGTCTCACCAACTGCACAGCAAGCAAAACACACCTGGCTGTTAATCCTAGTTTGCCCACGATTTGATCCGCTCCACCGCGCTTTGATCATGATGGTTTTCACAAAATATTGTCATATGGGACCCATTTATCATCCCCAGTCAGCATCTGTTTAAGAAATGTGTCGACTTTGTTCAGTTTGGTCAAGGCTTTCCAGATGGAAATTCGATCTATTCAACTTTATGCAGATGGCCTAAAACTATTTTGTGGTCAACCTTTATGTCCTAGGTAGTCTAAAGGGCTAACATACCGGTCTATTTCGATTATTTGCATTGATTTTACCGATATTTACGACGACGTGCCTACCTTTGCAACGTGTATCTTTAACATCGAAAATACCGGAATGGAATCGACGAAATCAAAATGGCGCGTAATTTGGCTGTGACAGTATCGGGACTATAAGCACCATTCATATTTTCGCCTTTATCGACAACAAAAAATAGTAAAATATACTAAATTTTTTCTTTATTAACTTCTTTTTTTTTAACCCTATATATCACTACAGCCATCTAGCGAAAAAATAATGAATTTCTTTTTCAAAAATTCAAAATCTCAAAATTACAACAACAAAAAATGTCGCAAAATATATTTCCCAACTGCGTCTTGACTTTGTGATTACCGCCGCAAAATTTCATCAATAACTTTCAGTATACATTGTCCCTACCGAGCTTCCCCCTCCCAGGCGCTCTTTGCACTGTATCTCTTCGTTGTCATTGCTTCCGTTTTCGTTGCTGCATTTTCTTGAATTATCCCATTTTCCATTTTTTAATATATTTATTATTTTCTTCTATGTTGTTCAAAAATATGTTTACCTTTTCCTTGATTGCCAAATAAAATGCACTGCAAAACGTAAAAAAAAGAAATTGAAAATCGTTCACAAAAATGAAACAAAGGTCAACTGTCAAATGGATAAAGAAAAAAAAATCGTAGATCGAGCAAATTCTGACTGGACGAACAAATTCTGATCGAGCTCACGTGCAACACTACTCCTCAAAAACTCAACGGGTGTCTGTTATAGGAAATCTGATTTTGTCATTTCTTTTTTAATATTCCAACTCGAACTGTTTATTTGTTTGTGTATTATAAAATTGCTCAGACACCTATCAGACGTTGCCTTAGGTGTCTGAGGTCGCTCGGACACGTGTTAGACGCCTTTTAGCAAGTGGGTCTTAATAATAGCAAAAAAAAATATTTTTAAAAAATAATTTAACTTTTTGAAATTGATACTAAAACAAAAATATATTTTTGTCCCCTCCTGCCCCACCCTTTTCATCGCTACTGGGTGAAGCTACAACTGCTAACATGCCGGCCGGCTTCAATCATTTACATGATTTTTTCGAAATTTGTGACAACGGGTCCACCTTTGCGAGGTATTTGTTTATTTGTTGTAAGATCCATTAGACATGTGTTATGGGCCAATTCATACTGCCATAATTGTGAGGTTATTTGGCGACGTATGAAAATTTTGGTATAGATGACGTTTGCCGGGTTTGTCTGGAACGAAATTAACGAAACTAAAATTTAATAAATGGTTTATTAACAAATTTTGTTAATAAACCACATTAACAATGTCAACGGTGTGGCTTGTATTTTCGCCTTTATCAAAGCTATATTTTAAAATATTGTATACCGAATTGTTAATTTCCATCTTTTACAACTCGATAATTCACAACTGAATCGACAATCAAAAAAAGTAGAAGTTTTTTTACTACGCAATGTCACTTTTCCAACGAGTACAAATCTGAACTTTTTTTATCTATACTTTACGAGATATATATCACTACAGCCATCTAGCGACAAATAATGGATTTCGTTTTCTCCAAACTTAAAATTGTACAAAATCGATTAGTTTAGCGGCGCAACTCTTCGATTATAGAAGAAATCGATAGGTTTCTACACAAAAATGCTGTCCAAATTTTTTTTCAAAACACATTCGTAAGAACGTGCACTTGATATTAACAAAATAAATAAAAGACCTCAAATAGAATTGTATTTAATACCAGAAAATTGAAAAAAAAATTCTATTACGAAAACTAGATGTCAGTGGGTGTTATGTTTCCATAAAAAAATCTACACAAATATATACAAACAGTACGATTTTTCGACGCTTTTGCAATAGTTCAAACAGAAAATTGCGTATACATAAACGAAAATCTAACGTTAGGGCCTACCCAGTTATTCTTTAATTTAAGGTGGAACCGTAAGGGTCAAATCACATGCACAATTTTTCAATGGAAACATCTCATCTACTTCAGTTTTGACATATTGAATGAAACAAATTAACTTTAATGAAATTATTTATTTAATTACCAACTTTAATTGGGTGCGGGATTTTTGGCAAACTTTGAGTGTTTATTTTGAAAAATTGTTACAATATATTTTATTCAAAATATTGTCCATCGGAAGCCACTAATTTTTCCCATCTTTCTGGCAACATATGGATTCCGCGCCAAAAAAACTGCTCCGGTTTTGAGGCCAAGAGTGAATCGAGCCAATTTTTGATGCCCTGTTCTGAAGTGAAGCGTATTCCGGTGAGGGCGTTTTGCATGGATCTAAACAAATGGTAGTCGGACGGGGCAAGGTCTGGGCTATAAGGTGGGTGAGGCAAAACTTCTCAGCCACTGTTTTCTAAATAATTTTTAACCGGTCTTGCAACATGAGGCCGAGCGTTGTCATGATGGAAAATTATGGCTTCGTGTCTGGTCGCATATTCCGGGCGTTTTTCGGCCAATGCTCGCTTCAAACGGATTAATTGTGTTCGGTAGAGGTCGCCTGTGATCGTCTGGCCCGATTTCAATAGCTCATAATAGATCCCACCCTTCTGATCCCACCAAATACAGAGCATTACCTTGGCGCCATGGATATTTGACTTTGGCGTTGATTTGGCTGGTTGGCCGGGCTTCACACACGATTTTTTGCGCTTTGGGTTGTCGTAATGAATCCATTTTTCGTCGCCAGTAATGATTCGATTCAAAAACGACTTCTTTTTCTACCGTTCAAGCAGCATTTCGGATATGCAAAATCGCCTTTCAACGTCTCTCGGCTTCAATTCATATGGGACCCAATTTCCTTGCTTTTGGATGAATCCTGCTGCTTTCAAACGTTTTGAAATGGCTGCTTGAGTGACTCCCAATGATTTTGCAATTTCTTCTTGAGTTCGACAACAGTATTCGTCGAGTAATGCCTCCAAATCTTCATCTTCAAACTCATTTGGCTGACCTGGTCGTTCTTTGTCTTCCGTGTCAAAATCACCACTTCTGAACCGTACAAACCATCTCTCGCACGTTGAAATCGATGGAACATATTCAGGATAAGCTTCAGTGAGCAATCGATATGCTTCAGCTGCACTTTTTTTCAAAATGACAGTTGCTTAACCTCCACAACCCCCATATAAGTTATACACATAAAAAAAATATGAATATAAAAACACTTTAATCCCTCGGAAATTAAATCCGAATTAATTTAATCTTTCGGAAATTAAATCTACTATTTTGCACCTTTCTAATAAAAAGCTCCTATCCTGAAGTAAATTTCCCAAAAAAACTTTAGTTTTAATTACATACATTTTCAATGGCATCCTGTGCATAATATATTTTTCCTTGCTCTGGAAATTCCTCAAGTAAATAAACCCGTTAATTCTCCTTCTTCCTATCAGCGTCCTACGAATCCTTGGTAAAATTTTTGAAAAGCTCTTATTAAAACGACTCTAACCATTCCTAGACAACCAATTCGGCTTCCGATCTGAACATCCCACAATCCAGCAATGTCATTGCGTTGTTGATCTCATTGCATCCTCTCTTGAGAGGAAACAGTATTACCCAGGAGTATTTTTAAATATCTCCAAGCTTTTGATCGTGGGTGGCATCCTAGACTCCTCTGGAAACTCAAGAGCATAAGCTCATATCATTCCAAACGTCATTTCCAAGTTGCAATTAACTCAGAGTCCTCAGAAATATATCCTAGTCTAGCTGGGAGTCCCACAAGGTAGTATGCTTGGTCCCATTTTATATAATATTTATACCCATAACATCCCATCGTATCCTAATACTATTATTGCTACTTATACATATGATACGGCCTTATTTACTATACAAACAAATCCCGACAGTGATTCCAATAATTTACAATTCCATATTCACAATCTTCAATCCTGGTTTAAGAGATGGTTTAAATCCTGGTTTAAGAAAAAAGTGCTCACATTACTTTTACTCTTTATCAAGAAAAACTAACAACATAATTCCACAATATGATAAAGTATGTTATTTAGGATTTTACCTGGACAAGAGATTAACATGGAACCCACATACTACTATGATAAGAATTGAAGTTAATAGATTTCTTAGACGACTATAAAATTTTATAGAATTATAAAACCTATTTGGACTAATGGAATTGAACTTTGTGGTCCAATGAAACATTCTAATTCCTATCGTTTCCAGGCCTTATAATCCAAGACTCTCCGTAAAATTGTTGGTGCCCCCTATTATGTTCGTAACAATGTAATACATCATGATCTAAATGTTACCTTTGTTTAGGACCTTCTGAGAAAAACACTCATCGGAGACTTAAGAGGTAATGGCCTAGAGATTTTCTAGAGGAATCTAACTTCTGTTAGTTGGTAAAACGCCGATGGGTGTTTACTACCACTTCATGATGTACAAGAATGTAAATTAAAATATTATGGAAATCTGTTTATTACAATACAATTGTAGTTTCAGATAAAAAAAAGAAAAAGAATTTAATTTCTCATACAAAATACGTACAAAAAAAAAGCTCTCAAAATTAAGCAATTACTTTAATAAAAATTTCATTCTTTTCGTGTATTTTGCATAATAAAAAAAAAGAGAGAAGAACGTTATTTTAAAAAAAAAATTATAAGAAGAGGCTTTAGGAGAAATTGCAAATTATTTAAAAGATAAACGCAAGGCCCGACAACAATGGGTAAACAAAAATTCAATTTTGAAATTAATTTTTAAAAGCTCTATTCTACAAATAACGTAATCTGGAAAATGGCAAAAAGGTACAAAAAGTATTTCGCATTTTTGAATATGTACAATATATGGTATGTGTATTTGGGGAAATTTGAAGGTATTTAATAGAGACGCAAATGCTAACTGTTCGGGATGGGCGGCACATCTTTGTGGTTGACTCAGCGCAATTTTACGTTCGAGTATCTACCAAAAAAGTTTACACAAAAACTTTTATTTGAACAGTCAACGAGACTGCGATTAAGCGGTAGCAGTCAATGGCGGAAGGGAGGGGTGGGAGTGAAGGCCACCAAACGGTTTAATTAGATTTTTGAACATTTTCATTCGACTCTATTTAAAGGAACAATTCCTGGCCTAGAGTTTTTCTTTTTAAGTGATTCTCCCCATATTCGTAAGTGGCTACCACCCTAACTTACCACAAACTTGAACACAGCTACAAAAATTCCCCCCAGCATGATTGTGGCTATCTATGACTATAACGATGACAATGAGAAGAGAATAGTGTCATCAGTAAAAGCCATTTAACTTTGTGCGAAAAGGGGTGACTGGCCGTTTGATGATTGTGTACGCTTTTCGAGGGATGAATTCAATGTACGAGCACTAACTTCGGTAATAATAGTTGTTGTTTAAATGGTTTTAATGGTAATAGCAAGGTTCCAAGCTCATCACTGTTATAATCGAGAACCACTTTCCATTTAGTCGATTTTTAGGTATTCCAAACAGCTGCTAGCAGTTAAATTTGTTTAAATTGCTTTTCGATTGCTTCGCTTGTATACAAAGTTGCTCTGACTATCACCACTTCTTTTTCCACTAATTTGGATTATAAAAATTTCAGATTAAAAATTATATTGTTCTTATATAAGCCATAGTAGTAGTCTTGAAGGAATATTTTCTCTCAATTATTCTATCAAATAAAATGTTTTTTTTTTAAAACAAAAAAATTTAATATAAAAAACAAACCAGCCAAAAGAAAACTTTTAAAGAAATTCATAAAAAGTAAGAAAAATATCAAATTTCTAAGCGAAACCATAAAAGACGAACTTGTTATGTAGTATCGATTACAGCGATGGTGTCCTGACAACGAAATAATTAAAAAAATCACACTAGACACACAAATTTTTACTTGAACATACTTGAAGGTCTTAAAATTTATTCTGAAAAAAATAAGAAATTGTGCAAATGTGGAAAACGAAAAAAAAAGATTAATTATGGAAGGTATAAAAATTAGAGCTCGGATAAAATTTGGAAACAAAAAAACTAAAAATAGAAACAACCAGGAACTCAAAATAAAGGACCAACAAGAGAAGAAAAAGAAAGGATAAAGTTGACGAGTGACTATCAACTTTACTCTCTTTTTATCTTTTGTTTTTAGGAAGGACCAATAGAGACACAGGCGCTCAGCTGTTGCTAAAAATAGAAACAACCAGGAACTCAAAATAAGGGACCAACAAGAGAACAAAAAAAAGGGTAAAGTTGACGAGTGACTATCAACTTTACCCTTTTTTCATCTCTTGTTTTTGGGAAGGGCCAATAGAGACACAGGCGCTCAGCTATTGCTAAAAAAAAATAATAACCAGGAGCTAAAAATAAGGGACCAACAAGAGAACAAAAAAACGGGTAAAGTTGACGACTGACTATCAACTTTATCCTTTTTTCATCTCTTTTTTTTGGGAAGCGCCAATAGAGACACAGGCGCTCAGCTATTGCTAAAAAAAAATAATAACCAGGAGCTAAAAATAAGGGACCAACAAGAGAACAAAAAAACGGGTAAAGTTGACGACTGACTATCAACTTTATCCTTTTTTCATCTCTTTTTTTTGGGAAGCGCCAATAGAGACACAGGCGCTCAGCTGTTGCTAAAAATAGAAACAACCATTAACTCAAAATAAGGGACCAACAATAGAATAAAAAAAGGGTAAAGTTGACGAGTGACTATCAACTTTACTCTTTCTTCATCTCTTGTTTTTGGGAATGACCAATAGAGACACAGGCGCTCAGCTGTTGCTAAAAATTGAAACAACTATTAACTCAAAATAAGGGACTAACAATAGAATAAAAAAAAGGGTAAAGTTGACGAGTGACTATCAACTTTATCCTTTTTTCATCTCTTTTTTTTGGGAAGCGCCAATAGAGACACAGGCGCTCAGCTGTTGCTAAAAATAGAAACAACCATTAACTCAAAATAAGGGACCAACAATAGAATAAAAAAAAGGGTAAAGTTGACGAGTGACTATCAACTTTACTCTTTCTTCATCTCTTGTTTTTGGGAAGGACCAATAGAGACACAGGCGCTCAGCTGTTGCTAAAAATAGAAACAACTAGGAACTCAAAATAAGGGACCAACAAGAGAACAAAAAAAAGGGTAAAGTTGACGAGTGACTATCAACTTTACCCTTTTTTTATCTCTTGTTTTTAGGAAGGACCAATAGAGACATAGGCGCTCAGCTGTTGCTAAAAATAGAAACAACCAGGAACTCAAAATAAGGGACCAACAAGAGAACAAAAAAAAGGGTAAAGTTGACGAGTGACTAT
The DNA here is from genome assembly GCA_958298945.1 of Atherix ibis. NCBI lineage: Eukaryota > Metazoa > Arthropoda > Insecta > Diptera > Athericidae > Atherix > Atherix ibis. The sequence continues at coordinate 132,755,194 of OY282605.1, forward strand.
CAACTTTACTCTTTTTTCATCTCTTGTTTTTGGGAAGGGCCAATAGAGACACAGGCGCTCAGCTGTTGCTAAAAATAGAAACAACTAGGAGCTAAAAATAAGGGACCAACAAGAGAACAAAAAAACGGGTAAAGTTGACGACTGACTATCAACTTTATCCTTTTTTCATCTCTTTTTTTTGGGAAGCGCCAATAGAGACACAGGCGCTCAGCTGTTGCTAAAAATAGAAACAACCATTAACTCAAAATAAGGGACCAACAATAGAATAAAAAAAAGGGTAAAGTTGACGAGTGACTATCAATTTTACTCTTTCTTCATCTCTTGTTTTTGGGAAGGACCAATAGAGACACAGGCGCTCAGCTGTTGCTAAAAATAGAAACAACCATTAACTCAAAATAAGGGACCAACAATAGAATAAAAAAAGGGTAAAGTTGACGAGTGACTATCAACTTTACTCTTTCTTCATCTCTTGTTTTTGGGAATGACCAATAGAGACACAGGCGCTCAGCTGTTGCTAAAAATTGAAACAACTATTAACTCAAAATAAGGGACTAACAATAGAATAAAAAAAAGGGTAAAGTTGACGAGTGACTATCAACTTTACTCTTTCTTCATCTCTTGTTTTTGGGAAGGGCTAATAGCGACACAGGCGCTCAGCTGTTGCTAAAAATAGAAACAACCAGGAACTCAAAATAAAGGACCAACAAGAGAACAAAAAAAGGGTAAAGTTGACGAGTGACTATCAACTTTACTCTTTTTTTATCTCTTGTTTTTGGGAAGAACCAATAGAGACACAGAAGCAACAGGTCCTTCCCAACAAAAAAAAAAAATTCAGGATCACCTGCCCGGATCACTCTAAATATTGTGAAAACACATTTTTTTTTATTTTATATTTTTAAAAATTGCTTAAATTCGAAATTTTTTTAATAAAATTTTTTGTAGTCGATTTATTTTCTTATTATTAATTATCCATTTTACAGTTTGGAAAGTATAACTCTATTGATGAATAATTGTCTACTAAATAAATAATTTAAGGATAAAATTAATTTAAACTAAATATGCCATTTTAAATAAGTATATGTTAAGTAGATATTTTTTCATGCAGCCCTGCAAAAAAAATTTTTTAACAAAATCTGTAAAATACGCATCCTGGGAACTTTTCAAACAGCAATGCCAAAACTTCTCATATTGTATAATTTCTAAGACTGTCTTATTAAAACCACTTATAGAACGGACTAAAATCTTTAAGATCAGGTAAAAAAAAATGTTAATTATTATATTTCCATAGCGTTTAGAATTGAACGTTACGATCTTCTCCTTATTCAGTTTCAAAGAAATAAGGGCCAATGACGCGTTTAGACTAAAATGAATACCGAACAGTGACATTTTCCGTATACAATGACTTATGCACAGTTATTTACTCGTTTTAGTATTTATAAATCTATATAGGGTAATTTTGCTTATTGATATAACCCACTAAACGAGAAATGAGCCTCATTATGATGACCACTATCTCCTCCTAAAGCGCAAAATGTCGCTACAATATTAGCAGAAAAAGGTTTTTTTTAACTTTTTAACACTTTTAATTTATACGAAAAAATAGCAAACTTAAAACTATATAAATATATTTAACAGCTATCAAATGGTGGGACTGTACTTTTTAAAACCCCAAAAAGGATAATTCTGTATAGGTCCTAGGATACTACCCAGCATATTTTAGAAAATTTCTTACTATAGAAATTTTTTTTAACAAGTTACGTGTATGTTGAAAATTTTACCATCATTTCAAACTGACTGGTTCATTTTTAAATATTTTTGTTCAATTACGAGTATTCAAAGTTCCTATAAACCAATAAGTCTCCTTCGATCCTCTCAAAAATCTTTGAAAAAATAGTCCTCCATCGCTTAAGCCCCCTACGCGAATCCTCAAATTGAATTCCCAACCACAAATTTAGTTTCCAGTCCGAACACTCCACTACCCAGCAGTATCATCAATTCGTCTATTTTATTGCATCCTCTTTAGAAAGACAAGAGCACTATTCCGGTGGGTTGTTGGATATAAGTCAACCTTTCGATAGAGTTTGGAACCTGATCTTACTCTGGAAAGTCAAGAGAATCCTTCCTTCCAATTATTTCCTAGTATTAAGATCCTTTAAACTAAGCTAATAGTCATTGAATTTTATCTATATTTAACAAATGTCAAATTTTTTAAAATTATAAATTGGATAGTCCTGATTTAAGGATCAAAATCAAATGTGAATAATTCAGAGGTTTAAAATAAACTTATAGATTTGACTTAGTTTGCAAACTTTTATGAAGCTTATTTTATCAAATTTTAATTTCTTCGAAAAATTTCGAAGAAATTTATTATTGGATTTTTTTATAAAATAATTTGCATATTTTAGTAGTAAAGAAAAAATGTTGGCAATTTTTCTAAAAATACTATTTTTTTTATAAAATAATATAAATTTTTTTGTTAAAAGAAATAAAATTTTTTTTTTTCAAATTCCGTCGATTTTTGTTGAGAGAAATGCCAATTTTTGTTGAAAGAAATGCAAATTTTTGTTGAAAGAAAAGCAAATTTTTGTTGAAAATGAATAAAAAATTTGTTGAAAGAAAGGCGAAATTTTCTTTTGGAAATAATTAAGTTTTTTTTGTAAAAAAAATACTTTTTAATTTTCTTAAAAAGGCAAGATTTTTTGTTAAAAGAAATACAAAATTTTTTATTCAAAATTAGATCGTTTTTTGTTGAAAGAAGAGGAACATTTTTTTTGGAAATAATTAAGATTGTTATTAATAACGAATAAGATTTTTTGTTAAAAGTACATTTTTCGTTTCTTAAATACGTAAAATTTTTGTTGAAAAAGAAAAAATTTTTTTTTTTAAAAATGCGTCGATTTTTGTTGAAAGAAATGTAAATTTTTGTTGAAAGACGCAAATTTTTGTTGAAAACAAGTAAAAATTTTGTTGACAAAACATTTTTTTTTAAATACGCAAGATATTCTGTTAAAAGAAATACAAATTTTTTTTTTGAAATATAAGTCGTTTTTTGTTAAAAAAAATGCAAATTTTTGTTGAAAACGGATAAAAATTTTGTTGAAAGGCGATTTTTTTTGGAAATAATTAAGATTTTTTGTTGGAAAAATATTTTTTTTTCACAATTTGCATATTATTTTTTTTTTAATAAAATAAAAATTCCCAATTCAATGTTGAGATTTTTTGTTTCAAGGACCTTACATACAAGCCATAAAAGTACACAAAAATTAACTGTTGTCCTGAGGAGAAAATAACAAAAAAACTACCTTTTTTTCTAGTCCTAAGATGATTTCTTTTCAATCGACACTTCCAAGTAAACGAATCCAACGAACAATATCTCTCCAATACCACAGGGAAGTATACTTGGGCCCATTCTCTACAAAATTTATACATCCCATATTCGAATCTGTCCCAATATCTTTTTTGCTTCACAAGCCGATGATACGATCTGCCTTGTATCTAGTTAAAATCCCCAACATGCTTTCGAAATTCTCCAAACCCAAATCTAAACCCTTCAGAACTGAATTACCACGTGGCGAGTAAAACTCAATAAACGTACATCTACCCAAGTGACTTTTGTTACCCGCCATGAACGATCTCCTCAAATATACCTTAATGGCAGTGCCGTACCACAATACCTGAAATTCGGTATCTAGAACTGAATTTAGACAAACGCTTGACGTCGATCCCATACACAAGACTTAAAAGACAAGAACTATAAAGATGAAACCTACAACTAATTCGAGTTCTAGACAATCGTTCTAAACTTACTATAGACATAAAACTAATTTTATACCTAGTGAAACCAATATGGACTTACGACCAAGAATTCTAGCATCGTACCAAACCTTTTAATTCTCATCCGTTCGTAATTTTGTTATCCACCATGATCCCAAAATCCCTTTTGCTTATGATATTGCTCATCGAAGATTTCCCAAAATCCCCTTGTTCAAAAACTATCCTCCACTTCTTTTCCAAAAAAAACACCCATCAAAGACTGATCGCGTGATTTACTAAAATTCTGAGGCTTAACATATTAGCACACGCTAGCAGGAAAAATTTCGATGGATATTTTACTCCCCATAACCTTTCAAGTTAATTAAAACTACGAGTATTATTAAAATCTACTTCCAAGAATATTTTTCCAATTACTTGTTGGAAGAAGAAAAATAATGTTTATGGCTACAATTACGAAATTTTGTAATTTTCTAATGAAATTATTCGAAAACATCCATGCTAATTGTGCGTAAATTTCCATAAGCTAAATAATAATCCTTTTATAAAAAATTTTTTGGATTTTTTTTTTTTTGAACTCATAAAAAGCACTTATTTTCTAATGAGTGTAAGTAGACATAATCCACGAACACTTCTAATATTGACGACTTGAGCATGCGACTTACTACAATAATAAAATACTAAAATTAATTACACAAAACAAAATTAATGAAGTTATTCTCATGAAATCATATCCAACCACTTCGTATGCATCCTCCAATCCTTAGCATAAGTGAAATGAAATATAAAATATATTTGGACAGGATATCACCACTGTTCGGGAAAATATTAATTTTTGTCATCATAAATGTAAACATGCTCGCCCAATATTGGGCAAGAACTCATTGTACTGTTCAAAGCTTCACGCTATACACCATCTGAAATTTCAAACTCAAAATGGATTATTTCCAATTAAAAAAGTTAGCAAATTTTATGATCGACTTTTAAATAATTACGACTCTTATAATCTCGTATATGCTCGGTTATTGGCGGTAACAAAATAATCGTCAGACTCATAACAGTGGATCCTTTTGAATATTGAAGAAAATTTTTATAGACTTACAACCATACCATACCAAGGAAGCAAATGAAAAATTTCGCAGTGTATCCATAATCCACAGACGACCACGCTGAGTTTTATACAATAATAAAAAATTTTATGCTTAATATTAAATCGTCCTTAATAAAATTATGTATCTTTCATAATAAAGCATAGTACTTTTCTGATATGGTATTCAATATTAAAAAAAAAATTAAAAAAAAAAACGTACAAATAAAAAGGAGCGCATATGTGCACGAAAATATATTTTTTTTCAATAGGAAATTCGCTCTTTTATCGAATATTGTACTTATTTTATTATATTAGCCCCATTTTCCCCTCCCCCTTTATCAAATTCTTATGTTATTATCCTATCGATTTATATGTTGTTCTTTTTATCTAAATCTGATATTTTAATTCCAATAACAATAAAAAAAATCGATGATTTCTATTGTTTCCTATCATAAAAATCAATATTATTTATGCATCCTTAAAAATCAAATAGGCACAATTTAAATTTGATTTAAAGCCACTAAATAATTATTTACTACATAACTATTAATCCTTTGAATAAAAATCAGAACTTTGTTCTTTTATTATAGGTAAATAAATTTTCAGATTTGCAAAAAAAAATTAATAAAAATTTTCATATTGGTTGCTGAATTGTTAAAAATTAAAACTAAAAATTCGAATGCCATAAAATGATTGGTTTTTATGGTTATTAAAAATGTGAATTCATTTGGGTATTTAAAAAAAAATATTTCATGTGTATAGAAATGTAAATTCTTCAGAAGAAAATCACAGCAAGAAAAACTAATAATGGCTATCCGCTTCTTCTTCTTTTTGAGCACTATAACCATGTGTGAGTTTGGGCTTTATTGATAACTTATCTTCACACATCTCAATCCATCGTTTTCTGCTTTCAATTGATAACTCGAATCTTCTTTAAAGTTTCCTCTACTCTATGCAGCCACCTATTTCTCAGTCTGCCTTTACTATAGAACAGATTTCATGGCATTTTATTGTATATTCCCCTTGCCTATTAACATGGCCCACCTATCTGAGCTGACTAATTTTGATTGTTTTCATTATGTCAGCCTCCTTGAAGCGTTCGTTGGTATAGTTTATGATCTAAACACCAACATTGGGCCATCTTTGTCGATTTTTTTTATTGTAAATAAAAAAAATTAATTTTCAACAAAAAAAAAAAAAAATTTATAGCAAAAAATTTTAAAAATAATTATATGAAAGCATATCAAATGCAGTATTAGTATTGAATTAATACCAACAAAATATGTTATATTATCAATATTGACAAAGGGTCCTGTCTGATTGTCTGTCGAGGGGAATATTGTGATATCACTCGGATATCGCTTAGTGGGTGCAAAAATAATCCCTTGGTGCTTAACCATAAGCGTTTGGAAGGATTGACAAGGTACAATCAATCTACAGGTAAGTAAAGGTCCTTGTTAATAGTAAGTGTAAGGACAGACAGGATAAAGCAATGCAAATAACCAACACTTTTTTAACGAAAGCTTGCTCTGTGTTATCTTACCCTATGTGCCAGGATGCCAAAGTCAGGTGACAACCGCTAAAAAAAATTAGGTGTAAGGGATGAATATTAGTACTCTACACTGCGATCTAAATAGTTGGTAGTCTGATGGTGCAATATCAGAAAAATATTTTTGGGGATGGGGTAATATTTCTCAACTAAACTCTGCAAGTTTTCGTGTGGTTTTCCTTGATGCATACGGTTATGAAAGGATATTGGCAAAATATAAACGTTTGCGTTTCAATGAGACACTCTTGCGGTTCCACCAACAATCCAGCAAAACCTTCTCCTGATTCACACCTAGCTTTCAACTCCAGTTACAAAGCAGTACAAAACCGACGCCAAACGTGACAAGATCCCTCACGCGTTCCATATTTTTATCAGTTTTCGCTGTTGAACAAGTGGGGACTGTCGGTCCCCCAAAAATGATTTATTTCGCGAGAAAAACATATGCTTTCTTTTTCCCCATAAACTGTTCTTAAACACATGAAAATTTTTTCCATTAAATTTTTTCATATGCCACCCAAACAGAGTGTTTTAACACAAAACCCAACCTTTTTATGTGATCCAAAGCAGTTGTTTGATATACAATAAGCTTGCGAAGCACTTTATCATAGATATCTGTTGGCTTTCTTGATCTGGGTTCACCTTTCGAAAGAAAATCACCCAAATGAAATTTTATAAAGTATCTTTGCCACGTTTGAGCTGTTACAGCATCCTCTCCAAAAGCATCCTTTCGTAGCGGTTGTCCTTGTAGCCAAACACCTGAAGGAACTGGAAGCCGCATTCTCCACCACCATCCGGAGTATAAGACAGTGGATGACATCGGCAGACCTGTCTTTGGCGGAACATAAGACCTAGGCACTCCTTGTGAGTAGCCGGAAGAAAATGGAGACCATCACCATAAGAGTAGGCGACCACGACATCCGGTCGCTAACCTACTTCCGGTATCTAGGAGTAGTCTTGAATGCCAGACTCAACTACAAAGAGTACATCTCCAGTGTCAGCAGGAAGGCATCAGCAGTACAGGGCGCACTTTCGCGGATAATGCCCAATATCGGAGGCCCCAGGCAAATCCGAAGGCACTGAGTCCGAAGGACTTGCAACTGAGTCCGAAGGCTCCTGCTATACGGAGCACCAGTGTGGGCGAAATCGCTAGAGCTAACAACATACCGCAAGACAATGTCATCAGTCCAGCGGCTCTCAGCGATCAGAGTGGTGTCGGCATACCGAACAGTATCACACGATGCGGTCAACGTCGTGGCATCATGCCCACACATCGACACCCTGGCAGGAGAGCGGGAACGCCAACACCGGAGGAAGAAGGAAGAGCGGCGAAAGGTCCTATGTGAAGAGGAGAGACCCGAGAGTGTTCGCCTCTGGCAAGAGAGATGGGACAACTCGACGAAGGGTCGGTGGAGTCATCGGCTGATCCCAGATGTTACCAAATGGGTCACTCGCTTGCACGGGGAAGTCGGGTATTACATCACCTAACTCTTGACTGGGCATGGATGCTTTCGGGCATACTTACACAGATTCAAGAGAACTGACTCCCCAAACTGTCATCATTGCCGCGTTGTAATCGAAGACGCAGAATACGTGTTCTTCCAGTGCCCCCTCTACGAGGGGACACGGGCAGAACTGGAGAGAAATCTGGACCGTTCCATCAGTCCAGAAAACATAGTGGAGTGCATGCTGAAGAACCAATCGGCTTGGAACAGAATTGCAGAGTACGCGGAATCCATTATCAAGGATCTCCACACAACGTACGAAGAATAGGCCGCGAGGCGTCATAACATCGGGACTGCAGTAGCATCAAATAAGGACGCCCCGGCGAAGTAGTATTTACAAAGAGTGCCGCCGGGGAACCATCGTTCCGGGAGTAAGGTTAGAGGTGCAGGTTAGGTTTTAGCGAGGTAAAAATCCCGCATAACTCGTTTGGCAGGAAAAATTTCCAGGCGAGTACCTTTCGAAGGTTTCCCCCTGTACCTCATTAATCTAAATATAAAAAAAAACATCCTCTCCAAACACTTCACACAAATTTTTTGCTGCCTCTATCACGGTTTGAATTTGTAGTAAGGCGCGACAACGCATATAAGGACCGACAGGACCTAATAACTGTATTTCTTTAGTAATATTTTTTTATACCAAAAACAGTGAATTTTCTTTTTTAAAAAAGCTTTCCTTTCTAAGATTTCTGGTGAAAAGGAATTTTTTTTTTTAAATATTTATTTTACTTTTTTTCATAAATTATTAAACCATGTCGGAAATTTAAAATTATTATATTAAAAATCTATAATGTTAGATCTCTGTTTAAAAAAAAAATCACATTCATTGATATTAAAAAGGATGAAACGTCGCAAAATTTATCCTTTTAAATACAGTTAAAACCATCACAAATTAAAACTAAAGTTTTATTGGTAACACATCACAGTAAATGGTTAGCTAAACAATCATTAAAGTGGACAGGCATTAGTATTTTGGCAAAACATATGTTGTGGGGGTATTCAACAGAGACCACCCTTGTGATATAATATGTACAGTAGAAATTGAAAAAGTCCTTAGCACTCCTTGCGTAATAAAAGAAAACTGGTGGGTGGCCCTTAATCAAAAAGAAATCACTCACTTACTATGTGGTTTTTCTATTTCTACAAGTATGCGATGAAGGGATTGGGGAGGGATGAATTCAACTAACTATTTAATAGCAACTAGATTAGAAAAAGAAATCATACAGAATACGACTCGTGTTCGGGAATATATGAAAAAATCAGTTTTATTGAGGAGGAATTTATGACGAACAATAATCGCCATTAGACGACATTGACGGAAGTGCTCTTTTTCCATTTCACAAGGCATATGAAATGGAATTTATTGAAATAATAACAATGCGCGTAAAATTCAATGAAAAAATCTCTTCATTTTTATTATTTCGACCATAGTGGACATATGAGCCCACTTAATGTAGGGGCGCACACAATATGCGAATACGAATGGATACACACTGTACACCACATTCATTTTAATGTCGAAACCAATCCTGTGGTGATAAAAGGATTTGTAGAGAAAAATTCATTTTGGCCACAATATTCATTCGTCCTCATGTCTATGCAATTATTTTCTAAGCTTAGAATTGCACAATATCAGAAAAGCTCAAAACTATTCAGTTGAGTTTAATTTCGTTATGTTAGGCATTTTTCTATTTAAGCACGAATAAGTCCTTTTTGCAACTATGGATTTTTTTCATAGAGAATATGAACTTTTTAATTAATATCACCAATAAAAAAAAATTATAAAATATTAAGAAAAACTGAGCAATAAAATTAAAAGCAATTTGTTTTGACGGGAAAACTTTTTATAACGAGAAGTTTTTATAACGAGAAACACAACAATTAACGAGTGATTTTTTTAAGCATTCAAGAAAAAAACATTTAAAAAAATACAAAAGTGTATTCTAGACTGTATCGATGTACATTTTAAGGAATAAATAGACCGATGAGCTTATTGTGGTTGAGTTTATTTATTATTCTGTATAGTCAGAAGATTCTTTTACTCCAGAAGTGCTAATAGTAGAAAAATTAGTTTTATTCAATTTTTATTGGTGCATACTACAATCGTGATATATTTTTTTTTATATAATCATTAAAAATTATCCTAATAATAGCGAAACATTACAAATTTCTACAAAGTCCATATTATCCTCAAGGTAGACTGAAGAACTTTTCCATCACAGAACTTCCATTGTTTCTTTAAGCTACATTCCAACTCAAGTCTACTGTGTACTGTATACAAAAACGTCACCATCGATAAACTAGTACTAATATAAAATAATAAAACTCAAAAATTGTTACTTCAAAAATTTTAGAATCTTAAAAGATAATTTTTTGATTAATTTTCTTAGACTGACGTTAAGTGTATCCTTTATTAGCACTTACAGAATAGTACAAACATTTTCATTTGTTATTTATTTAAAATTACTAATCATAGACTAAAATTAGAAAGTTTTTTCGTTCTATTGTAATTTTTCAACAAAAAAAATTTAATTAAGAATTTTAGCAAAAATTTACGCACTACGGATTTTCCCTTTGCATTTTATGTTTAGCTTCAAAAAAGTTGTAACGAGCCGATAGGGAACATTTCTTATTGTTTTTTTAAGGACCACCACAGAAACAGTGGTAGATGAAAATTGCGTTCAAACATTAAAAACTAATGAAAATATGGAAAAAGTGCCTCCAGGACTATTGATCAACCAAGTTTTTTTTATAAAGAAGTCCGAGATAAAACAGAAAAGTCCTTTTTCAAACGGCCATCTTCGTTTTTGTCTCAAAAATTGATTCCTATGGTTCATCAGCCCCTGTATTCACCTGATCTAAGGCAGTGTGACGACCTTCCGTTATTCCCCAAAATCAACAAAATGTTTGAAAGGGTGTTATCGTGAAACTGTTGATAACATTGAAAAGAGTGTAACCGAACAGCCGCTGGCGAGTTCAGTTAAGGTCTTTCATCGCTGCAACAATGAGTGGAAATAACACCTTCTGAGTATTCAATTTTTATTTGAATCAATAAATCAATGCTTGCCATTTTAAGTGATTCATTTGAGATGTCCAATTTTGAACCACTTTCTCAAGGATCTCGACTGGTATCTCGCTAATAACATGTATAATGTTATCTTTTAAGGCAGCAAGTGATGCTGATTTATTGGCATAAATGAGTGACTTCACGTAGCCCCATAAAAAATAGTCTAGAAGCTTCAAATCGTACGATCTAGGCAGCCAACTCGCAGGTCCGAAGCGAGAGATGAATTGCACACCAAACTCATCTCCCAATATGTCCATTGTTTCATGTGCTGTGTGGCATGTAGAGCCATTTTGTTCAAACCACATGTTGACCAGACATTCTGTGTTAAGAAAATTTTGAGATCATCGAGCGATAGAGGGCGTTGTTGACCGTAACATTGCGATAGTGGGAGCCATTTTTAACCGGGCCATAAACCCCCACCATTTTTCAGGATGCAATAGCAGATCTTGTCTTGCCTGTGGTTGTTCATCAAACCAAACGTGACAATTTTGCTCATACACATACCCATTCAAGCAGAAATAAGCTTCATCGCTGAACGCAATTTTTTGGTAAAAAAAAAGATTTTTCTAAAGTTTTTCTTGGTAAAAAAAAACGTTTTTTCCTCAAGTTTATAAACTTTCAGACCAACTTTGCGTAAAATCTTCCACATACTCGAGTAACATAATCCCAATTGCTGTGAACGGTGACGCATGTACAAATCGCATGTTTGCACCAGCACTGGACGGGTTGGTGGTTTGATATTCAATAACGTCAAATTGCTATGAAATTTTGTCAATATGCCTTCAATTGCTTGCTCAATGGAGCGATTATGATGACCATAAAATGTTAGAAGTGCGCGAAACATATTTTTCACAGAGCACGAATTTTTATAATAAAACTTAATTATTTGTTAGCATTGTTCACGTATAAGTTTTTTATAATAAAATGCCAATGCTAATTGAACACTTTTTACTTGAATAAGCATCATGTGTCATGCGTGATCGCTCGAAAATAAAAACATCAAAAACGAAACAGCAAAAAAAAATCACTCGATAGTTTCTACTTGACAAACGTTATGTGTCACGAGTGATCTGTCAAAATAACCTGTCAAATTAATTGCAAAACATAAAATAAATATACCAAACCAAATAAAATTGTTGCAAAAAAAGTCAGTCTGATTACTTTTCTGTCACACCCTCTGTACGAGCACATAATTTTTTAAAAATATTGAGTAGAATTTCCTATGATTTGATATAAAACACACGCTTTTGAACATTTGCGGCATGTAAGCTTGCTCTGAAGACTCAAGAATGTTACCTTTTTGAGTACACCATTATTTGCAAACCATGGCACGTATACGATATTGAGACTTGGAAGCATTAACGATGGTGTTCCTTAAGTATTTTCGCTCCCATCTTTTGCAATCTCGTCATGTATGGCCTGAACGTGAAGGTAAGTTGGAATTATAAGTGCACTTCACAACGTATCTAAGGCCAACGAAGTGCCATGGGTGTTTTAGGGCTATGACTTATAAGTCCTCCCCAACACCTTCTCTCTGCTTGATGGGGTTGGTGAGGACTCATGATCTTATTCATGCTTGTTTTGATACTAACTCATGGGAATGATCAGTAGTGTTTTTTATATATTTTTTTAATCTTTTCTAAGTTCCCATAGCAATTTAAATTCTATCCATTATTTTTTGTGTTTTTAGTTTTTTCCATCTGTCCACTTTTTTATCTCTTGAAAAATTGGCACATCAATTGAGCCCAAGTAACAGAAACCGGCATGATTCGAATATTTTGTTTTTTTTTGGGTACGAAGGATATAAGGACATTTTTCTGAATACCTCCCCCATCCTCTCCACTCTCCACAATTAATCCCGGAATACTAGCCAAGAAGCAAAACAGCTTCTACGTCACTCTTTTGATAGTCATATTTTCGTACAAGACTCATCCCTTTTGTACTTAACGTCCTCAACAACCAATTTTATCTCATTACCCACTTGATTATACAGAAAACTATAAAATTGTGACAGGTCGCCATTTTAATAACGGTCTTTTCTGACAGTTTTTATTTAGAATTTGTAAGATGAAAAATTGGCAGATTTTTTATTTATGGGAAATTCGGTGGAAAACTACCTTCTCGAAAATGTACTGAGTAACATTCTACTAAGTGTTTGAAGAGAAAAGCTTTCAATCTCCTTTTTTAAATCTTAAACGCAGTACAATTTCAGAACATATGAAAATATAATATTTTGGACTTTTAATTAGAAAAAGATGTCACTAGAACTACACCAAATAATAAACAGTATTAAAACCCATTTAGACTTATGAACAGAAACTTTTAAGGACTACCAGGGCTTCAAATTTTTATTTAATACAACTTTTTTAATTTATAAAATTAATTATGGTAATTTTTAAATTCAAAATAATATTATCCAGGGTGATTTCAATGTCAGCTACATATGTAAATTATGTACAGGGTATTCTCTGGAAAAAGCTTTAAAAGTTTGACAGGCCACCATTTTGATAACGTTCTTTTTTAACAGTTTTTATTTAGAATTTGTAAAATGTGAAATTGAAAGATTTCTTATTCAATAAATCAATACATTTTAATTGCGGTAATAATAAGAAAATTATGGAAAATTTTCAGTTAAGATTTTAACTAAAAATAAGAGTAACTACGAAGGTCATTCAACAAGTACTTAGCCTCACCGCCCGATAGAACTGCTGTTACAAAAGAAATCAACCATCGTGCAGTACATTATTTTAGTTTCAGTCGATTCCCTTTATTAGTTTTGTTTTGAGAGCCTTTGAAAGCGAGCGTGTCGGTCGGTTGCACAAAAACGGAAAAAGAACAATATCGTTCGGTGATTAGATTCTTGTTTTTGGAAGGAAAAACGCGCAGCAAAATCAAAGATCGCTTGGATGCTGTGTATGGTGACTCTTCTCCTTCGATGGCGACCGTCAAGAATTGGTTCAACGAGTTTGTTCGTGGCCGCACGTCGGTTTTTGATGAGCCACGCCCAGGTGCCTCGAAAACGGCTGCTACGGAGGAAAACGTTAAAAAAGTCCACTAACTCGTGTTGGCAGACCGTCGATTGAAGGTTCACGAGATAGCTGAGACTGTGGGCATCGCAGTAGGAACGGTGCATCATATTCTACACGAAGAACTGGGCATGAGAAAGCTGTCGGCGCGATGGGTGCCGCGTTTGCTCATACCGGAAAACAAGCGCAACCGTGAGACCACATCGGCGACGTGTTTGGCGCTGTTTCAGCGCAATCCAGCGGAGTTCTTACGTCGTTTCGTGACCGTCGACGAAACATGGATTCACTGGTACACACCAGAGACCAACGAACAGTCGAAACAGTGGACTTTACCCGGCGAACGTGCTCCGAAGAAGGCGAAGACTTTTCGATCGGCCGGAAAGGTGATGGCCACCGTTTTCTGGGATTCACAAGCTATGATCCACATCGATTACCTCGAGAAGCGTAAAACAATCACGGGGCGCTACTATGCTGACTTATTGGGCCGATTTGACGTCGAATTGAAGAAAAAGCGGCCCCGCTTTGCGAAGAAAAAAGTGCTGTTCCACCACGACAACGCACCGGCTCACACCTCCGCCGTCGCCATGGCCAAATTGGTCGAATTGCGCTACGAATTGCTGCCCCATCCACCGTACTCTCCAGATTTGCTCCCCTGTGACTACTTTTTGTTTCCGAACCTGAAAAAATCACTCGCCGGGAATAGATTTGGGTCGAATGACGAGGTCATCGTCGCCACGGAGGCCTATTTTGCTTCCCTCGAGAAAATGTATTTTTTGGATGGATTAAAAAAGTTAGAGCATCGCTGGGCCAAGTTTATCGAGCTTGAAGGAGATTATGTGGAAAAATAAATTGCCACCTTTCCAAAATTTTCGTTTTTCTTTTGTAGGCTAAGTACTTGTTGAATAACCCTCGTATTTACCATATGGTTCAAAAATTTGAGGTTATGAACAACTGTATCCTTATATCCATCAGCGTTAATTTAACACCATTTTCTGGACCCCAGAATTAGTTTAAATGTATTCACAAAAATTTGCATCTATTACCATTCAATAAAAAAACTGTTGACAAAACAGATTCTTCCGTAAAACCCATCTGCGCTGCCAGGAGGATGCCAACAAGATAATTCTGATTTTCATGAAAATTCATTTGATTTATAAAACAAATTTTGATTTAAATGATTTTGTTAATAAGTAAAACAGCTAATTATGGGCAAATGAGTATTCATAAATACTTTTTATCCTGGAAAAGGGATAGTGTCGCCTACTTTTGAAGATAGAAATGGAAACATTTTTACTGTTACTGCCACCGGAGAACTTTTTGACATCTGATTCGTATGCTTTTAACAGAATGATGTCATATCGCCTATAGTCTAGTAAACCATGGAAAAATCTACATTTTCCATAACAAAAAGGTTCCATATTCATTCTTTGTCTCATTAGCTGTGTCTCGTTTGGACCAATTTTACTACAGCGCTGTAGTTCGCAGTAGACTCTCAATAAAATGAACATATCACTTACAGCAGTAAAATACAATCTCACAATAGTCACCAACAATGCTGAGTTTATTCACACATAAACAATAAAAAGTGAGTTTACGCACACATAAACAATAAAAACAAAAATATGACATTTCAACATAACCAACGAACCCGCAAATCTATCTATTTTCACTGTAGCAACTACAATCCACCTACCGTACATTGTATGCGTAACTCCAGCTGAAAATTACTACTCTGTTCGAGGTAAACTAGATGATGACAGATACACAACTAGTTTAGTAGCAAAATTGGTCCAAACGAATACAGCTAATATCATTCTTTTATACAAATAACAATTATTAAATAATTTAAAAAAAAAACAAATATTTTGAGTAACCTTTTTAATGAGAAAATAGTTAATTATATTTAAGGTCAACCAAAAATATCTCTCTTTCAGATATTATATTTTAATTTGATTATATCTTTAGTGCATGTCAAATTTGATCTAAATTGACATTTGTTACCAAAAGGAAAGGTAACCCTTGTCAAAATGCAGTCATTCCCATCTTATCTGAAATAGCAAATATTTCGTATAAATAAAAGAATTACTTTCAAGATGTCATAGTAAAAGATAATATTTCAGAGATGGTAAAAATAAGAATAGAAACTAAACGAATCGTCAAATAGTCGAAATTGAATAAACTCAGTCAAAATAGTATTGATGATAAGAGCGAGTCTTCTTTCTATTCTTCAAAATAATATCGATATTTGCGAATTTCACTTATCGTCCTAGTAAAAATTGCTTATCAACTTTTCATCAGTTTTTGTTGACATTTTCTTAAGAAAAGAAATAACCACAAAAGAAAAACTGCTCAAAACATCTTCCACGAATGTGGAAATTGTTCCGTTTCCGTTTTGTTCTTGCGTCTCACGAAGTACAAGTCCTCGTAATCAACTCGACATCATCGTCATTATCGTATGTGAGTAGCACCGAAGCAATTCGAAAGCGCCATAATGTCTACGACATGATACCACTATGACCCCAAACCAATAGTCATCCCTCCCCGTATACGATGAATTTTTCAGGCAATTTTATGACATTTTTTCACCCATTTTTCTATTATTTTTTGTTGGGATTTTTTTTTTTTTTTTTGGGTTGAATTTTTATTTTTTTCTCGACCAACTAACTTAAAATGAATTTGTTTATTATTGGCAGAGAAAGTTTTTGGGAAAAGTTTTCCAAACACAACAACAAACTGAACACGAAATAAATTTTCCGAAATATTCGGAATTTGATCACATCAAGCAAACACTAATTTTTATTCTTTTCAAGAACAAAACGCCAAGTTTAATTTGTTATTCACTATCCACTCAAGAGATACTATATTAGTTTTGGGAAAAAGTAAACAATTTTTTAGGAAAACACATTAATTGGATTCCTTATTCCAATTCTGCCTAGAATCATTATAGATCCTTCCGTTTGGAAATTATTTTCAACAAGTCTATTCAAATTCTTTGCCCTACGGACAAGCTTATTTATAATACCTGTTCGCAAAATCAGCCTTAAAAATGAGGGAATAGTAGTATAGGAGTAAATAAAGTTATTTTAAAAAAGAGCCTTATCTCTTCTAAATACTATGACTTTGTTCGGGCTCAATATACCTTTGTTCACTCAAAAGGGCTCAATATGCCTTAGATCAGCGAAAAACCGATTTTTAACTCTCAAGCGAGTATGCAAACCTATACTGATTTTAACAATAAAAAAATTCTTTAAATTTGATTAATTGCTTGAAGCTAATAAAAATTTTACCCTATTACTAATTAAAGGGATCCTAGCTAACTAATACGACTCATCCTAATGTTATAACAGTTCCATCTGATGTCTCATAAGGTAGTCTTCTGGGCCCAGTGTTTTGTATTCTTTTTATAAATTATATTGTTCAGCTGGTTTATTCTTTTAAGAATTTAATTAACACCGATTATTTTATTTTTAGCTTGCTTCAGTAGCACTGGAGGTTAACCCAAAAAAGTTTGAGGTTATGACATTCTTTAAAAGCGTCAATGTACAGGGTGCGTTTTATGTTCCAGGTCGAAGTTTTTTTTCCAATAACTTTTAAATAAAATATAATTTTATAATTTATATTTCATAAATTTATTATATGACCTTTAGCATTATTTATAAAATATGATGTCAGTAAAATGCCCGCCTCTGGCCGCAGAGCAAGGCGACCTCTTTTAAGCACATTTTTCATAATATTTTCGCAGACTTCTGGTGTTATTTCAACAATTTCGTTTCAAATGTTATTTTTAAACATCGAGGTTATTATCGGTTTCATAATGTATACATTTTCGTTCAAGTAACCCCATATGAAAAAATCGGGAGGATTAAAATCGTGGAGATCGTGGGGGCCAGTCGATATCATCACATTTTGACATTATTCGGCCGGGAAAAATTTCTCCCAAAATTTGCATCGTAGCACAAGGTGAGTATGATGTGGTATCGTTTTTGTAGCCAACATGTCCCAATAGCGGTCACCAGTAACTGTTACAGCATTGCCTCCAGCATCCTCAAAGAAATATGGCTCAATGACGCCGCCGGCCAAAATGCGGCATCATACAGTTACTCTACGAGGGTGTAGTGGTCTTTGGTGTATCAGTTGAGGGGTTTTAGTGCCCCAATTCTTGTGCACCCGTTTATACGGGTAGAAAAGTAAATCTTGTTTTGGCAAACATAATGGAGACATCCCCAATTCTTGTGCACAGTGTCGATGAGAGGTACCCGGACATTCAGTAACACTCTGCCTCACTGCATCAAATTTTTTCAGGTGTACGTTACCTTAATTATCGCCCAATCTTTGCTTTATCTCCCAGTATATGCATATTTATAAAATTATTCATTACACGCTGAATGGTTGACTTACTCGGCATATGATTAACACAAAAAAAAGTCACGTAATTTTCTTCGCGTATTCACAATTGAACAACTATTTAAATAAACACATTGTAGCGGCGGTTAAATGCTTCATACTAAATTATTAACAACCACACGTTACGACTGTCAAACACTAATAGACAAATGTCATCAAAACTAAAATGGCGGCCAAACAAAATCGCCGTTGAATATAAAAGTGACGCCGTTTTTATATTTAAAATTGATTTTGGGAATATGGCACCTCAACTGTACTATTTCAAAAAATCATTAAAAAAAATTACAGAAACTTTTACAGTCACACTCGCATCTTAAAGCCTGTAAATATTGATACTTCCAACCAATGATTGATTGGTTAGTTAATTTTTTGTTCTTACTCTGGGTAAATGTTTCTCTGATTTTGGTGTAGAAAGTGAGCCACTGTATTAAAATTTTAAGGTCTATTAAATTGTTTAATCTTGAATGATCCAGTCTAGATTTGTTGATTGAAAAAATTTCTGCCACTTTGACAATCACAGCATAATTTTAGCGTTCTTACTAACGTGGGAGCGCTTCAGAATCTCATTATTAAACTGGCTGTGGTATCATCTATCCTCATATAGGAGGCCAACAATTTTCCGGAGAATTCTCCTCTAGAACGTAACTAAAAGCTCGCAATAGTTTTTATTGGAAATCCAAGGTTTCGAAGACTAAGGGTCTTATATAGACCAAGGGTCTACAACCGATGGTGATCTTCTATAATGCCTACACCCTAACCTGTGATCCCAACTAGTCGACTTTACTAACACTACACACATCCCTTGAGTCCAACGCCAAATGCCAGTGCCCACTCCGTAGAAATAGGGGTCTCGCTAACTCCTAAAGTATACAATTTCTCTAAGTTTGAAGTGATCACGCATTCGAATTTCCAAAGTAACTTCTATCAGATTCCAAGACTCGCACACTCAAAGCACTGCTACACTTTTTGTTTAATGCATCCAGCACTTATCCCAGGAAAGGTGATTATGAATTGCAGTTGGATTAACTTCTACCAACATCTGTCGTTTTTATTACAGACCTCACTCTCCTAAATGTTCTATATGGCAAAAATATCAAAAGCAACATCGAAGGCCAAGGCTCCGCTGCAATAAATCCTTGAATATTTTTTCAAAGCCAATCCTCCTGGTGAAACTCCAGTAGACTCCTTGAAATTGTTTAGCCGCCCCCAGTTTCACACAACCCTCCAATACCGACTTCTAAAAGGCGATTTGGTAAATTCTAATATTTGTACGACATACAAATATGGGCGGAGTACGTCCAGTTAGTGTTTTTGCAGCTTCAACCATTTGGGGACGATGATTTTTGTAAACGATATGCCTTCAACTAAACTCCACCATTCTCAAATTGTTGCACAGTGAAAACTTTCTCATCCGCAAAAGTTTCTCCACAAAGTGTCATCATTACAGCTTCTTGTAATGCGTTCATCGATCGATTGGACACATTGATCCTATTCTAAGGCCCTCACACTAAGAAATGAATCAATATTTTTTAAAGAGAATTTTACTATCGATATTTTACAATTAAAATAATTACACTTCAATTAAAATATCCTGGATATCTAATATCAGATCCCGAGCTTATCATTTGCTTCAGAAGCTTTGATTTTTTGGTTAGAATTTTCTAGTCAGTTTGTTCCGATCGACTAAAATAGGTTATGTTCCCCTTTTAGGTTATCCACTACAATCTTTGACTCCAGACTGAAGAACAATATTACGAGGGTCGTTCAATAAATCCTTAGAAAAAGATGGAAAAAAACTGTTTTTTTCCAAAATTTTATCCCGTCCAAAAAGTAGGATTTCGGAAGTTCTGCAAAATACTCATCCGTTTGAGCAATGACGTCCTCGTTGGAAGTGAACCGTCGTCCGCCAAGCCATTTCTTCAGATTGGGAAAAAGAAAATAGTCACTCGGGGCCAAATCTGGTGAATAAGCGGGATGCTGCAACAATTCCATTCTCAATTCCACAATTTTGGCTATGGAAACAGCGCAGGTGTGCACACGCGCATTGTCCTGATGCAAGAGGATTTTTTTCTTCTTCAGATGGGGGCATTTCTCTTTGATTTCCTCGCTTAACCGTTGCAATAACGACGCGTAATACGCTCCTGTTATTGTTTTCCCTTTTTCCAAGTAGTCGCCCTGCGAATCCCAAAAGACCGTGGCCATCACCTTGCCGGCCGATGGCACAGTTTTTGCCTTCTTCGGAGCCCGTTCACCCTTGAAAATCCACTGTGATGACTGTCTCTTCGTTTCTGGAGTGTAGTAGTGTATCCAGGTTTCGTCCACAGTGACATATCGACGAAGAAATTCAGCAGGATTGCGATGAAAGAGTGCCAACATAGTTTCAGAGTCCACTACACGATTGCGCTTATTCTCCTCTGAGAGCAAACGCGGCACCCATCTTGCCGAAATTTTTTCACAGACAATTTTTCATGCAAAATTGAAGCGACTGTACCTTGTGATATGCCCGTGGCCTCAACTAATTTGCGCACTTTAATTCGCCGATTGTTCAAAATCAGATCGTGGATTTTGTCGATGATTTCAGGAGTAGACACCTCAACTGGGCGTCCTGAACGATGTTCATCTTTTGTGGATGAACGGCCACGTTAAAATTCATTCACCCAATTGTAAACCGTCGCAAACACAGGTGCAGATGTGCCATGAACTGCATCAACTCGGCCCTAAACTCGGTTTTTTCCAATGTTATGCACAAATAAATGTCGTTAACTTTAATCGACGATAGAAATTGACCTACGCTATGGATCGAGCTGAAATTTTGACAGCTTTCCTGTCGATAATGCTACTTATAAAAAAATCTTTACTGACACTACGAGCGCAATTTCTCGGATTTTCTAAGGACTTATTGAACGACCCTCGTACTCTTTCGAAGCTACATTTTTATGTAACTAGTGCAGCTTGCTTAGACAAAATGCATAGTGTACATCTCGCATAGTGCATGCCACCCCCATATTAGTGCTAAAGGAAATCTAGAACTCCCCACCATCCCAAAAATCATTCATTCCTACCTTAATCAGTGCTTGAATGAAAAATCATATTTTATTTTCCCGTGTAAACTTTACTAGCATTTCTAAAACAAGTCGCTCGTAATTTATAAGCTCCTTAAATTATTTTATTTATACACAAAATAGGTGCAATAATCACCTTCCATTTAAAAGTCATACGATTTAATCTCAACTCATTTCTGTTTTTAGGTTTCTTATATCCTCGTTCAAGAGCCTAAATTTTCTTGCACAATGCGAACGAGTACACGTTTACTTACCTTCCTCTTATCACAAACGACCGAAAATAAATATTTTTACAACCCTTAAGATAACACGTAACAGTCTCCTATATGAGAAATTTGCTGTGTAGTTTTTTTTTTCTTTGGCATTTTCTAAACATTTTTTAGTTTTTCAAATTACATTTTCGTTTGTTTCTTATGAAAATTATCTATACTAGCGACAGCAATTGTTTATTTTTATTTTTATCGCGTTTTTTTTTAATCAGATTTATATTCGTATAAGGAATGTCTTCAGGGTGTGTTTGCGTGTCTTCTATACAAGACAATGTCTTGTATAGAAGAAGCAGATTTACGTTGACTGTAATAAAAATAATTATTATTACTGTTGGGGTATTCATTTCGTTTCTGTTTTCACGTTTGTGTGCTTGGCCTTCAAGGATATTACCCTACAAGTTATAATCGTGTAACTTTGTGTAGAGAGCTGACGACAACACTTCATATTGACCCAAGATTCTACCACGAACAGGTACAGGGATACTAGGAACAACGATGAGGAATATATCTTCCCGACACTATTTCTCTAGGTGGGGGTGTATAGAATAGCAACAAGAGTGGACTATAAGGTTAGCTACTATTTAGAGTGAAACTAAAGAAGTTTACTGTGAAGAATAATGATTACCCCGACCTGTGCATATGCATGACTTACTGCAAGGTTGTAAGCTTGAACCATATTCGACAGCTAACAAGACAGCATCCTTTCGCTATATAATCAGAAAACCATAGTGGTAAGAGTCCTGTTTCTTTTCGAACTTGTCTTTCTCAAGAATTATCTCCGAGTTCGAAGTTTTTATCGTCGCGTTCAACTTTGAACTAATTCATGTTCACTAGTTCCAACCATAAAATTGCCCTTAAGAAATCTACTCTATGGTCTAATTATATGCACTCGTCCCTGTCGGGAGTGCACTTGTATGTATTCAACTATAAAAACAAGTGGTTAATAGCCACTTTTAACTTTTCTTACAAATAACACCGTGCGTGAATTCACGATCGTAATAAGAAAGAAAGTCAGTCACACACTTTCGATAATTTAATAATTATTACTTGACATTTTTTAACATCCGTTGAAAAATGGTTTGTCACAAAAAAGGGATTGTATACTGGAAAAATTCTTGTAATTTGTTTTTGTGTGTAATAAAAATGTCACTATAAAAAAAATACTATTGTACAAAAAGTTGTAAAACTCCAAAGGGACATTGTTAACTTGAGATTTATTAAAATCTTAGAATTTTTAAATTGTAGTAAAAAATTAAAATTTAAAATAAAAACAATTTGGTGTCCAGAAAAATTTGGGACAAAATCAATTACTGCTCATGAATTCAAAACTGATTAAACTTTCTCTTAATTTCATAAATTTTTTTAAAAAAATTTTGGTAAAAAATAAAAATTATTTGAATGTCACAAAATGCCTAAAAAAAATTGGGACAAACTCTCAAAATTTATCAATATCGAATTACTTTTAATTAAAATTTTATAAGTTAAATAATTTTGAAAATGGAGAATATTTTTATATATTTTGGAAAAATAAAAATTTTAAATAAAAAGATTTTGTTTTGGGACAAACCCATTTCGAGCAAATCAATTAAAGTTCTTGCAATTTTTATTGATATTTTGGAATTTAATAAATTTTGAAATTAATTTTACACGTAAAAAAATAATTAATGAAAATTTCCATTAGTAAATGTTTTGGTAACAAAATAACTCTCAAATAGAGCAACGTGGATAGTAAGCGTGATTGGGACCCGCTAAATTTGGGTAAATCAATCGAAAGGCAGTCGACTTATAATAAAATTTTGTAATTTTATTAATTTATAAAAATAGTAAAAATTAGAAAATTTAATTTGGAGTCTGGAAAAAGAATAGCCAAGTTTTGGTTAGTAATAAATTTTGAAACGATGGTAATTCAGTAAGAAAATGTGATTGAGATAAATTTCCATTCACTCAAAAAATCGAAATGCCATCGCTTTTTAACAAAATTTTCGAATATTAAAAATGCTATATAAAATTCTGAAGAGTGGAAATTTAGTTTCGAGTATCAAAAATTTAAAAAAAAAATTAACTTGTGACGAGTAACGAATTTTGTTGGGACAAACCCACTTCATGCAAATAAATTGAAGTTCTTCTAATTTTTATTGACATTTTGAAATTAAATTAATTTTACAAGTAAATAAATAATTAATGAAAATTTCCATTAGTAATTTTTTTGTAACAAAATAACTCTCCAATAGAGCCGATTGGCTAATAAGCGTGATTGGTACACGCTGAATTTGTTTAAATCAATCGAAAGGCAGTCGACTTATAATAAATTTTTGTAGTTTTATTAATTTATAAAAATATTAAAAAATAGAAAATTTAATTTGGAGTCTGAAAAAAGAAAAGTCAAGTTTTGGCTAGTAGTAAATTTTGAAACGATAGTTCAACTGACTAAATTTCAGTAAGAAAATGTGGTTGGGACAAATTCCGTTTGCTCGAAAAATTTAAATGCCAAAACAATTTGATAAGAAAATATGTTTGGGACATAATCATTAAAATTATGAAATCCTACAAATCTAAAAAAAACTAGTAAAAACCAAAACTTTTTATTTAGAGTATTACAGAAAAAAAATTTGCCGAGCAATAAACTTTGAAACGAAAACGATTAGTCAGAAAATGTGATTGGGACACACTCAATTTTTTCTGAAAAATCGAAATATCGGCAGTTTTATTACAAATGTTGCTGATGTTGAAAATTTATGAAAATAGTGCCAAATTTAAATTGAGTTTAAAATCTTAAAAAAGTAGCCAATTTTTTGGCGAATAATAAACTTTGAAACGAGAACCATTCAATAAGAACATACGATTGGGACATGCTCACTTAAATTTGCAAATCTTACAGATGTATTAAAAAATTTGCAAACTCATAAATTTAAAGAAACTAAAATTTTTATTTTAAATATCACAGAAAAAATTTATTTCTCGCGAGTAATAAACTTTGATAAGTAAACGATTAGTAAGAAAATGTGATTGGGACACATTCAATTCGCTCTAAAAAATCAAAATATCGTCAGTTTTTATGCAATTTTTGTGATTTTAAATATATATAAAAATAGTGCAAAATTAAAACTAAATTTAAAATCTTAAAAATCTATTCAAGTTTTGGCGAGTAATAAACTTTGAAACGAGAACCATTCAATAAGAGTATATGATTGGGACATGCTCACTTAAATTTACAAATCTTACAAATTTATCAAAAATTTTGCAAACCTAAAAATTTATAAGAAAAATAAAGACTGAACATTTTTATTTAGATTATCACCGATAAAAAATAATTTTTGGCAAATAATAAACTTTGAAAAGTAAACGATTAGTAAGAAAATGTGATTGGGACATAATCAATTCGCTCTAAAAAATCGAAATATCGTCGGTTTTTATGCAAATTTTCGGATTTTCAATACTTAAAAAAATAGGGCAAAATTAAAATTAGTCAATTTTTGAAAGCAAAATGATAAGTAAGAAAATGTGATTGGGATACACTCAATTTGCTCTAATAAAAATCGAAATATCGTCATTTTTTATGCAGATTTTGAAAATTTATAAAAATAGTGCCAAGTTAAAATTGAGTTTGAAATCTTAAAAAAGTAGCCAATTTTTGGCGAGCAATAAACATTGAAATGGGAACCGTTCAATAAGAATATATGATTGGGACATGCTTACTTAAATTTACAAATTTATTAAAAATTTTGCAAACTTATATATTTATAAGAAAAGTTAAAAATGAAAATTTTTATTTAGAGTGTCACAGAAAAACAAATTTTGGCGAGTAATAAACTTTAGAGGGAAAGCGATTAGTAAGAAAATGTGATTGGGACACACTCAATTTGCTCAAAAAAAATCAAATTATCGTCGTTTTTTATGCAAATTTTGTAACTTTGAAGATGTGAAAATGTTTTAATTTTACGCTGCCTAAAATTATTCACATTATATTTACTCTATCATAATTTATAATAAATATTTTTTCAAAAAGATATTCAAGTTTTCGCAGAAGTATTTAAGAGCTGCTGGTAGACTTCGATGAAATTCTAGTTAATCTTGTTAGCATTACGAAGTAAAGTACACAAATACATCAAATGCTCAGATAATCCTCAGAAATGAATAAGTTAATCATACTCAAAACTAATGTGGGTAGAAATTATCCTAAGTACCTCTTTGAACAGCTACTTATACCTTGGGGATTCTGTTCAAGGTGAACGAACACTACCACCGTTCGCATTTGCCCGCCGAAAATTCCTTTAATGATCAAATTAATTTCTTTTGAAGGAAAATTTTGAATATATTTTGCTAAGTAAAGAAATTTTCATAAAAAAAAAAAACGTTCACTTGGAAAATATATTTTTTCTTCCTTTTCTTTATATTAGCAGAAATTGTACAAATATTAAACGCTGTCTGCTTACTGCTTAAGATTTTTTGCTCAGCAAAAAAAAAGGAACAAGAAAAAATTCGGCACTTGTCCCAAGCGGGTATCGCCCGCAAAGCATACAAGTTATTACTGCCAATCAAAAGTTTAATTTAGTGCCAGGATGAATAGCGTTTTACAGACAATTGCCCTTTTGAGTGTACGGTTAAACAGTCCATCCCACTCTTTGCATTATTCTTTATGTAAAATATATTATGTGGAGCAGTTTTTTTTTTTTAAAGAAAACTGATGCAGATAAATAAATCCACAAAGTGTGGCCACCAAGGAATTTTAATAAAACAGCGCCAAACTAAAATTCTACCAAATTCGATTCACTACCAACAAAATATATTTCCTAGCCAACAAAACAAACATTTTTTTTACGTATTTTTCAAGTTGCTCAATTGTCCTTTTTGGTTTTAATTTTTTATTTTTTCAACGAATTCATTAAAAATTTATTACTTTTCTCTTTGAAAAAATTTACAGCAGAAAAATAAACAGAAACTCTACATTAAGACAGGATTTCCTGTTTTAAATATACCGATTTAAATCGTTTCTTCTACAATTTAAGTGGAAAAAATCTTTATTTTATTCTTTATTATCTATGGAAATAGAAAAAGAAATTTGAAATTTTAACTTTAATTTAATATTTTATACATTTTGGAGTTATTACTTAAATAATTATTTTTTGTATCCTCGATAAATATTTTTGAATAAAAATAATTATTAAGAAAGGGATGTGTGCCCTGAATAAAATTTTGTTGCTTAGTCGTAGTCAGTTGCTAATTTAAAGAGTCACAAATTAGAATAGTTTAATACAGATAAAAGGTAATCAATAAATATAAAGATTGCAGCAGCAAATATGAAGATTGTACGAGTAATAGAAAATATGAAGACTGAAGCAGCAAAGATTAATATCAACAGCAGTTTTAACAGCATATATGTGGAATTTGTAGCAGTAAATATGAAAACTACAGCAGCAAAGATGTTTAATTTAGCACCAAAAATTTTAGCAGAAAGTATCTATAAACTGTAACACCACCAAATATGAAAACTGCAACAGCAAAAATGAAAATTGTAGCAGCAAAAATGAAAATGCAGCAGCAATTATAAGCACTGCACTAGCAAATATAAAGAGACGAAGATTACAGCAGCAACGATGAACATTATAAAAGGAAAAATATTTAAAAAATTCGAGCAGCAAATACACATATGAAGACTACATTATTTAATATTGTACAAATAAGGCAGTATCAAAGATGAAGATTGTAGCAGCAAATATGAATACCATGATCATGAGTAATCAAAAATTACTTTAAAAAAAAATCGTGATATGAAAATTACCGTAGAACAGCAAAAAAATGCACTAAAAATATTATTTAAAATGCAACAACAAAAAATCATGTGATATTCACTCAGAAAATACATACAAATTGTACTTAGCAAATAATAAGAGAAGCTAATGAGTTGTCGTACGTCAAATTCTAGCATAAAAGACCAAATCTGCAGCAGCAAAAATCAGGAGATTCTTCAAAAGAAGTTTTTAAAAAAAATTTAGAAGGACACATCAGCAAACACAAGAATATGATCAGCCAACAGGCACAGGTCAAGCTAAAACAAAAGAAAGTACTCCGGATCAAATTACAGATGAAGATACTCCAGATCAGATTGCAGCAGTTAAGATAAAAGTTACAACTGCAAAAAAATTCATATGAAATCATGCAAATATTATATAATTGATCAGGTTATGTCAGCAACAGCAAAAACTCTTACGGTTAAGATCAGGGAATCTTATAAAAAAATTTCCAGAAATAATAATCAAAAAAGGTCAGCGCAAAAAGAATTCGAAGAAAGTTGCGCTGATCAGTATTTAGCAGCGAAAATCAGGAGAAAATACTGCTGAGAGAAGAACAGGCAGCGGAAATATTTTCTTAGCAGCGAAATTATTGAAAACTACGAGCAATAGAAAAAATTCAAATTACTCATACAGAAGCTGATGTCACTTAAGGAAGACATCGAACACCATCTAGTGAGAAAAACAGCAGTGGTGACTTTGTTCGAAATCGCAACCTAGCGGCAATTGATAGTAACACGAGGTGAACTAAGCTAATTCGATAATAGGAGGAGATAGGCAAGCATAATAAGGTGTGCGACAGTGATTCAAAGTCATCAAGCGGCTTAGCGGGTATCTTGTGGTATGCAGATACTTATTCTTATAGAATTAGATTGATAGTTGCACTACCAATGGTGGGTTAATTATTGCGGGTATTAATTTTTGCTTTTTGATCATTTAAAATTTTTACTTTCTTTAAGTTTTTTTTTTGTTTCTTATTTCTTTGGCAATTTACTCTTTATATTTTTTTATTAAATTTTAGGATTATTACTTCTGAAGGACATTTGGCTATAGAAATGTGCTATGACTGCTTTTGTACCATATTTAAACTAACAACATATTATGTGATAAGCCTACACCAAAAAAATTATTATAAGAACTTTTATAAAAATAAAATTAATAATATTTTTTTGCATAATCTTTTTAAGATGAACTATATAAGCTCACATGGAAATAAAACGAATACAATTTTAATATTTAAAAAAAATCAACCTTAGGCATATTTTATTAAAATTCCAATATCTACAATAATAATCTTAGGATTGGTTGAAAATGAATGAAATTTGGGAGAATTTCTCTATTTAAATCTTGCATATATTGAAGGATACATAAAATATTTCAAATATCAAAACCTGAAATACATAATCATGAATAGTAAATATACTTAAAAGATTTAATTTAATCCTTTGAATACGAGTAGATTCATATCAGATCGATCCGACGAAAGCTTACCCCTAATATGAATATTTTAATACCATAATGTGTGTTATACTCGTGGTATCTTACTGGCAAGGTTGGATCGGACAGGGGAAGCTCTCTCAGTGCTTTTCACAATAATTCATCATTTTGATATTAGGACCAAAAATTCTATATGAGCAGGTATCTTATTAAAATCGTCCTTTCATAACATAATTTTGAAAAGGTAACGAAACACATTCTTTTGAAGGGTAAACATTTAATTTAGTGTAAATCCTATTTTAATTATTGTTAATAGAAATTAGTTTAGGTTTTTATAATAATACATAAGGTTTAGGTAAGAATACCTTTAAGATTTTCATATTAATTTTTATTTTTTAGATTATTTATTAAAATTTTCTATTTCAGCAAAAATTTACCATAAAAAATTTTTCTAGCAAAAATTTTAACTTAAACTTCCTAATAATTATTTTTCGTAAATAATTTCCAGTAAATTTTTTTAGTGAAAATTTTTAGTGAACATTTTTTTAGTAAACATTTTTGTGTTTTTTTCGGTCGGTAAAGTTTCTGTCAGTAAATTTTCTGTCAGTAAAATTTCTGTCAGTAAATTTTCTGTCAGTAAATTTTCTGTCAGTAAATTTTCTGTCAGTAAATTTTCTGTCAGTAAATTTTCTGTCAGTAAATTTTCTGTCAGTAAATTTTCTGTCAGTAAATTTTCTGTCAGTAAATTTTCTGTCAGTAAATTTTCTGTCAGTAAATTTTCTGTCAGTAAATTTTCTGTCAGTAAATTTTCTGTCAGTAAATTTTCTGTCAGTAAATTTTCTGCCAGTAAATTTTCTGTCAGTAAATTTTCTGTCAGTAAATTTTCTGTCAGTAAATTTTCTGTCAGTAAATTTTCTGTCAGTAAATTTTCTGTCAGTAAATTTTCTGTCAGTAAATTTTCTGTCAGTAAATTTTCTGTCAGTAAATTTGCTGTCAGTAAATTTTCTGTCAGTAAATTTTCTGTCAGTAAATTTGCTGTCAGTAAATTTTCTGTCAGTAAATTTTCTGTCAGTAAATTTTCTATCAGTAAATATTCTGTCAGTAAATTTTCTGTCAGTAAATTTTCTGTCAGTAAATTTTCTGTCAATAAATTTTCTGTCAGTAAATTTTCTGTCAGTAAATTTTCTGTCAGTAAATTTTCTGTCAGTAAATTTTCTGTCAGTAAATTTTCTGTCAGTAAATTTTCTGTCAGTAAATTTTCTGTCAGTAAATTTTCTATCAGTAAATTTTCTGTCAGTAAATTTTCTGTCAGTAAATTTTCTGTCAGTAAATTTTCTGTCAGTAAATTTTCTGTCAGTAAATTTTCTGTCAGTAAATTTTCTGTCAGTAAATTTTCTGTCAGTAAATTTTCTGTCAGTAAATTTTCTGTCAGTAAATTTTCTGTCAGTAAATTTTCTGTCAGTAAATTTTCTGTCAGTAAATTTTCTGTCAGTAAATTTTCTGTCAGTAAATTTTCTGTCAGTAAATTTTCTGTCAGTATACTTTCTGTCAGTAAATTTTCTGTCAGTATACTTTCTGTCAGTAAATTTTCTGTCAGTATACTTTCTGTCAGTAAATTTTGGTCTGTGAATTCTCTTTCAGTCAATTTTCTGTTAGTAAATTTTCTGTGAGTAAATTTTCTGTCAGTTCATTTTCTGTCAGTAAATTTTTAGTCAGTGAGTTTTCTTTCAGTAAGTTTCATTTCAGTAAGTTTTCTTCAGTGGATTTTCTGTCATGAAATTTTGGTCTGTAAATTCTCTTTCAGTCAATTTTCTGTCATGAAATTTTGGTCTGTAAATTCTCTTTCAGTCAATTTTCTGTTAGTAAATTTTCTGTCAATTAATTTTTTGTCAGTTAATTTTCTGTCACTTAATTTTCTGTCAGTATACTTTCTGTTAGTAAATTTTCTTTTAGTAAATTATCTGTCAGTAAATTTTCTGTCAGTAAAATTTTGTTTAATAAATTTTGTTTCCAGTAAATTGTGTTCACAAAATGTTTTGTATTGAACTTTTTTTCAATAATTTTTTTTATAGTAAATTTTTTCCTGTAATTTTTTCCCAGTAAATATTCTCCAGTAAATTTGTTTCAGTAATAGTTCTTAAGAAAAATAAACACTTTTCGAATTGAAAATTTATGTTAAGTTTTAAAGTTTTGAAAATCATTTTCATCTGTTATATCATAAATAAATATGTTATTGATAAGTACTTTTACTTTTTGAAGAACTTTATGTGAAAACAACTGCAAACCATTTATTGTTGATCTATTTTTTAAAAGTAAATTCAAAACAAAATGTGATTTAAAAATACTTTATAATTTATCATTTGTTTATGAATTATTCAGTTTGAAAAATATTTACAATTCCACCTGCAGTAAACAGCCATAAAACGTTAAAAAAGACGAAAAATGAGACCAGTTCTGCGGAAATAATTTCGAACATTTTACGACTTTGGTTTCCACAACACCTGGTCAATTTCAATCGATTTCATAGCCGATGAACGTCCAAATTTATGATCTTATCTTCCTGTACTTTGATACGTTTTAAAAATCTTTCAACACTAAACCTATTATGAGAATTTTTCACCAACCGATTTTTTAGTGAACAATTTTAAAAACTATAGGAAATTTTCAAATCAAAGAGAACATAAACCGAAATTTTAATAGAATTTAAATTATTTCCTCCTCTTACGATAAATAAATCCTTTTTCATTCTTTATGACGATTATAAAATATTTACATACAATTTCAATAACAATAACACTTGTGGTCATTTATAAAAGTTTCTAAATTTAAACTTTTCCCATACTCAACGTTATTGTAGAAATTCAATTCGGAACTGAACTGTATTGGTTTTTTTTAATTTTATTCATATTATTTTATTGTTGTTTCATATTTGTTTTATATTTATCCTGAATTAATGATTTGTCCCTATTATCTCGGCTCATTTATTTTATTGTATTTTCGGTGAAATAATTAAACTTTTAAGTACTTAAACCAAAATTCCGAATGGAAATCATTTTAAAAAATTAATTTTCCACTTATTCATTGTTGATTTAGGCATGCATACTATTTTTTATGCTCATTATTTTTAAGTAAAACCAATTCATTATTATTCAAAGAGCATTCCATTATTTTTCAGCCCTTAAAAATAAATTATTTCAAGTGCATCAAATTGTATAATAAAATGTTCTCAAAGATTTTATTTAAAGAACTTTTTTTCCATTTTTTCTATTCAATTTTGCATAATTTTTAATGTGTTTTTTTTTTATCTTGACATGTTTTTCAAATTTTCCATTAAATTTGATATTTTTCTATAATAAATATTTAAAATATTCTGAAAAGAAAATGGTAGAACCTTTTCTATATCAAAATTTGCCTAAAGCAATCATGAAATTTGTAAAATGGCTAATCGAATATGACAGATCAAATTTTCAAAGCTTGTCAAATGCAAAAGATCTGCCTGCTTCTTCTTGATAGAAGAGATATTTTTTTGCGTTGCTTTAACATTTGAATAGGTTTTTGTTGAATAGCAAAGAAAATATTCTATATTAAATAGAATTTTTATCATAAAAAAATATACTTTATTAAGATTATTTTCGGTTTGTTTTATTTCATCTTATATATTTCTTAATAATTAATGAATAAAACAAAATAAATTACATAAACGAGTGTTCTTAGAAACAAAAAAGTTATTTAGTTTTATGTTAATCAATGTTTTATTATAAAAAAAAATTGGTCATAAATAAAATTTTTAAATACTTGCTGTAAACAAATATTGTCAACATAGGCGATATCCAATTTATGCTTTGTAACGAAAAGTTACAAAAAACATAATTAAAATTGAATTTTTTCTTTAAAAAAAAAAAACTCGTCCTAGAAACTTTTTTCGCTTAAATCTAAAATTTATGGTTTTGTGTGGTTTGTGACACCATCTTGTTAGAACCACATTGTATTGTAGTACCAATTAAAATCTACAAGTTAATGTCAAGAAAATTAGGTTATCATACAGTTCGAATTGACAGTTGATTGTCAAGGAAATGCAGGTGAATAATACCTTGAGACCCAAATGGTTTATCCACAGTCACTTGTGGGTTTTTAAAGCCTTATATATGATAATTTGGCTTACCGAGTGATAAATCTTTGTAAATAAAATCTCAATAATAATAATTTATTGTCGTCTTATTTAGCCTAAGAAAAAAAACTTTTATCATCCATACACCAGGCAATAAAATTTTCTATGTACAAAGGAGGCTCCTCTGAAAGTAGGATTTTCATAAAATCTGGGCCTTGGTGAGGTTTCACTATCTGAACGCGTTCTTAAAATGTAATAGCTCTTTATGGTTAAGTGGTGGCGACAGCAAAACACAAACGTATAAGAATAATAGCGCTGTCATTTGAAACGTCAAAGTAATAGGCCTTATCACACTAGTTCCGCCTTTTCGATACCCGCTCACTTAAAAACTCATTTTAGAGGTGAAGACCTCTATTATGAAAATAATTTCTGATGCTTGGTATCCAGTGTTTAAGATTGATTCTTGTTTCGACCAACGGCATTGTAAGTTTCTCCGGCACTGCCTAATTCCCTCATAAGTGTAACTTATTTTAAAATCCTTTTTCATTGCTTGTTTAAGGATATGTTCATAATATATTTTTGCCGCG
Organism: Atherix ibis; assembly: GCA_958298945.1. Classification (NCBI taxonomy): domain Eukaryota; kingdom Metazoa; phylum Arthropoda; class Insecta; order Diptera; family Athericidae; genus Atherix; species Atherix ibis. The sequence continues at coordinate 132,788,852 of OY282605.1, forward strand.
AAGTTTTAGATCAAAATGAATATTTCTTTACATATGCAGGAGAATTAGTTTATTGAAAATCAGTGTGGACCCCGTTGATGACATATTGTTGATGTTATATTAACAATGTCAAAAAAATACCCATGAGTTATCAACGATGGAGCGTACCTATTGAAAAGGTTCACCCTGGCGGTGAACACTTTAGACTCGAATACAATTCCGACGTTATAAAACCTTATAAATTTTGACAGCAATATTAAAATTGTAAGGTTTAATAAATTTTAACAGCGACGAGAGCTAGTAACGATCACTAATATTTATTTTTTAAATAAATAATTTTAACAACACTGTTAAAATTTAACAGTGTTGTTTTAGTACTGCCACAAATGTCGGTGTTTATAAGGTAGCATTATTGTAATAGAAATAGAAATAGAAAGGTACAGTGCTGGCCAAAAAAATTTTGATCATTTTCATATTTGCAAATAAAAATGTTTATGTTCGTAAAATGATAATAATTTTTTTTTTTTCATTAAAATAATATTCTTAAATAATTTTTATTAAATGGTAACATTTTATTTATCATGTTTAATTTTTTTTCTAAATGGAAAAGTTTCAAAAGGAAAATTTAACTTCTTTTTAAAATTTTTTTTTCAGTAACAGAAAAATAAAAAGATTTACAAAATTTGTTCAAAATTCTTTTTTTAAAAGAACTATGCTGTAATTTCAATACTTGGTTGTACCTCCTTTTAATATGCTGTAATTCCAAGCACATTTAATGTGCTATAAATTCAATACTTGTGATATGACCACTTTTATCATCGATAACAGCGGCTTTTCAATGATGTTTTTGGAAAAAGTGTTTTTATAGATCCCGAAGCCTCCTTTATTTTCATTTTTAATTATTGAATAGATTATGTGCGTATCATGGCCACTCTAAAGTTTAGTGTTGATGAGATATTTTCAATAGGGTCCAGATTAGCACTATACGGCTTTTTATTTTCCAGGTACTTCTATTGTCTACGTTCCGAAGGGAATAAATTTCTGATATTCTAAAGTGTATACGTAAACATCCGCTGTTTTTTTTTTGGTTATTAAATGCTGAATGTCAGGTTTGGTGTTCAAAGAAACATCCTCATTACACCCTTTCTTTTAAATGGTATCACCTGCAGACACTCTTCTGACAGTCGTTCGCGTTTCTTTAGTCTGTCAAATAACCACCGTCCATCGGTCGTAACACTACTAAACTCTCTCTCTCTCGCGCCAAGCGCTCGTAATCATTTTCTCTAGTCATAACATTATTAAAACGCAAAATTGTTTAAGGGTTTGGTTTTAAATTTCCTTAAAAAATTTAGAAATATCACAAAAGTATTCAAACTTTTACTTTATTCAGTAAATTAATGCTTGCCATTTACTTAAAAAAGATTATTTTATATAAATATTGGTTAAAACTACGTTTTAAGTGATCTATGCAAGAGGTAATCATTTTCTCTAGTCATAACATTATTAAAACGCAAAATTGTTTAAGGGTTTGGTTTTAAATTTCCTTAAAAAATATAGAAATATCACAAAAGTATTCAAACTTTTACTTTATTCAGTAAATTAATGCTTGCCATTTACTTAAAAAAGATTATTTTATATAAATATTGGTTAAAACTACGTTTTAAGTGATCTATGCAAGAGGTCCTATTTTGAATCAATTTTTCGAGCATCTCGACTGGTATCTCACTAATAACACCGGTCATGTTGTCTTCCAAGGCTGCAAGTGACCCTGGTTTATCGGCATAGACAAGCGACTTCATGTAGTTTCATAAAATATAGTCTAGCAACGTCAAATCACACCATCTTGTCGGCATTCACTGATCGGAAACGTGAGATAAATTGCTCACCGAACTCAGTGAGATAAATTGCTCACGGAACTCAGTGAGATAAATTGCTCAATATGTCCATTTATTCACGTGCTGTGTGGCATGTAGCGCCATCTTGTTGAAACCACATGTCGGCCAGATACAGTTCTGGTTTTTTTGGGTAAAAAAAGTTTAAAATCATCGAGCGATAGCAGGCGCCATGGACGCTAATGTAGCGGCCAGCGCTATCTTTAAAGAAATACTGGCCATAACAGAGCATTTTTCTGGATGCAATGGCAGTCCTTGTTTTGCCTGTAGTTGTTCATCAGATGAAATGCGACAATTTTGCTTATTCACATACGCATTCAACCAGAAATGAGATTCGTCACTAAACGCAATTTTTTGGTAAAAAAAAAACGGACTTTCCTGAAGTTTTTCTAAGCCCCACTCACCAAAAATTCGAAGCTTTGATAGTTCGTTCGGTTTCAGTTCTTACACGAGCTATAATTTATGCACTTTCAGACCCGGAACAATCCCAATTGTTGTGACCGGCGACGAAGAGACATATCGCAGCCTTCACCAACACTGGACGCCACGGTAGCAATATTTTCCCTAGTTTGATGTCCAATAGCGTCAAATTGTTGCAAAATATTATTACTATGGTTTCAATTGATTGCTCAGTAAATCGATTATGGCGACCATAAAATAGTCGAAGTGTGAGAAACATATTTTTTTACAAAGAACGAAATTTTGATAATAAAATTCAATAATTTGTAAGCTTTCTTCTAGTATATGTCTTTCCATAATAAAATAGCAATCCTAATTGAGCACTTTTGACTCAATTAGGATTGCTATTTTATTATGGAAAGACATATATTAATAACTTTTATTGCAATTGCATTTAATTGATTGATTCGGGCTGAATTTGTCAATTTTTAAGAGAATTTGCAGTGTGAGTTTGCAATAAAATGAGATGACAGATCGCCTGTCGGTACGCGGTAACATCAAACATTTGAAGGGATTTGCACACAACTTAGAATATGAACTGAAATCGTTTGTCAAATATTTTTTGTATCGATTTGAACTTAATTAATATTAACTTAAATATTACTAAATAAAATATCATTCTATGTTCTAGCTTAAATTAAAATATTAAAATTGATTTTATAAAATATTCTGAAAATCATTTTTGAAAAGGTCATTGAATAAAAAACTACGCCCTCTCAAAATATTATATGTCAATTATGGAAAATAACCTACCATAAATATTCTCTATTACAATACAATTAAGAGGAAAAATAATACAAAATTGTTCACTAAATTAATTGAACAATATTTCACTGCCGGATGACATTCAATTATTGGAAGTGTCCGTGCGTCAAATTGAATTCAATAAACGTGCTATTATTGTCGCCCATGTTGAAAATGCTACCAACAATATACAATTACAAAATATTCAATAAACTATTTGCAATAATAGGAAGAAGAAGAAAAAACAAAAAAAAATCAATAATAATTACATATAAGTCTACCCACCACTTAGTATGGCATTATAGGAAATTATTCAGAATTTTTTTTGTCTTTAATAAAACTACTTTTATGGTATTAACCATAATTTATGGTAAGAAAAAAAAACATTTTTTTAAAACAACTAATTTTTATGGTATTAATTATCAATTTGATTAATTTTACTTAAATTTTTTTTCATATTTTGATTAATTTTCTCTAGTTGTGGTGGTCTCACATTATTACTATTAGTATTATTATTATTATAGTAGAAAAGGTCTTAATATGTACTTTGTCAACTAAAATTAATGATTACCAATTTATAGGGTCACTATTAGATGTAAAGGATATAAATTTTATTTCTTATGTTCATATCTTTTATGACAAATGGAATAGTTTCGGAATAGCAGGTGTAGAAAGTGGCTAATGACTGCCAATTAATAATATTCTTTATTGACGATGTAAGGTTATGTTCAGTTGATTACAGAACTTACTCTGTAAGTTCGGGTAATTTTTTATAGTATCATATTGGGGAGTACAAATGGGGAAATCGCAGTTTTTTTTCAAAATTTGTGGCTTTATTGTAGAGAAATGCTCTCATATTCATGTTTCGAAGCATTATCCTTCGCTAGTCAGAACTTTTTCCCATTTTTCTGGCAGCATACGGATTCCATATACAAAAAAGTGCTTGTCGGAAATGCTGCTCAGCCAGCCCATTTCAGTGTTTTCAGGTAGGTTTTAATCACCTTAGCAACATGTGGCCGAGCTTTGTCTTGCTGCAAATCACGTTGTCTTGTCTTTGCTCGTATTGTGGCCGTTTTTCCTTCAATGCTCGGCTCAAACGCATCAGTTTTGTTCAGTAGCGAGCTCCTGCGATGGTTTCACCCAGTTGCAAACAGCTCATAACATACCACACCGAGCTAGTTCCACCAGATACATAGTATGAGCTTCGAGTTATGAATGTTTGGCTTTGCCGTCGATGTTGATACATGGCCGCGGCGCTCCCATGATTGACGTTTCTCGGCTTCAACTCGTAAAAGATATTGAGATCTTTGCTTTTGGATCATTCCCAATGATTTTAAACAATTGCAAATGGCTTATTGAGTCACGTCTAATAAATCTGCACGTTCTTGTTGCATTCGACATAGATCTTCATCCAGTAATGCCTACAATTATGCGTCTTCAAACTTTCGAGACACTTCTTGTCTTCCACGTCGAAAACACCTCTTTTTTTTAGTAAGAGACATATTCTCTCGCTAAAAAAAGCCTCACCATAAGTTTCTACAATTATACGATGCGCTTCAGCCGCAGATTTTTTCAAATTGAAGACAAAAAGCAAATCTTCCCGCAAATGACGCTTATTTGGATCAAATTTCGAACTTTTTCGCAGGTCGCAAAAAATATATAACGCTTATATAATGTCACAAATGTACTGATGAGAAGTTGTTGACAGATGCCTAAGCTTACGATTTGACATTTCTCATCCGTTGTTTTGAGCTAGCATTTACTGCTAGCGCCATCTATTGGCAAACGGCGGTTTCCCAATTTTACTCCCAATAGATATTGTAAATAAGTAGTTTTCTGACAAATAAGATCATCTTAAAAATGAAAACAATAAAACTATTATTGTTAATAGTGGATAAATGGTATATAGCATTGGACCAATGACACTAAGATGAGGTACATCAATGTTGACAGGTGCAAATATTGGTGGTATTAATTAATTTTGAATTAATTTATTATTAACTAGTACATAAGAAGGAAAAGATAATTATTTGGTAGAAATAAGATACGAATTATTAATAAGCCTAATATCAGATTATTCCCTAAACTTAATATTCTTTATTATTGCAAGGAAATTTTTTTGAAAATTTAAATGGAATTCCTGTCCTTTTCCTCGCTTAAAGGTGCAAAAAATTGCTTTAAATAAGTACTTATCTGGAATGTGATAAATAATTTTTTGGAATTGCTTAAAAAGCCCGCCTAAAAGATGTAAAAAAAAGTTTTTACGTAATCTGTCAACTAGTTAGTGTACAGCTTTTAGTTTTGGTAGTCGATGTCAAGTGTGCTCTGGGATTTTTCATACGGAAAAAAATATCTAACAAAGAATGTTATGAGCATGGAACGCGTCACAGCATGGCTTGATCTGATGGAGCTGAATTTTCTTTAAAAAGAGCATCGTAAAAAAGTTTCCTTAGATATGCGTAAATAGGCCAATTTGGACTCTACCTTCATGAAACGCATGATAAAACATTGGGTCACAAAACGAAACATAAAAGTAATGAGACTGTCATCACTTAGAGTGATCTAGCATAACTTGTATGTTAGTCTCACTATATGACCCTATAGAGCATCGTAGGTGAAGTTGAGTTTTTGTAGAGCTTTACATGGAATATTTTTTGTAAATAGCACACGTTTTTGTGGGGCATTAAAAATTTTTGGGGAGCCTGAGAAGTATTAGAAAATTAACATTGCTCAGGGTTCGAAACTGATGAAAATGTCAGACCCCGGAAAGGCTCTGAAAAAGAGTTCCTCAAGTCGGGTTGAACATTGCCGAAACTTGTACACTCCATGATGACAACGCCGTCTATCACACGACTGTATTAATCAAAGAATTTTGAAAGAAGATTTCTGTGGTTGGACACTTTTGTTGTTTCCCAAGATAAAAAAAATACACTTGAAAAGACGCCATCCAAATGGATTTAACTGAAAAAACTGAGGGCAATTCCACATGACATCTTCCAGCACTGCTACGAATAGTGAACACAATATCTCCGCCGATGTATACAAGGTTTGTTAAAAAGTATCGCGAATTTTGAATTTCCGCGAATTACGTATATTCGATTTTCGTTTTTTGTGGCGTTATGTTGGTACTAATGTCTCTCACTTACGCATTTTGAATGTTCAGTTAATTTTTGACAGCTGCTTCCAAAAAATGTTCAAGGAATCTGTATCAAATTTTGTGTGAAAAACAAAATTAATTGCGCGGACGCATTCCGAATGTTGATTGTGACATATGGTGAAGCTACCTTGGACCGAAGCAACGTTTATCGGTGGTACAAAATGTTCTCAGAGGGCCGAGAAGATGTGAACGACGAAAAGCGTGCCGGACGACCGAGCACGTCAACAACAGACGTTGATGACATTAATTGGCCAATCGTCGAATCACCGGTAAAGAAGTTGCTGAGGACTTAACCATATCGATTGGCTCGTGCCATTCAATTTTTACCAATGATTTGGGCGTGAGACGGGTCGCCGCGAAATTCGTACCAAAATTGCTCAATTTCGAGCAAAAACAGCATCGCATTAAAATTGCTAAGTAGCTGTTGAACTCTGTTCGCCATAACCCAAATTTGCTCCAGAGGGTCATAACCAGTGACAAATCATGGGTTTATAGTTATGACATGGAAACCAAAGCTCAATCGTCCCAATGGAAACTGCCGCACGTGCCAAGACCGAAAAAAGCGCGCCAAGTTCGGTCGAATGTGAAGGTTTTGCTTACAGTTTTCTTCGATTCCATGGGCGTGGTGCATTATGAGTTCTTGCCACAGGGTAGAACGGTCAATAAGGAATATTACCTGCAAGTTACGCGAAGCAATCCGCTAGAAACGCTCGGATTTGTGGAAGAACAAAAATTGGCTTTGAGGAGATAAAGACGGAATCGAAGGCGGAGCTGAACAAGATCACAAAAAATTATTTTTTGAACTGCTTCAAAGACTGAAAAAAAACGTTGGCACAAGTGTATAATATCTGTTGGGGATTACTTTGAAGAGAACAAAATAGATATTTATGAATAAATAAATAATTTTTGAAAAAAAAACACAAAATTCGCGATAATTTTTTAACAGACTTCGTACCTGCCCAAGGAGATGGGCTCCAGTTTTTTGCCAAATTTCGTATTTTGCATCTCGTAACATACAATAACTTCTAAAATTTAGTAAAAAAAATACCAAAAAAAAATGTCACAGATTTTACGTAATTAAAAATAGGAACAATAATTTTTTCGCAATAAGCTTCCGTAAAAACCAAATTGTTCATTTGGCAGCTTATCACTGAAATCCGTTAAAAGCTCTTCAATTTTCTTCTGAAAAACCAATAAAAATTGTTGATGAAAACATATATAAAAAATAAAGGGAGAGGAGGGACTTTAAAAAATGTTGTATCTATTTTCGACCGATAAAAAAAAACTCCTACTTACTAAGCGTAGGTGATTAAGGAAAAATTTGTTTTTGATGTAATGAATATTTTTATTTAGTATTTAAAATTGTTTATATTGTATTTTCCTAGAGGTGGGGTTACTTGTTTCTCTTATGGGGAAAAATAGAAAAAAATTAAAGGAAATACCAATCAACCAAAGTTCTTTCGGAATCTGGGAAATTTATGGATACATTAGACGAAATGGAAAGGTGATAAAAGTCATCCATCTAACCTTGTGCTTTTCCGAATTTGCCGATATTTCTTGACCTGACCAGACTGGAGGCTTTTATTGAATAAAAATATTAATATCTTGGCCTTCCCCATATGATTAATCTGAAAATGTTCTCTTACTTAGTTCCGGTAGCGGGAGTACTGATTGTGCAATGGATTTATACAAATATGGACATAGAGACTCGTCCTAATAAATGTAAAATATTTTTTATGTTGAAGTACACAAATTCAGTGACATACTATATTACGAATGCTTTGAAGAGACCTCTCTACTATCCTCGGAATGATGTAGTTCTTAACATACGAGTACCTTGACTAAGTCAAAAAAACAAGCATTTGTAAACCACACATGAATGAAAAGTCACAACTCGAACATTTCAACACATTTTTTTACTTATCCATCGACATAAGTTGTAATTTAAGAAAATCGAAGAAATCTTTTCTGGCAACATTATTTCAGTTTTCTTCCAAAAATTACAATCTCTCGTCACGTCTTCAAAGTAACGAAGCCGAAAAATATAAGCCCATTTATGGGTCAAGTTTTCCACTCAATTTCGATTTCGTTAAATTTTTTCTAAAACTTTTTGTTCTTCTTTTTTATTTTTATAATTATTCTTTTCTTTTTTTTAATTGAAAATTATGCATTCTTTATAGCAAATACGAGTATTAAAAAGATTTTTAAGAGTATTTTTAAGATTAATAAAAGATTTGCATTTTTCCTAAAAAGTGTAAATGTTTTTTCATTTGAATTTTTGGTAAAATCGATAAAAATTATCTGTGCTGAAAATTATTGAATAACGCCTATGAGTAGACAGTGAATTGGGGTCTTTTCACTATAAAATCCTGAAGAAAGTAATAGGATTAAGGATTATTTATTTTTTAATATAAAATAATATTTAAAAAAATCTTAAAAAACTATTTTTTCTTACAGTAAAAAATTGAGAATATTTTTTAGGTAGCAAAACCGTGTAGATATTTATAACCTCTTTTTGGAAAATATTACTATCAGTATTTTACTATAACCGTAGACGATATATTATTTTTAAAAAGAATCCAGAATTGTAAAATAAAACACAAAATGTTAGTTAATAATTAACACACTCTTCGAAATATTTTCTTTATATGCACTTCTTCTTTATGTCTTCAATGACTTCAATAAGTTAATTTTAAGGGAATAGAGAAAAAAATCACTCGAAGTCATATCTGTTGAATACGATGCTCAATAGATGGCATTCGTTGAGTTCGCTTACAATGGTTGCTGTATGGGATGGTCTACAGCAACCCGTGGTATAAAATCCAAGAGAAATCTGGCGGTTTTTTTTTGTAAATACACTCTTTAAAATGTACTCAGATATGATAATTTGTTGACGCCTTATCCTGAAACAGCTCAAAGATAATCAGAGAATTCATTAAGTATCAATTTTATTTTCGAGCCAATTTGAAGTGGTTTTTACGGTACCGTCCCTAATAGTGAGGTAAATTTTATTTTCATACATTAATATTATCTTTTTTATAGATAGTTCTGTTAGGGAGCTTTATGTCGAAGGAGGAGTTGTTTCTACTGTGAATAGCAGTGCTGAAAGGCATCTTCAGTTCCTCAGTTGCACTCTTTTGGATATTATCGACACTATCAATAATGACGTCCTTTCAAGTATTTTTTCATTTTGGAGATATAAAAAAAAGTCAGAAAGACTGTGATTAGAGGTATTGGGGAACCATAAGTACCCTCTTTTCCGACAAATACTCATTGATGGAAATGGCAGTGTCCAACTGTCTACAATACCAAATCTAAGGCCAAGAACTCTTTTCATAAATTGTCATCAGCTTCAATGATAGGCGACGGTCTAACTTCAGAAGAGCTCCTACTCGTTACACAAACTAAGGTGCTTTTCGGCCCTCCAGAAACGCTTTACACTTCAGAAAAATACGTGCGCTTGACAAGAAATGCTCTTCGTAACATTCTAGACGATCTCGTGTGTTCTTCAGACGTTGGATAGAGTAATTTGTGGCTCAAAGATTGTTATGAGCGGTACCATTCCCATTAAGTCTACTTACTACTTTTGGCATAAAATCCGGTAAAATTTAGTTATGCCATAGTCAAAAAACAACAAAATTGGTTTGAGCAATAGATCTTCTTATCTTAGGTTATGCACAAAACACTTTTAGGCTGTCCCTCAAAAACGTACGTGATAACAACGTCGAGGGAATGCTAATGAAAAAACCTAAGCCAATTAGTTATTATTCTCCCACTCCGGGTCGTGTTCCGGTCTTTAAAAAAGTTAAAAGTACTCCTTCCACTACAGTTAAATGGGATCCTAGCTACTCATTTTAATAACCCATAGCCACCACGACGCTTCCTTTAGATTACCAACACCACACATCAGAGGAAGAGTAAAAGTGTACTCTGAGGGCTCCCTAATCCCATGGTAACGCATCATTCTCTCGATGGGAGCTGAGTAGCTCGAAATTACTAGCACCAGAATACGTGGACATGACACACCCAACCTAAAGGTACTACGATATGCGTTTTTTTAAAATATCCTTTTGATTCCCTCCCTTAGCCATAGGCTATCATTGGGAGGGAATCAAAAGGATATTTTTAAAAGACTTTTGTTTTATCAACCTCACTCTTCAAAAAATTTAGGGCCCTAATTATAATAATAAGTGCAAAGTCATGGTCATGTTCAAGAATAGAATGCTTTGAGGTACAAAATCTTTACTTTTCTGGGATCCCGAAAACAATTACGTAATCAAATCTCCAAAGACATATTAAATTTACTGAATTTGGCAATTTCAAATAAAAATCCCAGCATTATTTGTTTTAGTGGACCCTAAGCCTTATAGACCCTAAGCCGAGTAGACCCTAAGTCTTATAGACCTTAAGCCTTGAAGATCATAAGCCTTATAGACCATAAGCCGCATAGAACCTAAGCCACGTAGACCCTAAGCTTTGCAGGCCCTAAGCCTTGTAGACCCTAAGCCTTATAAACCGTACACCTTGTAGACCCTAAGCCTTGTAGACCCTAAGCCTTATAGACCCTAAGCCTTGTAGACCCTAAGCCTTGTAGATCCTAAGACTTGTAGACCCTAAGCTTTGTAGACCCTAAGCCTTGTAGACCCTAAGTTTTGTAGACCCTAAGCCGCGTAGACCCTAAGCCTTGTAGACCCTAAGCCTTGTAGACTCTAAGCCTTATAAACCATAAGCCGCATAGACCCTAAGCCTTGTAGACCCTAAGCCTTATAGACCCTAAGCCTTGTAGACCCTTTGCCTTGTTAGACCCTAAGCTTTATAGACCCTAAGCCTTGTAGACCCTAAGTTTTGTAGACCCTAAGCCGCGTAGACCCTAAGCCTTGTCGACCCGAACGATGATAATGACCAAATATTAGCATCTCAATCTTTGAATACCGATTTTTCCATTTCAATGAGAATTTTTCCTAAATACTCAAATTTTTTGTCAAATTTTTAACTCTTTTCCAAATAAAAATATATTTTGGTATATATACGTACTCTTTTCCAAATAAACAACAACTCCACTTTGAATATTCTCTCTCCTAAATTTATATTATTCCATTAATATAAATTTGGGAGAGATAATATTCAACTTATTTTAAAATAGTTTTTCCTTTGGGGAATTTTATTTTCTCTAAAGGATGAAAATAATTTTCTAATTTAAAGGAGAAAATTGAACTCGACGATTGAAAAATAGACGAAAAAGCAAGAGTGAAAAGTCCAATAACTACTAAAATTCAGCCAAAGTAAAAATCTAACTGAGTTTTCTATGAACGTGTCCAATTTCCTTTTGCCAATTGAAAATATACCAATTTTTAGAATTAAAACAAAAACTATTCACTATAAATGAAAAAATAGTGAAAATATTTTCTGAGATAAAAACAGACGACAATAAACCATAAACGAACGTTCATTTGTGTTCATTTGAATGTATTCATGAGCTTGCGCCAAATTTTGTAAGGATAATCGCGGGTCTTGAATGAGATGCTTTTAACTTTCATGTGGTTTTTTGCTTCTACTCTAACAAAATTCTACTTTTAAATAGAATACAAACAAATGTTCTGGTTTATATTTACTCTTTCATGTGGCATTTAATGTAAAAGGAGCTATAAACCATACACATCACAGGAATATAATCGAAGAAATTTTTGAGAATGTCCTTATTTTTGAGGATTATATTCCATAAGTTTACATATGCTTTTCAGTAAATAAATTGATTATTTTTATTTAAGGAATTATTTTTCAATTGAATCTAAAACAAAAAAAAACAACTAATATTCAAAAGTCCTTCGAACCACATCGAAAAGTTATAAAAGAACCGCAGAAGATCAAAATCATGAACTGAACTTCAATAGTAATGGTCCTACCCTAATGTTAAGTGAATTATTAAAAATATGTTTAGCCATAATCCTTCTCATCCCAGTAGTGTAGCCTTACCACCCATCATATGTGACTCAGAATAAAATGGCAACGTTGCATTTTATTTGCCGTACAGAATCGACGTCGAAGAGAGAAAAATTATTCGCTAGTCGATGCCCGCCTGTGAACTATGAAAATTCTCTGATTTTCAGTGGTATTAAAACCAAGATAGTCATTTCAGAGAAGAGAGGAGAAAATATTGTTCTCAAGGGGAGACTCAAATCCATTAACGATTAAGGAGAATACAGAGAATCCCATAAGACACGAAGGAGACTAACTGTCGTCGCCGTCTGGTATTGCTACGATTTCTATTATAGACACTCCTTCAATACAGTTTGCGCCTTTTCTCAAAGTAACTTTCGAAAGTTATCCGCCAGGATACACAGGATAATACCTTCTATGATACTTTCAAATCCGACTGCATTACCAACCATACCAAAGTTAACAAGGTCCATTTGCAGATATTTACTATCCTGTGAACAGCATATTAAGGCGATAGTAAGAAATTCTCTTAACAATTTTCACTTTAATAACCAAACACATTTTCTGAATTCTGTATTCAATAAAACCAGTGATAACAATTGAACAAATACGAACAGTCAGTCGACAAACACTTACAAAAATGCACTCGTCTGAACCTCTTCGCACATAACCTCATCATGGATTCTTGACGTCACTGTTAGTTATCTATTATCTCAAATGAACCTACAACAACACCAAAAGTTACCACATCAATCTTTATTGAGATAATAAAACAGTTTTATTTTTTTTTTTTTTTTTGGGGGATGTTTTTTTCAATTATTTTTAAAAAAAAATAAAAATAAAAAACCAAATAAAAACTGATTTATTATTGAAAGGATATAAAAAAAAATATTGAATTAAATAAGAAAATAAGAACAACAAAAAAAATTTAGAACCACAAGTAAAAGTACAGAAAATAGAAAGATTGTTTTTCCTTGTAGGATTGTTAAATGACGCAAGAAAGAAATTTATTTAAAAATCTTTAACAAAATAAAAAGGATCAAAAAACGGAATTTTTTATTACCTATTCAGGTATATTATTGAAGAGTCAGTTCTACTCGTATTGAATATTTTTTTTTTAAATTTATTTTTTTCTAATGATTTAATATCAATTTCTTTTCAAGTTTGTTATCCTGTTTTTAGTATATTTAATATTGTAAAAGAAAAATATATACGGGAAAAAAAATCTAAAATCGTACGAATAAAAATACCAGCATTTTTAACTATAATCCCGTACGGGTATATTCTTGTATATTATAGAAAAAGGATACTGACGAAAGATTATATTTGACCTGTGCTCGTCTGCTGTATCTGAATTGAAAGGGAAAAAAGCTCCACTTTTCAAAAGGCATCTTAATCATACGACTCCTCATCTATCAGTACAACCATTCCAGATTATAAATACATACATACAAGTACCATAACCGTTAGATAAGAGCAACTAAAAAGATATATAAAAAAAAAGAAATACCGAATTGTGTGGGAGAGAAGAAAAAAAAAGAACAAAACAAGCAAATATCTCTGCAGAAAGTTTTATCCTCTCTCGCCGAGACACCTACTCGTACATTTTTTTTTTGCCTATTCCAGGACGATTTGGTTTGTATAGCAATTGCGCAAGAATGTGTCGATGTGGTGTGTATCGGTACAAGGACACAAATCCCTTACGCGTTTCTTCGCACACATACACATTTTATCACTGACTGTTCGAAATCTTCTGTTTTTGCTAAGCATCTCCCTGACAGCCGCTGTATTTACTTTTGTGTGCAACTGTTACTAATAAAATCTTCCAAAAGGAGAAGAAAAAATACACAATATTTGCAGTCAATTCTCATCTTCTAATTTATCTATCGTCAGGGGAGGATGTTACCTTTTCTTGTCCTTTCGATAAGCACTAAAGGAGATTTTGTTTATTTTTTTTCTTACTTGATACTTTTATGAGTATTTAGACAGCTCCCCAAAAATAGGAGAATTTATTTACCGACACTGTATTTGTATTTTTAGTATAATACGTGAGTATGGCTTCTGTTTTTGACTAAACAAATTTTTTTTTGTTTTTGTTTTTACTCAGCAAAATGTTGTGTACGCCTGGCTTTTGAGCGTAAGCTTTTTATACACCTTCAAGTCTACACACGATTTGTGATTGTATTAAGTACATGATGGTATGGTGTAGATTGAATTTTATTTAAAATATTTTTTTTTTCTTCTGTTTTGTTGGTCCTCCCTATTCTGACTGAGATATCACACACCTGTGGAATGTCAATTTATTCTCACCATTTTCTACCTACCCGAATGGATACGTTACTTTTAGCCACTCTCTTTGAATATTTTTTTTTTGGATTTTCTCTTTTATTTCATTTGATTTTTCTTTGTTACTGTTAACTTTTTAAGGCAATCTTATTGATTTTGATTTAAAATTTAGATTTAAAATTCTTTATTTGAGATACTTTTCGGATTGTTTGCTTTGTTTTATTTTGCTTCGATTGCTTTTAATAAATGTAAATGAACCAAACTTTTGCAGTAGTTCTTATCCTTCGGGATGATGGACTTTTTACCCTATTCAAAGTAAAGGAGATGATGCGTTTAATTTTAGAAAATTTATATTTTTCACTAAAGAAAAATTATTTATTAAAAAAAAAAAAATCCAGTTAAGAAGTAAACTTTATGCAGCCTAAGAGAAATGAATTTCCTTAAAAAACGGATATTATTTAACGGATTTTGGTTCTTAAATGATTTAAAATTTGATAATTATTCGGCATTAATACGATTTTTTATATAGACTTAGAAGAAAGAAAAGTCCAACAGCGTCAAATTACAAGATCTTGGAGGTCAATTGATATGACAAAATCTCAAAATTCCGTGTTGTGCGAACTTTTTCAAAATTCCGTATTGCATGGATTTTTGAAACCAAGAAACTTTCCAAAATTTTAATGGCAAACTTTTAACTAAGCCAATAGTCCTTGAATTTAATTTATATTTAACAACTGTGAAATTATAGAATTATATTATTCAAATTGTAAATTGAATAGTCCTGATTTGAGGATTAAAATCAAATGTGAATAATTTCAGAGTTTTTA
The DNA here is from genome assembly GCA_958298945.1 of Atherix ibis. NCBI lineage: Eukaryota > Metazoa > Arthropoda > Insecta > Diptera > Athericidae > Atherix > Atherix ibis. The sequence goes on from OY282605.1 coordinate 132,804,133, forward strand.
AAATAAACTTAGAGCTTTGAAAAAATTGTTTATTATTATTCGAAAATAAATATTTTTAAATTCTTAAAATTATAAAGCCTACTAGCAATACCTACGTACGATAAAATTAAATTTATAACAAAACAGGAAAATTTTACGAACCATAAAAATTATTGGTATTATTGCAATTTTTATAAAATAATTTGCATATTTTACTAGTGAAGAAAAAGTTTTGCCATTTTTTTCTATAAAAAAAATATAAAATAATACAACTTTTTTTTTTCTTAAGAAATACAAAATTTTTGAAATTTGCATCGATTTTTGTTGAAAACGAATAAAAATTTTGTTGAAAGAAAGGCGAAATTTGCTTTTGGAAACAATTAAGATTTTTTGTTGGAAAAATTTTTTTTTTCTTAAATATGCACGATATTTTGTTACAAAAAATACAAAATTTTTTGTTGAAAATTGCGTCGATTTCTGTTAAAAGAAATTTTTGTTGAATACAAATAAAAATTTTGTTGAAAGAAAGGCCAAATTTTCTTTTAAATAATAAAGATTGTTATTAAAAATGAAAAAGATTTTTTGTTGGCAATGCATTTTTCTTTTTATAAATATGGAAGATTTTTTGCTGAAAATAATACAAAATTTGTTGTTAAAAGAAATAATTTTTTTTTTTAAAATTGCGTCGATTTTTTGTTGAAAAAGAATAAAAATTTTGTTGAAAGAAGAATTTTTTTTGGAAATAATTAAGATTTTTTGTTGACAATACATTTTTTTTTCTTAAATATGCAAGATTTTTTGTTTATAGAAATACAAAATTTTTTTTTGAAAATTAGGTCGATTTTTGTTGAAAGAAATGCAAATTTTTGTTGAAAACGAATAAAAATTTTGTTGAACAAAAGGAGAATTTTTTGTGGATATAATTAATGTACTTTTTCTTAATATGCAAGATTTTTTGTTAAAAGAAATACAAAATTTTTTGTTCAAAAATAGGTCGGTTTTTTGTTGAAAAAAAGCGACATTTTTTGTTGAAAACGAGTAAAAATTTTGTTGAAAGGATAATTTTCTTTGGAAATACTTAAAATTTTTTGTTGACAATATATTGTTCTTTTCTTAAATATGCGCGATTTTTATTGAAAATAATACAAAATTTTTTGTTAAAAGATATAATTTTTTTTTAAATTTTGTCGATTTTCGTTAAAAAAATTTTGTTGAAAGAAATGCAAATTTTTGTTGAAAACGAATAAAAATTTTGTTGAAAGCGAATTGTTTTTGGAAACAATTAAGATTTTTTGTTGAAAATACATTTTTTTTGTCTGAAATACAAAACATTTTTTGTTGAAAAAAATACAAATTTTTTTTTGAAAATTAGGTCGATTTTTGTTGAAAGAAATGCAAAGTTTTGTTGAAAACGAATAAAAATGTTGTTGAACGAAAGGCGAATTTTTTGTGGAAATAATTAATGTATTTTTTCTTAATATGCAAGATTTTTTCTTAAAAAAAGGCGAGATTTTTTGTTTCTTAAATACGTACGATTTTTGTTAAAAATAATAAAAAAATTTTTTGTTCAAAGAAATAAAATTTTTTTTTGAAATATTGCGTCAATTTTTGTTGAAAAAAATATAAATTATTGTTGAAAAAGAATAAAAATTTTGTTGAAAGGCGACTTGTTTTGGAAATAATTAAATTTTTCGTTGACAATACATTTTTTTCTTAAATACGCAAGATTTTTTGTAAAAAAAAACATCATTTTTTTTTTTAAAATTAGGTTGTTTTTTGTTGAAAGAAATGCTATATTTTGTTGAAAACTAATAAAAATTTTGTTGAAAGGAAGGCGAAATTTTATTTTGAAAATAATTAAGATTTTTTGTTGAAAATACAGTTTTTTTCTTAAATACGCAAACATTTTTGTTAAAAATAATACACAAGTTTTTTGTTAAAACAAATATTTTTTTTTTAAATTGCGTCGAGTTTTGTTGAAAAAGAATAATAATTTTATTGAAAGAAGAATTTTTTTTGGAAATAATTAAGATTTTTTGTTGACAATAGATTTTTTTTCTTAAATATGCAAGATTTGTTGTTTATAGAAACACAAAATTTTTTTTGAAAATTAGGTCGATTTTTGTTGAAAGAAATGTAAATTTTTGTTGAAAACATATAAAAATTTTGTTGAACGAAACGCGAATTTTTTTTATTAATGAAATAATTAATGTATTTTTTCTTAATATGCAAGAAAATAAATACAACATTTTTTGTTGAAAATTAGGTTGTTTTTTGCTGAAAGGAGGGCGAAATTTTTTGGAAATAATTGAGATTGTTATTGTTAAAAAAAATACAAAATTTTTTGTTGAAAGAAATGCTATATTTTGTTGAAAACTAATAAAAATTCTGTTGAAAGGAAGGCGATAATTAAAATTTTTTGTTGTAAATACAGTTTTTTTTCTTAAATACGCAAACATTTTTGTTAAAAATAATACACAAGTTTTTTGTTAAAAGAAATAATTTTTTATTTTAAAATTGCCTCGATTTTTCTTGAAAGAAAGGTGAAATTTTTGTTGAAAAAGAATAAAAATTTAGTTGAAAAGGGACTATTTTTTGGAAATATTTAAGATTTTTTGTTGAAAGTTCATTTTTTTGTTTTTTAAATACGTAATATTTTTGTTAAAAATATCACAAAATTTTTTTTGTTAAAAGAAATAAAATTTTTTTTAAAAATATGTCGTTTTTTGTTGAAAGAGAAAAAAATCGATATTGAATTAAAAATACTTATTATAACCTATTGTAATTAAGGAAGAAGCCTATTTTAATAATAATAATTATCAACATTATTTAAATTGTTTGTTTTTTAAAATAATTTTTTAAGTGTGTGCAAACAAAAAATGGCATCTGTTTTTAAAAATTTTATTATTGTAATAAAATCTGTTTTTAAAAATTTTATTATTGTAGTAAATTGCAAATTATTTTAATAATTTAAGATTCAATAAATTTTCTTACAATATAAAAAATATTTTCAAAACTTATTCAAACGAATTACGAGTATTAGTTACAAATTCTTATATGTAAATTTACCTTTTCAGATTTCGATACATTTTATAGAAATATGAATTTTTGACGAAAAGGTTTAATGGAAAATTATAGATAAATTGGGAATTTTTCAAAAAGTATAAATAATTAAAATATTAATTAATTAATATTGTTATTTCTAAAAGACAAACTTTGATTTATTCGACACATTTTTAATAAAATATCTGATATTATTTTTTATCCCATTTTATTAGTTTTAATACAATAATTTTTTTTTTTCAAATAAATAATTGCAGGAGCAAAAAAAGAATTTATAAATTATGGTAAAGGCAAATAATATTTTTCAATTTACTATATTATTAACACAATTTAATTAAATATTTTTGATGACAAATAATTTCTAAATCCATATTCATAAAAAGGAATTTTCTCATTTTTAACATGGAAACAAAAATAATAGAAAGCAAACCATTATTTTTCAAAATTTCAAAATTTTTTCAATTTATTTATAAAATTTTTACATTCTAATTTATTTTTTTATTAAATTATTAAATATTTCTATTTCTCTGTAACGACAATAAACATTTTGATTTATTAAAATTGACAACTTGTATTAACGTGACTAACATTTGAAGGTAATTCTTTTTCTCCGAATATATTTTTAGGGTTTCATCTGATGTGTTGGTAAAAAATTGGAATTATTTTTTTTTAATTTCACCTATTTTTGGGGTTGTAAAATTGTTTTCTTAAAATAACACATATTTAAATTAGAATGACATAATATTTTTATAATATGTTCCGTATTAAATTGATAAAAATGAATTATTAAAAAAAACAATTATTTTCTATTAAGGTTTTGTTTATAATCGATTATCTATTATCATATGGCAGTTATTTAATATAATTATTAATTAGTTTAAAATTTTTAATTTTTTTATTCTGTATTATTTTACTAAAAAGAATGTGAGAATTTTCTACGGAAGTAGTCACGTTTCACACAAAATCTTCTTCAGGGATGAGGCACATTTTCGCTTGGTGCATACATAAATAAGAGAAATTGTATTAAATGGGGCTCTGAAAACCCACAAGTGAATGGGTAAAAGCCATTTTTTTCGTGCAAAATTAATGTCTTGTTTGCCTTTTAGTCTAAAGATGTTATTATTATGAAGCAGACGATTTTTATCGTCTTGGCGATATAATAAATGCATTTTTTTTGCTTAACTATAAAGACTTTAAGCTGTACGACAAATTTGTTAGCTATATTGTATAAAAAAATTATCAGTACTCGTCATTTCGAAATTTTAATGACAATATAAAGGCTTCTTGCAATCCTCTCAAAAATCGTTGACAAAATAGTTCTCCACTGCTTACATCCCCCACTCGAATGATCAAATTTAATTTCCAACTACCAATTTGGTTTCTGCTCTAAATGTTCCACTACCCAGCAGTGTCAAAAGGGGATCATAAATGAATCCCTTCATATACCTATTCCCTAGTCTTAAGAATATTTCTTTTCAATCGACACTTTCAAGTAAATGAATTCAATGAACCCTCCAATATACGAGGTATGCTCAAAAAGTATCGCAAATTTTGAATTTTCGTAGTTTACGCATATTCGATTTTCGATTTTTTGTGACGTTATGTTGGTACTCATGTCTCTCACGTATGCCGACAAGTTCGACCATTTTGAATATACAAGTTAATTTTTGACAGCTGCTTTGCTTGCACGTGCTTTGGCTCGTCTTCGATTTTTGCTCAATTTCAACCAAAAACAGCATTGCATTAACATTGCTAAAGAGCTGTTTAACTCTGTTCGCGACGACCCACATTTGCTCCAGAGGGTCATAACTGGTGACGAATCATGGGTTTATGGTTATGACGTGGAAACCAAAGCCAATCATCCCAATGGAAACTGCCGCACGTGCCAAGACCGAAAAATGCGCGCTAAGTTCGGTCGAATGTGAAGGTTTTGATTACAGTTTTCTTCGATTGCAGGGGCGTGGTGCATCATGAGTTCCTGCCGCAGGGTAGAACGGTCAATAAGAAATATTACCTGCAAGTTATGCGTAAGTTGCGAGAAGAAATTCGCCAGAAACGCTCGGATTTGTCGAATAACAAAAATTGACTTTTGCCATTTTTGACCAAAAACAACACACTAATAATGCTGCAGCCACCGTATTCCCCAGATCTGGCCCTCTGTGACTTTTTCTTGCTCTCGAAACTGAAGAGCCCCATGAAAGGACGACGCTACGCTACGATTGAGGAGATAAAGATGGCATCGAAAGAAGAGCTGAACAAGCTCACAAAAAATAATTTTTTGAAGTGCTTCGAGGATTGGAAAAAATCCTTAAAGCACTTCAAAAAAATCTTGTTGGTACAAGAGTATAATATCTGGTGGGGATTACTTTGAAGTGGACAAAATAGATATTCATGAATAAATAAATAATTTTTGAAAAAACACAAAATTACTTTTTGAACAAATGTCGTATCTCCGATATGGGCTGAAAGTATACTTAGGCCCATGCTCTACAACATTTATACATCCCATATCCCCATCTATCCCAATATCTTCTTTGTTATATACGCCAATGTTATGGTCTACCTTGTATCTAGTGAAAATCCCCAATATGCTTTCGAAATTCTCCAAACGCAAATCCAACTACAGAACTCGTTTACCAAGTAGTGAGTAAAGTTAAATGAACGTTAATATACCCACGTGACTTTTGCTCTCCGCCATGAACCATAATGGCAGCAAAATACCACAACACACCCAAATTCGGCATCTAGGACTGAACTTAGACAAATGCTTGAGGTCGCACCAATACGGAAGACTTAAAAGACAAGAACTAAAATGACGATACCTACAACTTGTTCGAAACCAATATAGACTTACGGACAAGAACTCTGGGGTTCTATTAAGCTTTCTAATTATCGTCGACGCTCCTTTTTATATTCGCAAAAAGAACTCTGGGGTTCTATTAAGCCTTCCAATTCTCTGTTATCTACTCTATCATGATCTCAAAGTCCGTTTTGCTGATAATATTGCTGTGTCTCGTTATAAGACCAAGGTCAATTTCGGTTGTAGTTTCGGGTCTTGGCAAACCAGCGTACCTAAGCTGGCTCAGTGTTGCCTAGGAATTTTCAAGATTCCTGACCGTAGTTCAATGAACGGAGTACATACCGAAGTACTCTTAAAACAAAAATTGGTACCACGGGAATCGGGGGCCCTACGGTGGAATACACCGAATTAGGTGAGGCGCCATTTGGCAGAAAACATGATGGTTGTGGTTATGCCCATGTCACGGGTATGGTCTCCGGAACGCAGGTGGGAGGTAACTGGAAAATTCCATCTTGCAATTATCTCGGGCACTGTCACTGCTAATGACAGTAGAGGTTTGGATAGTCCTCGCCACCAGCAGGTGGAGCAGTCGTCTTATAACTGATTACTACCTGCTAACTGCCAGTAATGGTGGTACGTTGATTGTGTGGTTTAAAATTCGGACAACAAGACCACGTTCAACAAAGGTATATAACTGTGTCTCGTTATAAAAAAAGATACATTATCTTTTAACTTTTTATAACGAGATACAGCAACATCATCATGATAAGCACATGCTAGCAGGAATAAACTTCGATGAATGTTCACTCCCCATAACCGTTCACGTTAATTTAAACTATTAGTTAAATCTACTTATTACTGTCTTGTAATACTCTGTTTATAGAGATAATTTTTAAATTTTAGAGTATTTAAAAATTAACTAATATTTAAATAATTTTTTTTGGAATATTAAAAAACTAGTTATAACCGCATTATAACCCTAAATATGCGAATAGGTCATTAAATATTAACTCAAAATGATAATTTTTCACTAATATTCAATTAATAATATATTTTACAATGGCAAAGTTTGAGTAACAAAATAAAATAAAATTTTTATTTAATTTTAAATTTAAAGTATTTTTTATTTAATATTACTTTCTGAAGCGCAAATTGGATAATACTTTAATTTTAAGTTAACAAAATTCCTTTTTTTTTCGCTAAAATTTTAAAATATCATTTTTTAAATTTTAAGTTAATATTTTTAAATATTTTAATAAATTGCAAAGTTTTAATAAAAGGACGAAAAACTCATAAGGACATCCCCATAACATAACTGATAAGGGTGTTGTCGATAAGACTATGCTGAACAGCAATTAAGGCTACAAAATACTCGGTAAAAAGACTACTTAGGTCATTATGGATAAGCTTAGGCGATGATGCAGATTTAAAATTAATAAAATTAGTAACAAACAAAAATCCTATAAATTAAATAAGTCATCAAATTTAAACATTTCCACAGGCTAATCAGACAATCAATCTTTCTTCTTGATTTCTTCCCTTATTTGCCAGTGTCCTCCGGTGAATGAAGAAATTTTTAATTTACCACCTTCGAAGGATTTGATTATTTTCGTTTTTTTTTTTTTTTACATTCAATTAATGGAAAAACTCTTAATAGTAAATCTATAGAGAAAAAAAAAATTACCTTATTTTCTCGCCCTTGTCGAAGTTTCAGTATAGTTGAACGCAATTTTTCCCAACAAAACACTTCTGCACTTAATCTTCTCGTTCCTTTTCCTTTTTCCAGATTCGATCGAGACAACAAAAAAAAACCCAACCCAATCCTACAAAGACTATTCACCTTTCTTATAGATATTCTTCCACTAACTTTTCTTTTTAATTCTCTTATATAAAAATCTTACCATACAAACTTCACAAAGGATAATTGATGATTTCGAATTGAAGTTTAATGATACGATTTACTTCTACACATACACAAATGCATATTCGTTATTGTATTATTGGTACATGGTTAATTTTTTTTTAATCTATTTTCTCTTACACTTTCTATTTTTCTATCTCGCTATCTCTTTCTCTCTCTCTCTCTCTATCTCTCTCTCTCTCTCTCTCTTTCTCTGTCTCGTTTCTACATCACTAAATTCACTTTGATTTTTATTTTACCATTTTTAAGGTTTTTTATATTTAACAATATTTATAATATTATTTTTACATATTTTATATTCGTAATTTATAGGGAGTTGGGAGCCAATATGGTTGTATTGCAAAAACACAAACATCTCACCTGATGAATATGTTATTTTTTCTGCTTTTTATTGATATTAATAGAAATTTTTTTTTTTTGCAAAAAAGGTAAGCATTTTTTTTTTTTTTGGGAATAGAAAAAAAATATTTATAACATAATGAATAAAAATGGGTGAAAATTTTTCTCTTTAATACACTAATACATAGATAAATAAATAGGCGTGAAAGAAATTAACTAAAGAAAAGAAGAAGAAGAAGAAGAAAAAAACAACAACAACAAATAACAAACAAAAGCAAATATTTTTATTTCTCAATGTCTTCTTCTTGTTACTCGTATGCTCATTTATATCTCTGGAAATCTATTTTTGCGTAACACATAGCCATGAGATGAAATTATAAAAAGGACTAAAAACAACAAGAACTTGAACTCTTAGTGTAGCAACAAACAAAAAACAAAAAAAAAACAAAAAAAAATGTTTACAAAAAAACAAAACTAAGAAAAAAATTTATATTAAATAAAATACAAACGAGAAGAATAAAAAAACGCCACAGTTCGTGTGTGGGTGGGTGTTTCGATGTATTTGTGCAAGGAGATTTTTCTCCTTTTTCAAAACTTTTTCACTCAAACATTTGTTTGTATGCCCGTAAGAACATGTATTGTCTCAACAAACACAAATGCATTTTATCAAGAATTCGCTCTGATAACAGCCACAATACAATAATTTTTATAAAAAATAAAAAATTTCAATAATTTTATATAGTCAAAAAAAAAATTAGTATTTTTTTTGCCTTTTCTGTGTAAAGGATAACACTTGGTTTTTGGTGGAAAAAAAAATCCTGTTTAATCCGATTTAAAACTATTATTTTCAATTGTTTTTTTTTTCTTTTTACTATTACAATTTTTTTTTTATTTATTTAATATTTCGTCCTTTTTATGAGATTTTAGCACATTTTTCTTAATATAAAAATAAAGATTTTTTTTTATAGTAAAATTTCCGTTGATTTTTTTTTTTCAATTATTTTATCTGTTGTGGGTAGTTTTTGAAACAATTTAAATATGATACAATTTATTTTATTCTCTAGAAAGTTTTTTTATAATTATTTTTTAAGAATTTTATTGGAGTATTATTCTAAAAAAAAAAAAATTCGGCAGGACCCTCTTAAAAATGTAAAAAAATCTTTAAAAGCACATGGACTTTTAGAACGATTGTTTTATTTACCATTGCAAATTTCTTCATTTTTTAAAATTATAAACCAAATAAATAATCAGAGAAAAGAAAATATTAATTTTTATTTAAAATATTGTAAAAGTTAATATTTTTTACTATTTTAATTATTGTAAAATAAAATAGTTAAAAGTGAAAATTCTCTATCGAATTTAAATCATGTCCGAACAAACAAATTAAATTCAACGTTGAATATTTTCATAAACTTTTGCTCTCTTGTTTATTCTACTTTCTCTCCAAATATATTAACACATTCACTAATAATAATATTAATAAATTAGGAATAGATTATTATTTTTCTAACTAATATCAAAGACAAAAAAAAATAATTTTTTTTTCGTTGCACTATCATAAACTCTCTACTGAATAGTCAGAAAAGTCCTTTTTTTTAAATTTACCTCAAATGATAGTAGACCATTTAGATTCGGTTTTGTTTTTTATTAATTTTTTTAATAGATTCATTGGTGGATTAAAGGAGCACATAGAAAAAAAAATCGGAACACGCGAAAACATGACCACACATTTAATTCGAACCCGGGCGGGTGCTGGTTAATCCACAACTGGTGCTGCTGTGCTCACCAAAAGCGTTCGATTGTCGACGACAATGAATCCATCGTCGTCGTGTTCATCATCGTTGAATGGGAGAAATTGTTTTTACTTTCAAACCCAGATCGGACCCGGACTCCGGGAATTATTATAGTTAAAGAAGCGCGCACGCACTCATACACATTCATCGATAGAGACTCCTTTTTACTTCTATAACAATAACAAGGAAAATTCACAACGAATATGTGTCCGTCCGTCCAGCTTTATTCAGATTTCGGATTTGGAAACTTTGAAAGCTTTAATAAAAAGTTTCGGACTTTAATAAAAAGCAATCCGAAAAGCTCAAGTTCGGAATTCGAACTCTTCCATTTATAAATGCCATGTTGCCAAATTTTTATACATTAGCACAGCGTAGACATGTACAATAATTTGGAAAGTTAATTTTTTCTATTTATTAAATATATTGTATTAAGAACTTTACAGCAAACATCTTAAAAATGATTAAATATAATAAAAACGCAAAAATTCGATTTTTTTACTTTTATTCCGAAAAGATTTCTAATATTTACTAACATAACCTCAATATAATGGGTGTGATAATTTTTAAGTATTCATTAAATAAAAATACATAATTTTGATTTGAATTATAATTTAAAATTTTATTTGAAACTGTTATTTAATATAGTTTTAATGTATTTTTAACAAAAAAAAAATCGTTTTATTACAAAAAAAGAACAATTTTTTTAGGTACAAAAATTATTTCAATTCGTCTTGGTCACATTGGGTTTAGATAATTTTTTTCCTAATTTTTTATTTTTTCAAGCCCTCTTCCGACGTTTTCTAATACATTTTCGTGAATTAAATGGTCTTATAATAAATATAAGTGTTTTATTTATTTGGCCATTGGCAATCATATCCAAAATTGCACTTTGAATTTCTGCAGTCACATTTCCTGTACCATTTATAGTCAAATAATTTGTTTGAATATTTCCTACATTATTTTGTCCTAAAAATATTATATAAAATAAAAAAAGTAAACAAAAAAAAAAATTAATAGTTTCATTTAGCAATAAAAAAAATTAATTTGTCTTTTTCGGTATGGGTTACCTTTAGCTAATACATTATTTTCACCTCTTAAAAGTGCGTCATTGTTCATAAGTAATGGAGCTAAAATATAGTTTATTTAAATTATTATTATTTTGTACATAAAATATATTAAATGTAGTTTTAAATATGAAACAGAAAAATATTTTGTGTTATTATAAAAATTCACACAAAATATATAGATTAACAGTTTGATCCCTTTTATAGTTTGGAAAGTATAGTAATATTATTTAATAGTTTTAAGACAAATATTTTTTTGGGAATTTTGACTTTATTGCCCAAAAAACTCCAAGAACGTTTAATTTCAAGATTAAGTGATGTCAGTTGGTATCCAAAATCGTTCGATTTGACACTGTTAAAGTTTTTCTTGTCAGATTAAGTAAAAAATTGTCATTATACTGACAATCTTCAAACTTTAAGGCATTTGAAACAAACTTCCCCGTCAAAAAATGGCTCATTTGAAATCACCACTTTTGTAGCATTGGAACCATTCGCGACACGTTCTCTTACTAATTCCAAACCTCACCATAAGTTTTTGCAATTATTCGAGCGCCTCAGCCGTAGATTTTTTCAAATTAAAGCGAATGTAATTTTTTTTGGTCAAATTTCTACATTTTCACACATAAAAAAATATATAACGCCGATAAAAAAAGTCATAAATGTAATGAGCTTACGATTTGACATTTCTTATCTGATATTTTAGACAAGCATTTATTGCTAGCGCCATCTATTGGCAAAAGGTAATTTCCCAATTTTACTCTCAATAAAATATAAAAAAAGTCATTTTTATTGATATTTTTGTCTAGATTATTTGGGAATAATTTTAACCTAATCAATACTGATAATAACTCATAATTCTATAAAAGAGAATCCTTTTCTTTTGAGAGATTTCCGTTCATTTAACATTCATAAATAAGAATTGCATTAGCAATAATTATATTGACTGTCAAAAATAATATTGAGTTGCACATTACGAAAATGAAGCTTTCGGAAATGAGCAATGAAAATGGTTTTGGCACATCTCCGAGCAACCGCCGGTATTTATTCCACTTCCTTTATAGCCAAATTATTTTAACAGTTCCATCTAATTTTCCATTCTAGTCCCCCGTTCACGGTTTGAGTGCTATTTGATAGTGTCTGTTGAATCTATCCGAAATCCAGAGTATTTGTTAACCTGTTGCCTAATGGGAACCTGTACAATTACGATGTACGAGCTTTGTCACACCTCATCCTGTTCAGTCTGTACACTCATCTTACAATTTTCATACACAAAATTCACAAGGTTTTAAGGGGAAGAATTTATTATTGTTAAGCCATATTAAACAAGAGGATTAATAATAAGATACCCAACCTCCGTATCGCCTCCCTGTCATAGTCCTTTTATACGATTTATAAAGACAAAAACGTTAAACTTTTTGGTATCCTGTCCTATCGTTTATTGTATGAAGATTTTTGCACAAATACAATAGCTGAATCTGAGGCAGATGCTAAAACTGTGCACAATATCGTCAAGTTGTCTCGTTTTTTGGTACATTCTTTCGATATAAAATGAAATTCTTTAAAGGGGTTGCCTTTTGTCGTCCTTTGAGACCAGGCAAACTACATGAAGTAAACACCCGCAAGAAAGAATTACGTTTATCCTTAAATCTGACGCAGAAAATACTTATGCAAAATAAGTCATTAAATTTGATTAAATTAAAAAAATCGTGTCCTGCAAGCAGTCTCCTTTTTTTTTATTAAAATCAAAATTTTACTTATGTTTTATTTAATTTTACTTTCCGAGGCACAAATTGGAAAAAACTTCATTTTTTAAATATTTAATTTATATATTCGTCAAAAGGAATTATTTAAAGAAAAATAATAAAATTTGTGTCCAAAATTCATTTGATGGCACGTAACGTAAAGGCACAAATAAATGCCTAATCATTTTTCTAAAATTAATAAACAGTCAGAATTAAATATGCACATTGGGTTACAGGCTTAACAAGTATGTCAGATATTGCCGCCATTCCGCATAATAAACGTCAAACGATTAACGTTCAAAATCAACATTTCTCACATATTAAATATGTAGTTTTATAAGCTTTTAAAATTAAAATTTAATATTGTTTTAGTAATTATAATAAAAATAATTTTCAACTTTTCTTTAAAAGTTAAAAACGAATAATATATTGGCATCAAAAATAGAAAATCATTCTTTTGATATTGCATTGACAATTGTATGGTTTATGCTATCATTGCAAATAGTTTATTTTTTTATAAAAAACATTGTATCTTTTTGTTTTTAATAAAATATATATACTTTTGAAATTAATATTTTTGTCGTTAAAAAATTAATTAAAAACAAAAGAAACCGCTTTTGTATATATTAAAAAATCGATCTACCATGATTACAAAAACACTTGAAGGGTTTTCGTACTTTTTCCATTTTTTTTTTTTCAAATATATTTTTAAGAAAAATTGTAATTTTTTTTTTTCAAATATTAAAATCGATTTCATTCTTTTTTTAATTAGTATATTTATACAAAATTCCCTCACCGTTAAAATTCACTAATTTATTCAGTAATTACCTATATTATGTTTTAATTTTAAAAGTGTTTTACAATTAAAATTGTAGTAAAATTATTTACATACCTCTAAGTAGATTTTGTGAATAAGGACGTATTGCTAAGCCTTTATAATAAAAAAGAAACGATTTCTTATTAAAATAGAAAAATTTTTACATATTTATTTTATATAAATAAATTTCTTTTTTCAAAATGCATAATCAACTTACCATTTGGAAGATCTATTGGTCTATACATTTCTGTAAAAAAAAAAATAATTTTTAAATAACTTAATTTTATGCAAATAAAATGGATAAACTATGTTTTTTTGTTAAATTATTTGTTAAAATATTAAAATATAATTAATTTTTAAACATTTTAATTATGATGATTACCATTATTAAATGAAACAGTATTTGGAATGCCAACTTGAATAGATGATTTTGTTGTACCAGAATTATCATCATAATCTGAAACTGTGTCAAAATCAAAATTTTTAATAAAAATAAAAAAGTAAATACCAAAAAAAAATACAATTTAATATATTCATAAATATTGTATATAAATTTCCTACCAGTTTTATCAGACGCTTCAGTTACTTTTTCATCATTTACCACACTTGGTTCCGTATCACTATTAGGCGTCAAATCATCGGCAATCCCTGATCCTATATTTATTAATACCTATAAATATAGTGAATTAAACATTCTTCAATATATATAAAAATTTAAAACTATAATTGAAAATCATTTGAAAAAATACTTACAATAATAATTAATAAAAATATTGACATTTTCATTCCAAACATTAACAACTGCTCTTCCAAAAGCTTTGATTCAACTTATTCTAATTTCTTTTTCTGAATCATTTTATGTACAATTCTTTAATAAAAATATCTATTATTACACCAAAAAAACAGAGTATATATTAAAAATCTATTAAACTGTCTTATAAAAATAAAATTACTATTTAACTGATAAACATTTTGTTAATTGCCATTTAATGTATTTTTAAGTACACCTTTTTGCTATCATTAATATTCGTTAAATGATAATTTTTTTTTTATTTTATAATAGTTGATTTTTATATTAAATTTAATATTAAATTTATCATTTAATTTAATTTAAAAAACATAGTTTTTATTAAAATTAACAGAAAAGTATCTGGTCATTAGTAGTTAGGAGATATTAACAACAATTTTTTTCAAAAAGTTTTTGCTTTAACTTAAATTTTAAATGAATTTCTATATTTTTTTTTATTTATTATTTTTTTATATAATCCAAATTATATACTTTTTATATTTATACTCTGTATTAACTAAATACGGATTAAAATATTTTTTTTAAAATAAATTTTTTGCACATAATTTTTATTTATAGAAAAATTCAAATACTGATGAAAATTTCAAGTTCAGTTTTTACAAAAATAATTTAAATCAATTTAATGCAAATAAAAAAAAATTCCCTTTTTCAAACAAACCAGCCTATTATTAATCCTTGAAGAAGTCCTTGAAAACTTAATATTGAAAAAATTATTCCTGATCACCAATTTTGGTTTTCACTGAGACCACTCCACAATCCAGTAATGTCATCGCAAAGCTCTTTTGAGCAAAATCAATACTGTCCAGAAGTACACACCCTTGACATATTACACACCCTTGATTGTGTATGCTAAACTGAAGATTTTCCTTCCCTCCACATCGTAACTTTACCAACGTCATTCCCAAGTACAAGTTATTCCGAAAAAATTCCTATTACAGCTGGTGTTCCTCAAGGCAATATTATTGGTCCACTTCTACAGAGTACGTTTTATGTTCCAGGTGGAAATTGTTTTTTAATCACT
Organism: Atherix ibis; assembly: GCA_958298945.1. Taxonomy (NCBI): domain Eukaryota; kingdom Metazoa; phylum Arthropoda; class Insecta; order Diptera; family Athericidae; genus Atherix; species Atherix ibis. The sequence continues at coordinate 132,819,480 of OY282605.1, forward strand.
TTTAAATTAAATACAATTTTATAATTTAGATTTTATTGATTGATTTTGTGATTTTTTGCATTTTGTAGGGAATATAATGTAGGTCAAATGCCCGCCTCTGCCCCGACATAAAGTCGATCTCTTTTTAACCACATGGTCTGTAGGCCTAATTGATGCAATTTCGGTAAAAAAACGTTTCCAATACGTCCCGATAGCGGTTCCCAGTAACTGTTACAGCATTGCCTCCAGCATCCTCAAGAAAATATGGCCCAATGATGGCGCCGGCCCAAATGCGGCATCATACAGTTACTCTACAAGGGTGTAGTAGTCTTTGGTGTATCAGTTGAGGGTATTCAGTGCCCCAATAGCAGCTATTCGGTTTATTAAAAAAGCCAGCCAAGTCGAAGTGTGCCAAAAACTTGAGCACTCCAGTCTCAAGCCATAATAAATTATTATTGGTCACTGTCTATAACTGTCAAATGCCAACAGACAAATGTTATCCAAACCAAAATGGCGGCCAAACAAAATCGACTTGGAACATAAAAGCACTTTTAACGTAATGTTAGGAGTATACCTACGACATCCCAACTAATCACAAAATTATAATAGTCGCCTAAACTCATGATTATTGCTTCACAATCAAATATTCAAACAGCTTACAGTCCCGTGTCCAAAATTCAAGAAGACTGGTTTACAAGGTGGAGAGTTAATGTAAACCACCAGACATTTTTTTACACTCTGCAAAAATCCACCCATCTCTCTGTAGTCGAATGACCACCAAAAGAGACAAAATATGCTACTTGGGATTAAATCTGGACAAATGGGTTAAGTGTAACCCTCACACGAGAACCCACTAGACAACCAATCGTTGACGCGAGTCTGAGGTTTCAGAACCACCTATTATACATGGGTAAAAATACAGCGGGAATGATTATGGCACTGCCGCACGTTATGCCGAACCTTAAGGGACCTAGGCAGAGTAGAAGAACGCTGCTGATTAACATGGGATTGGCTTGCCCATGTTTAATGCTTGAATTGAGTAACCTACATATGTACGTAGAGTTGTGTCGGACTAGCGTAGAAGTGCATTAATGGTAGCCTCCATGTTTCGAACTGTGTCATATGAACGACGAACCACGGAGACTATACGGCTGGAGAAGTCACAGAAACGCGGTAATGTAATGCAAGGCATATGGAAGTAAGAAAAAACTCCATGCGGCAGTTGAAAAGCCATTAGAATGCTGCTTTCGATGGCAGATGGACTCAATGAAAACATCGGCGTCAGAGTGAAGTTGGCCATTACCTATGCCAGTATCTTAGCAGGTCCCTGACGCCGCAGAATAAAGTGTCCCTGATGTTGGACTCGCGGGCGAATTGGAAGGCTGTCAATGTTTTCGTGACAACAGTGAACAAGTAAGGTGATTTAAGTGGATTGTCTATCAATGAATTTTACCTGACTATTAAAAAAAAATCTTGATCAAAAACTTGCAAAGACAAAAAAACTTTTAACTTAATACACAATTTCAAAACCAATCTGGACTTACGGTATTGAACTTTGCGAATCAACTAAGCGTTTCAAATGCTCTTGATTCGTGGCATAAATGTTCCCTTTGATTATATCGGGTCGTTTTTTTGCTGTTTGGTTTTTCATTCAGCAACAAAAAGAAAACCTCCGACGACTCAAGTTGTTCTAAGGCCTACTCACCGAAAATTCGAGGCTTTGGCAGGTCGTTCAGCTTCAGTTCTTGCACGAGCTGTATTTTACTAAAAATACGTTTACCAAAAAATTGCGTTCAGCGACGATGTTCATTTCTGGTTGAATGGGTATGTGAATAGGCAAAATTGTCGCATTTTGTCTGATGAATAACTACACGCAAAACAAGAACTGTCATCTGCTGCCAGAAAAATGTACTGTTAGGTGCGGTTTAGGGCCCATAATGTTACCATCAATGACGCCCCCTATCGCTCTATGATTTCAATGTATTTTTGCCCCAAATGTAAGAACTGCATTTGATCAATATGTGGTTTCAACAAGACGGCTCTACATGCCATACAGCATGCGAAACAATGGCGATATTGAAAGAAGAGGTCGGTGAGAAATTTATCTCATATTTGGACCGGTGAGTTGTTCGCGTAGATCGTACGATTTGACGCCTCTAGACGATTTTTTATGGGACTACGTAAAGTCACTCGTCTATGCCGCTGAACCAGCTTCACTCTTAGAAGACAACAGTACACGTGTTATTAGCGATATACCAGCCCAGATGTTCGAAAATGTGGTTCAAAATTAGATCTCTCGCATGGATTACTTTAAACGTAGTCGTGTCTAAAATTTGTATAAAATAATCTTAAAAAAGTAAATGGCATGTATTTATTTATGAACTTAAATAAAAATTTTATATATTTCTATAATTTTTCTATATTTTCCTGAAAATTTAAAAACCAAACACTTAAAAAATCATCTGTTGGGCAGGATTTTTACTCTTTGTAACAGCGATGAAAAGCTTCAACTTAACTCGCCTGCTGCTTTTCGGTTACACTCTTTTCAATGTTATCAACAGTATCATGATAATATTCTTTCAAATATTTTGTTGATCTTGGGAAATAACAAAAGGTCATTACACTGACTAAGATCAGGTGAATACAGGGGCTAGTGAACCACAGGAATCAATTTTTGAAACAGAAACAGAGATTCAATATGCAAAGATCCTTTTTCTTAATTTTTTAAGGACTTCTTTATAAAAAAAACTTGGTTGACCATATGTCCTGGAGACACTTTTTCCATATTTTCAACAGTTTTCGATATTGAAGGCAAGGTTCATCTTCCACTGCTTCTGTGGTGGTCGCTTAAAAAAACAATAAGGAATGTTCCCTATCGGCTCGTTACAACTTTTTCGAAGCTAAACACAAAATGCAAAGGGAAAATCCGTAATGCTGCCAAATAGCTCTAAGTGATGTCAGGGTCAGTACCTTTCCGTCACTTCTCGTACACTCTCTGAGTTTATTTTGACAAAATATCCGAAAAATTTTATTTTAATTCTTATTGTCAATCTAAGAAAATTAATTGAAAAATTACTCTTTAAGATTCTGAAAATTCTGAAGCAAATATTTTTGAGTTTTATTATTTTCTATTGTATTAGGGCAGACAGATAGTGTGTCCTAGCTTATCGATGCTGAGGCTTTTGTGTACAGTACACAGCAGACTTGAGTTTGAATCTAGCTTAAAGAAATAATAAAAAAGTTTCCCCGTCCATATTTATCGATGCTGAGGTTTGTATGTACAATACACAGCAGACTTGAATTTGAATCTACGAGGGTCATTCAACAAGCACTTAGCCTACAAAAGAAAAACGAAAATTTTGGAAAGATGGCAATTTATTTTTCCACATTATCTCCTTCAAGTTCGATACACTTGACCCAGCGATGCTCTAACTTTTTTAACCCGTCCAAAAAATACATTTTCTCGAGGGAAGCAAAATAGGCCTCCGTGGCGACGATGACCTCCTCATTTGACCCAAATCTATTCCCGGCGAGTGATTTTTTTCAGGTTTGGAAACAAAAAGTAGTCACAGGGGGCCAAATCTGGAGAGTACGGTGGATGGGGCAGCGATTCGTAGCGCAATTCAACCAATTTAGCCATGGCGACGGCGGAGGTGTGAGCCGGCGCGTTGTCGTGGTGGAACAGCACTTTTTTCTTCGCAAAGCGGGGCCGCTTTTTCTTCAATTCGATATCAAATCGGCCCAATAAGTCAGCATAGTAGCGCCCCGTGATTGTTTTACACTTCTCGAGGTAATCGATGTGGATCACACCTTGTGAATCCCAGAAAACGGTGGCCATCACCTTTCCGGCCGATCGAACAGTCTTCGCCTTCTTCGGAGCACGTTCGCAGGGTGAAGTCCACTGTTTCGACTGTTCCTTGGTCTCTGGTGTGTACCAGTGAATCCATGTTTCGTCGACGGTCACGAAATGACGCAAGAACTCCGCTGGATTGCGCTGAAACAGCGCCAAACACGTCGCCGATGTGGTCTCACGGTTGCGCTTGTTTTCCGGTGTGAGCAAACGCGGCACCCATCTTGCCGACAGCTTTCTCATGCCCAGTTCTTCGTGTAGAATATGATGCACCGTTCCTACTGCGATGCCCACAGTCTCAGCTATCTCGCGAACCTTCAATCGACAGTCTGCCAACACGAGATCGTGGACTTTTTTAACGTTTTCCTCCGTAGCAGCCGTTTTCGGGGCACCTGGGCGTGGCTCATCAAAAACCGACGTGCGGCCACGAACAAACTCGTTGAACCAATTCTTGACGGTCGCCATCGAAGGAGAAGAGTCACCATACACAGCATCCAAGCGATCTTTGATTTCGCTGCGCGTTTTCCCTTCCAAAAACAAGAATCTAATCACCGAACGATATTATTCTTTTTCCATTTTTGTGCAACCGACCGACACGCTCGCTTTCAAAGGCTCTCAAAACAAAACTAATAAAGGGAATCGACTGAAACTTTGACAGTAGGCTACTCAAAGAATGTACTGCACGATGGTAGTACAGCAGTTCCATCGGGCGGTAATGCTAAGTACTTGTTGAATGACCCTCGTAACTTAAAGAAATAACAAAAAAGTTCGTCAGTCTACGATTGAGGATAATATAGAATTTGCAGAATTTTCTAATATTTCGCTATTATTGGTATAATTTTTAATGAAGTTATCAACAAAAAAATTACCGCAGTCTAGAGTGCAATTTATTTACTATTCACTTAAGTTAAAGAGGAAAATTATTTTTTCATTTTCAATTTTCTAGAAATTGCTTTTAATTTTATAGCTGAATTTTAAAATTCAATTTTTCTTTATATTTTATAAATTTTTTTGTTGGTAATATTAATTAAAAAGTTTATGTTCTCTATAAAAAAAGCCATAGTTACAAAAAGGAACTTATTCGCACTTAAATAGAAAAAACCGAAATTAAACTCAACTGAATAGTTTTGAGCTTTTCTGATATTGTGCAATTCTAAGCTTAGAAAATAATTGCATTGAAATTTTTTCCTACAAATCCTTTTATCACCACAGGATTGGTTCCGACATTAAAATGAATGTGATGTACAGTGTGTATCCAGCCGTATTCGAATATTGTGTGCGACCCCACATTAAGTGAGCTCATATGTCCACTATGGTCCGAACAATTTATTCCGAAAAATTTACGTTGATACAGTCTACGAGTAGAATATTCTTTTGTATTTTTTTTATGTTTTTTTATTTGGAAATTTAAAAATCAAACACTTAAAAAATCACTCGTTAATTGGTGTGTTTCTCGTTATAAAAAGTTTTATTCCCAATATTATCCTATCACTACGAGTATAATCGTCTTGTTAAAAGACACTCCTAATCTTGAAACGTTAAAATGTCCTTTCATGTAAATAAAATTTTAATATTTCTAAGAAAATAAAAATTAAAAAAAAAATAACTATAAACTCGTAGTTGAAGTGATTAAATAAAACTCAATTAATAGTAATAATAGTTTAGTTTTTTTTATTTTTAAATAATACACTTAATAAACACAAATATTATTTTCTCTATTAAATTCCCTATAATTTCTAAGTGTCACTATGAATTGAGGAAAATATAAAACTTATCAACTTTTGAAGGAGTTCACTTTGTATTTGATGCGTTAAGTTTTTCGTCAACAGGGGATGAGTACTATTCAATTCGGATGAATTTTTGAAAGAAATTATATTCGGCGATTGATTGAAATCTTTTGTAGAATTATTTGGTGTTAATTCATGTTCGATTGTAGTAGAATTGCGATAATATCCTTGAGCAGACAATATTTCCTCCATGGTCGTATTTACGAATGTAGAATTTTTCAAATCCGCATTCAATTTTAGGGACGCTGAATTATTTACTTTTCTAGTTATACTATTTTCTGAATTAGTATCATTATTTATCCAATTTATTGTAGTTACAGTAGAAGTGTTTGGTGTTACTTGAAGTGAACCGGAAAATGGGGCACTCAACAGTGTAATATTAGTTGAATTTGGAATTTTATTGTCACCTCTAGGGTTTTTGTCTGCAATTTTCGGTATAAATGGCGAAATGTTGGAATTAACTTGCTTTGATAATTTTGGATTTTGCTTGCTCGAAGATCGTGGCGTAGTGACTTTTCTGAGTGTCATGGTTGTAAGTTTTCGTATCGTTGTTTTAGCTTTCAATTGACCATTTTTAATCGTATTTGAACTTTTCGTAGTTGATTTAGGAACATTCACTATCGTCACTGAAACTAGTTTTTTGTTTTTTGTTGGAGAAACCCTCTTTTTATATGTTGTCAACCGTTTTCTATTTGCAATTTTCGTTACAGTTCTTAAAGTTGTTCTTGGAGTTTTCCTTTTTTTGCGCGTAGTTGCTAAATCTACTGAAATCTTATAAAAGAAAAAAAGTATATTATTAAAAAAATATTGTATTTCATATCATATACAAAATAAACTATTTCTATTTACTATAAAAACTGTTACTAGAATCACCAAAATAATAGTCCAACGCATGTTTCGATAACAAGAAATTCGAACTTTATGTAAATACTACTCTCAACATCAAACACTCGTAATAATGTTTTATTTTATTAAACTTAAATCAGAAATAATATTAATATAATAGACTATTATTTAATTTAACGCATAATTAACTTGGAATAGGATGGAAAACAAATTTTTTTTTTCTGTCGTGAAACGTAAATTGTGAAAGCTGGTTTGAGTTGGTGTTTTTTCTTTGGCCTCATAAATAGTAATTTTTATATGTTTCAGGGTTTTTATATATTTTTTTATATACCAATAGATATATATATTTAAATTATAGGTAATTTAATAAAAATTATCTAGTTTTTATTACATATCAAGTATCATGGAAATAAATTAATAGAACAAAAACTATATTGAAATTTTCGAGAATTTTATTAATTGAAAAGAGATAGGAAAACTTCAAGGGTATTATAGTACATAGGCCCTTTAGTGTATTTTCAAATAAAAATTAATTGTAAATAATTTAACATAAATAAATAATTTTTTTTTTAAATGGCAGAAAAACCAAATTTATTACACTGAAAATAACAATTTTCTGTAAAGTGTAAAATTGTGTACAAAAAAAAAATTTAAAATATAAAAAAAAAATTGTGTCTTTTAACTAAGAATATTTTTATAAATTAACAATTGTAAATTTATAAAAATATTCTTATTTAAAAAAAAATTTTTCTTCAAAAATTATAAATTTAAAATTAATTTTTGCGAACAAAATACGCTAAAAACTATTTCACAATCAATAAAAAGTCAGAGCCATTTTTAATATTCATAATTAAATATTTTTTTAATTATTTTATTATTGCTGCTTTTTAAAAAATACGAATTAAAAAAAAATTTTAAGAATATTTTTATTCTTGTGTTAAAATTTACAGTTAAAGACAAGAACCTTTTTCTCATTTAGTAAAACTGAGCGTCACGTACTTAATTTTATCTTTGAAAAATTATTTTTTTAATTCTGTGACAAATAAAATTTTAATTATTATGAAAAAAAGATTATTTTTCTTAATAAACAAAATTTATATTACGAATAAAAAGGTTTTTCCTTTTTTGAATTAATGAAACTTTAAATTTACACTCCTTCAAGTTCTTGCCTGTCACTTTACTTTGAAGAAAATAAAATAAACTGAATTAATTTTATTTACAATAGAAAAACTCAAAAATTTCTAAAAAAAAAAAAATATATTAATTTTTTATTATATAATTAAAGATAATTTTAAATTTAATCAAATTTAAATTGAAAAAATGTGCGCATGCGTTTTAGTCGCAATTAATTATAGTCGCCGCCATTTTGGCAATGTTGACAGTTGCCATTTTTGTTATCAGCTAATGTGGTCAGATTTTCTTTTTTGCTATCGCCATTTTCTTGAGACTGTAATTTTAAAAAAAATATATTTCAAATTTAAATATTAATAAAATTTTAATTATTATGTAGACATGTTATGCCTCGGAAAAGGGGCCCTAGTGATAACAAAAAGCCGGATTACTGGTAGTCGGATGAAATTGCAGCTCTACGAAGAGAATGTTTGCGCCAAAGGCGAATAGCTACAAGAAAGCGGAGAGTGGGCATAGGCGAATACGAGCTCGCAGAATACAAAAAGGACAGTAAAAACCTTCAAGTTCCTTTTAAAAAGAGTAAATATCTCAAATGGATATAAATACCGACTCCTGGGGTCAAGGTTACAGACTCATTTTACGTAGCCTAGAAGCTATATATTCAAGCCCGGAGCTAAGCACAAAAAGCATGGGCAACGTATTGGAGGCACTTTTCCCTGCTTATACAGAGAGACTCACAGAAAGGTACTCTTCTCCCATAGAAGGGGTTCCTCTATTTATTGAAGAGGAACTAAAGGATGCACTACGCAACATGCAAAATAGAAAAGTACCAGGCCCGGACGTAGTTCCCGCAGGAAAAATTGTACTTAAAAAAATTTAACTAGCCTAGAACCGCTGCTTGATAGATGGAATTTTCTCTAATGGCTCGTACTCATCAGTAAGGGCACCGGTAACACAAGCTCTCCCTTATTATACAGGCCCCTGTGTGTGTTAGACACAGCCGGCAAACAGCTGGAAAAACTACTGAAGTCACTAGTGAAGCTCTTCTAAGTGTCGGTGATTTCTTGGAACGGAAATATGGCTTCAGAGTAGGATGGTCTACAGTGGGAGCCATTAAACAAGTGTTAAAACCAGTCCACATAGCCGAGCAGGGGAAATATTTCTCGAAGAAAATCGTCGTGCTTGTAACGCTGGACAGGCTGGATGCTCTCGAAAATTCCTTCGGAGTGCCAGCCTATCTGCTTCGAGTAATAAAGATTTATTTTAGTGATTGGGAGCTCTTATATAACACGGCGGATGGAACTTTTTGAAAATTAATCACCTCATGGGCAGCACAGGACTCTATACTAGGTCCGGACCTGTGGAATATATTGTACGACGGTATTCTAAGGATATGCCGGACGATGCCTTCCTTGATAGATACGCCGACTACATTGCTGTTGTTATGTCCACTCGAAATGTTGAAGGAGCCCAAAGAAAGCTAAACCAAGTCATGCGGCGGACTACCGCATTGTTAAGAACGCATGGATTAAGTCTAGCAGCTGAGAAAACTGAGATTGTTTTGCTCAACGAAAGGCGAATACCTCCAGTGATAGAGTGTCTAAAGCAGACGGGATGACTCTAACTCAGCCAGCGATCAAATTCCTTGGAGTGCGACTGGATATGAAGATGATATACTGGACGCAAATGAAAGCTACCATTGAGAAAGCTCCCAAGACAATGACAGACTCAGCAGGCTCATGGCCATAGTAGGTGAACAAAGAAAAGATGGATTCAGTACAGAAAAGAGGTTTCCTTAGAGCGGCTTGCTCCTAAACGACGATATCTAAATTCGCGATTCTAGTTATTGCAACAGTGATACCCATCCACCTGTTAGCTTAAGAACGAAAGAGGATATATGACCTAAAGAAAAGTCTGTGCCCTGAAGAAGCAAAAACAAAAGCTAGGGAAGAAACTCTCAATAGGTGCCACTACCGATGGAATAACGAAATCAGAGAAGGTTGGACCAAAACATTGATACGAAATTTGAGGGATTGGCTAGACCGAAGCATGCGTTCAAAGCGTTCTACAAAAACAAAACTGGAGGCAGGAATATAAAAAGAGCTAAAATCGGAAAGAGCACATTTAGTGGTAAATAAAGGCTCCACCCTATAAATGATACGAAAGCGGTACGAAGGAGGTTTATATAATATCAAGCTAGAATAGGAGGGGGTTCTTGGTAAGTGGGAGTTTCACACACCAAGGCGGCTTAAGTCGCCCTGACGGTGCATTACCCATTCTCCCCGTTCGTACAAAAAAAAAATTATTATTATATAGAGAAGATAATTTTCAAAATAAAAGAAAAATAATGATTCTAATTAAGAAAAGGTTTTTAGATTAAAGAGCCTTTAAATCAACTGCTTCTAGATTAACAAAAAAAAAACAATAAAAAATAAACTGAATCAAATTTTATTTAAAAATTTAATATTATTAAAATAATTCACTCGAACATTTTAATATTTTTATCGAAATTTAAATTTTAGTCGCCGCCATTTTGGCACCGTTGACAGTTGCCACTTTTATTATCAGCATTTTGTCGTTATGCTATCGTCATTTTCTGCATTTAATAATAAAAAATGAATCAATTTTATTTGGAGAACTCAAAATTTTTAAAACATTAAAAATTTTATTATATTATTCAAATTATTTCAATCTTTATATCCAAATTTAAATTTAGAAAATTTGCGAATAGGTTTTAGTCATTTTTCACCGTCAATAATTATAGTCGCCGCCATTTTGGTACCGCTGACAGTTGCCATTTTGATCATTAGTATTTGTGTTTTCTCAACTTTTATACATACGCAAAAATTATGCATTTGATTAAATATTCAGAACTCAACTGCTACTGGAAATTTAATTTTTTCAAAATATTTTTTCAATTTGACTAATAATAAAATTCTAATTTATGAATGTCACAAAATAAAACGCTAATAATACTAATTAGAAACAGTTTTTTTTAAACTAATAATCCTTTAAGTTCTCACTTGCTCTCTAACCTTAACAAAAACTGCAACATAAAAAAATAAAAAAAAATAAACTATATCAATTTTATTTGGAAAAAATCACAAATATTAAAATTTTTATTATATTATTAAAATTATTTCAATCTTTATATCCAAATTTAAAATTAGAAAATTTGCGAATGGGTTTTAGTCTCCAATAATTGTAGTTGCCGCCATTTTGGCACCGTTGACAGTTACCATTTTGACCATTAGCATTTGTCGTCGGATTTTCTGTTATGCTATCGCCATTTTCTGCTTATCATAAAAATTAATATGTATTTTATATGTTGTAAAATTTAATTTAAAAAAAAAAAGCTTTATACCAGTTGTAGTTAACAATTCAGTTGGCTGCGTTTCAAAAGTAGACGCTTCATCGTTAGTCAAAATACTAGAAGTTACAGGAATATCTGCAGTTGTAGTTGGGGCCTCAGATGTGGTTGTAGTTGTTGTTCGTTTCGTAGTCGCTTTTGTATTTGGTTTCTTAGCCGTTTTTATGGTCACAATTTTTCTAGTTGTTGTTATTGTTGTTGCCTTTTTAAGTATTTTTTGACGTTTTGTTGGTGCCGAAGTTTTCTTGTTGCATGCCGTAAATTTGTGGCTTTTTATTCTTCTCGTCCTTGTCGGTCGTCTATATTTTCGTCTTCGAAACATTTTTTTTGTTCCTCTACCTCGGCAACGTTTTCTATTTTGACATATTTCCACAGTAGTGTATTTATTCCTCCTTTTTTTTCCAATAATCATTTTATAAATAAATTCATAAAAACATTAGAATTGAAATAGAATTTTTTTCGAAAAAAATTTGTTTGGAAATTTGGTAAAAAATATATTACCTTTTTTGTACTATTTTTATTTTTAAAAAACTTATACATTTTGGTATTCCCAGTGCTTTTGATAATTGAACAGTTTCCTCAAGAGATTTTGATGCATTTTTTTCTAACATATTTTTTTCCCTACTATTTACAAATAATGTGTCGTCTTTTTTCGATAAAATTTCACTATTAGCTAAATGAAAATTTATTTCAAGAAATATAATAAACACAAATAAAAAAACAGAAATTTTATTTTCATATAATCGAAATATCATGTATCTATCTCGAATAATACTGAAGAAATAGAAAATCTATTGCAAATTTATTTAAATTAATAGGAAATAAAATGATAATTTGTAATTTCATATAGATCAGAGTCTATTACTTCTTCTTTTTTTCTGCATTTTATATAAATAATTATTAATACATTAAATATACATTATGCATTTTAGGTAATAGTAATAATTTTTATTAAATTTATTATAATAGCCAAATTTGACTTTATAAAATGTGCACAAACGTTTTAGTCTCCATTAATTGTAGTCGCCGTTATTTTGGCAACGTTGACAGTTGCAATTTTCGTTATCAACTCATATGGTCGGATTTTCTGTTCTGCTATCGCCATTTTCTTGAGAATTTAATTTTTAAAAAATAATTTTTTAATTTAACTACTAATAAAATACTAATTATTATAGTGTTAATGGTAACAAGAACCGATGCCTCGGAAAAGGGGTGCTTATGGTAACAAGAAGCCGGTTTACTCGTGGTAAAGTTAATTTAAATATAACTTTAATTAAAAAGATTTTTAGAATAATAAAATAGACTTTTAATCTCAATTTAGAAAAAAATACTGAAGTTTTCTTTGATTGAAGAAATTAGTAAGGTAAAAAAAAATTTATTTTAAAATATCAGGTGTATAAGCTTAAATCCGCTGTTTTTTAGTCAAAAACACATGTTTTTTTTATAGAAAGTAAAAACAAATTTATTCAAGGTACTTGCCCTCGCTAGCTATACATTTTTCCCATCTCTCGGGCAATTTGTTGATACCACGCCAAAAAAATGCCCTTACTTTCGAGGCAAACCACTCATCAAGCCATTTTCGGACGTTTTCGTAAGAATCGAAGTGCTGCTCAGCGAGCGCGTGGCCCATCGACGAAACCAGGTGGTAGTCAGAAGGGCCCAGGTCTGGTGAATAAGCGGGGTGGGGTAGCATTTCCCAGTTGAGTGTCTCCAAGTAGTTTCGGACCATTTTTGAGGTGTGCGATGGTGCGTTGTCGTGGAGGAAAATCAGCTTGCCATGTCTTTGTTGATAATTCGTCATTTTTCAAGCAGAACACGGTGTAATTTGATCAGTTGTTGGTGGTAACGGTGGGCATTGACAGTTTCACCAGGTTTCAACATCTCATAGTAGACGATACCCTGTTGATCCCACCAAACGCACAGCATCGTCTTCCGTCCGAAGCGATTTGGTCTTGGGGAAGATGTTGATGGTTGGCCGAGATCAACCCACGATTTCTTGCGTTTATGATTCTCGAAATATATCCACTTTTCATCGCCTGTCACAATCCGATGCAGGAATGACTTTCTTTTTTGTCTGGCGAGCAATATTTCGCATGTGTTTTGGCGTCGCTCCATCTGCCTGTCGTTCAATTCATGTGGCACCCATTTTCCGATCTTTTCAATCTTCCCCATGGCACGCAGACGCATAGAAATAGCTGGTTTAGTAACACCCAATTGCACCGCGAGCATTTTTTGCGATTGGGTATCGTCTTCGCCCAAAAGAGTCTGCAATTGATGGTTCTCAACCTTCCTAGGCCGATTTTCACTCTTCTTGTCCCACAAGTCAAAATTGCCATCTTTGAACCGACGAAACCAATCTCAGCATGTTGTTTCCGATAGAGCACTGTCATCATTGGCATCCCTCCACAAGCATTCGGCAGCCAATTTCTTCAAATTGAAGCAGAAAAGCAGAGCTTCCCGCATATGCTCTTTTTGTAGCACAAAACTAGACATGATTATCAAAGGAAAAATGTATGTTGTTGTACGAAATTGCTGACAATGTGCACTGATTAATGTTGACAGATGTCAAACTCATAAAAAAATTATGGCGTGCCCATGGTAGCGGATTTAAGCTTATACACCTGGTAATTAAAAATTAAAATAAGAAATTTATTCGCAAACAACAATTTCTGGCACATCATAACCTCTTCACCACAAAACAAACAATTGAAGTGATTTTTATTACTGACAACATGTCCTTGGTCGTCCTCTGCTGCGATTGGCCTGTGGGTTCCAATCTAGTGCCATCTTTGCTATGTCCGTAGGTGGTTTTCGCAAGGTGTGGCCAATCCAACACCATTTCCTGCGTTTGATGTCAGCTAGCAGGGGTATTTGCTTCGTGAGAAGAAGCAGCTCATCGTTCGTTATCCAGTTCGGCCAGAAGATCTTGCTTATACGCCTCAAGCATCTGTTCACAAATGTTTGAGGCTTACGAGTCGTGCTGTCGGTTACTTTCCATGTTTCGCAGCCGTACAGCAAGACTGGCTTGACGTTTGAGTTGAATATTCGAAGTTTGAGTGCTATGGAGAGGTGATTGGAACGCCACACGTTCCCAAGTGAGGTGTACGCTTGTCGCGCCTTGTTGATGCGCGTTTGGATGTCTATTTCAGTTCCACCATCCTTGCTGAGCATGCTGCCAAGGTAACAGAACTTTTTGACATCTTCAACTTGGGTACCGTGTAGCATCAAGGACCTCTCGCAGGTGGCGCCGATACGCATCAATTTGGTCTTCTTGATGTTGATTCTCATCCCCACTTCTTCGGCGTTGGAGGCCAGAGCATTCAGTTTCTTCTGAATGCCGTTGAAGGTGTGGGACATGAGGCATATGTCGTCGGCGTAGTCCAGGTCGTGGAGCTTCTCACGCAGTGGATACCGTTGCTGGCTGTGTTGTTAGTGCGTTGAAGGACTAGGTCTAGGGCGATTATGAAGAGGATAGGCGAGATTACGCAACCCTGCCTGACTCCTCTCGAGATGTTGAATGGATCGCTGTTTCGTCCTTTAAAGCGCACTCTACACGGGGCCTTACGGTATAGTTCTCGGATGAGAACGATGATGGCCTGTGGGATGCCTAGTTCAGCCACAGCACTCCAGATGGCGTCGCGAGAAATCATGTCGATGGCTCTTTCGAAGTCAACGAAGAGAAGATAGAACGGGCTGTTCCATTCGTTCGACTGTTCAATGATCATTCTAAGGCTGTTGATGTGATCAACACAGGAGCGGTTTGGTCTAAAGCCAGACTGCTCGTTGCAAAGGGCACTTTCCACTGTTGGAGTGATGCGAGTCAGGATGATTGAGGCGATTAGTTTCTGGATGGTGTTCAGTAGAGTGTTATTATAATAAAAACATAACTTTTAATTGGTTTTAAAACAAACAAAATCAAAAAAATATTCTATCGGAGTGAAAATAGATGCATTTTCGGTCCACAGTGACAGGTGAAATTTTGTTTACGGAAAACAATTGACAGGTTTGAGATGAACTATCGTTTGAGATGAACACACATAAAAAGCCCAAAATTTCAGTTTGTAAAGATTTCTTTTTTTTTAACAAAAAATAATAACTAAATATATTTTTTTTCTCAATATAATACATTTAATAAATAATAATTATAATTTTAATGCCATTTAAAATAAATAGTCTTGAACTTATAGAAAAATTTATTATAAATACTATACACAATAGATTTCATTGAAAATGTATAATTCATAATAAATTAAAAATATATATTAATGTAATCTAATATGATAAATATAAGTTTCGCTCCAAGGTTGATAAGAAAAAAATATAAAAACTTGATTGTGAAAAAAAAAAAACAAGTTGAATGTCGTCTTATAGTCAATTTGAAATTTTTATTGGAAGAAAATATGAGTTTTTAAAAATTTCCATTCAATTTTAATTTGTGTATCATTTTGTTTTTGTTATTTTTTTTTAATAAATTTTTATTTAAACAAATCGTTTACTATAATTGTGTAATATGAATTTGGAAAAGAAATAATTAAATTCGTTCATGTTTCTTTGTAATCTGTTGAAATGGAATTTCACTATTTTTCTGCTATTGCAAAAACAATAATTCAAAAATATTTTTACATACTTTCATATTTGTAATATTTTTGCTTTCGAAAAAGAAAAAAAATATGTAGTTTTTTTTTTAAAGCCACGGCAATAATATTGAAAATTTTTATTGGAACTGGTAAAAGAAAAGAATATCAATTTTTTTTAGATCAAAAATAATCAATTTTATTTAATAATTCATTTTAATAATGTTCATATTTATATTCGTCCCGTCCAAGTTCATTAATTTCCGAGGTTGCCTCAAATGCCAAACGTTCTGCTTCATGTTCGGCACCAATGCGAGCATGTTCAGCGGCGATCTTTTCAAATAAGGTTGCGTGTCGATTTTTTGCATTAGCTACGGCAGCACTATCGCGTGGTATCTTTAAATAAAAATTAATAAATAATAATTCACTTGGATCAGTTTGGAAAAAAAGAAAACAAATACATTTTCCTTTCACAAAGGGGGTCATTATTGAACTTACATAGGACGCCAACAAATCGGGATTAGCATGAGCTTCGGATATTTTCTGGAAGAGGGCATGATGTCTTTCGGTCGCCTTCTTAACCGCTTCGGTATGCTGTGGCTCATGACTCAATTGAGCATGGAATCCCTCATGATCGGCAACATAGTCAACGGTTCTAGTCTGTTGATTAGGATCAACATAGGAGAATTTTCCTATAACAACACCTGAACCATCTGAAGATTCACTGTGCGAACGATCGATATGTCCTGGAGCACGTCCGGCTTCGTAGCTGAACGAATAGGGATGTGGAGGAGGTTGTGGAGTGGTTGTTGTTGTTGTATCATATTCATCAAATCGAAGGTGTGCAACATCACCCAAAACCGAAGATACACACAAAACTGTTAACTGAAAAACGACCAAATTAAAATTCACAATCTAAGCAATTTCTGATTCACAATACACGAATTTTATTTATTTTTTTTTTTTCATTTCTAATAGTTTTTTTATGGGAAACGTTATATTGTAAAATATTTGAATTTATTTCTTATATTTTCATATTCCAATTTCTATTATTAAAATTTCCATTTGAATTTTTAATTTCGAACATTTTATTTTTTATTACATCATACAATTTTTTATGTATGAACATGCATGGCATGAATGGCACAATACTTGTTTTCTTCTTAACACGAGTATTTATTGCACAAATTCAATCAACAAAAAAAATGGAAAAAATTTACTTATCCACCTTCGTTCTATTAGGAGTACTATTAATAAATTGCGAAAAATGTTCAATTTCACTCACCAGAAAATAAAACATGTTCTTTTTTGTTTCTAAAAAAAAAAAAAACTAAATAACTTTCGAAATAATATATTTTCGAAAAATAAAAACCACTAAAGAAGCTCACAGATCGAGCAGTCTAAGATAACTAAACTTTTTATCTGATCGACACTCGAATATAGACTGAGTGTAGTAAGTGGCCTTTAACTAACAAACTTTAAGATTTCCACAAAAGCTGTTTAAGCGGGAGACTGGAATCTTACACAGTCCTCCCTCCGATCATACTCGTTTTACTTGTTTTCGAAATTTTCGTATTTTCCAACTAAAAATACTTTATTTTTGAATCATATTAATAACAATTTATACTAAATAGACGATGACAGTATCTAGAAACTTATAGAGTATGTTAAAAATTACGATAATAACATTTATCATAATTGTTTTGCCATTTTAAGTTTCTGCGAAATTCTGGATTTTTTCTACGTTAAACAATTTATTCTGGTGCATCGTAAATAAATGGTATAGTTTAAGAAATAAATAAAGATACAAGAAAAATATAATATTTATTTATTTTGAATAGTTAATTGGCAATTTTAAAATTAGTCAAACCGCAAAATTATTAATAATAAATTTGCATGGCACGTGCAATAAGAAAAATGTTCGTTTTCGTTTAAATAGAATTAAATTTTTTTTCTATATATCTTCACACGCATATTAGATGAATTTCTTAATAAATATATTATATTTATGATATTTTTAATATATTATGATCAATAAATTACCATAAGAAAAGAATTAATTGTTAAATAGTGTTGAATTGAAACTGATTCATTGCAATTTTCTGTTAGTTTTTGTTATAAATTCTTTGATCAATAACACTGATATTAATTATATAAGAAAATTTATTTAAAATTACTAATATTATGGATATATTTTTTCAATTAAAAAACAATTTATATTTTATAGTCTATAACAAATAAATACTTAATTAGCTTCATTATTCCTAATTGTTCCAAGCAATTATCCAATTTGTTTTTTTTTTAGAAAGTAAAATTTAAAAAAAAAGTATACTTAAAATTTAGGTTTTTATTTATATTTTATTTTATTATATATTGTTTTAAATTTTGCCATTATATATAAAATATTTAAAATAAAATTGAATTAATTACTAGGTGACTTCTTGAAGGATTCGTTTTTTTTTTTAAAGTAATTTTTCGCACATTTTAATCTATAATTTGGTCACATTATTTGATGGATGTTCATTTTTAAATGCTCTAAAAAATTTGAAAATTATCTTTGTAAAAACAATCTTTTATATATAGTTTTAGAAGAAAAAGTCCAACAGCGTCAAATCGTATGATCTTGGAGGGCCAAATCTGAAAATTACACGTCCTTGGAACTTTTTGCACAATAAATATTTTCTGTCTTTCTTCATTTTCAATAGCCTATTCAGATAATTACCTTTTATGGATAGAATATTTTCTAAACAGTGACTTGTGGGTTTTCAGAGCCCCATATACGAGGTCTATTCAAAAAGTATCGCGAAATATCGAAAAAGTTCCGCGGGTTACGTATATTTGATATTCGATTTTTTGTGGCGTTATGTTGGTACTAATGTCTCTCACTTATGCCGACAAGTTCGGCCATTTTGAATGTTCAGTTAATTTTTGACAGCTGCTTTGCTTGCACGTGTTTTGGCTCGTCTTCAATTTTTGCCCATTCCAAAAAATGGATCAAAGAATCTGTATCAAAATTTGTGTAAACAACAAAATTAATTGCGCGGACGCATTCCGAATGTTAACTGTGGCATATGGTGAAGCTACCTTGGACCGAAGCAACGTTTATCGGTGGTACAAAATGTTCTCAGAGGACTGAGAAGATATGAACTACGAAAAGGTCGAATGTGAAGGTTTTGCTTACAGTTTTCTTCGATTACAGGGGCGTGGTGCATTATGAGTTCTTCTTGCCACAGGGTAGAACGGTCAATAAGGAATATTACCTGCAAGTTATGCACAAGTTGCTCGAAGCAATCCGCCAGAACGGCCCGGATTTGTGGAAGAATAAAAATTGGCTTTTGCACCATGATAACGCCTCTGCTCACGCATCGTTGCTTGTGCGCGAATTTTTGGCCAAAAACAACACACTAATAATGCCGCAGCCACCGTATTCTCCAGATCTGTCCCTCTGTGACTTTTTCTGTTTCCCGAAACTGAAGAGTCCCATGAAAGGACGATGCTATGCTACGATTGAGGAGATAAAGACGGAATCGAAGGAGGAACTGAACAAGATCACAAAAAATGATTTTTTGAAGTACTTCGAGGATTGGAAAAAACGTTGGCACAAATGTATAATATCTGGTGGGGATTATTTTGAAGGGGACAAAATAGATATTAATGAATAAATAAATAATTTTTGAAAAAACACAAAATTCGCGATACTTTTTGTATAAAAATTAAATGAAATTAAAATTATAATTTAATTTTATTTAAATTTCAATCTTAAATTATACCGTGTATGTCATGGCATATGTACAGTAAGTGTTTTTTTTTAATTGTGTTTTAATGGCAATAATATATCAATTTCGTTGTTAACTATAATATATAAAAAAAGAATAACAAGTAAATAAAAATAATCAATAAACGTACTCGTTCATGGACAAGCTTAACATGTTGAAATTAAACCCTGCAACAGTAGTTCTATTCGATTGTTGCAAGTGCTGCCAACAAAATGGATGCCACAACGCAGTCGCCATTATTATTAATTGAATTCTTAAAGTTTTGAAAGGTTTATTTTCAGAAGTACAGATTTTTTTACAAGTAATTTATGTTTTGATCTCCCATCAAAAAATTTATGAGAAAATTATTCGGAAATAATGTTAATATGAATGGAATAATATTAAAAGTATCTACCTTATAGGTTGTCAAGAAAGTAATTTCGTTGTTTCTCAACAGAAAACTTAATTGCATTTTTTCACAATCAACTTCACACTTAATCCGCATAATCATATGTATTTTGACAGCTGACATAGCAAGGCATATTTGTGAAAAAATTCGATTGATTCTGTACAGTAGTTTTTGGTTGATACCTTTTTAAATATAAAAAGTTAAAAACAGAATTTTCGGCATATTTTATTTTTTTTACTATAGAAAAGATAAAAATGCTGTTTAAGCAAGAAAAAAATTATCCGATGTATATGGAAAATATGTGTTAAGTGAGCGCCAGTGCCAAAACTGGTTTGCAAAATTTTCAATCCGGCAATTTTGATCTCGAAGATGCACCACGTTTTGGAAGGCCAGTTGAAGCTGATGAAGACATCATGGAGGAAAATTAGCTTGTTATATCTTTGTTGATAATCCGTCCTTTTTTCACGTAGAGCATGGATCAATTTGATCAGTTATTGGTGGTAGTGGTGGGCATTGACAGTTTCACCAGGTTTCAACATCTCATAGTAGCGATACCCTGCTGATCCCACCAAACGCACAGCATCGTCTTCCGTCCGAAGCGATTTGGTCTTGGGGAAGTTGTTGATGATTTCTTGCGTTTAGGATTCTCGAAATATATCCACTTTTCATCGGCTGTCACAATCCGATGCAGGAACGACTTTCTTTTTTGTCTGGCGAGCAATATTTCGCATGTGTTTTGGCGTCGCTCCATCTGCCTATCGTTCACTTCATGCGGCACCCATTTTCCGATCTTTTCAATCTTCCCCATGGCACACAGACGCATAGAAATGGCTGGTTGAGTAACACCCAATTGCTCCGCGAGCATTTTTTGCGATCGGGTATCGTCTTCGCCCAAAAGAACCTGCAATTGATGGTCCTCAACCTTCCTAGGCCGATTTTCACTCTTCTTGTCCCACAAGTCAAAATTTGCGTCTTTGAACCAACGAAACCAATCTGGGCACGTTATTTCCGATAGAGCACTGTCACCATAGGCCTCCATAAGTATTCAATGCGATTCAGCAGCCGATTTCTTCAAATTGAAGCAGAAAAGCAGACTTCCCCGCATATGCTCTTTTTCTGGCACTAAACTAGACATGATTATCAAAGGAAAAATGTATGTTGTTATACAAAATTGCTGACAAAGTGCACTGATTAATGTTGACAGATGTCAAACTCATAAAAAAAATTATGGCGTGCCCATGATAGCTTAATACGCTCACTCACGTCATCTATGACCAAAAAGCGGATTTAAGCTTATACACCTGGTATTTAATTAAAAGATTCAAGAGCGCCTTTGATAAAAGAACCCTTTAGTATTCATTTTTAAGAGAACAGTTTTCTTTGCTTATTATAAAAAGTTCGGAGGATCCTCGCAGTCTAACCAAATTAAACCCATTTTAATCTACTCTATATTCCAAGATCAAATTTTATTTATTATAAAATTATGTAGATACCGACAACGAAACAGACAACTTCAATTTTTTTCATAAACGATGTATTACTACGTACTCACAGCAAATTGTGTGCACACCTGAGATAATCCGACAAAAATTATTTTTAAGAGAAAGTGTTTTTCTTAAACAACACTTTGAGTTACCAAAACTCGCAAACGACATTGGATCGATACGTCTTTGAATTGTTTGTAAATAATTTCGATGATCAGTGCACCAAAATTAAGCATAGCTATTAGCGTATGTAAAAGAGTATCTTGGAGTCTTGAAATTTCCATAATTTTGTAGTTCGAAATGTTTCTTAACTGAAATTGATAATTTCATATCCGGCTTTTGGGTGGGTCATAGAATTTTCTTCGTAAATAAATAAATTATTCTATTTATACGAAATTATGAAACATTTAAAAACAGAAAGAATTTTTTTTCTTCTTTATTGCGTTGCGTTGCTTCTACGAGTATCCATCCAGACATTACTCATCTGCGATAACATCTTCAGTTAAAATTTTCGGATGACATGATCAGAATTCTGCATAGTCGAAAATATTAAAAATTTCTTATAACAAAAGCAGTTGACCTTCACGAGTATGCTATTAAAAATTCTCTCTCACAACTACCACCTGCGGCATTATTTTAATTTATGGAAGTTAGGGATCGTCTATAAAATAGCTGTTTACGTATTTGTTTATTTCAATTTCGATTAGTCAATCACTATGGCATTTGGATGGCGTTCAAAATAAAATAAATTCAACAAATTTATAATTAAAAATTAAACAGAAGAGAAAAAAAACAACAAATTATTATTATATAAAATATCGACAGCGCTCAAAGTTGAAATAAGGAAGTTCTCTTATACATTTTTCATTGTTTCTATTATTTAATTAATTTGTCATTATATTTTTATTTATTATTGGTTGTTGTTTTTTTGTCAACAAATTAAAAGTTGGAAGAAGCATGTTTAATACAAATAACATCGATAAACAGTTAATAATGCTACTAAGCTATTACTAGACTGGTATTAGGCGTCATAACATCTCAAGCTAAACTAGCAACAATTAAATTGTTGACTACGCCATTTGATTGCAATTGAAATTTGCATATTTTATGAATAAAAATCAATTTTTTTTTTAAGTCTTCTTCAAATTTTTCATAGAAATTAAACGAAATTAAAATTTTCATGTTCAGATTTTTACTTACAAGAAGAAAAAAAAACGATAATAAAAAATGTTTGATTAATTATCATACCATACATGAGAATCTATAAAGGTATTCCACGCAGGCGCCTAATAAAACTGCTATAATCGTTTTTATATTGATTTTGAAATAAAAAAAAAAATTATAGAAGTTCGTTTAGGTCCCCACCTTCGGTATAGCTAACATAAATTGAATAAACATTCGAATTGGAATAGTCTTAGAATATTCTATCCCCAAATGGACTTAAATCGTGTCGCTTAGAATTACGAGTATATTTCAGTAATAATGTTATTATTATTTTCTTTTTAATTTTTCAAATTTTATAATTGTTTACTTTAAAAGATATTAAATTTTATGATTTTACCAGCCTGATAACTAAGGATTTTTTGTTAAATAAATTTTTGCAATTTACTAAAAAACATAGTTTTTTTTGCAATTAATTTATGTAGGAAAATTATTTATTTCAACTGATCTATTGTTCAGGTTATCTTTTAATACTAAAGTTCGTTAATATCTTCAGTTTTTAAAGGTTAGGTGTTCTTTTGACAGTATTGTAAAATTTTCATTAAATTCATCAACGAACAGGCCATTTTTGATAGGTTTTACTATCCTGGATTGCTCTTTAGTCACAAATGGTGTTGCATTTGAATAAGAGTGATATGATTTCTTTTCAACAAAAAAAAAACATACTAATTATTAAGGAATTTCAAATGTTTTTTATTTAATGTTAAGTACAATCGATACAATTATGTTCTGAATAAAACGTCATTCAAATGGCCTCCACACGACTTCTTTTGCAGGAACGAATTCGATGAACCCAATTTTCAAGCACTTTTTCCACTAAATCAAGTCGTATGTCATGAATAGCACGTTCAATATTGACTTCTAAAGCTTGAAGAGAGTCTGGTTTATTGCTAAAGACCAATGACTTCAAATAACCCCACAAGAAATAGTCTAATGGTGTTAAATGACAACTTCTTGGAGGCCATTTAATGTCACAATTTCTTGAAATAATCGAATTTCCAAACTTTTCTCACAATAATTCGGTTGTTGCACGTGCTGTGTGGCACGTAGCCCCGTCTTGTTGGAACCAGTTGTTGTCAAGATCAACTTCTCCCAATTTCGACCATAAAAAGTTGGTTATCATCGATCTATACCGCTCTCCATTGACAGTAACGGTGTTACCAGCGTCATTTCGAAAGAAGTACGGGCCGATGATTCCACCAGACCAAAAACCACACCAAACTGTCAATTTAGGTGAATTTAATGGGTGTTCATGAATAATTTTGCGGATTTTCTTCGCACCAGAATCGACAGTTTTGTTTATTTACCGCACCACTCAGATGAAAGTGAGCCTCATCGGAGAAGATTTTCTTAAAAAAATCGTTATCGTTTTCAAGTTGTTCCAAGACAAAACCAGCAAATTCACGACGTGTACGGTAGTCCAATGGCTTCAGAGTGATAACAATTTTATACGGATGCAAGCCCACAAATCCTTTCTCAAAATCCGCTAGATTGTGGTTTGAGACAGTCCCAATTCTTGAGAACGTCTTGGAATCGACAAATTGCTGTCTTCAGCAACACTTTCCTGAACGGCAACAATATTTTCATTACTTCGAGTGGTTCTTTGTCTTATTGGCACTTGAACATTATGTAAAGAAAATGTACGCTCGAAATTTTTAACAATTCGGCGAATAGCGAGCACAGTTGGACGATTATTACGACCATAAAATGGCAAAAGCGCACGAAAAGTTGCAATTAGAGAACGATAATTTTGATAATAAAATTAAATAATTTGTAAACGTTGTTCTTGCGTATATCTCTCCATGATAAAATTGTAAACATTACTGAATACAATAAAAAAAAACACAGATCATGACATATTACAAATGGCCGAAACGTCACTTAGAAATCATATCACTCTTATTGGAAAACCATATATATCATTTCGCCGCAGAAAGAAAACCTTAGATTATGGAAGAACTGGATAGGCCTCTACACAAAAATTCTGTCCAAATATTGCTGCACAATACATTCGTAAGAACGCACACACATGCAAAGTAACAGAAACGGTGTAAATCAGTGGGGGCCAATTTTAAACTTCTGTATGCGATTGAAGCGATGCGTTTAAGACCTTAGATTATAGAAGAACTAAATAGACCTCTACACAAAAATGCTGTCCAAATTTTGTTGGTAATACATTCGTAGAACGCACATATATGCAAAGTTACAGAAACGGCGTAAATCATTGGGGGCCAATTTTAAACTTCATTTTAAATGCGATTGAAGCGGTTCGTTTAAAACTATTTTCATATGTGATGTCATTTATACGTAAACAAATCGATTTTTTTTATATTGCGGATTTTGTTTGGCTGATGGATTTAGTTTTGGAAATTTGCAATAAAACACAGTATTCTATTTTAAAATATTATTAATTTCACAATGTATTATTTATTAACACAAAATTATAAAATAGAAGAGTATATAAAAATATAAATTACAAATTATTTGATTATCAGAACAATTATGTGCACAAATAAAAATCCATTTTAAAAAATGTAAAACGAATTAAATAAGAGAATGTGATATTATGTTGAAATTAAAACTACACCACAAATTATTAAATATAAATTTTAATGTTAAAACAACCTTTATTATAATATAAATGTGTTTTTTGTGAATTAAAATAGTAATTTAAATAGGCATGCGTGCAGAATTCTAATGTTTTACTATAATTTCGCAAAGAAAGAACTTCTTTGTACCCAAAAGCAGAACATTTTCTACTATTTAATATATCGAAAATGTTATCCAAATTTCGAATAAAAATAGTAGTGCTCTCACTGCCTTTGAATTTGTCCAATTTAAGTTCTTCCATACAAAAATCAATAGCATCTGTTATCGACTTACTAAGGATTTGTGTGGCTAGACGTTATTTCATTTTTTGTTCACTAAATGCAAACCGTTTAAATCCTGCAACTTTTGTAAGGCTACCAAATATTTCCAGTGAATAAGGTTATTTTGTGCATCCATTATTGGAGAGTTTTCCCCGATGGTATTGCGAACTAATTTAACCATATGGCATACATTCGGAACTACTCCAATTTTTGTATTTCTGCTATCCATTGTAAAAGTAAAATTGAAATTAACTTTCTGATGTGCATTAATGAAAGCTATAGGGAAGTAACTGACTGGTAGCTTACAATTTTTATTCACGCAAACAACCATAAATACTAAAATTTGTGTAGCCTTAACATTGGATACGGATTTATATCAAAAATCGATGTTCCCGTATGAATTTGATCAGCTTCACCTACAGCATATCGTAGAGCCGTGAAGGCCTCGTCTGTAAATCCTGGACAACATTGAGTGGTTTGATACCACTTGCGAAGGGTTCTAAGATGGGATATGTAACCATTTAAAGTCTCGCGGACATATAAATATGACCTGGGAGAATACAAATTCAAATTAAGGGCAAAGACTTTAAGCTCCAGCAATATTTCTTGCACTATTAAAAAAAAATTCGTTCCCTTAAATTTTCTCACACACACTTTACGTAAGTCGGCACTAAACTATTTTCTGGTAAACATTGAACTGTCAACATCACATTTGTTAACATTTATTGAATAATGAACTTTTCAAATAAATCATTAAAAAGCATTTAGGGACACATTATAAACTAACTTTTTGTTAATTTCCCTAGTAAAAATGAAAATGTCAATTTAGCGAAAGAAAGTAATTCCCAGCTCCCTCCATTTCGTTGAGTTACCATCAACCCTTTATAAAACACTTTACTTTCTGAAATAAAAACTTTCTATTAAATGTTACCAACAATATAACTATTTGTATAAATAATTCAAAAAAGATAAAAATCACACTTTCTCTTGTACTTTCCCATAAATGTCAAAATAACAACTCGAAAAACAACAAAATTATGCAAGCATTTCGGTATGTTACCACTTTCATGGAGAATGGCGTGTTTTAAAAATCTCCAAAAGTCTACAAAATTGAGGCGCTTCATATTTAATTGATATTTACGAAATAAATAATAAACGTAAAATACAATTCCATTTCATATCAAAAGATTGTACAAAAAATAAAAATTTCCTGTCTGTCGTTGTGTTTAAATTATATTTTTCTTTACAATAAGTGAACTAAAATAAATATAAATTATGCTTTTGCAATTCAATAAATTTCTATTACGAAAACTAGATGCCAGTGGGTGTCATGTCTACATAAAAAAATCTACACAAATTTATGCAAGCATTACGAGTTCTCGCCGCTTTTGCAATAATTCGGTCAGAAAATTGTATATACATATACCAGGTATTCTTTAATCTAAGCTGCAAAGGATGTTCTGAGGTGATCGATAGCTGCATCTGTGAATAAAAGCGATTAATTACCCAATCTATCTACCAATTCTACGACTAGTTTCCTAGAGCAACATTAATCGAGTTTTGCTATTTTTCATCTACTCAGTGAAGTAGATATCCTCAACTGCTCTTCTAACTACAGTTTCCATTCTGATTCTGATAAGGAGATTTGGAAATAAGGAGAAAGGTAGGATAAATACTTACTCTGTCGTAAATACTTCAGAAAAGATAAAAACCGCACTTCCACTTGCACTTTCCGATAAATTCCAAAATAACCATTTTAAAAACAACAAAAGTATGCAAGCATTTCGGTATGCTACCACTTTCATGGAGAATGGCGTTTTTTAAAACTCTCCGAAAATCTACAAAATTGAGGCGCTTCTAAAATACAATTGCATTTAAAACCAGAAATTACATTTTTGTTTAGAATAAATGAGTTAAAATGGAATTCAAAAAATTTCTATTACGAAAACTAGATGTCAGTGGGTGTCATGTCTCCATAAAAAAATCTACACAAAAGTATGCAAGCAGTACGATTTCTCGCCGCTTTTGCAATAATTCATTCAGAAAATTGCTTATATTGTACATATACGAAAATCTAACGTTAGGGCCTATTCAAGTATTCTTTAATCTAAGAGAAAAACCTGTTTCACCAAATTGACACTCGCAAATAACATGCCAATACTTTCACAACTATCCACACCAACACTTCTTCCATGCGCAGATTTTTAAGGGAGAAAAAAAACCACAAATTAAATATAAAACAAAATAAATTTCGAGAAATTTTAAGGTTTTTTGTTAAAAATTCTTGATTTGAAAAATTTGAAGACAACACAGTACATCAGCTCTCTTGCCAAATAACTGACCACCGTGGTGAATAATGGCACAACCAAATTCATTGTAAAACCACTTCACACCTTTTTGATGAACTGAAAAATAATGAATAACAAAATTTCTTTAATTCGACAAAAGCACTTTATATATTTCAATAAAAAATATTTCAACTAATATTATTTGTGCGACATTATAAAAAATGCAAATGTAAATAGTTCTCATCTTAACGATATATATCTTAGAAAAATAAATTTGATCATATATATATAGTGTATATTAAATAGGCACACAAGAGAGTCAAGAAAAAGGAGGCAATAGCACACTTAATTATTATTATAATTATAATTAGAATCGTAATTGTATTAGCAGCCAATGATGAATGGATGGAAATGAAGAAAAGTTTATAAGAATCAATTTAAGAGAACGCTTTTGACGCATTGAGCGCTACAGAATGGCGCATCGTTCTTAACACAAAAACGGCCACCGATAAGTGACTTATCACAACCTAAACCAGCACAACGGAAACAAGGGCCATGCCAATGGATTTTGCCCCAGGACACACCTTGTTCTGCGGGACCGATAACGTTTTTGCAGCGTTGGCAGCGTTCCGCATAAAATTCGTCATAGCATTGCAGGCAGAGTGGCATATTTGTTTTTTCGTCCGGAGTGTACTGTTGGCCGGCTAGCGGTGTATCGCAATGATAACAGCAGAAGTGTTTGATGTGGAATGTAGCATTTTCGGCGGCTGTGTACTCCTTAGTGAAGATGAGCTCATCGCAAGCGTTACAGCGTGGAATCTTGAGAATGTCAGCTAAGTCCCGTCCGCAATAAACGTTGCCATTATGGAAGAAATAAACCAAATCGGCGAGCAGTTCCCGGCACTTATGGCAGACGAAGCACTGCGGATGCCAAGCCACTTCTTTACCAGCGCGTTCAGCTTTCACAGCAACATCACCCGACATTATGTCCTTGCCGCAATCCTTACACTTAACAACTGGTACAATCCTGTGCACTTCTGGTTCTCTAATTCCACCGCCCACATGGAGTTTGTCAAACTCGGCATTTACAGCGCCAAGCGCATGAGAAACATTTTTCGTTGTCGGATGCACTTGCGGATACATGTACATATCTTCCAGAGCCGGTATTGATGTTAATTTGCCAGGATTTGCGCCCACTTCAAAGACATTCCTGCTATCGCCATATTGTGCTGAATTCAGTGGTTTGACGCCAGGCATCGTACCAATAGCGGGAAAAGTTGAATAATTGGGTGTTGGTGGCTCCGAATCAAACCCAGAATCTGAACTCTTCGATTCATGAATGTTACCCTTGAACGGACTTTGTGGGTTCGATAGAAAACCAGGTTTATCCTGAAACTTAATGGGACTGGCACAGTTCGATTGAATTGCTGCCGCTGAATTCATTAGCGGCTCAGAGCAGTAAATTTCATGACTATCCGGCAATGCGTACACATAATCGACTATTTCTCGCTGGAATGGAGCATTCTGCGCAAGCTCTGCCCTAAATTCATCCATTGGCTCTAGTAATTTACACTCAGGGAACCTTATATGTTTCTTACTCAGGCTGCCAAATAGCTTCTCGTAGACTGGTGCATTTACAATTCCGCTTTGTACAGCTTTCTTATTAACACCGATCTTTTCAAGAATATGACGAGTTGGCGCACTGAGACATTGTTCGTGGGCAAGATCCGGAGTCATAGGCCGATTTAATACAACAACGCCCTTATTATTCCGTAACACCTGAGATGGATATTGCAAGGCAACATGAAGAGGCTCTGAATTAACAATTTTCGAAAGAATCGGATCTCTTTCAATGGCACACTCCTCCGGTATACCCAAGTTGGATGAATTAGTTGCTTCACCGAATTTAACTTTGCGCATTGGTGTATCTTGCATCATATGCGAACCAAAACGGGTTGAAACTGGATTCCTTAAAGGCAACGGTGACATAAACTCAACATCCTGACTAATCGGTTGATTACCCTTAACTGGAGTGCCATACTGAGGCATTATTTTGTCCAAAAACTCAATGAAATCATCGATATCTTTTTGAAAGTTCTTATCTTCTAAATAATCCTTTCGGAATGTTTCGATCGGTTGTAAAATCGGATCTTGTGTTATATCGACATTTTTCAACTTCAATTCATTCAAAATATTATCATAAATAGGACCATTTGACACTACACTTCGTACCGACTCTAAATTCATGTTCATATTTTGTAGTTTATTTTTATTCTTATCACTGAGTGGTGTATTTTCGAAGTTGGGCGACAATGGTCGCTGGAATGCTACCAGATTATTTCGTAGGCACATTGCTGGTTCCATTAAAATTGCTTGTTTTAATTGTTCTGAATTTAATAATTTCGTAAGGAATTTATCTTTAATAATTTGCGCAGGTGTAGCTTTCAATTTTCGCATAACTTCTGGTGGAGGGAATTTTTCTGTTACGCCGGCGTATTGGTTCTCTTCGACTTGTTCTGCCAAATTCATAACATTCGCATGTCCGACATTGCCTATACGAATCACACTACCTTGACCAACGCAATTTTCTCGAATCTTTTGCACGTACTGCTTTAGTTGTGACATTTCAGACTCGGTCAAGTTATCACACAGTTCCGCATCCAAATCGTGCGGTGGCACTTGGAATTCAAGCTGCTGTTTTCGTTTTACAGCCGCACTACTACCTTCGATTGGAATGTGTTCCGAACCCAACTTGGACATATAATCAGAAACTACGTCATGCTCTGCATTCGGTGGTATCCATTCTAGTTTAATTGGATTATCTGCCAACGCCTTAATTTTAATATCTAAAATTGCAAAAAAAAAAAAAACAATCAAAATAAATAGGTTTGGTGTCGATAATATTAAAAAATTAATGATAAGATAAAAAAAAATCGGTTTTACTTACAAGCTGGCTTCGAACGAATTTGTCCTAAAATTTCGAATTGTGCCCACCCAGACAAGTCATCTTCGGGGCACATGTGTTGGTCTTTTCGGCATTTGCAATTGCGGCAAACCTTCCTCCAAAAATGTAAATCCAAACCGGGACAGCCTGATTCTATTTGTAGAAAAAAAAACTTTAGTAAAATCATTTTTTACCATTAAAATTCAAACAAAAAATACGTACTACACTCGTTACAGGGCGCACCGGCACCACTTTCATGACCAAGTTTTCCGCGAGTTAATTTTTCACGGCGACTTTCCAATTTTGAGAGCCATTCCGGAGCTGCCGGCGTTTCCACGCACGATTCTGCTTTGTTCATTTCGATTTCGTTCAAAATTACAAATTATAAAAAACTAACAAACACAGAATAAAAACAAAACCGAAAATCAAAAAAAAGTCCAATTAACGAGTTCGATTTCATTTAACGAACTCTTTGTTGTCGCCGTGCCGTGCTGTGCATGCAAATAAGCGGCGGACGGGTGTGTGAGAATGCGCGAACTGTTGCTGAAGAGTGACTCACGGGAAACATCGACAGCGCAACACTTCTCACAAATAATTCTAATCACTTCAATATTTCTTTAAATAAACAAAATACCAAATCGAACATTGTTCCGATTATTATTGCACCGCAAAACAACAAAGCAATCTCGTTTTGGAACTATTGATAACAATGTCTCCTTCCAATAATGAAAAACGAATTTCCCTAAAAACCTAAACGAACAAGTGGAAAACAAACGTAAATAAAAGATAATAACATTAGGGTTGCCAGTGATTCAATTTCCCATTTAGGATATTTACATAAAAAGGGAATGATTTTTTTTTTAAAAATAATTTCAATTAAACACATTAAATTTGAAAATTTGAATTCTCTAGTAGTATTTAGATTATGGATTTTTAATCTAATGGTGAATTCTTTCTTCTGTTAATTGAAAATTCTTACAACAGCTGTCAAATTGAAGCGTTTACTTTCGCAAATTTTCGTATATGTATACGCAATTTTATGGCTTAATTATTGCAGAAGCAGCGAGAAATCGTAACGCTTGCATATTTTGTGTAGATTTTGTAGACTTAACACCCACTGACATCTAGTTTTCGTAATAGAAATTTTTTTAATTCCATTTTAATGCACTTATTGCAAACAAAAATATAATTTAAACATAACGACAGACAGGCACTTTTAATTTTTTGTACAATCTTTTGATATGAAATGGAATAACATTTAAGGATTATTATTTATTTCGTAAATATTAATCAAATATCAAGCGTCTCAATGTTCATACACTTTCGGAGAGTTTTAAAACACGCAATTCCTCATGAAAGTGGTAACATACTGAAATGCTTGCATACTTTTGTCGTTTTTAAAGTGGTTATTATCGAAAAGTGCAAGAAAAAGTGTGGTTTTTATCTTTTTTTGAAGTATTTATACAAATAGTTATATTATTGAAAACATTTAATAGGAAGTTTTTATTTCAGAAAATAAAGTATTTTATAAAGGTTTGACGGTAACTCAACGAAATGGAGGCAGCTGGGAATTTATTTCTTTCGCTTAGTTGACATTTTCATTTTTACTAGGGAAATTAACAAAAATTTAGTTTATAATGTGTGCCTAAATGGCTTTTAATGATTTATTTTGTCCAAAAAGTGATTAAAATGTAAAAAGTTCGTCATTCAATAATTGTAAACAAATGTGATGTTGACAGTTCAATGTTTACCAGAAAATAGTTCAGTGCCGACGTATGAAAAGTGTGTGTAAGAAAATTTAAACGAACGAATTTTTTTTTAATAGTGCAAGAAATACTTTAATGTTTTTTTTGTAAACGAAATTTACAAGGGACGAAGTATCTAAAGCCTTTTCCTCCGGAGCTTAAAGTATTTGCCCTTAATTTGAATTTCTATTCCCCCAGGGCATATTCATATGTCAGCGAGACTTTAAATGGTTCCATACTCCATCCTAGAACCCTTCGCAAGTGGTATCAAACCACTCAATGTCGTCCAAGATTTACAGACGAAGCCTTCACGGCTCTACGATATGCTGTAGATGAAACTGCAACCAAAAATTATAAGCTTTTCTGTAATCTGGTTTTCGACGAACTGTTTATTCGAGAAAAAATCGAATGGGATGGATCCAATTTGTACGGGTACATCGATTTTGGATATGGATCCGTATTAAATGTTAAGACTACACAAATTTTCGTATTTATGGTTGTTTGCGTAAATAAAAATTGGAAGCTACCAGTCGGTTTTTAGACTTATCAGAAAGTTAATATCAATTTTACTTTTACAATGGATAGCAGATATACAAAAATTAGAATATTTTCGGACGTATACCATATGGTTAAATTATTTCGCAATACCTTCGCGGAAAACTCTCCAATTCTGTATGAAGATAATA
Source organism: Atherix ibis (assembly GCA_958298945.1). Lineage (NCBI taxonomy): Eukaryota > Metazoa > Arthropoda > Insecta > Diptera > Athericidae > Atherix > Atherix ibis. The sequence goes on from OY282605.1 coordinate 132,852,419, forward strand.
ACCTTATTCACTGGAAATATTTGGTAGCCTTAGAAAAGTTGCAGGATTTAAATGGTTTGCATTTAGTGAACAAAAATTGAAATAACGTCTAGCCACACAAATCCTTAGTAAGTCGGTGGCAGATGCTATTGATTTTTGTAGGGAAGAACTTCAGTTGGACAAATTCAAAGGCAATGAGGATACTACTATTTTTATTTGAAATTTAAATAACATTTTCAATATATTAAATAGTAGAAACTATTCTGCTTTTGGGTACAAAGAATTTCTTTCTCTGCGAAATTATAGTAAAATATTACAATATAATTTTGCACGCATGCCTATTTAAATTACTATTTTAATTCACACAAAAAAAAAACACATTTATATTATAATAAAGGTTGTTTTAACATTAAAATTTATATTTACTAATTTGTGGTGTAGTTTTAATTTCAACATAATATCACATTTTCTTATTTAATTCGTTTTACATTTGTTTTGAAAGGATTTTTATTTGTGCACATAATTGTTTTGATTCAATCAAATAACTTACAATTAATATTTTTATATGCTCTTCTACTTTATAATTTTGTTTTAATAAATAATATTTTAAAATAAAATATTGTGTTTAATTGCAAATTTCCAAAACTAATACCATTAACTAGAAAAAAAAAATCGATTTGCTTACAAAACTGGCCCCCACTGATTTACGCCGTTTCTGTCATACGAATATATTGCTAAATAAAAATTCAGCCACAATTTTTATGTAGAGGAGCCTATCCAGTTCTCCTATAATCAATATAAGCTTGGAAAATTTTAAATTCTGTATTCTACGTATTCTATTTAGTACATAAAAAATTCACTTTTCTATGGGATCAGAAACAAAAATAAAAATAAAAAATAACAAAAAAATTTTGTTACTTTCAAATAAAAAAAAAAACATATCAAAATAACGTATTAGTATAAACGCATTAAGGCTTTCCCATGAAAGTTGAGTCAAAAATACAAAGAAACCAATACTACCACCTCATTGTTATCGTGTGACAGTTTGTAATAACGTCAGATTACTCATTGCCACCCAAAAATTTTCGATAATTTTCTTGAAAAAACATTATTTCTCTATTATTGTGTTAAATCTTTTTCAAGTTTTGATTAGTTTAAATTAAATTTGTGTAATGTCCGGACATAATTATATTACAAATCCGAACAATCTATTTACTGATGAGGAGGAAATAGACGATGCAACGTTTTTGAAAAATGCACGCACAAAACCAAGTACAAATCCATTTGAGGAAGAGAAGCAATTATTTGAACAGAAAAAGAAAGAAATCGAAAATCGAACATTACAATCGACAGAGAGAAGTTTAGGTATGTTTGGGACCATATAAAAATGGGCGTATTATAAGAATTTTTTTTAAAAATAATCACATTTTCTATTCCATCAGGGTTATTACGTGAAACCGAGGAAGTTGGTATCGCCACAGCTGGTGAGTTGGCTAAACAACGTGAACAATTGGAAAAGAGCAATCGACAATTAGATGAAATTAGTACCACATTAAGATTCAGTCAAAAACATTTAAATGGTTTGAAAAGTGTTTTTGGCGGTCTGAAAAATTACTTATCCGGAAGCAAAGAGATGTCCCCGCGTATGAACTCTTCACCCAGTGGCAGTCGAATCTCGGATGATATAAAAAGTCAATCTCCAGCACCAACATCACCCGATGATTTATACAATTCACATCCAATAAATCGACTACGAAATGACGAATTACCATCAACAATGCAACGACAACAACAAATTAATAATGATAGTTCTTCTTCGCAAGCTTTCAATCAACGAATTGAATCGAATTTGGAAGAAATGTCCGGTAATCTTACACGTTTAAAAGGATTAGCAATTGATATGAATTCGGAAATACTTTATCAAAATGATCTTATTGATAATATGAATTATAAAATTGAAGATGTCGATTTGAAAATTGGAAAACAAAACAAAGAAATGAACAAATTAATGTCGAAAAAATAGAAAATTCAATTTAAATTGAAATTTATTTATACAAAATTGCCGGTAAATAAGAGAATTTATCAACAATTATTATTATTAATTTTTTTTCCCATTGTGTTATTATTATTAATTGTATATATTAATAGAGTTTTTGTGAAAAAACACTCTTATTTATTGGGGTGGTTATATGTTCAACAAAATGTAAAATAAACTGCAATAAATTTCTCATTATCAAAGTGGAAATACGACTTCGTAACATATCGCAAACTGAGTACTAAAAAAAGAACACTTCGATCAAGGATAAATTATAATTTCATCATTTAACCTATACCTTATCAATAATTTGTAAAAAGAAAAATATTTCTTATAGCCAATTAAGTTGTTATTCATTTATTTAACTAGAGACATTTTACATATGTATTAATTTTTTCCATCGAATTTATTATAATTGTTTTATTAAATTTTTAAAATAAAAAATAGATCAAATATTTTTTAGTCGTTTTTTTTTTTGGTAGATGTCCGTTAAATTTTTCTCCCCAATTAACTTTAATTTATTTTCAATATAATCTCCTTTTAGCTCTATACATTTTTCCAACTGTTTTTCCAACATTTTTATCCCGTCCAAAAAATAGGATTCCGGAAGTTCTGCAAAATACTCATCCGTTTGAGCAATGACGTCCTCGTTGGAAGTGAACCGTTGTCCGCCAAGCCATTTCTTCAGATTGGGGAAAAGAAAATAGTCACTCGGGGCCAAATCTGGTGAATAAGCGGGATGCTGCAACAATTCCATTCTCAATTCCACAATTTTGGCCATGGAAACAGCGCTGGTGTGCACACGCGTATTGTCCTGATGCAAGAGGATTTTTTTATTCTTCAGATGGGGGCGTTTCTCTTTGATTTCCTCGCTCAACCGTTGCAATAACGACGCGTAATACGCTCCTGTTATTTTTTTTACTTTTTCCAAATAGTCGATAAAAATGATGCCCTGCGAATCCCAAAAGACCGTGGCCATCACCTTGCCGGCCGATGGCACAGTTTTTGCCTTCTTCGGAGCCCGTTCACCCTTGAAGTAGTGTATCCAGGTTTCGTCCACAGTGACATATCGATGAAGGAATTCGGCAGGATTGCGATGAAAAAGTGCCAACATAGCCTCAGAGTCCACAACACGATTGCTCTTATTCTCCTCTGAGAGCAACCGCGGCACCCATCTTGTCGAAATTTTTTTCACAGACAATTTTTCATGCAAAATCGAAGCGACTGTACCTTGTGATATGCCCGTGGCCTCAACTAATTCGCGCACTTTAATTCGCCGATCGTTCAAAATCAGATCGTGGATTTTCTTGATGATTTTAGGAGTAGACACCTCAACTGGGCGTCCTGAACGATGTCCATCTTTTGTGGATGAACGGCCACGTTTAAATTCTTTCACCCAATTGTAAACCGTCGCAAACACAGGTGCAGCTGTGCCATGAACTGCATCCAACTCGGCTTTGATTTCTTTCGGGCTTAAGCCTTTCAAATGGAGATGTTTGATGACAGCCCTAAACTCGCTTTTTCCCATTGTTATGCACAAATAAATGTCGTTAACTTTGATCGACTATAGAAATTGACCTACGCTATGGATCGAGCTGAAATTTTGACAACTTTCCTGTCGATAATGCTACTTACAATCTTTACCGACACTACGAGCGCAGTCTCTCGGATTTTCTAAGGACTTATTGAACGACCCTCGTAACACTGAGTATTAAAAAAAGAACACTTCGACCAAAGATAAATTATAATTTCATAATTTAACCTATACCTTATCAATAATTTGTAAAAAGAAAAATATTTCTTATAGCCAATTAAGTTGTTATTCATTTATTTAACTAGAGACATTTTACATATGTATTAATTTTTTCCATCGAATTTATTATAATTGTTTTAATAAATTTTTAAAATAAAAAATAGATCAAATATCTTTTAATCGTTTTTTTTTTTTGGTAGATGTCCGTTAAATTTTTCTCCACAATTAACTTTAAATACTTTTAAAAAAAGGTAAGTATTTTCGTGTATTTTTAGTTTTTTTTTTATCGAAAATATACAATATTGTTTAAGGAGATTTTATGAATATACAAAGTAAAAACTTCAATAAAGTCAGTCTCATTTTTTTAGTGTACATTGTATTATATTTTATCAAATATGTAAATTTATTAAACGTTTTCTTTAAATATTCTATTTACTTTGATAATACTGCGCAGACTTTTGTAAAGGTTAATAATAGTTTTGCCTTGTACTGTCGTCTCTTCGGTAAATAGTAAAAATTGACTTTGTTACGTAAATATTTTGTTTTATTTTAAAATTAGAACATTTTATTTTTAAACAATAATAAATAACCCCCCCCCCCCCCACAGATTTTTTTAATTTTCTCTAATTCCGTTTAAAAGTTTATTATTTGAAGAATTTAAATTGTTTTTTTTTTTGTATACAAAATTTAGTTTTTCTTCGGAAATTTCCCTTAAATAAAATATGATTTTGATTTTTTTTAAGAAAACGTTTATAGAATTTAAAAAATAAAGAAAATATATTTTTTTAAATTAATTGTTCTTTTATTTTGTAATGAATTTTCTTAAAATAATAATAAGAAAAGTTTTTTCCTAACCAAAAAAAAAATAAGAATTCTGCAATTTTCGTCGAATCTGAACTGGTCTAAAAAATGTTTTTGTAAAAATCGAACTTAACGAAACGTTAACGATGAAATGCTTGCTGTCTGGGGGTGGTGCGCTTTCTGACAGTGTTCTGGGATACGTTTGCTTGACTATCGTCCATATTTTATACAGTCGTTTTTTCTTATCCGACAATAACGTGTTGCGAGAAGTGTGCGTTGAAAAGTGCGACTGCTCCGAGTTTGACAAATTGTCCGCCATTGGTTAGAGTTTAGGTTGAAAAAAACGGTAATAAAATTATATTGTGCTTAGAATTTGAGTGAAAATTATTCTAAAAATTCATTAATACAATAACAACCGATAGACCGATTTATTGAAAATAAGATTTTGAACGTAAAATAATACGGCCAGCCATTAAAAGTGTGTGAAGCTTTCGCCATTCCCGGAATTTAATTTAACGCGTAACTTAGAGAGGAGAACTTAAAGAAGCAAAAAAAAAAAAGCAAATCGAAAACGAGCTATTTATTAAAAAATAACAAAATCAAAACGAAAAACGGAAAAAAAACTCTTAAACTTGTGAAAAGGAATTTAATTTTCTTCGGTTAAATTATCGACGACAAATAAATTTGAAGATTTCTTTTAGATTTTTAGAAAAGGGTAATGTGCGGGGGAAGAGATTTTGAGTTGTATTGAATTTTTGCGGCGTGTCATCAAGTGTGTGTGTGTGTGTGTATGTGAACAGGAAAATTGTGAAAAATAAATGACGTAAAAAGCTGAGGAGACAATTCCATATTCAATAGGATTTTTTTTTTTTTTCCAAATTCATTTTTTGTTTACTTTTGTTTTTCCTCTTTTTTTTATTTCCTTCTAAATAATCAAGTATTTTTGAAACTGAAATATTTTGTGGAAAAACGAATCCCATAAATTTCGATGTTAGAGAAATTCCTATCAAAATACAAATAAAATTACGATCAAATTTGAAAATCTAGTACAATTTTACAATAATCTTAATGAATTTCTCAACAATTTTTGTCATTTAGTCATATTTCCAGTTCACTTTTACAATAGTTAACAATAAAGTTGTATATATATATAAAAAAAGAAAAAATTTTCTCCATTAAAAATATTCAATATTATTTAAAGAGAGAATTTTTTTTTCTTTTATTATTAATTTCGTTTTTATTTTCTATGAAAAAAAAACCAAAAAAAAAAACAATAAATTATGATTTAACAAAACCATAACCACCAACTTAAACTGATCCTTGATCAAAATCGCATTGGCTTTGACTTTTTTATGCTGTCATAAAATTTTTTGTTAATGGCCGACGACGATTCGCCGCCGTTTTGTATTTGACTATAATTTGTTGTGTGATGAACAACAGTGTATGAAAAGTTCAATTGGAAAATTTCGATTCAAAATATATAATTGCAAAAAATTTATAAATGGCTGAATTGTTGAACATCGATAGCATCATTTCCCGGCTTTTAGAAGGTAAGCATTTTTATTTAGAAAAACGAAAAAAAAAAAACATTTAATAAAATATCGTGCAAAGTTTAGTGTTTGAAATTTGACAGGTGCTTTTCAGTATTTTTTTGCGTTTTCATAAATATTTTTTCCTGATATTTTCTCAGTTTTCATATAATTTGTTTATTTCGGATGAGATAGTGGAAAATTATATATTATTTTTTTATTTAGTTTATTCGAAAATTTTTAATTTTTTTGCAGTCGTAAACCAAAACCAAAAAAAAAAGTGAAATTCGATTAATTTGTTGCTTAAATATATTTTCTCTTATTCCAAAATAATTATTGTAATTCTAATATTTCTTTTTTTTTTTGAATAATTTTATTTTTTTTTTGGCTTTTTTTTTAAATTTCGAAAAAAAAATTAGCTTAAATTGAACTTTCACCGCGATTTCAACGGAGCCCACCACCATCAGCTTTTTGATTGCAATTGAATTTGGTTGTGTTTGTGCTTGCGTTAAAACCAACAACATCAAAGGGAATTCGGCTCTTTTTAGTTAGATTTATTATCTTTTTATTATGATTATTAGTTATTCGACTTTCAGACTAATTTTCTCTGCCATTTTTTTAGTTTAGAATAAAGGAAATTCTCATAAATGTGTACATTAATAAAACGAATTGAATTAGATTAGAAGTGCTGTAAAGTATCATCATCATCATTCCTTCCTTATTTGGCCAACGCCCGTACAAAGCCATTGGCCCTTTTTCCTTCCTTGTTCCTCGCTCGTTGCTATGTGTGAGTTCGGAAAAGCAGCGCGCAGACAAAAAGCTGCAATTTGTTTGCTGAACTGCGTTAAAAGAGCGTCTTTACGACGGCAGCAATCTTGAATTTCTACACTGCCGCGCCACCGCCGACGACGCATCATACATTTTGATTTATGACTGCTGCCGCTGCTGCTGTTGCTGTGCCTCTGTACGTTGTCCATGGCGCTAGTACTGCATTAATCGGCGGATGAATTATGTTAGTTAGTAGTGGTAATATTGGCCGCCGCTAAATCTATATGGGCTGTCATTTCAGTTATGATGGATGTGTGGGTGAAATTTTTGTATACTCATTGAACACCATATGTGGCTAGCAGTAATATTTCTGCCGTGTTTCATTGTTTTTGTATAAAATTTCATCATACAAATAAATAAGGTTATGCGTGTGTGTGTTTGTGTACATACTATTTATGGTTGATTCGGCGCTGTTGCCAAAGCTGTTGTGTTTTAATTCATGAAAATTGAAAATTATGGAATATTATTAATTTTCGAAAGAGAAAAGAATACATAAAAATTTATTTTAATGTAAATAATTTTTTTTTGGTAAATTTAAATATTTACAAAAAAATTTCACATTTTACCTCAATAAATTTAATTTGTACAAATAAGTGTATTTTTTGTTTTTACATAAGCAATAAATATAATTATTGTGATTTTATATTCTTTTGTTCAAAATGACAAAAAAAAACGTATTTGCTTACGTGTTTATTTGTAATTGATTAATCTTGTTAACAGAAAATTGGTGTGAAGGTTAAATTTTATCTAAATTTACCAGAAAGATTATATGTCAATGGTCAGTTTTGACAGTTCATTGTTTATCATTACTTACTTAATGTAAAAACTTATAGGAAATATACAATTAAATCATAAAATAAAATAAGCTAAGCGCTAGGTTTATAAATCACATTTTTGGCTTAATTTTTGGAATTTCCTTTTAGTATATAAACTTCCTTGATATTTTTAGTTTTAAATTATAAGATTTAGGAGAAAATGAAAATGTAAATTTAATGTTTTTTGGTTGGTATTCAGCAATTACCCCCCGCCCCCCCCTCTTTTTTATTAATTCCAAAAATTTCCATTAACATATTTTTGACAATTTAATTATAAGGAATTTTGTTAGCAACTAAAAAGAACTGTAATTTATTAAATAAAGTTTTTTGAATTAAACAAATTATTTAATCAAAAAGTGATTTTTTTTACTTTGTTGTAAAGTTCAAAATATTTTGATTATGTATGGTTTTCCTAGCAAACTCTTGCTTTTTTGATGAAATTTCTGTTAAAATGTTCGATTTTCTCCTTAACCTCAACAATTATTTGTGGCTTGTTGTCTTATATACATGTGACTTCAAAAAAAAAACCTCAAAAAGAAAGTATTCGCATAGTTTTAAATCAAATGATTTCGCTTTCTAATTTTGATATGGATTTTTTTTAAATTACTTTAAAAAAAAAATTTTTTTTGTGTCATCCTTCTGAAACCAGATTATATTTGGAAGTTCCAAATCAATTAAGTCCGGCCACAAGAATTTTGGTTGTAATCGTTCTGTAAACGCATTTCTATATTCGTTTTTCATAGAAGTCACTTCGCTAGCCCAAAAACCAGAGAAAACAGAGGCTTCTCTTCAATCACGCTGGGGTTGTCCGCATTTCAAATTCAACAATTTTGCTTAATATGATTTTCTTCAAATTGTCTGCTGGTTTGAGTTCTTGGAAATTTTCTGTAAGGTGCTTCTAGGCATGCGTAATTCGTGTGAACAATGACGCATTAATGTCCTTGGGGGTTGTCTCAGTAACACTTTCTCTCACTGCGGCTATATTTTCGCTTCGTGGACGCATGGCTGACTTATTGTTCAGAATTCAACCAGTTTCATCAACTCTTTAAATTCATCTTTGAAATATTTCTGATCAAAAACTTAACGAAGTTTACAAAGTGTTTCAGTAAAAACTACCATGTGTATAAGCTTAAATCCGCTGTTTTTAGCGAAAAAACATGTTTTTTTTCTTCATATAAAGCAAGAACAAATTTATTCAAAGTACTTGCCCTCGCTAGCTACACCTTTTTCCCATCTCTCGGGCAATTTGTGTATACCACGCCAAAAAAATTCCTCTTTCGAGACAAACCCCTCATCAAGCCATTTTCGGACGTTTTCGTAAGAATCGAAGTGCTGCTCAGTGAGCGCGTGGCCCATCGACGAAAAGAGGTGGTATTCGGAAGGGGCCAGGTCTGATGAATAAGCAGGGTGCGGTAGCACCTCCCAGTTGAGTGTCTCCAAGTAGGTTCGGAGCATTTTTGACGTGTGCGATGGTGTGTTGTCGTGGAGGAAAATCAGCTTGTTATGTCTTTGTTGATAATCCGTCCTTTTTTCACGAAGAGCACAGTGCAATTTGGTCAGTTGTTGGTGGTAGCGGTGGGCATTGACAATTTCACCAGGTTTCAACATCACATAGTAGACGATACCCTGCTGATCCCACCAAACGCACAGCATCGTCTTCCGTCCGAAGCGATTTGGTCTTGGGGAAGATGTTGATGGTTGGCCGGGATCAACCTACGATTTCTTGCATTTAGGATTCTCGAAATATATCCACTTTTCATCGCCTGTCACAATCCGATGCAGGAACGACTTTCTTTTTTGTCTGGCAAGCAAGATTTCGCATGTGTTTTGGCGTCGCTCCATCTGCCTATTGTTCAATTCATGCGGTACCCATTTTCCGATCGTTTCAATTTTCCCCATGGCACGCAGACGCATGGAAATGGCTGGTTGAATAACACCCAATTGCTCCGCGAGCATTTTTTGCGATTGGGTATCGTCCTCATCCAAAAGAGCCTGCAATTGATGGTCCTCAAGCTTCTTAGGCTGATTTTCACGCTTCTTAAAAAAGAAGCGTGAAAATCAGCCTAAGAAGCTTGAGGACCATCAATTGCAGGCTCTTCAATGGACCATTAATGGCGTGCCGAGGGTAGCTTAATGCGCTAAATTACGCCATCTATGACAAAATAGCGGATTTAAGCTTATACCTCTGGTATTTTCATTTTTTATACAAAGTCTTAACAATAATAAAACGTCATTCCTTATTTACTAATGACAAGAATGACGGATGACACATGGAACATTAGTATTATATTATTTAACGTGACTTATCTGTCTATTAAACATAAAACCACGAGTCGCCTACGAACATAGGAATTGAGTTACGGTCAATCAACGCACCACCATTACTGGCAGTTTACAGTCAGTAACCAGTTACAAGGTGATTTCTTCAACCGGAAGTGGCGAGGCCTATCTAAACCTCTACTGTCAAGCAGTGATAGCGCCCGAGATAGTTACGAGCATTTCTCACCAACGATACCGCGATATCGTTATTAAGCACAGCCACCACGTTGCTGCCTAAGGCGCCTCACCATTGCCTCACCATAGCGCACCCCGATTCCCGTGGTACCAATTTTTGTTTTAAGAGTACTTCGGTTTGTATTCCGCTCATTTAGCTATGGTAAAGAATCTTGTAAATCCCTAGGCACCGCTAAGCCAGCTCAGGTACGCAGGTTCGCCAAGACCTGAAAGTATAACCGGAATCGACATTGGTCTTTCACCGGGTCGTAGCCACCTTGCGTGCCATTTTCACTCTCATTCACGCACCACTCGTCTTTTTATTAAAGTATTCATATCGGTCCCTCATACCTAACACACCACTCACATCCACACTATCACCATTCACTACAATTCCACATGCACCTAGGTCACACAAATCCCCATAGAGGCCACACTCAATGAGAAGATGCTTGGCACTCTCCTCTTCCGCCACACAAGGGCATCTAGCCTCCGCAGCCAATCCACGCCCGTATAGGAACCCATTCATATTGCCATGTTCCGTCAGTATATACCCAAGCAACATACCAAATTCAAATTCAGACGCAGACACAAAGCACACATACGAAAAGAACATGTGCGTCCATATGACATTCACAATCTCATCCCACCGACGTTGCCAAATTTCATACATTCTATTTAGGATCAGTACACGCCGCTGGCGTGGACTAAGATCCTGAACCTCTTTATTCATAACCGGATAACGAGCAAGCAGCACGCCTCACTGTAGACCGTAGTAAATACTTTCAAACAGCACCTCCAGGTCCCATGGAATTTCTCCCATGAGAACCTGCACCATGTCAGCCGGTTCTATATACATTCAAACATGCATACAAAGCCAGACGCTGAACAGAATTTATGCCTACCCTTGCATACTGATAACGCATAATGTCAGCCCATACACATGACGCGTACATAGCACACCCTTGTACTGGACTTTCACCGCTCTGGATCTAAGTCCCCATTCTTTACCGAAATACTCGCACCAGCAATCCAACCAAACCGGCCACGCACCACTACCCTTAGATGTTGCAAGTACGGCCGAAAGTTCAGCCTCTCTCCAACCTTTATTGCAAGGTGACTTACCTCCCGCCTCTAGAAGAATATTGGGCGATTTACTGGGCGCCAAAAAAACCCCTCAACAGCATACACACAATCTTCCTTTCTGAAACATTCACTCCCATTCTATTACCCCATTCATACACCATATGCATATAGCGGCTACCTCTACCGCATACCTACTCTCCTCCTCAATCACAATCATCCACATACGCGATTACATCGCAACCGGTCTCCTCCAACTGAACCAAGAGACCTTTCCTCTGGCGAAGAACCCTCCCATTGTTCCCTGCACACGGCCATATACTTTTCGTGGAAGTAACTTCGTCATAGAGAAGTTTATTCACATGAAACCTCTTCAAGCCGCTCAATAATGCGATCTCATCGCGACACATGGAACATATGAAATTTTTTAAAGATGCTAATTTTAGAACAAAAAAAAATATGGCGCCAAATTCAAATCCGGCGCTTTTATTGCGACACCCTTTATTTTTAAATATAATATAAAAAATACCTTTCACTTTTTTTTTGTTGCCAAATGGCCTCATGGTTGTTGCGTTACAGAATGGTCTCTGGCTCTTGTCTCAGAGACACCTTAACATACAACAAAAATAAAAAAAAACCTACACCTTTTGGATTGGCTTCGTGGAATTTCGTAACAATTTGTCTTTGTTCATCGTAGTCCGTCCACTGAATCGTAAACAGGAAAAGAATACATTCGAGTCATCCAAGTGGCTTTCATGGTCATGACCGATGATTCCTGGCGACCTCATATGAACACAAAAATACTTTTATTACTCACCACATCGAATCTAATTTACTAGTGACTCATACATGATATGGAAGACATATTTTAAAAAAACTGCAGTAAATAATGATTAATTCAGGTGAACAATTTGGTTGGAAGAAAGGCTTCTTCTCCGATTACGCGAAATTTTGCAGTGTCATAATATACGACGGAGCACCTATAAATTATATATTTTATTAATGTTCATTCAATACGTCTCCTACTCAATTCTGAAATCAATAATTCCTGTTTATTTTGTAGCCCTCTTTATCTTGATTTGTTCTATTCTTTATCTATCCACCATTTCAAGTTTTATTCTATTACAACACGTCAGGTAACTGAATATAATAAATTTATTTAAAAAAAAATTAATGACTCAAAAATTAATCATTTCGTCAACAACAAAGTTTATGATTTTTTTTCTCATGTAATCGTTTACATAATTCTAAATTCCATAAATACATAATTTTACTGTAAGAGAAACTGGTAAATAATTTGAATATTAAAAAGATATTTTTTTGACCAACTAGTATTCTCTCTCTTTATGTTTTGTTATTGTGTGTTGTGTGAACAAAAGAATTTCAGGTATTTCTGAGAGCAATGCACTTTTGAAGTGAAACGCTTGCTTTTTGACTAGTAAATCGACTGATATCAAGTTGGGATTTGCTTCGGAAGCGTTAGAAGGATTTTTTTTTTATTTATCCTTGAAATTCTGTCTGGATGCGTTCATATTTTTCACCTTTAGAGGTGAAAAATCACCTTTGTGTTAAATCGAAAATTTATCTACGAAAAATTTAATGCATTTGTTGTGTTTTCACCCTACACTAAGTCCTTCTTGAAGCTTTTAGCAAAAGTGACAATTAAAGTGTAAAATTTTAATTAAGCTAAATTTTAAAAATCTACTTTTTTATATTTAATATATATTTTTTAAACAACATTTTTAAAATTATTCCTTTTTTTATATATTAATGCTAATATTTTTTTTATGTTTACTTTAATTTTTTTATATTAAAACCAATTCTTTAATATAAAAAATTAAATATTTTTACGTAAAATTTTTTAATAATAAAACTTTTTATATTTAAACCAAATTTATAATATTAAAGCTAATTTTTTTTATATTAAAACTAAATTTTTTCCGTAAAATTTTTTAATAATAAAACTAAAATTTTTTATTTTAATTCTAATTTTTTTTATTTTAATTCTAATTTTTTTATATTTAAATCAATTTTTTAATATTAAAACTAAATTTTTTTAAGCAAAATTTTTTAATATTAAAGCCAATTTTTTTTATATTAACTCTAATTTTTTTATATTTTAACCAATTTTTTTAGTAAAATTTTTTAATATAAAAACTAATTTTTTTTATATTAAATCCAATTTGTTTATACTAACTGTAATTTTTTAATATTAAAACTAAATTTTTTATATTAAAACCAATTTTTTAATATTAAAACTAAATTTTTTTAAGTAAAATTTTTTAATATTAAAGCTAATTTTTTGAATATTAACTCTAATTTTTTTATATTTAAACTAATTTTTTAATATTAAAACTAAATTTTTTTACGTGCAATTTTTTCAATATTAAAGCTAGGTTTTTTATATTACCTGTAATTTTTTTTATATTGAAACCAAATTTTTTACGTACATTTTTTTAAGATTAAAGCTAATTTTTTTATATCAACTCTAATTTTTTTATATTCAAACCAATTTTTTAATATTAAAACTAAATTTTTTTACGTGCAGTTTTTTCAATATTAAAACTAGTGTTTTTTTTATTAGCTTTAATTTTTTGATATTAAAACCAATTTTTTAATATAAAAACTAAATAATTTTAAGTAAAATTTTTTAATATTAAAGCTAATTTTTTGAATATTAACTCTAATTTTTTTATATTCAAACCAATTTTTTAATATTAAAACTAAATTTTTTTACGTGCAGTTTTTTCAATATTAAAACTAGTGTTTTTTTTATTAGCTTTAATTTTTTGATATTAAAACCAATTTTTTAATATAAAAACTAAATAATTTTAAGTAAAATTTTTTAGTATTAAAACTAAATTTTTTTACGTAAATTTTTTTAATAATAAAACTAATGTTTTTACGTGCAATTTTTTCAATATTAAAACTAGTTTTTTTTTTATTAACTCTAATTTTTTTATAATAAAACCAATTTTTTAATATTAAAACTAAATTTTTTTGCGTACAATTTTTTAATATTAAAACTAATTTTTTTTATATTCAAGTCAATTTTATAATATTGAAGCTAATTTTGTAAATATTAACTCTAATTTTTTATATTTAAACCAATCTTTTAATATAAAAACTTAATTTTTTTATGTACAATTTTTTAATAATAAAATTAAATTTTTTTTTATATCTAAGCCAATTTTTTAATATTAAAACTAAATTTTTTTACGGAAAATTTGTTAATATAAAAACAATTTTTTTTTTAAATTCATTTTTTTCTAGTACGTGGAGCACGGCCAGGAAAAAGTGTGCAACTGTCAGAAAACGAAATTCGTGGATTATGTTTGAAATCACGGGAAATCTTCTTATCACAACCGATTCTGTTAGAACTGGAAGCACCACTTAAAATTTGCGGTAAGTACAATAATATTACTATTGTTTAATTTATAAATTGGACTCGACAAAAATTACTCAACTACAAAAAAACATGAACGAAATTACTTTGTGAAAATGTTCAAATATTTCACATTAATTATTAAATTTTATACAAAACGGCATCTGCTTTAAAAAGAAGTATTATTTAATATCGAATAAAAGAAATGTACTTGAAATGAGAGAAAAAACCATTGACTGAATTTGAGGACGTGACAATTAACGAAGCCAATATGAGCACAAATAAATTATTATATTACAGGAAAGGACATTTTCGCCCACTTTTTTTTATTATTTGTTTTTTCCCCCTCCCAAAAAAAAGCTATTCGAAAATTCAAAAATCAACATTATCTCTGATATTGAACTTAATAGAAACCTGAAGTTTAATAAATCAATGTCAGGCAGTTTCTTTACTGCACGAGAAGAAAAAGGAGAACATTCAAGGACAACCACAAAAAATCCTGAAAGTCATAATACTTCGTAGATAAGGAATTGATTTTTAAGGAATAAGATCTGCTGACTGAATTTATGTAAAAGATTTCCTTTTTTGTTGTTATTGTTGGTTTGTTTGGTATTTATTTGACATCCTTTAAAAAATTTATAATAAATAGTTTTGCAATGTCAAGGAGAGTCTTCGTTTTTGCACATAAACTTTTCAGTTATTTTCCTATGAAAAATGTGTAATTTTCTGATTGACTATTTTATTGACGATTTTTCTGATTATTTTCTACAAAAATTATTTAATTCAATAATAAAGAAGTTACACCTTCCATTGGTACGAAGGTAGGTTCGTTATCCATTACCTAATTTAGACTGCTTAGTATTCTTTCCTGAGGATTTTTTACATCCAAAAAGGACAAATTCAAGAGATTCTTAGACATTCAAGATTAGAATTAATTGCGTTTTTTGGTTTGCTTCTAATTTTTAAAATTCAAATATTACCGGGTATTTTTAAATGTCATTGGTCCATATTGTGTTATTGATCCATATTTCTTTGAAAATAAAGAAGAAAATATCGTTACTGTCAATTCTGAGGGGAATATTCCTTATGATAACCGAAGTTTTTGTTGGCCTAAACTTCAAGAAAAGTGGTTTCTACAAAACACTGCCACAAGCTAAACAACAAAACAAATTTTATTTTGCTTTATTGCATAAAAAGTTCTGACTTTTTCTTGTGGGTTTGCATAAATGATCCTCAAACTTTTAGAAATCAATATCCGCCATGTAAAGGCCGAAATTTACGAAAAAGTCATCAAAGCTTCTTTTATTTTCGGAAACTCAAATAGTTTGACTGTCAGTCATTTAGCTGAAAATGGGCATTGCCTATCTCACCATTTGACAAGTAATCACACAATTGCCAGATTTAATCAAATTTCGACAGCCCACAAAGTGTCTGACAATAATCTAGTCTGGCAACGTTTGTAAATAAAAAATTTCACTTTCATTGCCAGCAAAAAGCGCCATATTGTTTTTGCTGCTCGACAGTTTATTGTTTTCTTTATTACAGATTTTAATTTTTAAGAAAATAATGTCTAGCAATAAAAAAATTTGTGTTGCTGCAAATTTATTGGCATATCTTTTTGAAAGCGGCAGATTGTCAGAAGTATTGTCAGATAATTTTGGCGTTGCCCCAGATGTTTTAAATTTAACGATCTGACAATCTGCAAGTTGTCTACAAATGTTCTGATAATGTGGCCTGTAAATATTGTTAGCCAATGCCTTGCGTAATTATACTGTTGTCATACGTTTGTGACAAATTTTACGACAAAAATCTGCAAACATTGTCAGAGTCTGGGAAGCAAATTTTAACAGAATTCATAAGGACTAGTTTGAGATCTTTTTTAACATTTAATATAATTTTAGGCTTTAAGTGGAAAATAGATTGGAAAATCAATTTATCGTTTTAGATTGATTTTTAAAAATATTATTTTTTTCTTCTTTCGATTTACAAAAGCGTAACTCACGCAAAAAAAAAACGTACTTCATGCACAATTGTCAGAAGAAGAGCCATTGAGCTATAATAATAACGTTAAACCTTGACATACAATTACCCTTGGAAGTACTACCAACCTTCATATTTGAATATACAGCACATTACAGGCATACCAATTCACAGTGAACCGCCGCACCTAATTGACATTAAAATGCGCGGTTACCCATCAATGAGGTTAGGTTAGGTCGCTTTTATTTGTACGAATCGGAAATCATAAAAATTCGAACAATCCATTTTTTCTTCGTTATTATTTAACCTTTTTATGAATGAGTTTTTAGGCAATAATAACAAATTTTATTTTCAAGCACAAATTCGACTGTTTTAACATTAATTGAAGTTGTTTTTATTTGATAAGATGTTTTCGTCGTTTATATTTTTAAGGTGAATTGATTAATATTTAAACGATGTATTCTTATTTCTTTTTTTTGATGATGATGTTTATTGTCTATGATGAATTTTTAATTTAGATCAAATTTAAATGCCCACCCAAAGTGTATGGATTTGTTTATTTTATTTTAAATGTAATTTACAAGGCAAAATGATGTATGTTAATATGTAAATTCTGATTAAATGGAATGGTTGAAGGTTGAAGGTGGTGGTGTGGTCAAGTTTTTGTTAATTCTATCGTAGTTTTATTGACCATTTAGTTAGTAATTATTAACTACTGTTTGGTTGGTTATTTTGAATAATAACTAACAAATTAGTTTATAATAAATTACGTTACCGTCTGATTTGGTTTGGTGTCTATTGTTGTTTTTCGGTTTGGTCATTTTAATTTAATAAAATCGATTGATTTTATACAATTTTTTTATACGTTTACTACTGCTGCTGTAAACAAATCTAGTTTTAGATTGTTAAAAAAAAATTCAAATAAAAGTAGGCCTAGGAAAAGGAATGATTGGGAAATTCTGGGTTAATTCTGTATTTCAGGATATGAGAGATAGAATTTCGGAGTGTTTGTGGGTAGACTGGCCTTAAAATCTTCAACCGTTGTTTTTTCTTTCTATTTAGTTACGTATGGTCAGAGATGTAATATGCCATTTGCTTCACCGGCCAATTTATTTGCTAACTGAAAAGGTAAATGAATTTCATAATGAAAATAAAATTATTACCGACCAATTCGGATTTTCTCAACTTTGAGTGCGTTTTTTCTACTACATAGTTTTTTTTTCTACATACATACAAAGTTGAGTGGCCTTTAGAATAAGGGACTAGTACTGCTGATGCACTCCGACTTCGTTTTAATAGATAAAAGTGTACCACATGGCTCCGTATTAGGTCCCTTGCTTTATTCAGATATACCAACAGCCGCGCAAAAGTACAAATGATATTGTATGCATAATATGACACCCTTGATTTATGCCAAAAGCAAAAAATTAGCTTTAAATAGAACACAGGAACTACTTTTTATAATTGAAATTGTTTTATGATAACTGAACCTTGTCAGTCAATCTTATTTAATGTGTTTCCGTAATCCCAAAGGAAAAGCACAGCTATCCTAGTCTCAAATCCACCTGAAATATTTAAGCATCAATTTTTATAGTCAATGTTTAAATTTAACCCACATGTTGTGTTAACTTTGAAAAAAGCCAAAACGTTTTTACTTTGGGCTTAGTATAAATACAAAGTTACTATTTTACTAAGAACTCATTCAGCCAATCATTCATTGGCTATTCATTTCCGATTACTTTTAATACCAATCCACTCATTCCAGAGTCATTAGAAAGGATTAATAGCCAAGCCATCCATCACAGATACCCATATAATGATTAGAACTCCCCTTTTCCATCTTGTTTAGCGGAAGCAACCCAAAATTCCCTAAAAATCCCAAACTCCTAAAATCGCTCTTCCTGAACATTCCTTTTTCTAATTTTTTAATTCTAGAATTAAGTTTAGGTTCATCTGAAGAGCCACAAAAGGCTTTTAAGGTTGCAAGACTATCGTTAAAAATTGATATTTTTCGAGGTTTTAGGAGATTAATTTTTGTGTCAGAACCCCAGAACACGCCACGGAAAGGGGAACTTCTTTTTGATAAGATTCCACATATCAGTTCGTGCTATATTCATAGCCAACAAACTGAATAACTGCAAAGGATATTCTGAGATCATCGACAATTGCATCTGCGAACAAAAGCGTTGAATTATCCAATCCATCTACCAATTCTACGACTAGTTTCCCATAATAAGATTAATAGGATTTTGACTTTTCTCATCTACTCAGTGATGTAGATATCCTCAACTCCTTCGAATCATAGCTTTCTATTCTGATTGCGATAAGGAGATTTGGAAATGAAGAAAAGGGCAGGATGGACTAAAAAACGCTAAATATCTTTAAGAAAATACGGTGCAAGAAATTTGTTTTAGAAGATTGTGAAGAGGGAGATTTTGGGAGAGCAAAGGTTTTTAATAAATGACAATAATGCGGGATGTGTAAAGATAGTTTTTTACAAGTGTAGAGTCCGCTGGGCATGTCCGATGAGTACAGCTTCTGACTTGCCTTTGCCTTGCTACTGACATTCAAATGTCCAATAGGGCGTTAGATACTCTGGTTGCCTCAGTTTGTCTAACCGAAGATTTTCTTGAACGATTATTTTGATAATAAAATTGAATAATTTGTAAACGTTGTTCTTGCGTATATCTCTCCATGATGAAATTGTAAACATTACTGAATACAATGAAAAAAAGTGACAGATCATGACATATTACAAATGGCCGAAACGTCACTTAGAAATCATATCACTCTTATTGGAAAACCCTATATTTTCGTTATTAAATGATAAAACATTTTCTCTTATTACCCCATCTTTTCCGAATTTTTTTATTAATAACTCTTAAGTAAGTGCATTTTTTTTGCATAACTTACCTCATTTCATTCTTTTTACATCAACTAACTAGTATCTCAAGTATCATGTAATAATAAAATTATATAAAATTATTGATTATATTTTGTCTAATAAATTATTAAATGTGTCCAATTTCGAAATTATGCAATATTTTATGTCCATAGTTATGTACAGATTCGGATTGCATAGCTCTTTTGTAGAGAAAATATCAAAATCTTATGAATCCTTATTTAATGTTCATTATATAAATTGTCATGTAAAAAATTTATTTATTTATATTAAGTTTAATAATAATTGGTAGTAAATGGTCAATACTACTAGATAAGGTCTTTTTTTTTGGTCGTACCCTATTAAAGAACTACGTGTATAATTTTATTAATTTGCAAAAATTTTATTTTCTTTAAAAAGTTCATTTTTATGTAATCGTTGAGGTATATGAGGCTCTGAAAACTTAGAAGTTGGTCTGATTACGAACTTTTTTTTAGCATTAAGTTAAAGACTTTATTCTGGAACATAATATATGGTTTCAATAAATTGACGCCACATATCGCACAACATGACAAATTTTGGCTTTATTGTGTGAAAAGTTCTCTGTACGCGTAATTTCAGATTTGGTGATGTTAGTTAGCTTCGCAAGATCGTACGATTTGACGTAGTTGAATTTTCTAGTTGTGGATATTAAAACCCAAAGCGCTCGAAAAAAAAACATCAAAAAATTCCTAGAAAGGATTAAGTTCTGCAATTTCTTGAATCTCATGCAAATATTATGACAATTTCTTGATAAGGTGGTATGTGAGCATCTGAAAACTTACAACCAACTTTTTTTTTGTAGCATGAAGTAGAAGATTTTATTCTTTGGAACATATAATAAGTTTTCAACCAAACGGCGCTACAAATCGCAACAATATGACAAATTTTGACTTTATTGCTTCACACGATCGTACGATTTGACGTTGTTGAATTTTTTAGTTGTGGATAACTAACTTCCCAAATTTAAGCCCAAACTGTTCGAAAAAAAAAAAATATCAAAAATTACCTAAAAAAGGATTAAATTCTACAATTTCTTGAATCTCATGCAAGTATTAGAACAATTTCTTGATAATGATAATGACAAGATTTGATTAAATATTGAAAATCCTGAGTTTTAAATATGATTTAATTAACTTGAATAACGGTTTTTTATAGGTATTTTTTTTTTAAATATTAACCAGATAATATTTTAAGTTTAGATTTTTCTTAAAAGATTGTTTCTCTTTGTATGTAAGCTCGTTTATTTTCATTATTTTAAAAGATTCTGGGTAATATTTATATTTAAAACTACTAAAATAGAATTTTTTCTTTAAATCTAAACGATGCGCTACAGATTTTGTATTCCGAAATTTTCAGATTATTGCAATTTATATATATTTTTTTTCAAAAATAATTTACACACGCAAAGGTGAATCACGTCTAAAAGAAGAAGCAGAAAAAAACAAATTATCCACTAACTTATGCCAAAAAGAATAATATAATTAATAAATAAATTAACACTTTTTAAAATAACAGTGTATGAAATTAATTTTCGTCCAATATTTATGACCGTCATTGTATAACAGAAACTCCCTCGGCTCGGCTAATCATAAACACAACTCAACACTATCATTATCATTCTTATGGATGGGTCCCCACGTTTTGTTTGAATGTGGTTTGTAAATACCACAGTTTTTCTCTTATTTTACATTTTTTATCTGGTATCTCTTTCTTATTCTTGTGACAATGAGAATCTTAATTTATGGAAAGAAGAAGACAGAGCAACACAAGAAAAATATTCTCAGCTAAAATAAATGAGATAAAATAAGTTTCATCAGAAATTCCACGTTTCGAAAACTATTAAGTTCATTGGCTTCACTCACTGGTCACTTTAGTTATCATGAACTTGGCAAAACTTTTGGATTATAACATTTTTCTCCATTCTTATATGATTCCGTTCTTTTTTTTGCTTCTTCTCTTATAAAAGAGCATAAAACCAAAAAAGCCTATGATGTGATATAATAATAAATAAAGAATAGATTAGAAATATAATAACGGGAATAATACGAGTTATGATGTAATGCATTGAATAAATAAATGTATGGAGGGTGGAGACGCGGAGATGACTATCATAAGATTGAAAAGAAATGATAGAATTTTGATTTGATTGGTTTTGCATTGATTAAATACAAGGAATGCTATTAAATTTATTGAGTGAAAGAAAAAATCCGTTAGTCCGTAAGTTTTACACTTGAAAGGTGATAACAGATTTGCTTAAATATGATCAATTTACTTTCTTTTAAAAGCTTCTTTAAATTAATTAATTAACATAAAATCGGTTAAATTTAAATTAACTAGCAATAAAAAAATTCAGTTTTTAAATATTTTACTTCCGAATTAAGGGACACCTTCTGTTTCTATTAAGTGTATAAGCTTTAATCCGCTGTTTTATAGTCAAAAAACACATGTTTAGAAAGCAAAAACAAATTTATTCAAAGTACTTGCCCCCGCTAGCTACCAATCATCAAGCCATTTTCGGACGTGTTCGTAAGAATCGAAGTGCTGCTCAGCGACGAAAACAGGTGGTATTCGGAAGGGGTCAGGTCTGGTGAATAAGCGGGGTGAGGGAGTGTCTCCAAATAGTTTCGGACAATTTTTGACGTGTGCGATGGTGCGTTGTTGTGGAGGAAAATCAGCTTGTCATGTCTTTGTTGATAATCCGTCCTTTTTTCACGCAGAGCACGGTGCAATTTGGTCAGTTGTTGGTGGTAGCGGTGGGGATTGACAGTTTCACGCAGTTTCAACATCTCATAGTAAACTATACCCTGCTGAACCGATTTGGTCTTGCGAAAGATGTTGATGGCTGGCCGGGATCAACCACGATTTCTTGCGTTTAGGATTCTCGAAATATATCCACTTTTCATCGCCTGTTACAATCCGATGCAGGAACGACTTTCTTTTTTGTCTGGCGAGTAAGATTTTGCATGTGTTTTGGCGTCGCTCCATCTGCCTATCGTTCAATTCATGCGGCACCCATTTTCCGATCTTTTCAATCTTCCCCATGGCACGCAGACGCATGGAAATGGCTGGTTGAGGAACACCCAATTGCTCCGCGAGCATTTTTTGCGATTGGGTATCGTCTTCGTCTAAAAGAGCCTGCAATTGATGGTCCTCAGCCTTCCTAGTCCGATTTTCACGCTTCTTGTCCCACAAGTCAAAATTGCCGTCTTTTAACCGACGAAACCAATCTCGGCACGTTGTTTCCGATAAAGCACTGTCACCATAGGCATCCATAAGCATTCGATGCGATTCGGCAGCCGATTTCTTCAAATTGAAGCAGAAAAGCAGAGCTTCCCGCATATGCTCTTTTTCTGGCACAAAACTAGACAAGATTACCAAAGGAAAAATGTATGTTGTTATACGAAATTGCTGACAATGTGCACTGATTAATGTTGACCGATGTCAAAATCATTAAAAAAAAGTATGCTCAGTCACGACATCTATGCCCAAACAGGCGATTTAAGCTTATAGACCTGGTAATTCGGAAATTTTTTTCTTAGTTGACACCTATTTATAAAGCAAAAAATCATTGTCAGCAAGCAAGAAAACAAGCAGTAAAACTAACGTCAAACGATTAAATTTGTAACGTTTTTCTAGTATAAAGTTTTAGTATAGAAAGAAAATTAATCATTTAGAAAGAAAATTAAACGATGACGGCAGTTTGGGCGCAGTTCCACAAACCAAACCTTTTTTGATATTTCGTTTCGACTCTCTTAAACTTAAACTATTCCAGAAGAAGTTATAAAATCTGTGATAATGAAGAGTAATTAATACTCATGAGTCGATGTTTTCCTCTTAAGTCTTGTGTTTTGGGTTTCTCAGGGATTTGTGTTACCCCCACGCCCCCTTTATAAAAATCAAATCTAATCTAAAAAATTAGATTTGATTTTTATGAAGCAGATTTTTCTGATTTCCTTATTTTAAATTGACGTTTATAAATTGTTATCTTAAGACTGCTGCACACGACGCTAGTGTTCCTGCTTGTTTTCTTTCTTGCTACCGTGCTGACTGCGTGACTAGAAATGACGCCGCTGCTTCCTCCGCTGCTAGTTTTCAAGCTACATTTTAGAAATAGAACCGGTTCTATTTTTTGTGCTAGTTTTACTCCTGGTTTTAACGAGGACCAATAAGAAAACATTATGTCATGTGATCTCCATGAACAAATGACACATTACGTTTCTTTCAATTCAAACTGCCACTGCGCACAACTAGCACAAAGTCTTGCAGCGATTATAGCAGCAGGCAAACAAGCACAAAAACTAGCATGAAAAAGATTTGATAATCTATTTAGAAACCTTTAATAAATAACTATTCTGTAGTGATCCAAAATAATTATCAAAATTGGATGATGTTAAACATTTTTATGGTTGCAAATACTATTAAAAAAACATAATTTTTTTTATATGTACCTTTTTTGAAAAATTATATGCAGATTTATAGGAAACTTTAGAATGAACTATTTTATCAGACCGGACAAATTTGTTCAAATTTATATTCAAAAGAGTCAATTTGCTAATAATAAAAAAACTATCTATAAACAAATATGGCCTAATTAAATTAAAATTCTCTTTACAAAATTTTTATAATATTTTGATAAAAAATATTCTCATCAGTTTTAAAAAGTTATTTTTTTTTCTTTCTATTTGTTGAATATACAAACAAGAGGGGCAAAGAGAAAGAATATGAGAGACAGCAATTATAATCTAGGCAATATTTAAAAAAAAAATAATAAAAAAATTATCTCTCTTAAAAAAATTGATAAGATTATAAAAACATGGAATCTGAAAATAGAAGATAATAAATAACTCAGAAGAGGTACACCCCGCCTTTAAACTCATTATTCACTCATGAGGTACAGCGGACTAATGAGTAATTTTATATAAATAAAAATAATGGTTTTCTCTCATTTATGTCACTTGCACTGCACCAATTTACATGTTATGTGTGCTGGCTGTGTATTTCTCTTTCTATCCAACGTTAATTTGCTCATCACATAATTTTATTAAATGTAAACCGATATTTTTTCCTCTCATTTAATTTTAGTTTCAAAAAGTTCAAAGGCCTCTGACCCGTTTCAAAAATATCCACTCACACTTTGTTCATGCTCTTTCAATTATATGAAATTTTTTTATAGTGTATTATTTTGTGTCTCTTTAAATACGTTTTTATTTTCTTTGTTGTGAGTATAAATAAAAGGACGAAATTGAAGTACGACCAGAAGATTTTTTTATTATTAATAAGTGAGAGTGAAAGAGAGGATGTGGACACAGGCATGAGTAATTGTTTGTGGCTATTTTTGCACTTTTACTCGTATTTACCGAATGAATAATCAATTATGAGTAGCCGCACTGAGAGTAGTACGAGAGCGGCAACGATGTTATACGACCACGACCAGACCATTTTCATTTTATTATCCTTGACACGATTCTCTATTACTACCGTTATAAAAAAAACTGTTGGCTGTACAGGGCATGCATGCGATTAATTCTGTCAAATGGCATTGATCTAAATTTTGCACACAGCCGGGGACGATTATTTTGAAACGTTTCTTCGTATCGTCGACAATTCAATATGAAAGAGAACATCTAGTCTTGTCCTTAAATGTCGTTTATGGCGGCTACTACTACTACTATCCGTAAGGAAATAATATTTCTTTTTATTAATCGTATAACTAATTTATTTTCGTATAATTAATTTTAATATTCAAATAAAATTGAATCAATAAAATAGAGCGGCTTAAATGTGCCGCTGTAATAGGAATGTTTCGGTTAGATTTGAATTAAAAGGTTTTAAAAATATTTTATGCTCTTATATATTTTTTATCATATAACTAATATTATACAAGGAGTTGTTATTATAAATTGCATATAATTTCTATGTTGATCGATAAGAGGGGTGATTCATTTTGTATATTATTTTATGTTATCGAAATTTAAGTAAATATTATATGATTTTTTAAAATTAAAATATGATTAAATATTTAAAAGAAGTTTAAAAAAAAAAAACTATTGTTTATTTGTTGCTATAAAGTTAATTTTCTATTATTTTTTTTTCTTCAAATATATTTTTTTATTATTTAACTGTGAGAAACAGTTTTTAAAAGAAATTTTTTTTATCTATAATTGATATAATTTAAGAAAAAATAAGTGCTGATAATAGCTGTATTCCATTGGGAAAATTTTGCTACTCACGTATAGTTCTAGCTGTCGTCATCTACACCACTTCGAACAAATGAGTAGTTCGCATGCGTAGTTACGCCATACAATTTATGGTAGGGTATTTTAATTCCCGAACTGGAAATAGATGGCTTAGCGGGTTCTTTGGTTATGTTGAAGAGTGATATACTTGTCAGTATTTTCTATGTGTGAATAAACTCTGTTTTTATTGTTTATATGTGAGTGAACTCAGTATTGTTGTTGACTATTTTGAGGTTATATTTCTACTGTTGTCATTAAATTTTGCATTCCATTGGGCATCTACTCTCAAGTACTTGTGAGTAGCAAAATTGGTCCAATGGACTACAGCTAATATAAATTTTGCAACTGTGTCCTTTGTATTTTTTTTTGTCTCAAAAAAGGAAAACCTATAAATTCTTATCAATAAAGAGGGTTATTCAATTTGTGGTTCAAAAAGTAAAGTTAAATAAATGGCACTTTAAATTCTGATTTTGATGAAAATTATATTGCTTCTAATGTTGTGTCATTATATATAAAATATAATGTATTTTAAATGCTTTTGACGTAATTTTTGATGACTTTTTATAACTTGGCGAATGTTTGTTGTTTAAATGCCGCTCTCAATTTTTGTGGATCGTTCCATGTAAATACGATCTGTTGTGTAGTCCGATTGCGTCAAATAGTACGATCTTTGATGTCAACTAACATCACCAAATCTCGAAATTTCACGTCCTAGGAACGTACGATCTTGAAATGCCGCTCTCAATTTTTGTGGATCGTTCCATGTAAATACGACCTTTTGTGTAGTCCAATTGCGTCAAATTGAACGATCTTTGAGGTCAATAGAGGTAAAATTTATTGTGATGTGTGGCATTTCGCCTTTGTACCAAAATACACATCAGGCACTAAATTTTCGACAAGTTCGACCATTTTGAATGTTCAGTTAATTTTTGACATCTGCTAGCACGTGTTTTGACTCGTCTTCGATTTTGCCCATTCCACAAAATGGATCAAAGAATCTGTATCAAATTTTGTGTGAAAAACAAAATTAATTGCTCGGACACATTCTAAATGTTGACTGTGGCATATGATGAAGCTACCTTGGACCGAACAATGTTTAAGATGTAAATGACGAAAAGCCAAGTTCGGTCGAATGTGTAGTTTTTGCTTACAGTTTTCTTCGATTGCAGGGGCGTGGTGCACCACAAGTTCTTGCCACAGTGTAGAACGGTCAATAAGGTCAATATTATCTGCAAGTTATGCGTAAGTTACGCGAAGCAATCCGCAAGAAACGCCCAGGTTTGTGGAAGAACAAAAATTGGCTTTTGCCATTTTTGACCAAAAACTACACACTAATAATGCCGCAGCCACCGTATTCCCCAGATTTGACACCCTGTGACTTTTTCTTGTTCCCGAAACTGAAGAGCCCCATGAAAGGACGACGCTACGCTACGATTGAGGAGATAAAGACCGCATCGAAGGAGGAGCTGAACAAGATCACAAAAAATGATTTTTTGAAGTGCTTCGAGGATTGGAAAAAACGTTGGCACAAGTGTATAATATCTGGTGGGGATTACTTTGAAGGGGACAAAATAGATATTCATGAATAAATAAATAACTTTAAAAAAAAAAACACAAAATTCGCTATAGTTTTTAAACAGACCTCGTATATTTTAGAGAACTACCGAATGATACGGCTGTACTTTCTGGAATACGGAATGGATAATCCTTTTGGATTTTCTGATAAAGATTTGGTGTCCATAAATTTATTCTTCTTTAACTTAAGAATTTTTCAGATTTATCAATAAGCTAGTTTATTATAATATCTTTCAAAAAGAAAAAGGATTTTTATTTGGTACTGAAAATATATATTAAAAAGGTCAACTGAATTTTTGAGATTTTTTAATATTTTTCTATTTCTAATTAACAGCTACCCAATTGAGATTGTACCATTTCGAAGACATATTATTGAAAGCAGATATGCATTCTCGTGCAAATGCGACACTTTTGAGTGGTCCATAAAACTTCTTGCAAACATTTTCTACGCTTTTTTTAGTTGAGCATCAAAATATTCTTTGTATTCCAGTCGATTTTCTATCATTAAATTTTTTTGTAGGTAAAATGCTATCCCATTTATTTTATTGATATTTTCCAAAATAAAAATGATTTGAAAAAATTTCACTAACAAAACAATAATTTCTTCATCAAATCCTTTAATACTGTTGGAATTTACATTTCCTGATTGCAAAACTTTATAGTATGTCAAAAAATTATTAGTCAAGGTAAGGTGGTGAATAAATAACGTTTATGATTATGAGTCAATTATGCACTCAAGTAAAAAAACGAAAATTATTGTATTAAGTGACTTTTTTACGAAATTTTTTTTTCTTTCGTATCAATATCGATAAAACGTCTGGAACGTGCACATTTCGATTAAATCGGTGAAACGGTAAGTTCATGGCTACACAACAATCTATAAAAAAAATCATCCCAATTTTCAATGTAATATGTTCACTATTGGTAGAGAATAATTTGTATATATTCCTCCTTGGTCGTGTAAGTAGCTGTCATTCAGGTAAATAAAAATTTATATCTACCTGCACGCACGCAATACAGTATAATAGCCAGCTAGTCTCTATGTTAGTTACTGAATGCATTATTTTCTTTTAAGAAAGTATTGATAAATAATAAATTTTCATTGAATTTATTTCCATAAAACAATAATTCAAGTTATTTAAAATAAAAATCAATAAAATCGCTAAAGGATAATCGTCTCATTTGTATATAACTTATTTTTATGTTCTATTATTATGAAAATACCTCAAAATAAGTTGAGTAGTCATTAATAAGATTTTATCATTTTTATTGTATAATACCATAATAATTAATGAATTTTTAACAAAGAATTTTTTTAGTATATAATAAATTACTTTTGTGCACGTTTCTACTATCGACTTACAAGAAATTTGACTTAATGCCATGGAAAAATGACTGATTTTTTATATTCAAGACAATTTTTTTTTACTATTTATCATACCACATCATCTTAACAAGAGAAGTCATGTGCAAAAATGTTTAAATTAAATGTTATTTTTACGTTTGAAATTGTCATATTTAAATTGGGGTTTTTCTTATTTTTAAATTGGAAAGTATCCTTATTATTTTCCTAATAGTAATAATCATTTTTTTTATTTATTTCATCAATGTTATCCCTTATGACAGTTATAAAGGGTTTTCGAATAAGAGTGATATGATTTCTTTAAAAAAAAAGAACACTAATTGTTAAGGAAATTCAAATGTTTTTTATTTAATATGAAGTACAATCGACACAATTAAGTTCTGAATAAAACGTCATTCAAATGGCCTCCACGACTTCTTTTGCAGGAACGAATTCGATGAACCCCATTTTCGAGCACTTTTTCCACTAAATCAAGTCATTTGTCATGAATACCACGTTCAATATTAACTTCTTAAGCTTGAAGAGAGTCTGGTTTATAGCTTAAGACCAATGACTTCAAATAACCCCACTAGGAATAGTCTAATGGTGTTAAATCACAACTTCTTGGAGGCCATTCATTCAATGTCACAATTTCTTGAAACAATCGAATTTCCAAACTTTTCTCGCAATAATTCGGTTGTTGCACGTGCTGTGTGGCACGTAGCCCCGTCTTGTTGGAACCAGATGTTGTCAAGATCAATTTCTTCCAATTTCGGCCATGAAAAGTTGGTTATCATCGATCTTTACCGCTCTCCATTGACAGTAACGGTCTTACCAGCTTCATTTCGAAGTCCACCAGACCAAAAACCACACCAAACTGTCAATTTAGGTGAATATAATGGGTGTTCATGAATAATTTGTGAATTTTCTTCGCACCAGAATCGACACTTCGGTTATGTTATTTATCGCACCACTCACATGAAAGTGAGCCTCATCGGAGAAGATGATTTTCTTTAAAAAAATCGTTATCGTTTTCAAGTTGTTCCAAGACAAAATCAGCAAATACACGACGTTTACAGTGGTCCAATGACTTCAGTTTTTGAGTGATAACAATTTTAATCCTTTCTCAAAATCCGCCAGGTTGTGATTTCAGACAGTCCCAATTCTTGAGAACGTCTTGGAATCGACAAATTGCGGTCTTCAGCAACACTTGCCTGAACGGCAGCAATATTTTCATTACTTCGAGCGGTTATTTGTCGTATTGGCACTTGAACATTATGTAAAGAAAATGTACGCTCGAAATGAAATGGCAGAAATTTCTTTTTCCGACAAAAATGGAAAAGTACAGACAAATCTCTTTTTCTGATCTGATGGCAAGAACCATTTTTCTGATCTTTTTTTAGGATTTTTTTTGTTTCCTCAAAAACCTGATTGACAATTTGTTCTGGAGTTGGCAGTTTGTCATTTGTTCCACCTTAGATTATAGAAGAACTGGACACAAAAATTATGTTTAAATTCGTAAGAACCACACACACATGCAAAATAACAGAAACGGCTTAAATCAGTGGGGGCCAAATTTGAACTTCTGTATGCGATTGAAGCGGTGCGTTTGAGACCTTAGATTATAGAAGAACTTGAAAAGGCCTCTACACAAAAATTCTACAAGAACTGATTATGCCTCTACCCAAAGAAATGCTAATTTAAATAGCCATGTGCATTTAAATGAAATTAAAAACTAAGGACTAATATATTTTTTTAATTTAATTTAAATACACCACCTGCTGTTGGATTTCATTCACACCACTTTCACAAGTGTACTTTAAAAAGCCAAAGGATTTGTACGCTATCAAATTGTTTCAAGTGAATTCTCCTTCTAAAGCTAAAAGACAGTCTTCGCAATGCAAAGACCTGCATAGTTTGAAAACAATAAAGCCCGATGATATGTATTCAACCATTTTTTCACTATATTCATTAAGTGCAGATGGGCTAAATAAATAATCATGGTCACTTAAACCCATCTGTACTTAATTCCCCTTAAATTTTCTTACACACACTTTATATACGCCGACACTGAACTATTTTTTGGTAAACATTGAACTGTCAACATCACATTTATTTACATTTATTGAATAACGAACTTTTCACTTTTTAATCACTCTTTTTGGATAAAATAAATCATTAAAACCATTTATTACACATCATAAATTAAATTTTTGTTAATTTCTCTAGTAAAAATGAAAATGTCAACTTACTAACAATCCTTTATATTTTTAATTCTAAAATAAAAACTTCCTATATTAAATGCTATTAACAATATAACTATTTGTAGAAATACTTCAAAAACATAAAAACCACACTTTCACAAAATAACCACATTAAAAACGACAAAAAAACGAGGTCTGTCCAAAAAGTATCGCGAATTTTGAATTTCCGCGGGTTACGTATATTCGATTTTTTGTGGCGTTATGTTGGTACTAATGTCTATCACTTATGCCTACAAGTTCTGCCATTTTGAAAATGTTCAGTTAATTTTTTTAAAAATTAAGTGAACATTCAAAATGACCCATTCCAAAAAATGGATCAAAGAATCTGTTTCGGGAGTAAGAAAAAGTTACAGGGGGCCAGATCTGGGGAATATGGTAGCTGCGGCATTATTGGTGTGTTCTTTTTGGCCAAAAATTCGCGCACAAGCAATGATGCGTGAGCAGGGGCGTTATCATGGTGCAAAAGCCAATTTTTGTTCTTCCACAAATCCGGGCGTTTCTGGCGGATTGCTTCGCGCATCTTGCACATAACTTGCAGGTAATATTCCTTATTGACCGTTCTACCCTGTGGCAAGAACTCATGATGCACCACGCCCCTGCCCTGCAATCGAAGAAAACTAAGCAAAACGTTTACATTCGACCGAACTTGGTGTGCTTTTTTCGGTCTTGGCTCGTGCGGCAGGTTTCATTGGGATGATTGAGCTTTGTTTTCCACGTTATAACCATAAAACCATGATATATATATGCTTATATGCAATTTAATAACTTTCTATTACAAAAACTAGATGTCAGTGTGGATATCATGTCTACATAAAAAATCTACCAGAAAAATATACGAAAATCTGACGTATTCTTTAATCTAAGCTGCAAACCATTTTTGAATATCTGATTATTGTGAATTGAAATCGGAAATGAAATGGAAAAAGTCAATTCTCGTACGCTCCTCCGGCGGCACGCAAAAGTAATTATTATAAACAAACAAGAAGAAAAAATTAACAGAACCAAAGAGTAAAAAGAGAGAAAGAAGTTAGTAAACTTGACCTTTAGGCGTTGTTGATGATTAATGATGGAGAGAGCCTGTTAGATAGACCGAGAGGAATCAATATTTGAAAAGAGAAAAACGAAAAACAATCAGAAGTGTTTGCTCTTTTCTTTTATTTTGAAATTTTACTTTTAAGTGTTCTACAATAAATACATTTACTCTTTCTTTGGGGCGGGGGCTATACAGTTGAATGAGCGAAAGTAGTTAAGCCACACAAGAGAAATTATTTGTCGTACATGACGTTTGGTTTTTTTTTGCTTGTTGTCCAGCATTAATAAATTTATGATCATAAATAATAAGTCTTCTTGAAGTTTATAAATTTCGAAAATATTTATATTATCTCTTGTCTTTGAGACAAGCAAAATTATTAATATTATATATTCTTATGTTATTTGTGTGTTACTGTAAATGAAAAACGATGATGGAAGTTTGGACGTTGAGGCTAGAAGGG
Source organism: Atherix ibis (assembly GCA_958298945.1). NCBI lineage: Eukaryota > Metazoa > Arthropoda > Insecta > Diptera > Athericidae > Atherix > Atherix ibis. Next base: position 132,884,933 of record OY282605.1, read on the forward strand.
AAAGTAATTTTTACTAAATGACAACCCAACCACACCATGCATATTTGCACGTTCTTTCTATTTTGGCATAATTGTGTGTTGGTGGCTGCCAAAAAAAATTTTTGTCTATTTAAAAATCAATTTTCTTTATTCATTCATTTATTTTATGGAGCCTTCTTAGTTGGGTTTTATGAAAATATTTTTTAAATTTATCATCTCACAAGTACAAGAATTGTAAATTTTTTTTTTTTTTAAATATTAATAATTCATATGAACTTGAAAAGTCCTTCTAAGTTTTGTCGGATGATGATTTTATGTATAATTTCGGAAATTTTTGTTTACTCACTCATTTTTAAAGTGAGAAAAATAGTACTTTTTTATACTATTTTTTGTTTGTGACTTCCTTTTTGCCAAAACTTTTAATAAAGTCGATATAAAATGTACTAGTGCCTACAAAGGATAGGCACTAGTACATTTTATATGTGCATTTCTATAATTTGATTCTCTTACCTCGTCATGTTAAATGTTATCGTATATCGTATAGATGGCGGTATGTGTGGAGAACGATTTTTATATAGGAACACAATTCCGACGGCAACTGCTAAGTGCATGTAGTTGCTACTGCCAATATGTTCAAATCTTCACAATCTTATAGGAATGCATAAAGTTCCGATGACAGGAGACCAACGACAAATGATTAAGTCGTCTTATTACACGTTGTCATTATATTACTGCCACACATTACAGTGTTTTGTTACGAGGAAGCATGATTGGAATTGAAATCAAAGGCAAGATTAATGAATTTATGAGGTTAAGTGAATTTAAAAATTGAATTAGGCTTAAAATATCAATAATAAAATGGTAAAATGTCATTTCTGTATTTGATTGCAGTTTTGTTCAATTTTAATAAATTGTTATTAATCGGGGGAAAAATTCGTTACTTTTTGACAGGAATTGGCAGTTGTCGTTTGTCGTTGTCAGGGAATAATTAACGATTTTATTCTGGTTATTAGTCATCCTCCATTCGATAGAAAGTCTTCTGTCAAAAAACTGTTAAATTTATTTTCAAATATTTTTTATTCCGCTAATTATAAAAAAAAATTTAATTCTATTATTTTTCTGTTAAAATTCTAAAAAAAAGTTCTTCCTATTTTGAGTTGTCTTCCGCGCACATTTAAGTCATCTTTTCTTTAATAATCTTAAAATTTGTTTTTCTGCTAATTATAAAAAAAAAATTAGTTTTATTATTTTTCTGTTAAAATTCTAGAAAAAAAGTTCTTCCTATTTTGAGTTGTCTTCCGCCATTTTTGAGTCATCCTCCGCCATTTTTAAGTCATCTTTTCTTTAATAATCCTAAAATTTGTTTTTCTGCTAATTTTACAAAAATTTTAATTTTATTATTTTTCTGTTAAAATTCTAGAAAAAAAGTTCTTCCTATTTTGAGTGGTTTTCCGCCATTTTTGAGTCATCTTCCGCCATTTTTAAGTCATCTTTTCTTTAATAATCCTAAAATTTGTTTTTCTGCTAATTTTACAAAAATTTTAATTTTATTATTTTTCTGTTAAAATTCTAGAAAAAAAGTTCTTCCTATTTTGAGTGGTTTTCCGCCATTTTTGAGTCATCTTCCGCCATTTTTAAGTCATCTTTTCTTTAATAATACTAAAATTTGTTTTCTACTAATTATAAAAAAAATTTTAGTTTTATTATTTTTCTGTTAAAATTTAAAAATGTTCGTCCTATTTTAAATTGTCTTCCGCCATTTTTGAGTCATCCTACGCCATTTTTAAGTCATCTTTTCTTTAAAAAATATAATCCTTAAATTTATTTTTCTGCTGATTATACAAAAATTTTAATTTTATTATTTTTCTGTTAAAATTCTAGAAAAAAAGTTCGTCCAATTTTGAGTTATCTTCCGCCATTTTTAAGTCATCTTCCGCCATTTTTAAGTCATCTTTTCTTTAATAATCCTTAAAAAAAATCACCATTTTTATATAGGAAAATTAAAACACTTCTAAATAATTTTAATTCAACACCACAAAACCCCCGCTCTCCCCTTAAATTACGTTCAATTTTTCTTTAAAAATATATAAAAAAGAATTCGAAAATAATAACTTTTCCTATTATTTATAATAAGTACTTTTCTTATATGGAAATTTTGTTTGTAAATATTATTTTGAAATACAAAATGATTCATTTTGTTGAAAACGGCGACGTTAGTTTATAAAAATATTTGACTTTCTTCTTCTTTTTTTTTTTTTAGAAATAATCCCAGCGTAGGTGGGTGGGTGATTGGTGATGGCTGGTTTATTCACAGACAAATCTTAAGTGATGTGTATAAGTAGAATAAAAGACCTTGAATCGCATGCTATAATACATATTCTGAAAATATACAATTTACAATAAAAAAGGCACACACACAAAAAAATAAACACAAATTTTTCCTACTCCATGACAGTACTCATGACAGAATAAAAGCAAAAGCAATTCGCTTAAATGATGAACAATTACTAAAAAGTATTTTTAAAGAGAATAAATATGTAATTGATAGTAAGAAAGAGAGGAAAGATGAATGGCGGTTGATGCTTCTCCAAAAAATGGTAGTGGGTGAGGGGATGTGGGGGGATTATATTAGACTGAATAATTATTTTTTTTACTGTAAATGAAAATGGGTGATAATTTTGAATTCTGATAAGGGAAAATCTCTTTTCAATTAATTCTTTTTTATATGACTTTTTTTTTTTTAGAAATTTTTTCATATAAAAATATTTACCAAATATTCATTCAAAAATTAGTTAAAAATATAAAAATTCTTTAAAATTAGAAAAAAAATGATTATTATTGTTTTGTTTTGATAAGAAAGAATTGTAAAAATAACAGAAAATCTCACAAAACTTAATGATCGAACAAGAATATGTGCCCAGCAATAGATGGCATTAACATCAGTATGTATTATAATTAATCAAAAAATGATTAAAATTGAATTCTGTTAACCGTTCAATTCGAATTGAGGTTATGAGAAAATTAATTGGCGTCTTTCTTAATTTGAAAAAAAAATCTTTTATTATAAAATATAACTAAAAATTTAGTATCCATTGAACAAAAATCAATTCAAAATTTCTTGTTATGATTATTACCTCAAAAAGACTTTGTTTTGTTGTTATTTATTTTGTAATCAATTAGAATTGATTTATTAATAATTAATTATTTAAAAAGTTGTCGCATCCGTTATGTAATTAGAAAAACAACGAAAATTATGCAAACATAACTTTTAAAACAAAATAATACACTTTGTGAAACAACATGATTTGTATTTAAATTAAGAATTCGGTCATTATAAATAAACATCAAAAAATTTATTTGATTTTAATTTTGATTTTTATTAATGTTGCATTGGTTTTTGTTCTTACTTGTTTAGAGATTGGATCAGGTATTCATTTCGTGTTCCACAGGTTTATTTTTTCGAGGTCATATGAGTTTGTTTTTTGGCACTATTTGATAACCGGAAGAAATTTTTAATTTTGGTATATCTCTGAAAGGTGCTCTCTGAAGAAGTCCTTCGACAAAAAAGAAAATTTAATAATTGAATGTTAGAGAGAAATCGTTCTAAAAAGAACTAAATACAAATGAAAATGAATTCAATGAACTTGGGTTGTATGTGAGAAAATAGGAGGAGAAAACGATATAATTAAATAAATTTTATTACGGACCAACAGTCCAAAAAAAAAAAAAATTCAAGTCTGATTTCGATTAAACTTCTCCGTACTTTGTATATTTTTTTGGCAAATAGCCCAGATATTTTTTCACTATGTCTCATTATTTATTTTAAGTTCTCAAGTGTTCGTTTTTTTTGTGTAGGTGAAGTCTAAAATAAATTTTTTATACACCAAAAAAAAGAACAATTTCTTGTACTAAAAAAATGTTTATAAAATTATGTATAATTAAAAAGGAGAAATTTCTATAATTCTTAAAAAAAATTTTTGTATGCAACCTAAACTAATTAATTCTTAATATCAAAAGGAATCATCGTTTTGAGAACAAAATTTGTTGATGTAGGATTTTCGGCAGGTGAGATATGACCACATCGGTTCAGCCAAAACATGTGAAAATTTCCGTAGGTTTTATGATAGCCTTCGATAATATTATTAACAATAATCGGTTTGCGTGGACTTTTCTTATATTGTTCAATATTTTTCCAATTCATATTCCCAATAAACTTGACTGATCCAGCAGTACAACAGATCAAATCTAATCCACCTGAATAGATGGCAACTTTTAAATTCGTTGTGTTAAGGAGTTTCTCAACTAAACAGGAAAGATTAAGATTATAAATATATTTTTTTTTATAGTAAAATAACAATTTTACCATAGGGAACAGTTGGTATGTAGCTATCGAGTAGAAGTTTGTCGTAAACCTGTCTATTCGAATCGTGCCATATCACCTTTTCCGGTAGTCCGAGTACTTTCTTCACCTCACCATTCATAAGTATGCTTAAATTTTCGAATTCATCATCAAAGTTTAATGGTCGATTTTCTTTCCAAAGCGGTGCTAAAAAATTCACAATACACCAAAACAAAATGTGTCTTAAATAAAATTTCGATCTCGATTAAATAAATTAATTGCATTAATTTTCACATACTGTAAAAGGGCATATTGTCGATTTTGTTTGCAAGTTCTTCTGTAATTGACCTCATTGGTTCTATAACATTATAAAAAGACACATTTCTATATATAAGAATATATTGTTCAAGAGTTAGAAGAGAAGTTGAAGCTTTTTTGTAATTTTTCTTCATTATATAATTTTTAAAACTGGTCGCAAATCCAATAGTTGCCAAATAATCCTCTTGTGTAAAATTCCCCTAAAATATAATATAAAATTTAAAATAGGTTTGATGCAGGGGATAGAGAGAGGGGGGACTTACTGTATCATGCAATAATTCTGGATATGACATTATTGTATCTACTGGAGAAATGAATGGATTTCCAAGTCCGATGCCTTTAAAATTACATTTAATCTCATTATTTTTAATTGCTTCATTTAAATCGAAAGCAAATTGTGGCACCATTCTGCCACCATAACTTTCAGTAAAGATATAAAATGCTGTAGAGCTGAATTCTTTATATTCTTTCAAAAATATTTTCATAAATGTCAGAAGATCCTTTGAAATTTCATTATTGTTTGTTACATAATATTTTGGATTGTCTACATAACTGAAACCGGCGCCGACTGGATTGTCAATAAATAAAACGTTCAAATCTTTGACCCAAGTTGATTCGCGGTTTTTCTTATTTACATCCAGCGGTCCGATTTCGACGAAATTTTCATATCCGCTCGATGATGCGCCAGGTCCACCCTGTAACCATAACAGCAATGGTCTTGAATTGGGCTTCTCTACATTTGCGCTTGTATAGTATAGCCAGTAGAACATGTGGGCACCTTCTCGAACGTCGAAATAACCCCATTCTTGACGTCCAGGACCAAATCCTTCTCGTGACCGTGCCTGTCCCCTACCACCTGTTAATGCAAAATTAAAATTATTAACGACAACAAAAAAAATTTATAGTTTCCTTAACCGAAAAATCGCTTCATGCCACCATAACAATCTTTAATAGATTCTGGAAAATGTTTCTTAAACCAATTTATAATTGCTGACATAGTGAATATTTAAGAAAAAAATTTATTATCAAATTTAAATAAAAGTAAAAAAATCGAATTAATTTGTTCAAAATTATACAATATTAAAAAAAATTTATTTATAGAAACTAACTAAAATCAAGACTATAACGAATAAATATGATGAAAATTATTAGATTTAGAGTCAAAGTTTACTGTGGTGATTTAAATTTAAACTTATCGGGTAGGTGGAGTTTGATTATAAAAATACATTTTTTATTATTATTTAGGTGGGATTTTATTTTAGGTATATCGATTCTGAACTGTTTTGTTTTAAGATAAAACTTTAATACTTTAAGCAAGGAAGATATTGGATGGAAAAATTCAATATCTTCCCTGGCTGTTAATACAGATTGGGAATTGCTTCCAAATTTATTATCTTGTAGGAAATTATAAGAAAAAAAGGGTTGATTATTTTTTTTAAACGAATTTGATCTTCCAAAACAGATGTCCTTATTCCTGCAAGACCAAACTACAATTTTGTGAGCCAAATACATGAAAATTCTGCTACTTTTTGTGTGTGCATCTATTTTACAAGAGATGGCGCTGCATTATGCTATGGCAGAAGCGTAACCATACGTGTACTTATCATCTAAAGGACTTTTTTTTTTAAATTTCGAATAAAACAAACATTTCGTATGAAAATTCTGTCATACTTTAATTAATTATGTTTTAGAGACTTGCCCATTTACGAATACCAAATAATATCGATAACAAGTCCACCACAATTGATCCTTTTTTGCATAATTGTTAGTTTATTTCACAGATGATACGGTTTATATTGATTTTGAGCTCTTCAATTGTGTGTGTGTGGACTATTCTCATAAACCTGATCTTTCACAAAGTTCCACAAAAGATCTTCGTGACCAATTGACATCATCTTTTTGCGTGGCACGTACCATTTATTTTTTAGTGTGGTCATTAACAGTAACTGTACACGTAGCATGGGCCTCATTTTCGAAATAAATTATTTTAATGGGAGTATTGATCAGTTGTCTAGTAGTCTAAGTAGTAGTCGATAATATCTGTTAAGTTCAAGTCATTTTTAATCTCGTATAAGGAATCCAAGTAATTCGTTTGTCTAGGCTAAGTTCCAGGTAGTGTCAAAGGTAATAAATATAGTACAGGACTGGACTAAGAATACTAACTTGAGGCACACCACTTGTGAAAGGGGATATTTTAGAACAATCAGTATTAAGTGTAACTTGAAAATGACATTGGAAAAGATATGATCTTAAAATAAGGAAGAATGTGGAGAGAAGGAAATTCTTGAGTTCAAAGGCATGTGATATATCTAGGAATACTTTTTTATATATAATATAATTTATAAGAAAACCAGAACTAATACTACTTAAGTTAGCTAATATTGACTTTTGTTTCGAAATAAATGAAAAAAAAATGTTATTTGGGGGACAGTATAATAAGTCAGTGATAAATGGAACAAAATATCCATTTATTTAATAAATATCGATTTGTTTTTCAACGTGATCTCGTTTTATCTCGATACACTTTGTCCAACGATATTCCAATTGCTTTATAAACCTGCGGTGAATGTGCAGGTGCATTGTCATCATGAAACAGAACTTTTTTTATTGTCAAATTCAGTTGTTTTGTCTTAATTTCATTATTCCATACGCCCGATCTACCAACACATTATAAGGTTATTCAAAATTTCTTTAGCGCAATTGCTTTATAAAATATAGCAAATAAAATCTGGTTTAAGACTATTTTTCATGGTAATTATTTATTTTATTAACATACGACATTCACTTTTTTCCATATTAATAAAAAACACAAAATTTTGTTTCTTTTTAATGCCTTTTAAAATTTAACCAATGTGCAATAATTTTTTTGTATGGCCTCTTTTGAAGAATCATAGATAATAAAATTAATATAATTTTACTGACTTCAGTTACATTTCTTGTATTTATCACTGACTTATCATATTGCACTCGTAAGATGGAATAATTTCAATAAATTCTATCCGATTAATCATACAGAACACATTCGACTCCAAAGAAGCTGTTGTATTTTAAATTAATTTAATTCAGTTATGGAGGAATGTAATTGCTGGTCCATAACTGCTTTTTGACTTTCAGATGCTGAAATACGGCCGATATTTTTGCTTGTTCACATATCACCCTAAGTGTAAATGTGCTTCGTCTAAGATGATTTTTTTTTAAAAACCAATCAGCAAAATTTCGACGTTCGCAAACTTAATAATTCTTGCACCAATTTGACCTTATAAAGTTTAAGATTCAAATGCCATGTGGTCTTTGTGGCTAGGGAAAGTTGTGAAATCGATAAAACTGGATCCTCTACAAATGAACGTGCCTGTACGAGCCCAAAATTTATCCATCAATTTTTCCAAATTGCATGCTTAGATGGACGATCTCATTATGACCAAAATGAATTTGAATTTATTTTATTACAATTCTCAGCTAAATTGAAGATATTATAACAAATGGCAAACCTTGTTTTGTGAACTTGTCGAAAAAAAGATATGACAGAAAAGTCAATTCAACACAATTGATAAAAAAAGTTCTGATTTGGTAGACTTCACGTTTTTTAATAATTAATAGCAAAAAAATTTCAGTTTAAATTAAAAATTTTGATGGTGTATAGATTATCAGATTTGTCAATTTTCGATTATAATGCTTTTTATTGTTCCTCTGACGTAAGAGAGAGACCAAAAATTATTCAAGCGTTTGAATTTGATCTTTCAAAGCTCCTGTGACCCCTTTTAGAATTTGAGCTCTCAAAGTACCTATGCTCCTGTGAGACCTACGATAATTCAAGTTTTTGAGTTTGAGCCCTAAAAGTATCCATGCTCCTGTGAGACCTATGATAATTCAAACTTTTGAATTTGATCTTTCAAAGCTCCTGTGAAATCTATTGCAATTTGAGCTCTCAAAGTACCTATGCTCCTGTGAGACCTACGATAATTCAAGTTTTTGAATTTGAGCTCTCATTGTACCCATGCTCCTGTGCGACCTACGATAAAGCAAGTTTTTGAGTTTGAGCTCTCAAAGTATCCATGCTCCTGTGAGACCTATGGTAATTCAAGCTTTTGAATTTGATATTTCAAAGCTCTTGTGAGACCTATTACAATTTGAGCTCTCAAAGTACCTATGCTCCTGTGAGACCTACGATAATTCAAGTTTTTGAATTTGGGCTCTCAAAGTACTCATGCTCCTGTGATACCTATGACAATTCAAGCTTTTGAATTTGAGCTCTCAAAGCTCCTGTGAGACCTATGATAATTCAAGCTTTTGAATTTGAGCTCTCAAAGTTCCCATGCTCCTGTGAGACCTTTGATAATTCAAGCTTTTGAATTTCAGCTCCTGTGAGACCTATGATAATTCAAGCTTTTGAATTTGATCTCTCAAAGCTCCCATGTTCCTGTGCTAATATGATGATTCAAGCTCAAATTAAAAAATTTAGGCTTTTTAAAAAAAACGCGAACTCAAATTAAAAAATTTAGGCTTGTGAATTTGAGCTCTCAAAGTACCCATGCTCCTGTGAGACCTATTATAATTTAAGCTTTTGAAATTTGAGCTCTCAAAGCTCCTGTGAGACCTCTGAAAATTCAACTTTTTGAATTTGAGCTCTCAAAGAGAGACATCCATTCCACGCTGCTGTGCAACGAAACCATGATAATTTTGCTACTTTTGCTTGCATTAATTTTTTCCATCATTTATCACACTCCCCCTAACCAATCCCCCCCCCCCCCCCCCCCAATTGACACTTTAAACTTTTCAAAAAATATAAATATTTTCAGTATAAAAAATTTTCTTAATTAATACCAAAAAAAAAAATTTGAATTCAAATTAAAAATTTATTGTTTATTTACTAATATTTATGTAAAAATATTCTAATTAAAAAATTACTTTTTTTCTTTAATTTAATCTCTTTTTTTAATATCATAAGTAATGATGGTCTTAAAGGCATAACTGGTTGCAGTTGGATTTTCCGAATGTGCATTGTAACCGCATCGATTCATCCAAAACATATAAAAATTCGCATATGTCTTATGGTATCCTTCTATGATATTATTGACTACAATCGGTTTTCTAATGCATTTCTTGTATGCATCCTTATTTCTCCATTTCATATTTTCAATGCATTGCAATAATCCGACAATGTTGCACCTCAGACTTAAGCTTCCACAGTAAATGGCAACTTTCAAACTTGGTATATTCAAAAGTTTCTCCACTAAATAGGAATTATTTTCATTTATTCCAAAAATGAATCATATAAAAAAAAAAAAATTTCCTCATATATACCATATGTAATTGTGGGTGTATTGAAATCAGGTGAAAGTTTATTGTAAACATCCCAATTAATATGCGTCCAATCAACTTTTAATTGAAGCTCTTTTTTAACAAAGCTATTCATAAATTCAATTAAAGTGTCAGTTTGGTTTCGTAACTTTAATGATATATTTTCTGTACGAAGGGGATCTTAAAATACAAAACAAAATTATTCAATGTGTAATTTTATTTTTGTAATAATTTCTTACGTTTAGATGGTTTTTGGCTCATCTTCTTTAAAAGTTCGTTTTTATTAGATTGCATCGGCTCTACAATATTTTGGAAAGATAAATTTCTTTCATATACTATATACTGTTCAAGAAAATAAAGTTGCTGTTCAGCTTTGTCATAATCTGCTTTTGTAATAAATTCTTTAAATTCTTTTATATAATTTTGATTTGCCAAACAATCTTCTGTATTGAAATTTCCCTTAAAAAAAAATTCAAAATAAGAGAATATTAATTGATAAAAAGCCTTCAAAAACCAGACTCACCGTGTTATGTAGTATGTCTGGATATGAGGACATTATTTCCGTAGGACATATGTAAGGATTTTTAAGTCCTATACCTTTAAAATTACATTTGATTTCGTTTTTATTGATGCCATCATTTAACATAAGAGCCTATTGTGTTACTGCCTTGGCACCAATACCATCGGTGAAAATATATAATGGGGTTTTTTCGAATTTCTTAAAATAATTAATGAAAGCTCCCATAAATATATACAGATCCTTTGCCATTTCGGTATAGCTTCCAACGTGATACTTTGGATGATCTGCATAACTAAAACCCGATCCGACTGGACTGTCAACAAAGACAACGTTCACTTCCTTAACCCAACTAAATTCACGTTCATTCTTTTCCATGTCTAAGGGACCAATTTCCATAAAATTTCCATATCCACTTGATGAACTACTGGGATCCCCTTGTAGCCAAACTACCAATGGCCGGTCATAAGCTCTACTCACACTTGCCGTTGTATAGTATAACCAAAAGAACAAATGCGCACCTTCACGAATGTCCATATAACCCCAGGTTTGCTTTCCTGGTCCAATTCCTGCTCGCTTTTCTCCTAATTAAGAAAAAAAAAATGTTCCCCTAACAAATCATAATTTAAAAATAAAAAAATTAACAATAAATAATATTAGCCTTTTATTACTATGCATAATTCGTTTCATGCTAGAAGTTGTTTTTTTCCAAAATTTTTTACACCATGACATGATTAAAAATTATTTGGTAAATTTTTCTTTTATTCTAAAATAAAATTATATCAATTATATTAAAACTAAATTATAATTAAACCGAAAATAGTTAATAATTAATTTAAATAAATAATAATAATAAATACACAAATTAGCATTCCTTTGACGTGTTTTGAAATTTTAATAAGTCAAAGTTTACTGCGGTAAATCAGAAAAAAATAATTTTACCCAAAATGTGTAGGTGATTTGGAAATTGTTTTTTTTTTTTTACATAAATATTGTGTTTCCCTTTTTATTCTTTTTTTAATTTTTGTATGATTGTTTTAGTAAAATTCAATTAAAATAATAAATTTACCCATTAAATTACGAATTTAAAAAGAAAAATTGTCACAGTGTTTTTCAACTGAAAGAATATCGACGTAAGAGATAGGGAGGCACAAAATATCCTTGTTTCAACAAAAAAAAATCGTTATCCTTTTATTTCTAAAATAGTAGTTAAGGAGAAATTAAGTTCATCCCTTTTTGCAGAGTGAATTTTTATTGATGAAATAAATTAATAAATATTGTAACAAGTAGATTTTAGGACGAGACACTACAATAACAGGAGAGAGACATGTGAGAGTAGACACCTATTGGCGTTTCTCTACCAAACGAATCATATTACACCTCAATTGATCTCTTAGCCAATTTCTCTTTAAACGCCGATGAGTTTTTATGGGGTGTCAGTAACAGAGGAGAATTTTCTAATAAGAGATTTATAGTGATAGGATAATTGGGAATGGAACTTTTTATAACGAAAAACACCAATGTTTTTATAACGAGAAACACCAAAACACCGAGCATCAATGATTTTGGATTGTATTCAATACGAAATAAAATTCTTAAAGGAACCTTAAAATTTAAATTTCGTAAGTCTAGATTGGCTTTAAAATCAAGTTTTCTAAGTATGTTGTTTTGGGTTCCACATAAATCGGTTGTTCAGATAGCATACTTTGCTACTTAGTGGGATAATATGACCATAGGATTTTTAGATATTTTGATTTTGGATATTGGAGTGGAATGCAAGAATAGCGGACACACTCTGTTGAGTCAATATGAAAATTTAATTTTCAGTGTTAGCCTTAGTGAAGCAGGAGGTCCTGTGGAGACTACTATTAGACATTATGAACCAAATTGTAACGGTTTGAAAATGCATCAAAAGACCATCGAATAGATTTACTTGGTGAAAGGTAAAAACATCTATTGACCTTCAAAATGTTAAAATAATAAAAAAAACTTACAAAGACGGGCTATACCAGGTGTATAAGTTTAAATCCGCTGTTTTTGTCAAAAAAAAATCTTTTTTTTTTAATAGAAAGCAAAAACAAATTTATTCAAAGTACTTGCCCTCGCTAGGTATACATTTTTCCCATCTCTCGGGCAATTTGTGGATATCAGGCCAAAAAATTCATTCTCTTTCGGGGCAAACCACGCATGATGCAATTTTCGGACGTCTTCGGTGGGGTAGCACCTCCCAGTTGAGTGTCTCCAAGTAGTTTCGGGCCATTTTTGACGTGTGCGATGGTGCGTTGTCGTGGAGGAAAATCAGCTTTTCATATCTTTGTTGATAATCCGTCCTTTTTTCACGCAGAGCACGGTGCAATTTGATCAGTTGTTGGTGGTAGCGGTGGGCATTGACAGTTTCAACAGGTTTCAACATCTCATAGTAGACGATACCCTGCTGATCCCACCAAACGCACAGCATCGATTTCTTGCATTTAGGATTCTCGAAATATATCCACTCTTCATCGCCTGTCACAATCCGATGCAGGAACGACTTTCTTTTTTGTCTGGCGAGCAAGATTTCGCATGTGTTTTGGCGTTGCTCCATCTGCCTATCGGTCAATTCCATTTTCCGATCTTTTCAATCTCCCCCCCCCACAGACGCATGTAAATTGCTGGTTGCGTAACACCCAAATGCTCTGCGAGCATTTTTTGCGATTGGGTATCGTCTTCATCCAAAAGAGCCTGCAATTGATGGTCTCAACTTTCCTAGGCCGATTTTCATGCTTCTTATCCCACAAGTCAAAATTGCCGTCTTTGAACCAACAAAACCAATCTTGGCACGTTATTTCCGAAAATGCACTCTCACCATAGGCTTCCATTAGCATTCGCTGCGATTGGGCAGCCGATTTCTTAAAATTGGAGCGGAAAAGCAGGGCTTCCCGCATATGCTCTTTTTCTGGCACAAAATTAGTCATGATTACCAAAAGAAAAATGTATGTTGTTGTATGAAATTGCTGACAATGTGCAGTGATTAATTTTGACAGATGTCAAACTCATAAAAAAAAGTATGGCGGACCCATGGTAGCTTAATATGCTCACTCACACCATCTATGACCAAACAGCGGAGTTAAGCTTATACTCCTGGTACAAGCACGTATTTAAAATTCACTCTATTCCTATGCCAGCAAGGATTTTGGAAAACGGTCTTACCTTTCACCAAAAAAATAATCCTAAGCACACAATTCGAGTGCAATAATTAGTCCACAAACTGTCAAAAAATTGCTTGAAAGAATGCTAAAAGTTTAGAAAGCAGTAAGTTGGTCTGAAAAATATATTAGAAAAAACAATAATTAAAAAATAGCTTTAAGCTAATTTAACAAATATAATATTCAAACAATAAAAAGATCTCAGTAGTGTACCATATGAACAAAGGGAAAATGAGAGACGAATTTGAACGCTTAGTAGAAACCCAAAGTTCAATTCTATAAGTTCAAATTATGTTGTAAATTATAAATTTATGGTTTTAATAGGGGACTATTGATCGGTTGTCCAGTAGTCTAATTAGTAGTCGTCAATAACGTCTGTTAAGTTAAATTCCTTTTTAATATCCTGTAAGAAAATCCAAGTAATTCATTTGTCTAAGCTCAGTTCCAGGTAGTGTCAAAGGTAATAAATATTGTATAGGAGTGGACTAAGAATACTACTATCAGAACAATCAGTAATAAGTGTAATTTGAAAATTACATTGGAAGTGATATGATCTTAAAATAAGGAAGAATGTGGAGAGAAGGAAATTTTTGAGTTCAAAGGCATGTGATATATCTAGGAATACTTTTTTATATATAATATAATTTATAAGAAAACCAGAACTAATACTACAAAAGTTAGCTAATATTGACTTTTGTTTCGAAATAAATGAAAAGAAAATGTTATTTGGGGGACAGTATAATAAGTCAATGATAAATGGAACAAAATATCCATTTATTTAATAAATATCGATTTATTTTTCAACGTGATCTCGTTTTATCTCGATACACTTCGTCCAACGACATTCCAACTGCTTTATATTATCAGGGTAGTTAGATATATCATAGTCTACAAAATAAACCTCAGTTTCCGCTATAACTACAGAACTGGATGCAAAAATGTTTGCACAAAGCCAGTTCCTCGTGTTGGGAACAGGAAAAAGTATCAAGGAATCAAGTCTGGAGAAAACAGTAGGTGGCGGAAGGCAATTTATAATGTAATTCCACTAATTTTGCTGTTGCAATTGCCGGTGAATGTGCAGGTGCATTGTCATCATGAAACAGAACTTTTTTATTGTCAAATTCAGTTGTTTTGTCTTAATTTCATTATTCCATACGGCCCGATCTACCAACACATGAGGTTATTCAAAATTTCTTTAGCGCAATTGCTTTATAAAGTATAACAAATAAAATCTGGTTTAAGACTACTTTTCATGGTTATTATTTATTTTATTAAAATACGAAATTCACTTTTTTTCCATATTAATAAAAAACACGAAATGTTGCTTCTTTTTAATGGCTTTTAAAATTAAACCAATGTGCAATAAATTTTTTGTATGACCTCTTTTGAAGACTGATAGATAATAAAATACATATAATTTTAATGACATCAGTTATATTTCATGTATTTATCACTGACTTATCATATTGCGCTCGTAAGATGGAATAATTTCAATAAAGTCTATCCGATTAAGCATACAGAACACATTTGGCTCCAAAGAAGCTGTTAAATTTTTTAATTAATTTAATTCAGCTATGGGGGCAAATCAGTCAAAGTTTCCTACTGGGCTATCGAAGGTCTTAAATGTTCATGTGGAAGTCAGTAAAAAAATTGTACTTGCAACTAAATTTATTAAATAATTAATTATGCAACTAAAGATATAAAAAAATGCATTTTTAAAAGTGTTTCTTCAACAACAACAAAAAAATCAAACGTTTTTATTTAATATTGTGATTTGTTATTTACAAAATAATCCACATTTCTCTTAACGGACACGCATTACATACTCATGAAGAATATATTATTGGTGGAAGAAATTTCAAATTAAAATTACGTATAATATTAAAATAAAAATTCCATATAATTAATAAAAATTATAAAAAAGTAAAATTAAGAAGAAAAAAATAAAAAATAACATTTTTTTTGCCAAGTTTTTTTTTAAAATGACAGTTTAAAAAAAAGGGTAGAGCAGCAAAATTCGTTGCGCAATTGAATTGTAATTGGACCGATTGTATTTAGTAGTAGACATACACAAACCGACACGCAACATTTTTCCAACACTGAATTTTCGCTTCGATTAAATTACTTTCACGTCATGGCCGAACAAATAAAAATAATAAAAAGAGACCGAAATAAAAATTTATGACAGTCAAGTACAAGGTCATCCGAGAGGTGACTGTCAATCATTCTAATGAGAAGAGAATAATATAACAGCAGCGCAATAGTAAATAAGAGGACAATATGCCCGCCTCTCCTCTTCGTCCACTTCTCTTTCTTTCTCTTTTCGTTTTTGCCTAGTTTGGTTGGTTGGTTTTGTTCACGCTTATTGTTGTTTAAGAGAATTTTTTTTTTCATCGATCAAATTCCATCTGATACCATTCCAGATAAGAGCAAATAAAAACCACTATCGCTCACTACTCAACTATCAGTTTTCGTTAATTAATGTACACAATCCATATTGAAGTATTAGTATTTAAGTGTCACTTATAAAAAAATAAAAAAAATAATTGAAAAATTTACTAATATTTCGATTAACAATCTTTAAAATTGAAATTGTTTTTGTTAATTTTTTTAATTATATATTATATCTTATCAAATAAATATTGTATTATACAATATTTGATAATTTATTATTACATTGTATTTACTACCAATAAATCGTAAATATTATTAATAAATTCATAATTATGATTAATTACTATCGATTCCAATTGTATATACACTGCAGGCCAAAAAAAGTATGCGACCACTTTAGTTTTTTAAGGGAAAAGTTTAATTAAAATGAACAAGCGCAAAAAAATATTTATAAAGAAGAAAAAAAACTATTTATGTATTAATTATTATAAAAATTAAGAGAAAAAAAATACAATATTAAATAAATGATAAAATTGCTTTAATTTTTTAAAACGAAAAATATAGCTTGTGCGATTCTAGGATGCGGTCAATAAGTTTTTCTTGTTCCAGCATTTTAAAAGGACTAATCCATAAGTCTTCTTCGTAGTACGTCATCCTAAAGAATTTCTAAGCCTGCCAAATGCCTTTTTTTGGTAGAAAATCTTAACATAATTTCGAGCAATGTTTGGGATCGTCCATCAAGTTTCCTTCTCCATCCATAGAGAAACAACACCAAAAAAATAATTGGGTAACCGCCTGACTTGTTGACAATTCTCACTACAGCTTCCGGCAGAATTTTTTCTCTAACACCGCGACACACATTGATTTTTCTTTTGAACCTAAATATCTGGAATTTCGAATCATCGGTCCAGAGTATATTTTTAAAGGCGTAGTAATGATTTCCTTACTGCCACGCACATAAATCCTACTGAAACCAGAGCTTACCTGGTGATCTAATATCTGGTTTCAGTAGGAAATAAAAAAGAAAATATTTTCATCAAATGTACTAATCCAGCTTGTTATGATTAATTAATTTTCAACTCGAAGCATACAACCTTACAAGTGTAGGAAAATATTCACCGATCTTTATGATTGGGATTCGGCTCAAACATGCAAGACACACAAGTATAAAGAAACTTTATTTGTAAGTGCCTGACAGTCAATTTTCGAATTTAAAAGTTGGTGAATGAAAACTAAATCAGCAAATTAATGAGTATTGTAAAAGGGTGACCAAACTACAGCTGAATATTTAAGAATAGGTATAACTAAGTAAGATTATAAGTGCACCGAGGTATTAGCACAGGAAAGTCCTCTCGACCAATGTTTCATAAATACTAAAACTGCACTACCTTTAGCAACAATGTTGTTAATATGGGGAATCAATTCAAATTTTTATCCAGTAAAATCCCAAGGTTAGTAGCAGTTTTCCAAATACAAAAAATCCCAAGGTTAGTAGCACTTCACATTTATCCAAATACAAAACAAGGCCATTTGAAACCTACGAATTATTAAATAAGTTCAAATCCTCCTGAATGAGGTTGCATCATTGAAAGTTTCAATTTTTCAAAAAAATTTTATATCGTCCGCAAAAAATTAAAATTTCATAGTTCTTTAACAATATCATCAATGGTAAGAATGAAAAGTAATGGGCCAAGATGGCTACCCTGCGGAATACCAGCTAGTGGTGCAAAATTTCTTGCAAAACACGTGCGAAAAGACACCTTATAAGTTCTATCAAATAAGTATGAACAAAACCACTTACTAAAGTCAATGTAGATGCAGTCAGTTTGCAAACCTTTAGAGAAATTATTAGAAGTAAATGTAACGAGTTTGGTAGTCATGGATCTGGTAGGCATGAAACCATGCTGAAATTAGATGAGATTAAGCAACTACACTGCTTGATGAACTGCGAATATATTAACGACTCAAATAACTTTGGGATAATTGATAATTTTGCTATAACCTAATTTTTAGGACCTTTTTTAAAAACAGATATTATAAAGGACTATCTCCAAACTTTAGGAAATTTACTAGTCTGGATTAATTTAGAAAAAAAAAAAAAAATTAATCCAGACTGGTCGCGAGTGAAGCGATGTTTAGCATGATTTGATTTAATAAAAATTGAATGAAAAGTAATGGGCCAAGATGGCTACCCTGAGGAATACCAGCAAGTAGTGCAAAATCTCTTGCAAAACACGTGCGAAAAGACACGTTATAGGTTTTATTAGATAAGTATCAACTAAACTACTTACTAAAATCAGTGTAGATACAAGTCGGTTTGCAAATCTTTAGAAAAATTATTAGAAGTAAACGTAGTGAATCTGGAAGACATAAAACCATACTGATTAGATGAGATTAAGTAACTACTCTGCTTGATGAGCTGCGAATATATTAACGACTCAAATAACTTTTGGATAATCGATAAATTTGCTATAGGTCTGTAGTTTGATAACCAAATTTTTAAAAACGGATATTATGATGGACTGTTCTCAAACTTGAGGAAATTTCTAACTCTGGATTGTTTTTTTAAAAATAATTCCCAAAGCAGAAAGTAAAGCGATGATTTAATAAAAATAGTAGGAACATCATCAGAACCATAGAATAAATCCAATTTGAGATTAATAATACTAGTCACAATGTTATTTAATTATCTTAACAAGGTGTTTTAAGAAATAATTTATTTTGAACACGTGACCATATTTTTTATAATCATTTTTTTTTGTCAATTTTATAGCAAGATTCTTGCTTTTTTGTAGAAAGATTTTTGAATAAAACTAGTTTATTTAATTAGTTTTTAAATGATTGCTTTTAGCTACTATCTGATTGACTTTTTAGTAGTCCTTCCCTTAGATTAAAGAATACCTGGAGAGGCCCTTACCGTATATGTATACGCAATTTTGTGTACAAATTTTTACTAGGGGGATATGACTGTCAAAATTTTTTTATGTAGACATGACACCCACTACCATCTATTGGTCGTAATGGAAATTTATTTAATTGCAAAAGCATAATTTATATTTATTTTAATTCACTTACTGAAAACAAAAATACAATTTAAATACAAAATTCTGTTTTAATAAATAATATACAATGAAATAAATAAAATGAAAATACATAATTAATAAATAAATATTTAAAAATAGAATACTGTGTTTTATTGCATATTTACAAAATTAATTCCATCAAACAAGGCCCGCAATATTAAAAAATCTGCTTCTTTACGCATACGTGGATGTGTAAATGATATCACACATGAAAAATGGTTTTAAACGAACAGCTTCAATCGCATACTGAACTTTTAAATTGGCCCCCAATGATTTACGCCGTTTCTGTTGTATTCCATGTGTGTGCGTTCTATGAATGCAGTTCCAACAAAATTTGGACAGAATTTTTGTGTAGAGGCCTATCCAGTACTTCTTTAATCTAAGGTCCTTCCATATAAATAGCCTAAAGAATCATGTAGACTCTAGTTGGTAAAATGCTCACGTTAGTAGGGTGGCGCTCACATACCAATATGGGATTAGGGTTTGAGTCTTTGTTCTATTTGGTTCAAATCTTTATTGAGCACCAATTAGAAAATATTTTAGAAAAGAATCGACATTGAATATTATTATTTATGGTATATCTAAAATTATTTTTAAGTTTTATAAAAATTTTATTTCATTGAGAATTGCAGTATTTTGTTTTCTAAATTTTGTGCAATAATTTCAACAGTAATTTTTGTTAATTATAAATAAAAATAATTTTGTAAAATATTTCAAGATTGCATTTTGTATTTTTGGCAACAAAAAAAAAAAAAATTAAGAAAACTCACAATGCAATAAAGTTGGCTAATAATAATAATAAAATTAATTAAAACATTTCATAAGAAAACACATTTTTATTTATTACAGTCCATGAATTACTTCACACTTAAAAAATGATGCGATTTTATTACAAATTTTTTTGAATGCATCGAAAACAAAATAAATTCATCTCTCACTCAATTTGAGTATCATTTAAGTATTTGGTAAAAATGTATTTTTTTTTTTTTTGTTAAATAAAATTAATTTTACTCTTATTAACTGTCTATGAAGAAATTTAATATTTTTAGAGCGAACCATATTTATTTGTTAAAGAGTGTGTGTGTATATAAAAATTACAAAATTAGCAGAAAAAAATATAGTTTGTCGTAATTTTTTGTTATGAAATTTTCAACATGTTGAACACATTTTCCTAGTTTCAATTGAATTTGTAAAATTTTCCTATAAAAAACGTTATGCTTCGAGATATCTCGCAATAATTTCAAGGTGATTATTAACTTACAACAAACATCGTTCATATTCATAACATTACTTCCGACAAAACATGATAATGATTAGATAAGAATTGTTTTAGCAAATTTTTATTTTCACGTTTGTCTTTTTTTTTGTTTTAAAAAAAAATTTCCAACTATGCATTTTCTATATAAAAAAAATATGTTGTTTTTTTGGCATATTTTTTTTTATATAAATTAATTTTAGAAGAAAAGCATTTCGTATATAATGCGCCGTCGATGCAATTATTTTCTTGTCAACAATGAGAAGATTTGTGTAATATATGGTATTTCCGGTGTTTGTTATCAAATTGCGATAGACTTGAACTGGTGAGTGACAGATAGACATATATCTTGTTATTCTGATTAGAAGCTTTGGAAATTGATCAATTTCATCTAAAACTATTAAAACAATTTTTTTTTTAAAAACCATCTTTAAAATATCTTCTAAAAAAATTTAAGTATTTTGATAAAAATATCCTTTATGTACTTCCATATAACTTTAATTGGAATTAGACTTGGTTGTTTATGAAACAAGAAACAATAAAAAGATACACAGTATACACAGTAGTGGCTGTACGAATTTTATCTTGCTTAAGAAGTAAATAACAGAATCAAAGTAACCATTTTTTATGAAGGAAAATGCTTCCTTTTTCAACAAAAAAACGGCGGTATCAAATACAGCAAAAACGGTGCTATCAAATATAGTCGTTATGATATTAAGTTTAGAATTTTTTCGGAAAATTTCAAATAACTTTTCGCTTTACAAATCAATTTTTTTTCCGTATTATAAACAGCAGATGCGTGGTGTTAGTTCATGTAGGAGGCAGACCCCGTAAAACAACTCAAAAGGAGTATCGACAGAAGTCAGCTTCTTATACACTATTTTCTTCTGCAAATTGTTCGCTGTCAAATCGTTTAACTCGAAGAACAGTTCTGATCGTGTTATTGCACGATTTTTGCGTGTGGGCGCTTAATTTTTGCGCGTAATATGCATAGAGAAGTGGAAATTGTGCGAGTCTATACATGATTTCATCGTGTGTGTGCTCATAGATATATTATATGTGAAGTCGTTCATATTGATCGTTGCCCAACTCATCATTTGCGCGTTATTTATTTTGACATTTGACAGTTCCCATATTTACTCTGTGCCTGTATTTTTATTTGCAATGGGAATTAGATTTGATGGTGTATATTTTTTTCTAAATTTTAGTTTTTTTTACATAATGAATTAAAAAAAATTTAGAAAAATATAGGCTGGCTAGGTATTATTGGAGTTCGAATGATATTCAAATAGGATACATTCGACAAGAAGTGATTGACAAAAAATACCTTTTAGAAAAAATGTCACGTGTTATTGGTACAAAGATCTGAAAACTTTTGACATTGGGTAGTTGACCATCGAAAATGTTGAATTGTGTTGGTTTGTATCCTGGTGAGGATGTTCTCGATGGTTCTGTTCCCATTGAAATTCTGAACTTATAGCATCTACTTTTTTTTTTTTTTAAAAAAAAGCTTTTAAACATCTTTGGCCATGCCTAGACAAATAAACTGTACCAACGATTTGGCAAACCAATCTACTCGGAATTTCTTTTTGAATAGAGCTAATAGAACCAACAAATCCTTTCCAAGTCCTTTCTTAACCTTTTTAAAACAATCTAATATGCTACATAAAAATTTACCACTCTCCTATTTGATTCCGTTCAATCAATTTCATTAACGAAATACTTCATTTTCATACTTTAGATAACATCTAAAGCAGTGTAACCGACTAGCTCAAAGCGATTCAAGTTAAAGCTTTGCAGCACTGCTTAAGCGAAAATAATGCCTCCGTTGACATTGATATTCAAAAATATAAAAAAAATTGTTGAGAGAAAAAATGCACACTCCTTACTTTTCTGCTATTCTATCATACAGGGTGGACCATTTAGAAGTTCCATTTTAAAAAGTAAATAAAAAAAAACTAGTGTATGTTTTTTCAAATTTCCGGTTTTATTAGAAATATTGAACCTTGAAATTTAAGAATGAACCACATCATTTAAGTGACTGCCACGGCTGGCGTTACAGTACCCCATTCGCTCGACCCAATTTTTTAGTACATTTTCGATTGTCCGGGCCTGTATCTCTTCAATGGCAACTTTGATTTCGTGTTTCAAGGCCTCAATTATCTCTGGATAGCTTGCGTAACATTTATCTTAACGGCTCCCCACAGAAAATAATCCAACGGGCGCAAATCACAGCTCCGAGGCGGCCAATTGACATGAGAATTTGTTTCGAAAGCAGTGCCCAAAAGTTGGATTGTTACGTTGTCTGTGTGGCAAGTGGCCCGGTCCTGTTGAAACCAAATGTAATGGCGGCTAATGATGCCTCCAATCCAAAATCCACACCAAACCGTGACTCGTTGTGGATGCATCGGCTTTTCCATGGTGACGTATGCGTTTTCTGAGCCCCAGATGCGATAATTTTGTTTGTTGATAAACCCACCGAGGTGGAAATGTGCCTCATCCGAAAAGATGATTTTTCGGTTAAAAATGCTCATCTTCGACCAATTGATCTTGAGCCCATTGGGCAAACCGAAAACGCATCGGATGGTCATGCGGCTTTAGCTGTTGGACTAATTAAACTTTGTAAGCTTTCATACCGAGGTCTTTGTGCAAAATTCTCACAGTTTGGATTGAATACTCACCACTTTGGAAGTAAGTATGGAATACCATTTCGTAAAATTCTGACTTTCAACTAACAATCTGTCAATTCGTGTTGACATTTAACACTCTAGTATTTCATATAAATAGTAGTTCAAAATGGAACCGCTAGATATACCACCCTATATATCGAATTATCTAAGATTAGTGACACTAAACTAAAATAGCAATCTGTACAGTTCAGCGAACTTTGGGAATTGTTCATTTCTTCTAAATAAAAACTGTAAAAGAACTTTTTCGTAACTGTTCGATAACATAGGCATAACATTCGTTCAAAAAGAGTAACTAACGCCATCTAGAATTTCAATATAGAAATTTTCTACGGATTCATGTGTTCAATTTCAGAGCATAATATCTTGTAAGGAATTTTCTACAATAAATCGTGAATTTCCATAAAATATACTTTTTAGTTACCAGGGAAAAGAAAATAAGAAAACATATTTTTCCATACAAGAGAATGTTTTTAGAACAAGCAGGAATATTTTTTTATTAGAAATAAGAAAAGAATATTTAAAAATATACCAAACTTAATATTATACACTAAAGTGGAATTCATCTAGTAAACATTATTAGTGTTTGGATACTATTGCATATATAATTAAAATAAACCCATATAATTAAACTTTTAACCATTTTATTAACTATTGAACATACTTTTTATTGTAACTTTAATGCTTAAATAATGTTGCCAAATGGTCTCATAGATGTGGCCCTACAAAATAATATCATTTCTCCCTTATCTCAGATACTTTAAGTGCAAAGAAAGTTTGTTTTATATCCGAATTTTTTAAATTTATTTTCAAACATATTTTTCTCTTGTACGTAAAAGATAAATAACTAAAAATTTTAGTTCTTATTTTATAAATGATAAAAAGATTCTCTGTTCAAAAAGACGACACTCAATCATCAACACTTTACTTTGTTAGCAGATTTCTATCAGTCATGTTTCCATGTTGTGTGTACGTGTACATTTATAAACTTACGAGTGTCATGTCACATGTTTTTTTTTTTTATTGTTTTAATTTTTCTAAGTAACATAATCGTATATACACCAAAAAAACTGTTCCTTTTTTTCCTAATAATCGAAATTGATTAATCTTGTTAACAAGTTGGGTTTTTTCTCTACAAAAGTAATTGTTTTTAATTTTTTTCCCCCAAAAAGTATTTTTTCCCTAAAAATAAGAAGAAGAAAAAACTCTATATGTGTACAAAAAGATAGATAGCAGACGAGAAGAAAAACTGTAAAAAGAAAGTTGAATGCTTCATTCCAATTATGAAACATCATTAATAAATAACATATGTCTGACAGCTGACTATACACCACATCCTTAAATACTGTCCAAATATTGTTGGTATCCTACGATTGAGGAGATAAAGACGGCATCGAAGAACGCGCACACACAAAATAACAGAAACGGCGTAAATCAGTGGGGGTCAATTTTAAACTTCTGTATGCGATTGAAGCTGTGCGTTTAAGATCTTAGATTATAGAAAAACTGGATAGGCCTCTACAGAAAAATTCTACAAGAACTGATTATGCCTCTACACAAAGAAATGCTAATTTAAATAGCCATGTGCTTTTAAATGAAATTAAAAACTAAGGAATAATTTATTATTTTAATTTAATTTAAATACACCACCTGCTGTTGGATTTCATTTACACCACTTTCAGAAGAGTACTTTAAAAAGCCAAAGGATTTGTACGCTATCAAATTGTTTCAAGTGAATACTCCTTCTAAAGCTAAAAGACAGTCTTCGCAATGCAAAGACCTGCCTAGTTTGAAAACAATAAAGCCTGATGATATGTATTCAACCATTTTTTCACTATAACATATTCATTAAGTGCAGATGTGCTAAATAAATAATCGTGGTCACTTAAACCCATCTGTACTTAATTCCCCTTAAATTTTCTTACACACACTTTATATACGCCGACACTGAACTATTTTCTGGTAAACATTGTACTGTCAACATCACATTTGTTAACATTTATTCAAAAGAGAACTTTTTTCACTTTTTAATCACTTTTTTTGGACTAAATAAATCATTATAAGCCATTTAGGCACATATTATAAACTAAATTTTTGTTAATTTCCCTAGTAAAACTGAATATGTTAACTTACCAAAAGAAAGAAATTACCAGTGAACCTTTATAAAACACTTCAATTTTCTAAAATATAAATACTTACTTTTTCGTGAATACTTCAAATTATGTGAAAAAAAACACTTTTAATTGTACTTTCCGATGTGCCAAAATAAAACTTGACAAATGACAACAATAGCTCTTAAGTTTCCACTTTCATGGAGAATAAAAGTTTTAAAACTCTTCGAAAGTCTACAAAATTGAGGCGCTTCATATTTAATTGATATTTACGAAATAAATAATACAATTCCATGTCATATCAAAAGATTCAACAAAGAATAAAAATTACCTTCTGTCTTTTTTAAATTATATTTTTCTTTGGAATGAGTGAGTTAAAATGGAATTCGAAAAATGTCTATTACGAAAACTACAATAGATGTCAGTAGGTGTCATGTCTACATAAAAAAATCTACACAAAAGTATGCAAACGTTACGATTGCGTATACGAGGTCTGTTCAAAAAGTATCGCGAATTTTGTGTTTTTTCAAAAATTATTTATTTATTCATGAATATCTATTTTGTCCCCTTCAAAGTAATCCCCACCAGATATTATACACTTGTGCCAACGTTTTTTTCAATCTTCGAAGCACTTCAAAATATCGTTTTTTGTGATCTTGTTCAGCTCCTTCTTCGATGCCGTCTTTATCTCCTCAATCGTAGGATAGCGTCGTCCTAATATGGGGCTCTTCAGTTTCGGGAATAAGAAAAAGTCACAGGAGGCCAGATCTGAGGAATGCGGCAGCTTCCATTAGGATGATTAAGCTTTGGTTTCCACGTCATAACCAAAACAGAGTCTAACAGCTCCTCAGCAATATTAATGCGATGCTGTTTTTGTTCGAAATTGAGCAAAAATCGAAGACGAACCAAAACACGTGCAAGCAAAGCAACTGTCAAAAATTAACTGAACATTCAAAATGGCCGAACTTGTCGGTATAAGTGAGAGATATGAATACCAACATAACGCCACAAAAAAAACGCGGAAATTCAAAATTCGCGATATCTTTTGAACAGACCTCGTACATATACGAAAATCTGACGTTAGGGACTATTTAGGTAGTCTTTAATCTAAGATACACACTATACCAGAACACTTTTTTTTTCATATTCACCACATTTCGTAATGGTGAATGAAAAAAAAATTTACAAAATATATTGTTTAAAAAAACTAAACTCATTTAATATTATTAATAATTAGTTCAAATAATTTCAAAACGTCTCCTCCCCCGCACACACATGGAAAATTTTTGCGTCATAATAAATTTGTTTACAAAATAAGTTCGCACTCAGTTGATTTTTAGTAGTTTTTTCTTCTTTTTTTTTACAATAATTTTAATTAGGCGAACATTATTTTTTGCGTACCCTTTTTCAGTTAAATAAAGAAATTTCAGATGTTTTTAGATTATTTTCTTGGAAGTTATTACATAATATTGTTTTTTATTTTCATTTTCTATTTAAGGCGTTTATTTCCATATGGTATGTATGGTGGGACAAACCCCACATTTGGTATTTAGTTCCATTTATCGAATTTTATAAGCATTGATTTAATTACTCAATTCAATACCATTGCATTATTTGATGTAGTCTTTCAAATACTATGCCAAAATTTATAAAATTATAGTTGTTCTTTTTTTTTGCACTGCTTGTATTGGTATTATATAATTAAAACGTCGTATATGTGTAGGTAAAAATATTTTAATTTAAAGAGAAAAACGTGTTTAGCTTATGCATTATGAGAAATTCATCTGAATTCAAACTTGAGGTCTATAGTATTTTTAAGGGGTTTTTGGGGAAAATTATTTTCTAAGAAATATTAAAAGATTATCCAATTAGTGCTTTGGAAAATAATAAAATTTATTTAAAATTTAGATTTTGATATTTTTTTACTATATTGGTTAGATCTTGCCATTATAAATCATTTAAATGATTACACAACCAGACTTCTTGCCTGTGAATGGGATTGTACAGGTTCGTCACAAACAAAGCTTGTGTATTTCACGATCAGCCTAATCATAGTGTTATCACTTGAATGAACATTTGTCGCAATTAGGACGCGCAATTTAGGCGAGCAAAAAAAAAATTTTGATAAAATAAAATTTGTTTATAAATTTTTACGCCAACGATTTTTTATAATAAATATTTTATAAAATAGATAATAAAATCATAAATTAATATAAAATTTACCATTTATAAATAAATATAAATACGAATGGCTGAATATACAGGCACAGAGTAAATATGGGAACTGTCAAATGTCAAAATAAATTACGCGCAAATGACGAGTTCCGAACGACCAACGCGTGAACGATGTCATCTGTAATATATCTATGAGCACAGGCGATTAAATCATGTATAGATTATCACAATTTTCAATTCTCTATGCATACCACGTGCAAAAATTGCGCGTCAACATGCAGAAATCGTGCAATCACACGATCAGAACTGTTCTTCGAATTAAACGATTTGGCAGCGAACAATTTGCAGGAGAAAATAGCGTATAAGAAGCTGACTTCTGTCGATACTCCTTTTGAATTGTTTTTCGAGGTCTGCCTCCCTCATGAACTAATACCACGCATCTGGTCTTTATAATACAAAAAAAAAATTGATTTGCAAAGCGAAAAGTTTTTTGAAATTTCTCGTTGAGATATTCTACTATTAAGTCAAAAAAAATTCTTGTTCTAATATTATTTATTTCCACCATTTTTTTTTTACTTAACAAAAATTCTACTACTTTACCAACACTAAAAGGAATGATCACAATTATTCAGAATAAGGAAAATCGATACGACGAACTTAAATAACACTCAAATGACGAGTTGGCAACGACCAACACAAACGACGTTGTATGTAATTTATCAACGAGCACACCCAATTAAATCATGTATAGGTTCGCACAATTTCCCCTTTTCTATGCATACCACGCGCAAAAATCATGCAATCCACACGATCAGAACTGTTCTTCGAATTAAACGATTTGACAGCGAACAATTTGCAGAAGAAAATAGTGTATAAGACGATGATGACTTCTTTCGATGCACATTTTGAGTTGTTTTGCGAGGTCTGCCTCCCTCATGAACTAATCCCACGCATCCGCTCTTTATAATACAAAAAAAATTGATTTGCAAAGTAAAAAGTTTTTGAAATTTCCTCGAAAAAATTCTAGACTTAATAGGATAACGACTGTATTTGATACCACCTTTTTTTTGGGAAAAAATTCCACTTTACCAACACTAGAAGAAATGACCACAATTATTTAGAATAAGAAAATTACCCTCAAAGACATTAAATGTTTACTTAGTCAGTAAAAAAAATCTTTTTCAAAGAAACTTGATTAAAAAGAAACTTTTTTCTTCATAAATAATGGTTAATTTGATTCTGTTATTTACTTCTTCAGCAAGATAAAATACTGTGTATACCGTGTATCTTTTTATTGTTTCTTGTTTTTTTTTCATTAAAAAAAAATTATAAAATTTATTTTTACATTGTCATACCACACGCGAAAGTCGCGCGTCCACACGCAAAAATCGTCAATCACACGAACAGAACTGTTCGTAGAATCAAACGATTTGACAACGAACAATTTGCATAAGAAAATAGTGTATAAGACGCCGACTTCTTTCGATGCATCTTTTGAGTTGTTTGCCTCCTTCATTAACCAATCCCACGCGTGCGCTTTTTATAATACGGAAAACAATTAATTTGCAAAGCGAAAAGTTATTTGAAATTTCTCCAAAAAATGCTAGTCCTTATATCATCACGACTTTTTTTATTGCTACTTGTTTCTTTTATCAATATTAAAAAACAAAATTATAAAATTTGTTTTTTACTTTGTCAATTGATATTAATCGTAAATAAGAATTTAACAATAATAACTATCTGTCATTAGTATTTATATTTACTCATTTTTAAATGAAAAAAAAAAATTCAGAGCCACTTGAAAAGAAAGAAGAAAAAAATTGGCCTAATCTAAGAAAGAAGTCTTCTTTTTTTTTGCTTGAAATCGATACGATGAACTTCATTATTATATCATCTAATACATATTCCAAATCTATAATATTTCCTACGTGATAAGCAATTTTTATGGTAAATAATTATGTATGTATGGCATGCCACGTATTATATTTCAAAGTCCAATTTTTTTTTTCGGTAATAATAAAAGCTCATTTTTATTATTGTTATTGCGTTTTTTTCTAATTTGATCATACATTTTGGTATAGTGAATAAAAAAAGAAACACTTAAAAAATAGAAAATAATAAAAAACGAAACGCTTTTTAGAAAATTAAATTAAATATAATCAGTCGGTCAGTAGAAGTAGGAGGCAGATTTTGAATAATCATTAAATAAAATAAAATTAATCAAAAGCGTTTGTGAGTTGTTTTTTTCTTCCTCTTTTTTGTTTGGGACCTTTTATTATATGAAGGTTAATATGTAATATGTGACCTTAATTGCACAGAATAATACTAATGATGAATACCTAAAAAAAAAGCTTAGAACTTTATGGAACTTATTTTTTTTTCGTTAACAATATTATTTCTGATATATTGTTAACGAAAAAAAATACGTATTTATGTTAAAATGTAAAATTACGACATTGGGAAAATATCAATAATAATAGCAAGGGGAATATTGGATCATACAATCCTTGAATAGAAATATGGGAAACCAAGAATATGGTCTTCTTTAAGTTGTTCCCTTTTATCTATTTGTAAGGATTTTTATACTTAAAAATCTGCCAGTGTGGAAATCCATTGAATATAAGTCATAATTGAGATAATCGTTTTTTTCTAAAATATTTTCTTAAATTAATATTTTTTTTTTTCTTCAAATTACGACGATCATTCACAAAAAAGTTGCTTTGATGTTAGATATAATCGATATCGATTATTTTTTTTAGTCCATTATCATTTTTCTGCAACGTTTATAATCTAGTACTTTATTATCCTAATTCAGTTCGTATTGGCATTGGTCAGATGTCAACAAAAAAAATTGATGGCACAAATTCTATTACGTTTTTCTTTTCTTTTGGTAAACAATAGAAGAAGTCAACTACCTCACGAATACAGAGTCACTCTTCGTAGAATAAAAAAATTCAGATTTTGTTTATTAAAAAAAAATAGGGAGTTTCTATTGGGAATTTAAAAAAAAATTATTAGTTCAGTGCACGTACAGTTCTCTTTACAAATTGTTTACTTGTTTTAATATTTTCAGTAGTTGTGTGCATTTTTTCACTCTGTTGCACGCAAAATATTAACCGATAAGTGGTGGTGTATTATGTGCACTTACCCCGCAGTACTATACAATAATTTCTTTGAGTAGTTTAATATTATTGGGGTACAGTATAAAACACAGTAAATAACAAAAGGGGGAAATTTCATTCTACCAATTACCCCCGAGTCCGAGTCCAAACAGTGTCACTATTATTGTCACACAATCAAACCAAAAGTAAAGAATAATTTCTTTCTATTCAATTATTTCTAGATTTATTGGTCCAGTACTAGAATTTTTTCAATTTCTATTAATTATTCTATAAACTAAGAATAAATCAATATATTTTTTTGATATAATTTTCATCGAAACTGAATTGTATGAGAGAAAGTTATTATTGGTCATTAAAAGGCATGGAAAAAACTCTTTCCAAAGGTATAAAAAGTACAAGAATTTTTTCAAGGACTTTTTTTAAATAATTTTTCTAGTTTATGTTTTTAATCATTTACGATGGAAAATAATTTTTAAGCATTAAAAAAAGAAATTTAGGGAAAAAATTACAGAACAGAATTTTTTTCAAAAGCTTTAGTTCAAACTAATTCCACTAGATGGCTTCGCTGTAAAGCTAGTAGCATCATACTGCATGGCTAAATGTCTGTCATACGGGGTTGTATGGCTTGCAGCGCGTATGTACCTTATTACACTACATGACAGAATTGCCATATGTTCATATGGTAGGAAATGATGTCACACAACTGCATGCCGGTTTCTGTCATGGAAAAATCTTACTCATCTTCATGTCTGCCTTTGCACATCAAAACTCAGTTTTTTTTTCATGCTTTGATTCGTCCTTAATCAGTTGGTTAAACACAACAATGTAACTCTGATGTAGGCGCCTGGTCATGAGGGTAACGAGAACTAACAGACAAACTTGTCAAAAGTGGAGCGAATACTTCGTTCATTGGATCTGAACCTTTCTATGGGAATCCTGGGGTTTATTATTGAGTCCTGGGAATGCAAGGTTAAAAGCTCACACTGGGATAATTCCCCGGACATGAACCACTCTAAAAAATGTCGTTAGAGGTCGTGAAATTCCAGACCTATAGTTACTTATTCACCGGACAATTCACTGGGCCTATTCACTAGTCTTTAAAATACTCCTCCAAAGTAGATTTTAGCTCGGTTTTGATATTGATTGGACTGAGACCTTTCTAATAAAAGTATTGTCGTTGATCAATTTTTGAGATCATTCACTATTAATGTCTGTCAAATAAACAACGCAATATCTTCTAACTTCAAATTTAAGCTTTATAAGGTTGATACTTTCGACCATAGGGATTTTTTACAAACAACAATCGCCATTTGTACGTTAGGTCGAGTACTTCTAGCACTGCCCTCGTATGTCCTTTGGCTGATACTTGTTGACTGAATTTGAGGTCAATGAGTTGATTTTGACTTATAGTTGGCTGAAATCAACTTACTATAAAGTTGAAATGAATCTGATGGTCAAAGAAAGGAGGATTCTGAAGACGCTGAGTGAGAAGTGAAGGTTGGAATTGGTAAACTTCGGTGAGAATTGAGAGATTAAATCTGTTTATTTAACCTGATATACCCTTCGTTAGATATTAGATATAATATAATCTTGATTTAAATCTTAAATAAGTTCAGATAAAAGGAAAACTCGCTTACCGTACGGCCATCACAACATTAGCGGTTTCTCCGTCATTTTCGAAGAAATACGGTCCAAAGACACCTTCAGAAAAAAATTCACACCAGAATCACTGCTGTGAATTTCAGAATCTAAACCACTACTGTCATAAATAGTGACAGCGCCCGAGATGCCCGAGATAATTACCAGTATCTCTCACCAACGATCCGGGTTGGTCGGATATTAACCACAGCCACCACGTCTCACCATTATCGGGCATATTGTGTTTTAACACCATGGGGCACCCCGATTCCCATGGTACCAATTTTTGTTTTAAGAGTACTTCGGTTTGTATACCGCTCATTGAACTACGGTAAGGAATCTATGGTGAGAAGAGAAAGGTACAATCCTCTCCGCCCCGATTTCGTTAGCTGAATTGACAAAATCTTGAACGAGCACAAGTGACGCCAATCCCTATGGTCGTAGGCGGCACTTTGTAACATGTTTAAGGATAGATATGCCACTATTGATGGATAGTGGATCAAAGAATCTGTTTCGGAAACAACAAAAAGTCACAGTGTGCCAGATCTGGGGAATACGGTTGCTGCGGCACTATTAGTGTGTTGTTTTTAGCCAAAAAATTGCGCACAATCAACGATACGTGAGCAGGGGCGTTATCATGGTGCAAAAGCCAATTTTTCTCCTTCCAAAAATCCGGGCGTTTCTGGCGGATTGCTTCGCCCAACTTACGCATAACTTGCAGGTAATATTCCTTTTTGAGCGTTCTACCCTGTGGCAAGAACTCATGATGCACCACGCCCCTGCCCTGCAAACGAAGAAAATTGTAAGCAAAACCTTCACATTCGACCGAATTTGGCGCTTTTTTTTCTGTCTTGACTCGTGCGGTAGCTTCCATTAGGATGATTGAGCTTTGGTTTCCACGTCATAACCATAAACCCATGATTCGTCACCAGTTATGACCCTCTGGAGCAAATTTGGGTCGTCGTGGACAGAGTCCAACAGCTCCTTAGCAATGTTAATGCGATGCTGTTTTTGGTCGAAATTGAGCAAAAATCGAAGACGAGCCAAAACACGTGCAAGCAAAGCAGCTGTCAAAAATTAACTGAACATTCAAAATGGCCGAACTTGTCGGCATAAGTGAGAGACATGAGTACTAATATAACGCCACAAAAAAATCGAATATACGTAACCCGCTGAAATTCAAAATTCGCGATACTTTTTGAACAGACCTCGTATATAGTTGAATACTGATTAACGCAAGGAAGCTTTACGATATCATATTACATATCTTTTGGGACCTAAAGAATCAAGGAAGTAAGTTTTCGCCTTTTCAATAGTGAATCAAGGACATTCTTAAATAATTTTTTTTCAATTAATTTGACAGTTATTATTTATAAGAGAATTTTTTTCTATAAAAATTAAGAAAAATTACTCTTAAAATTGTACTAAAAATTATATTTGTCATATTTTTTTTGCTAAATAAAATTTCACAATTATCAAGAAACAAGTATTCTTCGTAATAAAATATTTTTATATTATCAGAAAGTAGTAAAATTTAACAAAACCAATTTAGTTGGAAAAAAGAAAATTCCTATTAAATTGTGGTAATAAAAAGTACTAATACTCGTGACAACAACCGGAACAGGTTGTCCAGTTCGATTAGTAATTGCACGTGTTTTTTATGCACAAGTTGATAATTTTTTTCGTTTTTGAATGAATATATTAGCACGTGAGTTTTTGTTAGATTTTTTTTAATTATAAACTCTTTCAAAGGTGTCGTAAACACACAGAAGTGAATTTAAAAACCATTTGAATGATGTTACACAGAGAAGTCATAGAAAAATATTTTTTTTCTTTAATTTCCATGTAATAAATAATGAATTTTTTTATAACAATTCTTTTAAATACCAAAACGAATAAGAAATATTTTGTTCTGATGGCCGTCAGTGTGAGAATTAATACAGAGAATCGACAAATTTTAAAAATGTTCTCATTTAGTTGGTGGGGGGTTAGTACTTATTAGGTAGGTAGTATCGTGTAGGTACATCCATTCGACTTGTTCTAATTTCACAACATGAAATCTACAAAAAAAAACCACACTGCCATGGTGGGAATCTTCAATTAACATTGGAAAAGATCAATTCAATCCCATTCCAGATAATGTAAATTAGGTCAAAGACTGTACTGTGAAAGTACATGTGCACTAAACGATTATTTCATTGACGATAGATGATTTTTCTTTAATAGAATTTAATAAAGAAAGAAAAAAATTGAAATTCTATGGAGCATTCCAAATTGATTGAGGTACGGTGATGGGATTTGACGAAAGAATCGAGCAGGAAGGTAGAAGACGGTTTAGGTTCGAATTTTCCATTCTGATTTCTCTTTTTTTACTTGGAACTTTTGGAATTGAATCGGAAATCTTTCATTTATTTCGATACGGTTTTTTCCTCTCTTAATTCGTCTTTCATTTATAATGTTTTTAATAATTAACCATTTACATTGAGTAGTTGGTTTTTCTTTCATTTTTATTTTATTCAATTTCTTATAATTCATCTCCGATAATAGAACAAGATTTATTATGTATCTGAAATTGATACTTGTATATAATAATAAAAAAGAAAAACGAAGAAACCAATTTTTTGGTTAGTTAACGGGCAATTTAATTGAGAAAAAAAATCTTTTTTTTTTAAAACTAATAAATAGGCCTAATGACAATATCATTCAATTGTCATATCAGGCCTATTTATTTATTATTGAATTTTTTTGTAGTCAAACTTTGCATTAAAGGCAAAAGTTCCTAATTTTGTTCGCTGTTAATTTCGAAGAATTTGAATAAAATATTGACTTACGCAGAAAATTAATGAGACTGTAATTACTGAGCGGCTATCTCAGAGGGGCGATAAAAGTTTTAACTGCGCCCGATAACGTTGTGATCTTAAAAAAGGTGTAAGTTTAGTTGTGTTTAGTGAAATTTCTAAAAGTTAAATTTTTGTGTTAATCTTGATGAATCCACGAGTTTGTCTTACGAAAAGTTCCAACAGTGTCTATGGGGAGATGCTTTCAACATCAAAATTAGGACTATTTGAGGTCCTAATATGATCAGTAACTCCTGGAAAAATTCAGGAAAAGGGATTCTTTGCGTCAGATCTGGAGAATTTAGACACTTGGATGCTCTTCAAAAAGGTATTCCTTAGGTTCACTAAGCTCCACCATCTTTCCCATTCACCTGATCTTAGTCCGTGTGGCTTTTTTTTGTTTCCTAAAATCAAAAACCACTTGAAATAAAGTCATATTGGTACTGGACTGTCAAGAGCACAATCTTTTCGGTGGCATAAAGTATTTTGGGGGGTCGACAGGTAGTAGAAGACGGGGTAGTGAAGACTCTTTGGAGGTCAGACTGTTGATTAATATTGAGACTGATGAGTAACTCCTGGAAAAATTCAGCGAAAGGGATTTTTTGCTCAGATCTGGATTTTATAGACACTTGGATGCTCTTCAAAAAGGGATTCCTTAGATTCACTAAGTTCCACCATCTTTCCCATTCACCTGATCTTAGTCTGTGTGGCTTTTTTTT
Organism: Atherix ibis; assembly: GCA_958298945.1. Classification (NCBI taxonomy): domain Eukaryota; kingdom Metazoa; phylum Arthropoda; class Insecta; order Diptera; family Athericidae; genus Atherix; species Atherix ibis. Next base: position 132,920,590 of record OY282605.1, read on the forward strand.
GTTCCCTAAGGTCAAAAACCACTTGAAATAAAGTCATATTGGTACTGGACTATCAAGAACATAACGTTGTCGGTGGTATAAAGAATTTTGATGGGTCGAGAAGCGGTAGAAGACGGATTAGTGAAGGCTATTTTGAGGACAGACCGTTGATTAATGTTGAAACTATTGAGTAAGTTATGGAAAAGCTCAGGGAAAGGGAATGTTCGGGTTAGATCAGATTCCTGTGGTTCCACAGCCATAAAAGGGGATTTCTGTGGTTCCCCACATCCATAACACCCCGGGACCTACTCTTGACCTGTTGTTATTCAGAATGGTTTCCATTTTGTTCACTAACATTAAAAACCTCTTCAAAAGATGTCATCTTATGTTAAGGACCTACATCTGACATCGATACTACGTTGAATACAATGTACTCGTATGTGTCACCTAATACCAGCTAAATACCACCTGAAAAAATTTGGTATTCGCTGAATATTCTTGGTATCGACTTTACGAATAATTTCGCAGTTTCCCTATACACCCACCTAGTATCGGCACAACTCCATACACAAACCTGATACTTTTACTGACTTCAACGCCATAATCCCATACTATAACTTACTGCAGCGGCAAATAGATGAGCTAAAATTGACATCGAACGCTTTGTTTGGTTGCTTGTAGGAAGGAAAAATGACATTTTGTTTTCAGTTCATAATGCGATTTATTTAAGTGCAACGAATCGAGCAGCTGAAAGCGATTCCAGTTGAAGAAGACTTCCATCCCTCCTTTGAAGAGTGGAAACAAGGCCATTGGAAAAGCCAAAAAAAACTGAAAGAGATAAATTATAATGTATAAAAAATAAATAAAATTAAAAATTCGCAAAAAAATCAAAATCAGTCTTATTACTTTTTTGCCACTTCTAGAAATAAAAATATATAAAAATAATTAAATTTTATAGATTTTTACGGATAAATTAATCGAAACAAGTGATTTTTTTTCTAAACATTTTTTTATAAAAAATCTTTAAAAAAAATTGAAAAAAAAATCTTTTTAGTTAGCTTATATTTGAACTAATAGTAAGTAAGCTACTAAAATCTAGGGCGATAGAACTTAAAAAATCTAAGAGGATAAAACTTTAAAAAAAAAAAAAAATTTTATCTGAACAAGGGATAATATTGGAAAAATAATAAGAGTTGATGTTAATTTTCCATTTTCAAAATATTTAAAATAAATCCTCAAATATTATTATATATTTTGTCAGTCAAGTTTCCTTTTAAAATCGGAATTTTTTTTATTTATTACTCCAATATAATGGGCACATCCTCAGAATATTTACAGAAATATTTTTTGGATGAAATACGTTTTATTTCCAGTAATATCTAATTTAAAATTCTCATATTGTTGTGTCTATCAAATTTTCAAAAATTCATGTGAATTTCCGACTTGTTATTGGTTTTGATGGCTGTAGGACTTTTCTGGATAAATAACTTCCTCTAAACTGACGTAAAAAGACTTTCAATTGTTGCATATTCTAAACAGTTGCGGTGGTATTTCTGTCACACCTGTCTGCCATCTTCAAAGTACATTTTCTAATATAAAATTTATATATTTTTCAATCATATTTGGTAGAAAGCCCACATAGAACGACTGCTGGTCTAAACAACTGACTTTTTACCATTCAACCCCCCTATCTGTCGGTCGGTCTTAGCAATAAGAAATATAAAAAAAAATTATTCATTGAAAATATCGGAAATATTAGCTTATATACGTAAATATTGTTTATACACAAAAAAAACATTTACATTGCTAAAGGTAATATTAAAGAAAAAAATCGAATGGAAATTTTTTAAAGAAAATTATTTTTTTTAAAAAAATGCAGTATTCGCAGGTAAGAAGAAGATCCCAATAAACTGCATTCTAATTTGTTTTGTTGTTTTTTACATTTACAACAATTCTTTTATATTAAATTTCTCTTATCAAAATCGATCCCGGTTCACATGTCATAATAAATCACAATCGCATATTTTCATTTCTTTTTATTAACTAATTAGAAGTAATTTGAAATTTGATGCATAAATATTCTCTTTTGAAAATTTGTATAATAAATAGCACACACAATAATTAATGATTTTTGTTTGTTTAAATATTAATTATGCTAAGAGAACGAGGGAATATATCAAAAGAGAAGCGAATAAGAAACAATTTTGAGCAAATTAGAAACGGTTCAAAGAGTACCAGATCAATGCATGAACGGTTCACGAGAAAAGTAGAAGAAAAAAAATGTAACAGAATAATTTGCTCTTCTCTGTTGTGTTGTGTGCAATGCAGCGCTGTTCAAATGAGTTTGCTTTACATACGCTGGTGGTACGTTTCTATCATTTCAATTTAGTAGCGGCACTCTTTCTCTCTAATTAACAAGATGTCATTTATTATTTAGTCATGCTCTACATTACCGTGCATGTGCACATGGTTACGCATTCATGAAATTTATGTATGGAAATTGTCATGAAGAAATTTCACGTTTCTAATTATTATTATTAGAATAAGTTAAAAAGAAGTTCGTTTTTTTCTCCCTAATTATTAATTTTTTTTCCTTCTTCAACTCATTACAAATGCACTTGATTTTTTCTTTTGTAAATTTAAAAATAAACCATAAATAAATGATGGAAAAAAATTATCTATGTTATTATGTCAACCGTAATTAAAATTGTGAAATGATTTTATTTCGAATTTTTCTCGGTTTTTTTTCTTCTCGAAAATAATTGCTGATGTTTTTTTTTTTAAAAGTTATTTTTTTACGGTTTTTTTTTTGTGTAATTAAAAAGTTTCTTTTAGTTTTAATATAAAAGGAATTTTCTTGTTTTAATGACATTTTAAAAAATATTTTTCTTAATTGTCTTGGCTTCTTGACTTCTTTATAGGGTATTATTTATTCTTAAATAAAATGTTGCATTTTTAATATTTCTTATAAAACCTGTTTTTTTTTTTAAAGTTTTATAAGTAAACGGCCAAATGAGTTAGATTGCTCCCGTGAACTTTCATTGTGAAATCTTCTATTTAAGGATAGCTCCATATTATTATATTAGTGTAACCCAGAATTAATGTTTTTTTTTGGGGAAGTCCGGGTGTTGGAGTCGGAATTGCAGTCTGTCCAGGAGTTAACCACTGTTTCTTCCTTTTAATGTTGGCGTACATAACCTATTTCTCATCTTCAGTGATTAATTCGTGAAGAAATGGGTGATTCTGTTCTTGTTCACGCAAAACTTTGCATGCGGTGTTGCGTTCCGTCTTGTTGCGGTCGGACAAAGCGTGCGGAACCCAAACACCCTGCCTTTGGACTTTTCCGATTTTTTTAAAGACATCTTTGGACCTTATTTACAACACACATCGCCAATAGTCATTGTTGTATTTGCTTCAATTTTAGCTTTTCGTGCTACATTGTCTACTTGAATATGCCGTCCTCTTCCGGGCTCGTCTTCCAAATCAATGTTTCCAGTTTTAAATTTTTTAAACCAATGTTGACATTTTCTGACATCCAATATATCACCATAAATATCACAAATATTTCTCGTTGCTTCACTGGCGTTTTTTTTCCATATGGAACTGAAACAGCATGTAACTTCGTAAATGTTGCTCCGACAGACACACTTCTGCCATTATCGTTAAGCTTGACAATAATTCTGGGTTTCCCTAATATAATCAAGAGCTGGCCAGGTAGCACAGTCGTTTTCCCTATTTCGTTATCCTTTCCTTAACAAAAAGTGTGGTAAAAACACCTGAAAAGCCATCAGCCATCAAAAAGGAAAAACGAAACCAATTGTACATAAACATTCGTATTGGTCAAAGACAACGACCCAAAATGGACATATTGGTCTTCCTTCGTACTGGACGAAAGCACGAAACTGCACCAAAACTGCACGAAAATAAGCAGAACCGATCATCTGCTAAGCGAACACAATAACTTTAATTTTAAAACCGTTACAAATATAATTCGAACATTTGTAAAATGGGTCTCATGTTCTCAAAAGGAATGTTAAAAGGGAAATCAAGATGGCGGTAGAGATTGCAATTTGTACTCTAAATTATTGGAAAATTATTATGGTCAATGACAGCCACAAAGCCCTAATAGAAATTGGTCAATCGTGTGATTCTGTCCGCAACAATATTCGATATAAGCGGACTAACCCATCTTCTATGGCAGCTCAATTGCCGTGCTAACATGAATGAAATTTCGTTCAGGGGCTATAAGTGTGTTTAGGTGGATTTAGGTGGGTTTAGTGAGTTTTCTCACTGTTTAGGTGGGTTTAGTGAGATTTTTTTATAAATATTCAAAAATTGCAAAAATCAATTAATCACACTCACCTTCGCGATACGAGCTCTGTTCCAAAAGTATCGCGAATTTTGAGTTTTTTTTTTCAAAAATTATTTATTTATTCATGAATATCTATTTTTTTCCCTTCAAAGTAATCCCCACCAGATATTATACACTTGTGCCAACGTTTTTCCAATCCTCGAAGCACTTCAAAAAATCATTTTTGTGATATTGTTCAGCTCCTCCTTCGATGCCTTCTTTATCTCCTCAATCGGAGCGTAGCGTCGTCCTTTCATGGGACTCTTCCCATGAAAGGACGACATGAAAAGGACGAAGATCTGGGGAATACGGTGGCTGCGGCATTATTAGTGTGTTGTTTTTGGCCAAAAATGTCAAAAGCCAATTTTTCTTCTTCCAAAAATCCGGATGTTTCTGGCGGATTGCTTCGCGCAACTTTTGCATAACTTGCAGGCAATATTTCTTATTGACCGTTCTACCCTGTGGCAAGAACTCATGATGCACCACGCCCCTGCCCTGCAATCGAACAAAACTGTAAACAAAACCTTCACATTCGACCGAACTTGGCACGCTTTTTTCGGTCTTGGCTCGTAAGGAAGCTTCCATTGGGATGATTGAGCTTTGGTTTCTACGTCATAACTATAAACCCATGATTCGTCGTCAGTTATGACCCTCTGGAGCAAATTTGGGTCGTCGCGAACAGAGTCCAACAGCTCCTTAGCAATGTTAATGCGATGCTGTTTTTGGTCGAAATTGAACAATTTTGGTTCGAATTTCGCGGCGACCCGTCTCACGACCAAATCATTGGTAAACATCGAATGGCACGAACCAATCGATATGTTGAAGTCCTCAGCAACTTCTCTAAATGCGATTCGACAATCGGTCAATACTATTTTCTTCACTTCATCAATGTTTTCGTCTCTTGTTGATGTGCTCGGGCGTCCGGCACGATTTTCGTCGTTCACATCTTCTCGACCCTCTAAGAACATTTTGTACCACCGATAAACGTTGCTTCGGTCCAAGGTAGCTTCACCATATGCCACAGTCAACATTCGGAATGCGTCCACGCAATTAATACAGATTCTGTGATCCATTTTTTGGAATGGGCAAAAAATCAAAGACGAGCCAAAACACAAAAATTAATTGAACATTCAATATGGCCGAACTTTTCGGCATAAGTGAGAGACATGAGTACCAACATAAGGCCACAAAAAAAATGAAAATCGAATATACGTAACTTCAAAATTCGCGATACTTTTTGAACAGACCTCGTATTTAACTAGAAAAACCCTTTCCAGTTAAATCGAAATACTACATTTAAAAAAACTCTTATTGGATATCAGAGGAGGTAGTTGCTACACCCTCCTTCTCTATTCAAAATCCATTCGATGTTTTAGTAATAATGAGTACCCTAAGTGCGTTCTTAAAATGACCATAAAACCCACACACTCGACACATGCATTCAATTCTTTTTTAGATATTTTGTTATTTTTAATCTTTCGCATATAAAATCAATATTTACTTCCTTTTTATTATTATTATTATTATTATATTCAACTAATAATAAACATTTAATTGTTTCTGAATCGTGCCCAATTAAGGTCTACACAAAAGTTTCATGTTACCAATTATTGAATAGGGCAAAGTCAATGTTATATTTTTAACTACACAATATTTATTAAAACGCGCGCATGTTATATGAATTTTTGTTATTTTTATTATTTCTATTATCGTTTGAAGAGTTTCTATCAGACAACGATTATTGTTATTATTAGATAGATTCATTCAAAAATTATTGATTTATCGATTGTTTGTTGCAAGCAATACAATTTGGTATATTTAGAAAGTTTTTTGAGAAAAAATAATTGGTTTATTTTTGAATGATTAAAAATACTTTTGAACATGTATTGTCTATACATTTTTTTTATATAAAAGTCGTTAACTCTTAAAGTGTATACTTGAGGATAGTTATACACTCGACAAAAAAGAATAGTAACAATATTTTCTAAAAATAACACAGAAGACATTAAATACAGTAAAGGAATCGGACATGACATTTGCAAAGAGATTAATTTTAAACATATTTTTTTCTCTAACATGAAAATAAATTAATTTAATTATTTTTACTTTTATTAAAATTTCAGGTGATATTCACGGCCAGTATTACGATTTGTTGCGTTTGTTCGAATACGGCGGATTTCCACCAGAATCAAATTATCTATTCTTGGGCGATTATGTTGATCGTGGCAAACAATCATTGGAAACGATATGCCTTCTATTGGCTTATAAAATCAAATATTCAGAAAATTTTTTCTTACTCAGAGGAAATCATGAATGTGCTAGTATCAACAGAATTTATGGGTAAGACTTTCTATACTTTCTATTTTTATTATTTAAAAATAATGTTTTTTTTTTTGGAAAAAATTTCTGAATTAACTAAAATTTAAGTAATTAATTATTGAGAAAAAAAATGTCCTACGAAATATGTTAAGCGAATGTTAGCAAATTTGGAATTTTTGAGTTTTTTAACAAACTCTAACCGATCTAGCCAACCCATAATAGACTAACTTTGCTTCCGAAACTGCTACTGATTTATCCACATGGAAATTAAAGTCACCTAAAAGCCTCGTGGGAATGAAATTTGTTAATTCGAAGTTTTCTTATAATTCATATTTAATTCTTCTAATCTTTTAAAACAAAAAGTTAAGATTAAACAATTTCTAATAGTATTGGGTTGTCCGGAAAGTAATTTCGTTATTTACCAACAGAGAACTTAATTGTATTTTTTCACAACCAACTTCACATTTAAGCCGCATAATCATATGTTTTTTGACAGCTGACATAACAAGGCTGCTTGCTTATGTAAAATTTCGATTGATTCTGCACAGTAGTTTTTTTGTTGATACCCTTTAATATACGTTCTGGAAAGTCAGCTGATGAAGGCACAATAAAGGCCATAATTGATGCAAACCGGCGAATAACAATTAGTGAGATCGCCGAAAGATTGAATTTATCGAATTCGAGCGTTCATAATCATTTGAAACGGGTACGTTTAATTTTAAAGCTCGACATACCCCCTTGCTTCAAAAGTTCCCAGAACGATGGGAGTGTGGCGCTCACATCTTTCCGATTTGAGTTCTGTTTTTTTTTTTGTTAAGTTGGTACATCTGTTGTTGATATTCCCTCTAAATCTTAGCATTAAGCTTGACATTTGCAAAAGTTACGTAGCCAAGAATACCTCTATCTCTGTGTGTGTTGGCGATTTTTTACAATTTTAGAAATGGATTTAAATTTGCAACAACGAACTTGTATTAAATTTTGCTTAAAAAACACGGATTTAATGGTGCCACGAACGTTGGAAATGTTGGAAAAGTGTTTCTACAACGATAGCGGAGGACTTGAACATTGCCTCCGTCCAAAACATTTTGGTTAATGATTTTGGTTTCCGTCGTGTAGTAGCAAAGTTGGTGCCAAAAGACCTCAATTTCATGCAAAAAAGAGACCGTGTTGACGTCACAAAAGACATGATTTGCGAGGCTCAATCCGATCCTACATTCACCAAGAGGATCATTACTGGAGACGAGACGTGGGTCTATGAGTACGACACGCAATCCAGACATCAGGCAAGTGAATGGCGTTCACCAAATGAGCCGGGACCAAAAAAACCACGTCGTTTTCAGTCAAAAAAGAAGTCAATACTCACAGTTTTCATGGATTACAACGGTGTAGTGCATCATGAATTGTTGCCAGAAGGCTGGACAGGAAACAAAGAGTATTATTTGGGCGTTATGAGACGTTTGCGTGAAGCAATTCGCCGAAAGAGACCAGAATTGTGGACAGAAAACTCATGGATTTTGCACCATGATAACGCACCGTCGCACAGTGCCATCATTATTCGTAATTTTTTGACGAAAAATGCAACAAATACCACCCACAACCATCGAATTCACCTGATTTGGCTCCCTGTGATTTCTTTCTGTTCAATCGAGTTAAAAAACCATTACGGGGAACGTGTTTCAACAGCCGAGAGGAAGTAATGGAAAAATCGCAGGAAGCACTGATGGACATACCGAAAACCGAATATAAAAAATGTTTCGAGGATTGGATCAAGCGCTGGCATAAGTGTGTTAAAGTCGATGGTGATTACTTTGAAGGGGACAATATAGATTTAGATGAATAAACTTGTATTTTTAATTTTCTGAATAAATTCCGGTAACTTTTTGATGTTACCATAAGCTGGTATGGGTTCCTTATCTTCTTACGGAAAAAAATTTGTGCCGTTGCATTGACATTTGATTTGCTTCTCAAACGCCACGAAAATAATCCATTCTTGAAGCGTATCATCATTCATTGGGAACGAGAAATGGGTTGTCTACAACAATGTCAAACGCAAAAGATCCTGGAGTAGAAAAGATGAATCGGCTCAAAGCACTTTAAAAACCAATATTCATGAAAAAAGGTTATGCTATCCGTTTGGTGGGATTTCAAAAGAATCCTTCGTTTTGCGCTTCTACCGAGCAACACAACCATCAATTCTGAAGTGTACTGTCATCATTTGGACAAATTGAATGATTCACTTAAAGAAAAAAGGCCAGAATTTGTCAATAGGAAAGGTATAGTTTTCCACTAGGCAAAAGCTTTTAGGGCTTAGATGGGATATACTGCCACCACTTCCATCATACTCTCCAGACCTAGCACCTTCCGATTATCATTTGTTCCGGTCTGTACGGAGAACGTTTCATTCAAATCAGGAGGTCATAAATCATTTGGAGCAGTTTTTTGCCAGTAAAGAACAAACATTTTATGTGCGTGTAATCATGCTACTGTCGGAAAGATGGCAAATGGTATTGGATCAGACTGGAAAATATTTAATTGAATAAACTATTAACTAACTATAAGAAAAGCGTCTTTCATTTTTATAAAAAAAAAAAAAACGAAATTACTTTGCGGACAAGCCAACATATATGTCAATTTCGTAACTTATGGAAAAAGTCCTACATAATGTCTAGTCTTAAGAAAGACTCAAAAAGAGTGAGTTAATTAATTACAGGCCGCCAGTATTCCTAATCTATTCGCAGCCAGCCTATCAAACAGTGTAGATCAGAGGTCGGCAACCTATGACTCGCGGATCACCGAGTGACCCATTTGATATTTTTCAAGTGACCCACTTTAGTTTCGAAAATAAAGTATAATATGTATATAACAATAAATTATAAAACATAGAAAAGTATGGGCTGTACTACATTATCGAAATAAGCGTCGTGTTATTATAACTAATTGCATTGATTTCCATGCATTTAAATTTGAAGCCGTAGTTGGAAGTAGTAGCACAATTACAACTGGGCGGTTATATCCAAAAGTTTTTATGTAATATCGATTAAAGCAATCGAAATATGTCCGAAAGTTGGATTTTAATCATTAAAAGTGAATATGAAAGTCAGTTTCAAAGTTTTCAAGAAATTGCGGAAAGATTTGGAAAAAACAAGATGTGTTGGGGGTCACTTCCTACGAAGTTTTCATCTTTGAAAAAAAATACGCTTTGCCATTTTGTCCACTTTCGGTTCAATTTATAAATGTGAGCAAATATTTTCACAAATGAAATTTATATTAAGCAAGAACAGGAACTGGTTAACTACCGAAAATTCAGATGCTTGTATTCGTCTTAAAACGACTAACTATAAACCAAACTTGACTAAATTGACGTCACAAGTTGAACATCAGGGATGGGAGCCATTGATATCGAAGAGAACGTTTAGAAATAAAGTTCATTCAAGTATATTTGTAATTATTTTCTTAATAAAATATATCTTATTATTTGCTAATACGAAAATATCTCTTTAATTTTCACATTTTGGTTGATTTTGACCCGCAGCCAAAAAAAGGTTGCCGACCCCAGTTGTAGATTCTTAAATTTCACCTAAATCAACCAGCATGTTTTTATTTTATGCCTTTCAGATAAACGACAAATAACCTTGCTAACTTTCACTTATAAAATATTTGTAAAGTTTTCTAATAGTATACAAAATGACTTTACTTTCGTAAAGCATAAGAAATTCGGCTTTCTTTCAATACAAACGATTTTTCTACATCGCCAGACATTACAGCTTAATCTGGTATCCCTCAGGGTAGCCATCTTGGTCCCTTGCTTTTTATGCAGTTAATCGCTGTAAAATAAAATACTGATTTATGCGAATGATATACAAATTTTTTTCTAGTATTCTGCTGATGGTGAACCTAGAAAAATGTGAAGTTATGACATTTTCTACAAGAGCCCTCATCAACCCTTGTACCTTTACGTATAATTTTTCAAGAACTAATATAAAACGTGTTCATTCTATTGTATTACGGACTTGGACATCTCAACCTGGATAAGAAACTTAAATTTAGTCCCCACGTGAACCATATTTTTTTCTAAAAGTGTCCAATGAACACGATGTTTATCGTGGTGATTGGAAATGTACACATACATAAATCGCCATTGTTATTGCGGAACCTCGATCTGAAAAAAAAAACAAGTAAAATTAGAAAAAAAAACAAAATTGATTAAAATTTAGTGAAGAAGATGGGTTAGTGACGGATAATTTTGAGTTCAGACCGTTGATTAATGTTAAAACTTTTGAATAAGTTCTGGAAAGGCTCAGTAAGAGGGATTGTCTTATTAACAATCCCTCTTACTGAGCCTTTCCAGAACTTATTTTATGTTTTTAAGACATAAAAATAGGAATTCTTGTGTTCCCCACATTCATAACACACCCTCACCCTCCCTTGACCTTTTCTTATACAGAATGGTTTCCTTTTTGTTCCCTAACATTATAAAAACCTCTCCAAAAGATGTTATCTTATGCTAGGGATACACATCTGATATCGATACTATAGGGTTTTCCAATAAGAGTGATATGATTTCTAAGTGACCTTTCGGCCATTTGTAATATGTCATGATCTGTCTTTTTTCTCTTTAATTGTATTCAGTAATGTTTACAATTTTAACATGGGGAGATATACGCAAGAACAACGTTTACAAATTATTCAATTTTATTATCAAAATTTTCGTTCTCGAATTGCAACTTTTCGTGCGCTCACTTTCATCTGAGTGGTGCGGTAAATAAACAAAACTGTCGATTCTGGTGCGAAGAAAATCCACAAATTATTCATGAACACCCATTACATTCACCTAAATTGACAGTTTGGTGTGGTTTTTGGTCTGGTGGACTTCGAAATGAAGCTGGTAACACCGTTACTGTCAATGGAGAGCGGTATAGATCGATGATAACTAACTTTTTATGGCTGAAATTGGAAGAAGTTGATCTTGACAACATCTGGTTCCAACAAGACGCGGCTACGTGCCACACAGCACGATCAACAACCGAATTATTGCGACAAAAGTTCGGAGATTCGGTTATTTCAAGAAATTGTGACATTGAATGGCCTCCAAGAAGTTGTGATTTAACACCATTAGACTATTTCTTGTGGGCTTCTTTGAAGTCATTGGTCTTTAGCAATAAACCAGACTATCTTCAAGCTTTATAAGTCAATATTGAACGTGCTATTCATGACATACGACTTGATTTAGTGGAAAAATAAGTCGTGGAGGCCATTTGACTGACGTTTTATTCAGAACTTTATTGTATCGATTGTACGTACTTCACATTAAATAAAAAAACATTTGAATATCCTTAACAATTAGTGTGTTGTTTTTTTTGAAAAGAAATCATATCACTCCTTTTGGAAAACCCTATATGTGTTCGATGGTATTTAGAAAATGGTATTTTTTTTAAAGAAAAAAAAAACAAGTAAAATTTAAATAAAAACAGAAGCTTTTTAAGGACTAATATTAAAATATGATGAAAATCCGAGAAAGAAAAATGGCGAAAATTCAAATCGCCGATGAAATGCAAAGAGCGGTAAACAAACTCAGTTTGACTATGAAATAGCGAGTAAGAAGAGGAAGAAGAAAATAGTGAGCATAGTTTTCGTTTTTGGGTTTTATCTCTTTTCTCAAATGAGCGCATAACTAGCAGCGACGATTTTCTCTTTTTTCTTTTTCTTTTTCTTTTTTTTCTCCATAAAAGAGAAATTAAAAGTAATTTTGAATTTTATTAATTTTTTTTTTGGATTTATTTTTCAAATATGAAAATTATTATTATTATTTTTTTAAAAACATTTTAAAAATACATTATCAATTTAGAAATTGTTTTTTTTTTTAAATATATTTTTTGCATATGTAAATTTAAATTAAATGTATTCGTTTTTTTTAATGTTTACTTTCACTTTTCGTATTTTTTTGTTGTTATTATTATTATTACTTTTTTTTGGTTTTGATTCTCCAAAAAGAGTTTTTTAGTACCATAAACAGTGGTGTGCACATTTTATCGCCCAATTATAGAGTAATTATTTTTGTGAATAGTACTTGGTTGTGTTCTTTTTCTTATGCTCTTGGGTAGATATGGAAGAAATAAGTGGAAAAATGCAATAAAATTTGCTGGATATTATATGAAAGTGGCGTGAGTCAAGATTCTGTCAATTTGTTCGCGTTGCATTTATGTACATTACCAGTGAGTGTTTATTTTCATAAATGGCCGACTAAGTCACTTGAACTCTCATCAATTTATCAATTAATTATTTAACTATCATGTATGTTATCAGATAGCGGTTTTACGCGAAATAAAAGAACTGCTGAACGACTAAAAATTGTTTTAAAAAAATGCCCGGGAAATGCAAAAACTAATGAATGAAAGCCACTTCAGTAGAGCTTGTCATACTCAAGATTTAAAATATGGAGGTCCCGATGTAGATGTTAGAAAAATGTATGATTTTTTTTGTGGAGAATTGTAAGGAAAAATAATGATACAAACATTAATGAGGAAAGTATTTAAATACGAAATTCCACTTATAAATGTTCATTCTCGATTAGTAGTGATTTACAAAAACTTTCACGCAAAAAGGGAACCTCAAAAATTCCTTATAGAATATATGGAAATATCCAATTACTTCGATTATATACGATAACACTTAAAAAAATACTAAAGTTCAATATCACATTTCCGAAGAAATTGAAATAAAACCAGAAATGATAAAAATAATTACAAAATAGTAATGAATACTTTTGCTTTTAACATTGTTTTTTTCCCCTTTTTAATAAAATTAATTTATTTATTGTTGTTACAAGTCCATTTGAAGATATTTAGTTCTAAGTCATTTCCAACTTTCAAAATCACAATTTTCTTATGAGCTACATACAAAATTTCACAATTATCAAAAAAACTTACTTTACAAGAGTAAATGCAATATTTTCAGAAATATTTTATTAAAAAGTGTTTAGTCGAAAAAGTTCGTGGCCTTTTCGAGTAAAATAGGTATATTTAAATTGGTGTTCAAATCAATTTATTCAATAAAATATACTGCATTCATATCCATCGACAATGTTTCGGGCAGAGCCCAGAACTTCTGTGGTTTCTGATTGAAAAAAAACTGAATGAAATGATATTTCTTGAAACTAGCTTGATTTCGCTAAGAGAGTTCTGAAGAGATCAGAACAAGTGGTAGTGTGAGGTTGCTACGCCAATTTATTAGGAATATTTTAAGTCATTTCCAGCTTTCGAAATCACAATTTTCTTATGAGCTACATACAAAATTTCACAATCATCAAAAAAAACTTACTTTACAAGAGTAAATGCAATATTTTCAGAAATATTTTATTAAAAAGTGTTTAGTCGAAAAAGTTCGTGGCGTTTTCGAGTAAAATAGGGATGCTCAAATTGGTGTTAAAATCAATTTATTCAAATAAAATATCCTGCATTAATATCCATCGACAATGTTTCGGGCAGACCCTAGAACTTCTGTGGTTTCTGATTGAAAAAAAACTGAATAAAATGGTCTCTCTTGAAACTAGCTTGATTTCGCTAAGAGAATTTTGCAGAGATCAGAACAACTGGTAGTCTGAAGGTGCTATGTCTACAGTGAATGCAGCGAAACTTTCCAGGCAAGCTCTCTTAATTTTTGGTGAGTTATCAAAGATGTGTTTGGTCGAGCGTTATCGTGGTAGAAGACGAAACGCTTTCTATTGAACAATTCTGGCCATTTTCTCTCAATCACTTGGCGTAATCGTTTCAGTTCACTTCACAAAGAGCATAACCTTATTAGCTTGATTTTAAAATTGTTTGTGATCGAAAGAAATGATCTCCTTCGAACCATATTCTCGTATTTTACCCTTTTTTCATCTCCACTTATGATTCGCTACAGAAATGATTCGATTTCATTGTGATTCAGCAGCACATAGCATATTTTGTTTTTTTTTCACTTAATTCATGGGGCATTCAAACACTGAGTTTTTTTATTCATGAAATCTGTCTTTCGAAAATGTTTTAAAACGATTCAATGATGAATGTTTAATTCATAAGCTACGTCATGACAGCTGGTATATGGCCGATCTTGCTCAATTTTTTCGACAGTTGCATCACTTTTTTCGGTAGTTGCATCACTTTTTTCGGTAATTGGCCAATCAGAACGGTGCTTACCTTTGGCATTGAAATTTCCAGAACAAAGCGAAAGCGAATTATTTGTATGCTGCTGATTTTGATTAGCACCAACAAATTTCTTCACAAACCTGCGATGTGTTGTCGCCTTTTTCGAAGTGATTTTTTTAATAAATGAAGCGAATTTTCTCTTTATTCTGGTCCGTTTTTAAATGTGAATAACTTTTGATTACAATATTACCGATTTAAAAAGAAATTGTGCGACTAGTGATTACTAAGTTCATCTGTCAGAAAACGCCACGAACTTATTCGACTAACTAATACAAAAATTTGTGCAAACTTAATTATCTTAAAATGCATGTAAACTTAGATCATTTTCATAATGAAATGTAAACTCTTCAGCGCTAGATGAAAACTAAAGGCACCCACCGCTGGAGTTAAACTAAAATGTCTGAATCTTAGCCGCATCCATTCCAATGTCCTTAAATCAGGACACTATAAAAAAAATAATCAACTGAAATCGTTATAAAATTTAGTGAGAAATGCCGTTAAATATGAATTTCTTTAAAAATTTCTTTTGTCGTTAAATATGAATTTTTTTTTAAATTGTAGTTAAATACGAAATTTTTTTATGCAATGGAATAAAATTTTGCAGAAGTTTTTTTTTTTGCAATTTTGCAGGAATTTATTAATTAATTTGAAAGTGTTCTCTTTTTCTTTTTCCATATAATTTTAATTTTCCATCCAATATTTATAAATATTTTGTTTTAAATTTGCATATTTAATTTTTATTGCAGTTTCTATGACGAATGCAAAAGACGCTACACCATAAAACTGTGGAAAACATTTACAGACTGTTTTAATTGCTTGCCAGTGGCAGCTATTGGTAAATATAAAAAAATTTCTAAACAATTTGTTCTAAATTAAATAATTCTAGCGTAAAATTCTCTATAAAATCATACAAAAAGAAAAAAATATAATTTATTAATCAAAAACGAATTAAGTTCTTTCTTAAATGAAAGAAGAAGAAAAAAAAACACAAAAATAATTAATTAATTTTTTTATTGTTGAAAATTCCATACAAAAATTATAAATTAATTCTTATTTTTTGGATGTGTCTGTCATCTTTTTCTAGTTGATGAGAAAATTTTCTGTTGCCATGGCGGTCTAAGTCCGGATCTCACATCAATGGAGCAGATTAGACGTATTATGAGACCAACCGATGTTCCAGATCAAGGACTGCTCTGTGATCTATTGTGGTCCGATCCTGATAAGGACACAATGGGATGGGGTGAAAATGACCGTGGTGTTAGTTTTACATTTGGGGCTGAGGTAAGTTTTTTTTTTTCTTCAAACTTATTAAAAATATGAAATATTTAAAAAAAATTTGGGGAAAAATTTCGTTTTTTTAATGGTAAAAACTGCGTAAAAATTTGAATAAAATATTTTATTTACTAGGATAAGTAATGGGACTTATTTTTTTACAATAATTTTATTTAAATTTTTTTTATCAATGGTATCCCCTTCAAGGAGTAGTGCTTTTGCGGAGTCGTAGTTTCCAGTTTGCGTAGTGGTGCTGGAAGATTTCAACTGAAATCACCTTCAGCTCCTCTCGTTCACACTCCTTTCGACGTTATCCGTTTTATTTTTGGGGTACAAAAAAATCGCCCAAACTAATTCGCACAAATGGGGGTGGCTAGGGCGTATTGTCATGGTGGATCATCCAAGTATCTGCAATGTCCGAACGGACTGTAAGACCTATTTTTTTTAGCCTTTCAAGCAGCTTTAATGTTTATTGGTCTACACTTCAGCGTGTTTTTGGCGTCCTATCCTAGCCAGGACGACTTAAACATGCTGGAGTTTCGAACTGGAAGAACGTCTACAGTTCTTGGGTTAAACAGGCCTAGACCAGACTCCCAATTGTCACACCGTTGATGGTGATGACTATTACAACATAATAGTTGTCTTCCATTGGGAAAATTTTGCTATATCTACTCCCAATAACAGTTCGGCTGAAAAGTTTATAAGGTTGGCGTCTAGATGGCGCCTCTTGCAAAAATCTACTTAATTGACAGCAATCAGCATGCTTCAAATGATTCCTGTCAAAATTTGACAGCAATCGGTCGATTGGTTCGTGAGATATAGCATTTTGAGTGAAGCAACTTTTGTTATTGAAAAAAAAATGGATAAAGACGAATTTCGTGTATTGATAAAGCATTGCTTTTTGATGAAAAAAAATACAGTGAAAACCAAAGTATGGTTTGACAAACGTTATCCGGACTCTGCTCCAGCTATTTCAACTGTGGAATATTGGTTTCGTCAATTTCGAACTGGTCGTACGAGCTTAGTTGATGCAGAACGCAGTGGACGCCGAAAAGAGGTGGTTACGGCAGAAAACATCAAAAAAATCCACAAAATAATTTTAAATGACCGTAAAGTGAAGTTGAGCGAGATAGCTGAGACTCTGAAGATATCGAAAGAGCATGTTGGACATATCGTGCATGAATATTTGGGCATGCGAAAGCTATGTGCAAAGTGGGTGCCGCGTGAGCTCACTGTGGACCAAAAACAACAACGTGTTGATGATTCTGAGCAGTGTTTGGAGCTGTTCAAGCGCAATAAACCCGAATTTTTGCGTCGATATGTGACAATGGATGAAACATGGCTCCGTCACTACACTCCAGAGTCCAATCGGCAGTCGGCAGACTGGAGAGCGAGCGACGAACCGAATCCAAAGCGTGGAAAGACGCAACAGTCGGCTGGCAAGGTGATGGCGTCTGTATTTTGGGATGCGCATGGTATAATTTTCATTGACTATCTCCAGAAGGGACAGACGATCAACAGCGACTATTATATAGTGTTATTGGATCGTTTGAAGAAAGAAATCGCTAAGAAACGGCCTCATTTGAAGAAGAAAAAAGTGTTGTTTCACCAAGACAATGCACCGTGTCACAAGTCGATGAAAACGATGGTCAAACTCAATGAATTGGGCTACGAATTGCTTCCCCATCCACCGTATTCTCCAGATCTGGCTCCCAGCGACTTTTTCCTGTTTGCTGACCTCAAGAGAATGCTCGCTGGCAAGAAATTTAAGACCGATGATGAAGTGATTGCCGAAACTGAGGCCTATTTTGAGGCAAAACCGAAAGAGTACTATAAAAATGGTATCGAAAAGTTGGAAGATCGCTATAATCGCTGTATCACCCTCGAAAGCAACTATGTTGAATAATAAAAATGAATTTTGCAAAAAAAAATATTTTTACTGTGTTACCTTATAAACTTTTCAGCCGAACTGTTATGTACTTGGGAGTAGATGTCCAATGGAACGCAAAATTTACTGACAGAAGTAAAATATAACCTTAAAATAGTCAACAACAATACTGAGTTTATTCAGCTTGTCAAAATCTGATGAAAACGATGTGTCGCCTGAGGTTGAAGAATCAAGTAAACTTCGGTCACTACCATCTTCCAGCTCGCCAAGCAATTCCATAACAACCTGTAAAGCAGTCAGTTAATAAATGTGTTTACTCAAGTAATATTTGGTTCCATTTCTTTTTGATTTTGCTGCACGAATAAAGTAAATATAGAAACAATAAAAACAAAAATATGACACTTCAATATAACCAACGAACCCGCTAATCCATCTATTTTCATTTTGGCAACTAAAATCCCCCTACCGTAAATTGTATGCGTAACTACTTATGCGATTGTATTAGCAAGAGTAGCTGCGAGTAGCTAGAAGTACTTGTGAGTAGCAAAATTTTCTCAAATGGGAAACAGCAAATTTAATGTGTCACGTTCTGTAGGGTCACGTAGTTGAAACATGTACTGTATGTCTACGAGGGAGAAATGTACCCTTTAAAGTTATGCACGCTGTGTTGCCATTATCTCTCTCAATGATACTGATCTCATTATTTTGCTGTCACGCCTCGTACAATATTAAATGCGTCTTAATAAGTAACCACCTAGTCGTAATCATTATTCATTAATGTCATCATAACACAAATAAAATCGGGGCCTTACCCAAAAAATCCATATTTAATCTGTGTTTATACATTCAATTTGGTTGTTTTATTTAACAATCTAAGTTCGATAAAAATAAAAGCTTTCGTAAACAAGCAACTATTAATAGAAGTAGACCTAATTATGCGTATTCCCCCATTAACTAGTTTAGATTATGGAAATTCTTTGTTAATATACGAGGTCTGTTCAAAAAGTATCGCGAATTTTGAATTTCCGCGGGTTACGTATATTCGATTTTCTATTTTTTGTGGCGTTATGTTGGTACTCATGTCTTTCACTTATGCCAACAAGTTCGGCCATTTTGAATGTTCAGTTAATTTTTGACATCTGCTTTGCTTGCACGTGTTTTGGCTCGTCTTCGATTTTTGACGCATTCCAAAAAACGGTTCAAAGAATCTGTCTCAAATTTTGTGTGAAAAACAAAATTAATTGCGTGGACGCATTCCGAATGTTGACTGTGGCATATGGTGAAGCTACCTTGGACCGAACCAACGTTTATCGGTGGTACAAAATGTTCTCAAAGTGCCGAGAAGATGTGAACGACGAAAGGCGTGCCGGACGCCCGAGCACGTCAACAACAGATGAAAACATTGATGAAGTGAAGAAAATAGTATTGGCCAATCGTCGATTCACCGTTAGAGAAGTTGCTGACGACTTAAACATATCGATTGGCTCGTGCCATTCGATTTTTACCAATGATTTGGTCGTGAGACGGGTCGCCGCGAAATTAGTACCAAAATTGCTCAATTTCGACCAAAACGATGCGAAACAGCATCGCATTAACATTGGTACGACGACCCAAATTTGCTCCAGAGGATCATAACTGATGACGAATCATGGGTTTATAGTTATGACGTGGAAACCTAAGCTCAATCATCCCAATGGAAGCTGGTACACGAGCCAAGACCGAAAACAGCGCGCCAAGTTCGGTCGAATGTGAAGGTTTTGCTTACAGGTTTATTCAAATGCAGGGGCGTGGTGCATCATGAGTTCTTGCCACAGGGTAGAACGGTCAATAAGGAATATTACCTGCAAGTTATGCGCAAGTTGCGCGAAGCAATTCGCCAGAAACGCCCGGATTTGTGGAAGAACAAAAATTGGCTTTTGCCATTTTTGGCCAAAAAGAACACATTAATAATGCCGCAGCCACCGAATTCCCCAGAACTGACCCCTGTGACTTTTTCTTGTTCCCGAACCTAAATAGCCCCATTAAAGGATGAGGCTACGCTACGATTGAGGAGATAAAGACGGAATCGGAAGAGGAGCTGAACAAGATCACAAAAAATGATTTTTTAAAGTGCTTCGAGGATTGGAAAAAACGTTGGCACAAGTGTATAATATCTGGTGGGGATTACTTGAAGGGGACAAAATACATATTCATGAGTAAATAAATAATTTATGAAAAAACACAAAATTCGTGATACTTTTTGAATAGTAACATATATAAAAAAATGCGAGTAGGGTTTTTTTTTGTAAATCTTAAACAATTAAAAAAAATTTAATTTTTTTTTTAAATTAATGTACATGAGTAAATAAAAAATACTTTATAATTAAAAAGAGGGTTGGTAATATTATAAAAATAATCTAAAAACCAAGTGCAATTTCAATTATTATTTTATGATCGAGTGTACAAGATTTTAAGATAGGTAGAATATCGCGCATGAGCGTTGGCGATTTTTTTAAGGAAAAGTGCAGTGCTCACAAAACAGTGCCATCTATTAGAACTCTTATGATTTATGAAAATGTTAATGTTCAATTTTTGTTCTTTCTTTCTCAACTGCGAAATTTTTCCCATTTTTATTTTTTAACTAGAAGAATTTCTATTTATTCTTATTTCTTATTGTATTTTTTTTTCTTATTTAGGTTGTTAATAAATTCCTTCAAAAACATGACTTCGATCTGATATGTCGGGCTCATCAAGTGGTTGAAGACGGCTATGAATTCTTTGCAAAACGACAATTAGTCACACTATTTTCAGCTCCAAATTATTGCGGCGAATTTGACAATGCCGGTAAGTACAATAAAATAAAAATCAATAAAATTTTTTTTTTTTTTTAAATAAATTACGTAATTTTTTTTTTGTTTACATTATTTATTAAAATAATAATTATTTTCCTTACAAGTTCATCATTTATTTATTATTACAAATATATTTTGTTTTTAATTGTGGTAAATTTATAATTATTATATTTTCATTATATTATAAATTATTATTGTAGTATAGATTTTTTTCTTAGTTATAATAAAATGATGATTTACAACTATTTCTTAACTTTTTCTTATAAAAGTTTGGTTTGCAATAATTTTGTTAATTAAAAATAAGGTTAACAACTTAACTTACCCTTAATAATTATATGTCCACATCTTACTGCCAATGCTTTATTTTTAATGTCAGTCGCTTCAATCGAAATTGGATTTATTAAATTTTTTGCCATTTGAAGTCAAGAACTTGTTGTAAGTGTAAAAATAGAAGAATCTCTGAAGAATTTAAGAAAAAATTGACAATACTACCCATTTTATTCACTGATAAAAAGGTGATGCCATATAAGAAAAAAATTAGAAACCATTGAATTTTATAAAAACGTGGCAGAAGGATAAGAACCTAAATTTTGCTTATTATATTTCAAGTGGCGATTCGAAAAAAATATTTTTACTTAAATTTGAAAAACATTTAATAGCTTAAATTGTTAATCAGAGAATAAATGTGAATTAATCGATATGTTAATAAACGGTTGAGTTTTTACTTAATTTTTTTAGACCGAACCTTAGAAAAGAATGTACGAAATTCTGTCAATAATGATAGGTTCTCATGTAAGATCCTGTAAAGTTAATTTTTTTCTCAATTTATTGTTACTTTTATTAGAATGGTGGGAACAAATCAGAGGCTTAATGAGTTTTAACCCATTCGAAACTGTTGTATTATAAAATATAATACACATATTTTGTACCAGTTTAGTTTAAACAAAAATGATAACAGTGCGTTAGTGCTTAGATATCTGCGTTATTTACGTAGATATCACATCTGTATTTCTAATTGAAATAAATATGTTCAAATAGTCTTATGGCGACCATTTGCCATTCTAAATTTTATTTTCAAATACTGCATTCGATAAATATACGAGGTCTGTTCAAAAAGTATCGCGAATTTTGAATTTCCGCGGGTTACGTATATTAGATATTTTGTGGCGTTATGTTTGTACTTATGTCTCTCACTTATACCGACAACTTCGGTCATTTTGAATGTTCAGTTAATTTTTGACAGCTGCTTTGCTTGCACGTGTTTTGGCTCGTCTTCGATTTTTGCCCATTCCAAATAACTGGTTCGAGAACAAGAAAAAGTCACAGGGGGCCAGATCTGGGGAATACGGTGACTGCGGCATTATTAGTGTCGTGTTTTTGGCCAAAAATTCGCGCACAAGCAACCATGCGCGAACAGGGGCGTTATCATGGAGCAAAAGTCACTTTTTGTTCTTCCAAAAATCCGGGCGTTTCTGGCGGATTGCTTAGCGTAACTTGCGCATAACTTGCAGGTAATATTCCTTATTGACCGTTCTACTCTGTGGCAAGAACTCATGATCCACCCCGCCCCTGCAATCGAAGAAAACTGTAAGCAACACCTTCACATTCGACCGAACTTGGCGCGCTTTTTTCGGTCTTGGCTCGTGCGGCAGTTTCAATTGGGATGATTGAGCTTTGGTTTCCAAAGTTATGACCCCCTGGAACAAATTTGGGTCGTCGCGAACAGAGTCCAACAGCTCCTTAGCAATGTTAATGCGATGCTGTTTTTGGTCGAAATTGAACAAAAATCGGAGAGGAACCAAAACACGTGCAAGCAAAGCAGCTGTCAAAAATTAACTGAACATTCAAAATGGCCGAACTAGTCGGCACTTAGTGAGAGACATGAGTACCAACATAACGTCACAAAAAAAATCGAAAATCGAATATACGTAACCCGCGGAAATTCAAAATTCGCGGTACTCTTTGAAATTATATAAACTAGTCCTTAAATAAGGAAGTGAACCAAACCGAAACAAACAATATAACAGAAGATATGACGTTATTACAGCTATTGTCTGTAGATGGCAGAACAGTCTGCTTTTCTAACAAAAATGTTGGACACTTATGGAAAATGGCGCCAAATTTTGAATAGAATTTCAAATAATTTTTTAATATTAAATAATTGTTATAAAAAAAACAACGCAAATTAAAGAAAATAATTTTTTTATGTATAATTTAATATGATTCCAAGAATTAATTTTTCTATTAAATAAATTTTTTTTTTGGTGTTACATACCATTCGAAATAGAGATTATTCTGCTTGTTGGCAATTACCTCGATCCATTTGAGGTAATTTTTGATTACTATTTCTCTTAATTATTAAATACTTTAAAGTTTTAGGAATGTTACAAAAAATTACCGGTAAAAAATGTCAGACTGAGTTCAAACTATTTTTTGTACTCTTCAATATTGTTTGTAATTAAAACCAATTTTTATTTTATCGAAGTTAAATGCCTATAAAAAATAGTTAAATGATCGAATCGATTTAAATCAAGAATAATGTCATAATTACATGACTGCTAAGCAATATAATTTTCCAGTATACCTATAGAAAATTCCTAAAAAGAATGACCAAATCTGTAAAAAAAAAAAACTTACATTGTGTGTGAGTTAAACACAATCCATAATGTTTTAGTGACCAACCCCTTAAACTATGAATAAAATATGTTTTTGACATCCTTTAAAATGGCAGAACCGTACTTAGTCGAACTACAAAAAGAATAACCCAGCATAAGTTATAAAAAAAAATCCCCAAAAAATTGTTTATTAATTTTTAATAATACTTTAATCATTCAAATGCTGAGTATGATTTTAAAACAAAACATGAAGATCCTATCCTGTTTGGTGAAAAGGACATAAATAGGTATTCATACTTAACGAGCCACTCCACTCAACTAGGTTTTCTGTAATTGTTTTGCTCAATTTTTATCAGCTTCTCATAGATGGCCCTTTAATCTTTTGAACAATTGGCGTTTCGTTATAAAAATCATCTTCAAAAAAGTTAACTTTATTTTTTTTTTTCCATAAAAATTATTTCATTAAAATATAAAATTTTCATAATATTCTATTGATTTATTAGAATTATTAAAATAAATATATTTTCATGGCAAATTTTAAAAAGTTGTAAATCTTCATTTTATTCTATACTATAAAAAAAATAATAAATAAGATCAATTCTAAAAAATAATATATAAAACTATTAAAAATAAATATATATATAAGAAATATTTTTTTTGCAATATCGTTTTTCTTTTTATTTTTCTTTCAAAAAAAAAAACAAAAAAACAACAACAACAACAACAACAAAAAATAGGTGCAATGATGTCCGTTGACGATACATTGATGTGCTCGTTCCAGATATTGAAACCAGCCGACAAACGTAGATTGGTTTATCCTGGATTTGGTGCATCGGGGCGGCCATTAACACCACCGCGTGGCGCAAATAATAAAAATAAAAAGAAATAAATCAATAAATTATTATTATTATTATTTATTTTTTTTTTTCAAACAAAACAAAAAAAATTGATAAAAATAATTAATAAATAAGAAAGAAAATAATAATAATAAAAAAAAAAATTAAAAAAAAAACTATACACATATATGAAAATATGAGATGGGAGAATGGGGAGGGGGGGAGATATAACATATATTTATTTTGATGATAGAAGACAGCAAATCATAGAACAAAATATTCACACACAAAAAAAAAAAATTAATAATAAAAATAACAGAAGCAGCAGGATGGATAATAGATGGAAAGTTTAACAACAACAAAAAACGGTTGTACAAAAGAAAATGATGCAAATGCGTATGTTTGTGGGTGGGCGATAGGTAAAAAAAGAGAAATAGTTGTAGAGTGACAGAGGAGAAATGACATACAACAAGATTTGTGCAAAGGGGAAAAAAAATTAGTAGCAATATTAATAGATATGTGTTAATGGTAGAGTGGGCAAATTAGAAGGGTCAGAGTGAGGGCGTATGTACTACAGAAATACAAAAAATACAACAACAAAAAAAACAATAATATAAAGAAATATATAATAAATAAGATGTTATTATTAATGATAATTAAAAAGAAAGAAAAAAAAATTAATTACAAATAATAATAGAAAAAGAGTAGTCAAACCGAAACATGAAAATCAAAACAAAACCAATATTATTAATAATAATAGTAATAATAATAATAATAATTATAATAATAATAATAATATACATAAAAATACGTATGCGCATTATTTATATATATTTTCTCAGTAATTAAAAATAAATAAGCAAAAAATGTAAGGAAATAATTAAACAAAAGAAGAAAAATGAATAAGCACGAAAGTAAAGTTAGAGATTAAATATTTGAAATGGAAAAAAAATTGAACAACAATAACAACAACAGTTAGGAAATGTAAACAAACAAACAATTTGCACATGCAAAACAAACAAAAAAACAAATTTCTAAACAAAACAAAATAAAATTTTTTTCAATTGGAAACAGTTCTTTTGTTTACTGCTTTAGAATACACATTTACATACAGTACAATAAAATTATTATTATTATTATTATTATTATTATTAGTGGTACAATAGTAATTTTTCTTTTATCGTAATTAATTACATTATTTATTTGCAAATTAGCTTTGAGTATATAAATAAAAAAAAACAGGATAAAGAGACTCAAAATCAATTCTTAAATAAAAGCGAAAGAGAAAAAGAGTATACCATAATACAACTTATTTGGCGCGCAACTGGAATTCGTTTAAGAATTTCATCGAAATGGTGAATAATTCAACACAATTGCTACTACGAGTATATAATAAATGTCATCAGTTAATTATGCTTAATTTAATTCTTGGACTCACTAAATATTATAAATACATTAATTTAGGATTTTGATTTCAATTTAAAAAATTCGGTCAATATAGAAAAACAACCAGTAAAAATGTATAATTCTGGTTGGTAAGTTTACGAGCAGTATTGAAACTTATCGAGTAGACTCAATTCGAGGAGAGTAACTCATTACGCACTCTTCTCATACGATAGTGAGTGAAGGTTTTAAAAATGTTGACATTGCTTTTTTCAGTCGTTTCTCGCAATTGTGCTTGGGTCCGGCCATAAGAATACGCAGTTTGTCCTCAGCTAATTTCAATGTTTTCTTATTTATACTTTCTACAATATAGAAGTTTAGTTATTAATTAAAAAAAAAACGTGGATATATATATATATATATATGCACAGGTTTTTTTATTTATAAATATTACTTAGAAAAATTAGAAGAAATTATTATTTTTTTTTTTTGTAATAAGAAATTACATTGATATATGATCCCAAAAAAAAAAAAAAAATACCGCCACCATTGCCACTCTACAATCATTATAAGAACATCACACCCCACCCATCATCATCACCAGCATATATTTAATCACAAATAAAACTATACATAAATATCATGAACACCAGTTCCACCAAACTCATCATAATCATCATTATCATCATTACTACTACAACAATTTACTACAATTATTATCATTATTTAATTAGTTTCTTTATTAGTTTTAGTTTATATTGATTTTCGCAAATTTTTTTTGTGAAAACTACAAGAAAAGAAAATTTTTGAATAAGAAGATAGTTTTAGATAAGAGAGAAAAATTTCAAATCTATTTTAGGAGGAGAGTATATTATTTGTTGTACTCTATATATTCTCTTATGCATACACGTATATAAAATCAACAAGAAGAAAAAATATTTTATGAAAGGCATTTTTTGTTGTTGTTATAATTAATAATTTCATTATTCACTTAAACTTTTAGTTGTGTTTTTTTTTCCTTCTTTCTTTTTTAAATAGGATGGATTTCTTTAAGTGTTTATATAAAATAAATTTGCAATATTGACTTTTTTTTTGATCACTTTTAAAAGCTTTTAAAGTATACGTATATATAGAATGGGCTATTTTAGACGAAGTCAATGTGATATCACATCACTTTCCCTTGAAACACTTTTGATATAACCTTTTTCAAATTAAGAGTGGAGAGATTTCCTTACTTCCATTTTTAACCTTAAAAAAAAATTTGGTACATACGCATTAACATGAATAAAAGTGCGTATACAAATATTTTTAGAGTTCGGAAATATTTAATGTTTGTTTATTAAGACCCGCGTAAATTTTAAAAAACAAATTTGCACAAGCTATCATAGTTCTGACGGCAATTAAAAACGGAACTGCAGCAAATTCTGTCAAGAAATTGACAAATTTCATGCGAATTTTCAAAAATTTGACAATTTTAATAAAATTTTATATTTATTAATGATGTTTACCTTATTTCTATTTCAATTTCAACTGTCCTTATTTCAATTTCAATTTCAACTGTAAAAAACAAGAATCCTGCCATATAACAAAATACTGAATTGTATGGCAGCACTAGAACTATAAATGCAAAATTGAAAAAAAGAAGATCTTTTTCGACTATAAAACAGTCAGAGTTTTATGCATTTCTATAAAATTGAGAGGGTTTTGAAATTTTGACAGGAATAATTGTATGCAGTTTGTTTGGACTGATTTTTACTGGAACCATGTGCTAGGCTTATTCAGAACTGCCCCGGACGTAAAAAAAAATGTCGCCCAAAATTTCACACCAAACAGTAATAGACGCTGATGCAACGCTCACAGATATTCTCCGTACCCTAAATTCGGCAGTTCTGTTTATTGACATATATATTTAAATGAAAATGTGTTGGCATCATCTGTCGCAAGTTGAATGAATCTTTTGGCATATTGTAGCCGTTGTGCTCCATTCCTCGGCAATAATTCTTGAGCCCATTGAATTTTTTTGTATGGATACAACTTCAGATCAAGTTTGAAAATGCGTTGTAGCGATGTTCTGGAGATGCCCAATTGAGTAGCACCACGACGGGTAGACACAGATGTTGGATCATCATTGACACTTTGGCGTAGAGCCTCGAAACAGGTCGATTAAAATTTGTTCGTGCCTCATCAAATACTGCACCACACTCCTCAAAACGGGTTATTAAGTTTCTTCTCAGTGTTTACACTGGGAACTGTGACAGGATTAAAATGTTGACGGGGTATTTTATTTGTGTTGTAACAATAGATCGTCTGGGAGAAAAATAAAATTCAATAATTTTCAAACGTGCTTGCACTAAGTATAAATACATTATAAAATTTTATAAAATTCTTTATAATCTGCCAAAAAAAAAAAATTACATGCATTTTAAATTAAGTTGGCCCACCCTTTATAGGTTGGCTGGTGTTTGACACTTGAAAGAAAACTAGCGGAAAAATGCTTTCAGAATGGTGCAAGATGATCTGTACTGTGTACTTGCGCAAGTTTTTTTAAAGAACGTTTTTATTTGAAAATTCTTGCTGCAAACAATTGCAATATTGTCAGAACCTTGCACACTCAGCGACTTTCTGCATCGTGTACAGTAGCATAATTCTGTTTACGAAATCGACTTGATTAATTTTGTTTTCAAGTATACAGAGGCCTTTAGTTATCCTTGTTACGACTGTGGTATTGTTAGTTGGTTCGGTATCTTCATAAATATCCTTATTCGAAGAATGTTTTTTATAATCCAACAAATTAGCCAGACTTTAATTCTTGCAAAAAAGCCTAGAAGTAGTACCAGTTTGTTAGTAGTAACTCCGTATGGACACAGTTGATGGCATGATGTTGATAACATATTGGCTTGTCTATAATACTAGTCCAATCATCATTATTTATATAATATTTTTAAAAAAACGCATAAAAACGTAAACAATCTTTTCTCTATTTTGAATATTTTGGTTCTTTTTATATTGAATGAATGAATATGTAGTTAGGGAAACGCAAAAAGCACATTTACACGTCAACAGGGATCCATAAAAAAATATTTATTTATAAAAACATTTCTATACAAATGCATGGTTAATAAATCATTTTTTTTTTGCTGTTGGTTTTAAGATAAACAAAAAATATATACTAAAAAAAACACAATTTAAGTTGCAATACGAACGCAGTAAAGTGATGATGATGACATTAACGGAAGAAGAGAAAGAAGAGAAAATTAAGAGAGCAAAATTAAATCTCTTCTTGTCATAACAATTTATGCGTTATTGATTATTTAGGATTTTTTGTTTTCGTTAAATAAACAACGATATTTGTAGTAGAAAAAAAATCTTATAAATTTAAATTTGGATCGTAATAATTGTTTTTTTTAATTTATTTATAATTTTTGGGTGGAAAATAATTTGCTGAAAAAAAAACGACAGCAACACACAAAGAACATTTTTAATAACAACTAGTAGTACACAATATTAATAAAACTGCACATATTATAAAATAAAACCAAACAAACAATATTAACAACAGCAAAAAAAAAACCACACTTATACACACACACATACACCCATACATAATAAACGCATATAAATAAATATAAGCAAACTAGACATCAAAAAATTCACATACGAATTTATTTAAAATTAATAAAAAAAAAATATTTAAAAAAAAATGAGAACAAATAGAGGGAAAAAAACTTAGGGGGTATATAAGAATTTTTTTAAAGAGTATTTTAATTTTGGGAAGAAAATAGATTTTTTCTTACTATACTAAAAGAATTAGAAAATTAGATTTTTTTTTATTACTGTTACTGTTATTATTATTATTATTATTATTTTTATAACGATAAAAAATTGCAGAAAAAAATTTAATTGCTTTACTACAAAACAAAAATAAACAAAAAAATGAGATGGCAAATAGTGTTTATAGTTTTCCAAAAAAAACTGTTTGCAATTAGAGAAAGACAGAAAAAAGAATACAAGTTTGATAATATGTTCAAGTTTGATAAGAAAAGGCACTCACTGCTTAGAACACCATCTATTGAGTCTATACAAATTTATGGTAGAAAGACAATTCCAAAAAGAACTAGTAAACGGTAGCTAAAATAATTGATGAATCTTACAATTACAACGCGTAAGCAGACGTATTTTATGCTTAATTCAATTCTTAAACGCACTTAATATTATCGATGGATTTACCTCAGCTTTTGATTTCAATTTCAAACATGTTGTCATTACAAAAAGGAAATTGAGTTACGCTCAATCAGCGCGCACCACCATTACTGGCCTGGCAGTTTACAGTCAGTCACCAGATACAAGCTGATTACTCCAACGGTTAGTGGCGGGGTCTATCTAAATCTTTATTGTCATAAGCAGTGAAATAATTACCAGCATCTCTCACCAGTGATCCGGAGACTGTACTCGCGATATGGATATTAACCATAGCCACCACATTGCTGCCTAAAGCGCCTCACCATTGTCGGGCACAGTGTCTTTTAACACCATAGGACACCCCGATTCCCGTAGTACCAATTTTTGTTTTAAGAGTACTTCGGTTGTTTTAAGGGCATCTACTCTCCGCAGCCAGTCTACGCCCGTACATCAACCCATTCATACTGTCATGTCCCGTGAGTAAATACCCAAGGTACAGACCAAATTCAAATCCAGCCGCAGACACAAAGCACACATCCGAAATAACCATGTGCGTCCATCTGTCATTCACACTCTCATCCCATCGACGTTGCCAAATTTCATACATTCTATTCAGAACCAGTACACGCCGTTTAGTTTTGATCACTGCTTGCAATTGTGCGTACTCCCATAAGATTTTTGAGGGTTTGAACAAAAAAAAAAACAGCTCACCACCATTTTTTTAAGAATTTAAGAATTATGCAAAATTACACAAGATTCACGAAATTATTGTTAAATTTTATCGAAAAATTTTCTTAAATTTTTTTTTCTCACCTTATTGGATATAAATTTTAGTTTTTTTTTATTCAAAGATCTATCTGCCATCTATATGCCAATAATAACACTTTACTTTTAATGTTATTATTCATTAATTTTTTGGGTTTTTTTTTTTGTGTAATTATTTTTTATAATAACAAAAACAAACTAAAACAGATGAAAAAAAAATTAAAAACGAGTAGTAAATTTGGAAAGAAAAATAATTATTTAGCTTTTCTTTTTAATAAAAGTAATTTTTTTATTGGGTAAAACTTTTAATAAGATAAATTTGAAGAAGAAAAAACACTGACGTTATTCTTATAAATGCAAAAAAAAATTAAAATAATAATAATAATAATAACAATAATAATAACAAATAAATAAAAGAAAAATAACAATAATAATTTAAAAAAATATATATATATAAAAAAGATTATAATTAGAAGAAAAAAAAAGATGTTGAAGAGAAAAACTTAAGAGAAATAAAAAAACAAAGTTCTCGAAATGAAAATTAATAAAAAAATAAGAGCATTTTTTTCTCAAACATTTTTTCAAAATTATTTATTATAAATTTTTCTTTTAGTTTTTTTTACAAATTACAAAAAATTACAAATTACAAAAAAAAATTAAATAAAAACCAATAATTTTTGAGAGAAAATAAATACAAAAAAAAATCAATCAAAAAATATCTCTTCTTAAAGATTTATTAAAAATAATACAAGATTAAATTATTAAAGAAAAATTAATAATAACATTAATAACAATAATAATAAAAGAAAAAAATATATATATATTTTTTTTTTTAAATTGATCTTTCTTTCAATGAGAAGAAAACAAAAAATAGTAATAATAATAATAATAATAATAATGAAGCGCCACGTCGTCACTGTTTGATTATATGTCCACCCCGAAATAGTTTTTAAATTCTATTAATATTAATATTAATAATAAAATTATTAAATATAATTAAAATTAATGAATAATGATAATAATAAAATAATAATAATAGCCTATTTTTACTTTTTTGCAAATATAAATTATTATAAAAAAAAGAGAAAAAAAATTCAAAAAAAAAGAAAAGGAAAAAATTTTGAAATAAAAGAGATAGAAACAAACTTATAGTATATATTACATAGAGATGGAGAAAGAGAAAGAAAACAACAATCTTTACGAAATTACAATAAAAATGGAATACAAATAATTTTTTGAATGAGACAAATTGGAAATAAGAGAAAAAAATCCAAACAAACAACTTTATTATTATATATTAATAAATTAAAAATTAATAATAATTAATACTACTATAGTAAAATGAGTATATCTAATATATATATATATATATATATATATATATATATAATACAAACAAACAAACAAACAAAAAATAAAAAAATAAAATGAAAATAATATTAAGAAAAGAGAGAAAAAAGAGTAAACAATATTTTAGAAATTAAATTCAAATTTTTTTCGTGTTTATTGAAAAATTTTCATTTCTCTTCAAATCAACACAGCCACTCACTCACAAGAACAACAACAACAACGAAAAAAGAACGTATTGTACTGCAAGCTGTAAGTTTTCCCTTTCGTTCGTTCGTTAGCATTATTTTCGTTTCGGTATCTATCATCATCCCTTTCGTTCATCATCATCGTCATCATCTGAAGAAAAAGAAGAGTACAAAAATTTTTGTGCTTCATAAAACAATAGGAAAACCAAATCAAATAAAAATCTAACGAGTGAGGAGCAAAAAATATGTTTTTTTTTGTACATCTAATAATAAAAAAAAAAAATTCAATAATTACCTTATTATGTCGTCGCATATATTCTCACTCACATGCATAAATATTGTAAACAAAATTTTTTTTTTTATAAATATTTTTAACAAAAGAAAAACAACAAAAACAGGGAATATATACAATATTTAGGTATAAACTATTTTTAATCAATTGCCTAAATTGTAATAGAATCGAACATTTACATATAACTATATAATAATAATAATAATGCTATTTACTACACTTCTCACACTACTACTACTACTAGCGCCTGTGCAAAATAATATGACAACTCGACAAACAAACACGTTCGTACAAAATATATAAAAAAAAAATTAATATAATTTTTTTTTTTTTTTTTCTTTAATTGCTATTAGTTCTAGTTTTTCTTTTTTTTTTTAGTTAAAATATTTAAATTATATCCGTTTATTTGTGATTTTTTTCTTATTTGATTATTTAATAATTTATTTATTTTATTTTTCTCTGTGTTAGTTTAAATATATAGTTTTTTTTTACCAGAATTGAACTTAACAAGAAGGAGAATGTGGGAGAAAAAGTTACCTACCAACTTAACAGCATAAAAGTTATCTTTAGTGTTGTTGCATTGCATCATTGTTTTTAAGTAATGGAATGTTTTTTTTTTTTTACATTATCAAGAACAATAATGGAATGCTGCCGCTACTACCACCATCTATTGGCTGTAATTTAATATTAATTTATGGTGTCGATATTGTGTATGTAATTTCGTCATTTATTTGAAAGCGTTTCTATTTTCTCTTTTTTTTCTGGATAACATCAAATATATTTTTTCTATATAAAATTTCCAATATTTATTATAATTTTCTTTAATATAATACAATTCTTGTAATTTGATAAAATAAAACAGAAAATGATTTTCTAGATAAAATATATTTTTTTTGTGTAGCTTTTGTTGCATGGAATTTTGGCTCTTTTAGTTCTTTGTTGCTGCTTTTCTTATGCTTTTTCTATTCGTTAAAAATATATAATCATTTTGAATAAATATATAAATAAATTAAAATAATAATAATAAAAAAAAACGTTAATAAGGAAATTATTAAATGGAAAATGTTGAATTTGTGCTGAAAAATTAGAGCGTCAAAACGGAAAAGATCCCCCAAAAAAAAAAAGTAAAAAGGCATTACAACGAAGGCATGATGTCAATCACATTTTCTATTTTCTAATTATTTCTTTTATTCTTTTGCTTTATTATTTATTTTTTTATTTGGCTTTAAAAAAAATCTTTCTTTTTTTTTGGACAAAAAAAATGCTCTTAAAAATTTACGAGAAAAAAATCAAAATCCTACTTGATTTAGCCGTTTTGGAAAATGTTGAATAAAAATTTTTTTTTTACATAAAAGGTTTTTGAATAAGAACTTGACAACTTTTTTTTTTAAATATCTCGTAAAATAATGGAGAAGCTAATTTTCGACGGCTCGGCCACACAATTCGACGGGAATTGCCGCTATTTCTCGTTCGATGTTGGAACCTCTAACGTCGCCGGCTTGTTGGTATAGACCATCGATTTAACGTAGCCCCACAGAAAAAAGTCTAGAGGTGTTAAATCACAAGATCTATAACACATTCACCGTACTTTGACTTCAATAAGTCGATTGTTTCTCCCGCTGTGTGGGATGTGGTACCGTCTTGTTGAAACCACATATCATTGATGCAATTGATCGAAGAAATAACTCTTCACCATTGACTGTAACGTGACGGTCATTTTCATCAACGCAGAAAAATGGCCCAATGACGCCACTGGCATGAAGTCACTTTTTGTGGATGAAGTTGGTGTTTCATGAAGCACATGAGGTTTTGCAGCACTCCAATAACGCATGTTTTGTTTATTGACGAAGCCATTCAAGCAAAAATGCACTTCATCACTGAAGATGATTTTATGCGATGAAAGTCGTCATTTTCCGGCAAACTTCTCTAGAGGCCAATCTGAGAACGTGCGTCGCTTCATATGGTCAAGTGGCTTTAGTTCTTGAGTTAACTTGATCTTAAGTTAACTCAACAACTTCAGATCAAGTTAACTGAAGAACTAAAGTAAGAAATCAAAAGTGTCCAGTTGCTATTGAAAAAAACCGATATAAATTTTATCCTGGAAATAGTTAAATGGGAAATTTTGCAATTTTTTTGAAGATAATAAAAAAATTTTTTTTTTTAAATAAAAGTCCCATAATTTTTATGAAATTGTTGATAAAAAATTATGGAAAAAAAATTATTAAATTAACGTTAAAATGAATAATTTTTAATTAAATTTTGATTAAATTTTGAATTTTAATTTTTTATAAAGTTTGCTTAATATTATTAGTAAAAAAAATTTTTTTTCTATTTATTTAAAAGAATTTATGGCCAATTACCATTTAATTATGGAAGGTAGTTTGCAGTTATTTGATTTTTATCTCAAATTTTCAAAAAGTTTTATAAAATAATTATTTTTAGTTAGTTTAAGAAAAAAAATCGTTCCACTTTTAGGTCACAAAATCTTTTCGGTTTATTTTAGTTTTTAAAAAAAAAGAAAAAGAAAAGAAATGCGTTTTTTTCCATTTGCTTTGAAATTTCGATGCTTTTTTATTTTGGTCTTTTCTTTTCTTTCTATATTCTAATTTAAGATGAAAATATCTTCTATTTAAATGCGCAGCAAGACGGAAAATGTTATTTTTTGCCAATAAAAATATTCGGCAAAAAATTCTGTCATGTCTCCTCGGCTTTTAGCTAATTAGTTAATATTTTTATCTATTTTAAATCTTTCAATGTAGTTAGTTGCTATAGATTTTAAAACTTTTTTTTTTATTTAAAATTTATTAGTTCTTACTTTTAATCGATAAATTTTCGAAAATATCTTTACAAACACAAAAACTATATTATATATTTAGAAGAAAGAGAAAACAATTTATCCGTCCATTATTTTTCGTTGGTATCGAAAACAAACGATGTTTAAAAAGAGTGTATTTATTTATTTTTTTCTCTTACAGTTTTTTTCTCTATTTCATTTTTATATTGAGTGACAAAAGGAATTTCTCTCTAACAGGAGATAATAGAAAAATTTCTTTTATGGTATAAAAATTTCTTTTTTTTTCAGGCCAATAAATATATTATATTAATAAGAGTTGTGATGAGATCTAATTTGGAAATATGCTTTCTTAAAAAAAAAAATTCTTCTGTCCCATTCGTACAAGTAAAAAAAAAATGTGTGCAATTGAAAATATTTGGTAGTTATTGGTGAAAATAATTTATTATTATTGATCTTGTCTTTATTTAATATAAACAAGAATTTTTTTGGGCGGAGAGATAAAGACAACGCGTTGTTATAGTTCAAATTAAAAAAAAAAATACAAATAATATCAATAAATAATCATAATAATAATAATAATTAAGACAATATAGATAGAATATAATCTCGTATAAATAATTCCTAATTTATATACTTAAGAAATTTTATCACACATAATCCAACTTAACTTACTCAGCAGGCTTACAGAAACATAAAAGAAACAATAAAATTTCATATAAAAAAAAGGAGCAAGAAGGAAATACGCAATTATTAATTTTATAGTAAAATTTCTTCATCTATTAATATATACTAATTATTTTATTTGCTTTTTTTTTAGATAATACAAAATAAATAAAAAAATTAACAACGTTAAATATTTGCAATTTAATCAAAGAGATTTTAATAAAAGGAGAAATTTTATAATTTCTTGGCTTCAATAAAATGCATAGTAGAATTATTATTATTTTTTTTTTTTTGGAATAAATATTTTTCCAATCAAAAATTTTGTTCGGATTTTGTTAATTTTATTGCAAGATGTACGGACCTTTTTTCATGATGTTTTTAAGAATTCCTAAAAAAGAAATTCTTTTCAAAATCCAATTTTTTTTTAAAGAATTAAAAAAAAAAATTAACAAAATTATTTATTAATAATTTTATTGCAATTATTTTGATAAAAAAAATCTCTTCTGAAATAAACAAAACGCAACTGTCACTTTTGTAAGTTCACCACATTAGCAAATATACAAACCAAAGGTGAATTGCAGAAACGACGACTCATCAGCTAAAAAGCCCAATTTCTCTTGTGATCCATTAATTTCGAAATCCAATTCGAATAGATCTCAATTTAAAAAAAAAAAGCGGATTTAATATTTTTTTTCATAAAAATTCTATTATTGCGTAAAAACTTCTAGAAACTGATTAAAAATTCCAAAAAAAAAAATGAGTAAGTTGAAATTTTATTAATTACAAAAAATAACACGTAATCATTTTTTTTTCCATAACACATAATCATATTGATTAAAAATAACACTAATTGCACACTTGTTTTTGTTTTGTTTTTTTTTTTGTTTTTATAATATTGCAAAATTAATTATTTTATTTAATAAAAACACACTCACCACCACACCACTTACTAATATATTTTAAGGAATAAAATCTAAAATTACAATATTAATAAAAATTAAATTCTGCTCAAGAAAAAACTGTTGTAAAAAGTATAAAATCAGGATGTGATTAGTTTGGGAAGAGAGACAAAAAATAATACTGAGGTGTGTAGTGGTGAATGCTGTCGGATTTGTTAATTTTGAGGCAATTTTTTGATTTCTATTTAACTTAACTAAAAACAAAAACACTTTTGGAATTTTTATAATCCCATCAGTAATACAATATAATTAATAATGTTTCCCTCAATAAATGAGTTAAAATAATAAATCTCTTCAACAGCAAGCAAAGCAAGTATATAAAAAAGAAATAAATAAAAATAAAAAAAACTTTTTTAACTAATTTATTAATTTGAATTTTGTTTTCTTAAAAAAAAAAACAAAACACTAATTTTGGAATATTCCAATAAATTTAATTATGGTTTAAAATTTAAATATTCTCAGCTATATTTAATAATTATGAAAGTAAATTTTTTTTAAAAGGTTCTCATCACAAGTAATAAATCTATTTGATACTAAAAAAGAATAAAAAAAGGCGTACAACAAAAAAAAACTAATAATAAAAAATAATGAATAAATATTTAATTAAATAAATAAAAATGCGAATACAAATAAAAACAAAAAAAAATATAATAATGTAAATTTTTTTTTATCCTAATTGAATGAAAGTAAAAGTATTTTCTTCTTTTTTTATATTTTTCTTAATTTTGCAAATTAATTTTCAACAAACTATTTATGATTGATTTCTTTTGAAATCCTTTTGCTAAAAAGTCCTAAATATATTAAATTATGCTGATTTGATTACGAACTAGCCATATTACTTCTAAAAACTCCCTTTGAGTTCTAAAATAAATTCCTTTCTAAATAAATATTAAACATTATAAAATTCTTAATTTTCTTCTATTAATTTATTCGAATTTGTAAGCAGTTCCTTTTTTGATATTCAGCCATTTTTTTAAAAAATAATTTCAAGCTTATTCGTTTTATTTCATTTAAATAATTAAGAAAAATAAGTAGAAAAAAACTTTAATATTGAGGAGAAGGAAAAAAAACGTTTTATCTTTAAAAAATTTTTTTTTAATAAAACAAAAAATAAAAAGTAAAAATTAATATTCAAATAAAAATGTAGAGAAAAGGAGCATTGTTGCCATTTTTGGTTCGTTGTTAAAGAAAAACAAAATGTCGGTTTGATTTTCAAATTAACACAAAATGGTCGATGAAGGGGGGGGAGATGAAAGTAGATATAATACACATTTTATCTTTTACACTGTTTTTTTTATCCCTTTTCATAAGGGAGTATCTTTTAAGAGACGATTACAAAAAATTCTTATATGAATTAGAAAAATTCTTTGGTAACAAGAACGACAAAAAAAATGAAATGGAGAATAAAAGAAGTAATTCACAAGAAAAAAATGAAAAAAGGCAGCAGAAAAATTCGTGTTTTTTTTGTTTTTTTTGCCTATTTATTTATTACATGTTTAATTATATTTTCTTCTAAAAATAATGTACTTTTTTCCATTAGTTTTTAATTATTAAACATCGCTTGGTTTTTTTTTACTTTTATGCCAACTATATTTTAATGATTATGGTTTTTTTTTTATAAATTTATTTTTATTTTTATAGTTTTTATAATTTATCTTTTATTTATTTATTATTATTATTATTATTATTAATAATTTGTCAATAAAATGGGTTGTTTTTGGTTTTACTTTTTACAACAAAAATTTACAAAACATTCCTCCAATCGAACATGATTTTGTTATAATTTTTAGGCTAATTTCTTTATTGCTATTTATTATTTTCCATTCATAATTCAAATTATATAAAAATTCTGGCTGATCCTGATATTTTACAAAAAGAAAAGTAATTTTTTTTTCTTTTTATTAGAAAAGTAAAGAAAAGATATGATTTTAAATGTATAATTTACTTAAAAAAGGAACATTTTCAATATGTTTGGTTTTTTCAAAAAATAATAAACTCCATTTTAAAATATGGTACAAAGAAACGAAATTTTTTAAAAATAATTTACGTTTATTTTGTTCTTTTTTTGTATTTGCTTCAATTTGAAAAAAAATGATCCATTTTTTCTTTAACAAAAATAAAATTATTTCGAATTATTAACCAAATTTACTGTACTCTAAAAAATATACTTTAAAATCAAATCAAATTTAATCTGTAAATATAATTAAATAACAAAACAAAACAAAAAATGCAATAGAGAAATTCGCCCCATTCTCATTTGACATTTTAATGGATTTCTTCTTCTTCTTTTTTTAACGTAATTAAATGCTAAAAATATTTAAAAAAAATATCAATTTCAAATCTGCGCTGCTAATTTGATCAATATTCAAAACAAACAAGGAGAAATATGCTAATTTTGTTTTAAATTTATCGTCATAACCCCTTCCACCCCTCGCCCCCGCCTTTTTAAGGATTTATATTTAGAAAAAACAATACAGAACAACAACAAACGAAAAGAAAATCCTTTTTAAAAACAAAATCCGTTTATCCATTTTCATTTTACTTTGTAATTCATATAATTTTTTTCAAATGACAATCATTGTATTTTTATTGTTAATAATATTTGTATTTTTTTTTTGCTACGTTTTTTTTTTTTTTTTTTGAAGATTTTATTTATTTTTTTGTAATTTAAAATTTTTAATTTTTATTCTTATTTAAAAAAAAATAAAATAAACTACACTTTTGAAAAGAAAAGAAAATAAACAAATTGACGTTAAATGATTCGAAAATACAATAAATGTTCAACAATATATATACGAGTACATTTTTAACCTGAATTCTAGTACAAATTACAAGAATATTTAAGAAACTATCAAATCAGAACTAATCTGCTACCAACCACCACCACAGCAGTAATTGTAGAGAAAAGGAAATAGCCTTCGATCAGGCAGTAATTGTTAGAGAGTTAGAAAGAGAAAAGAAAACTGTTCTTCAAAACTAAAAATGGAAATTTTTCGAACAGCAACGTGAAAAAAAACTGAATTTAATTTCTTAACATTTGAATAATTACCGTTTGAACTTTTTAAATAGTTTTTTTTTCTTCTTAAAAATTCGCAAATTATTTATTCACAAAATAGAAATAGTGAAAAATTAATAATAAGTTACTGTTAAATTTAAATTTAAATTAATTTTCTCAATCGTTGTTGAATTAATTCAAATCGATTAAGCCAATAATCATACACTTTTTTTTTTTTGTCTGGTTTTGGAACTATTTGCGTCTCAGATTAGATTTGGTTTTTTTTTCTCATAAAAATAAAAAGATGAATTCTTTTTTTCTCTCTCTCTCTCTATTGATAATAATTTAATTGCAAAAAAGAAAAAAATCAGCGCCATTTTTAATTTTTTTTTTTTTTCAATAATCCCAAAAAGAAGATGAATTTTATCCATTCTAACGCATATCTTTTTTCTTTTTAATTTTATCTATGCAGATCCCCCCCGAAGGAACTGAAATTTGGGCGGCGATAGCAATGCCGATCGCGTCAAAAAGAAAAGAAAAAATTGTGTATTACTTCTTCTCCTTCCGACTTGTAAGAGTTAGAATTAGTGTGTTATCAAATTTAAAATGAAAAAAGGATTACGAAAAAAATAAAATAAAATAATAAAAATTCTATCAAACCAATTAAAAAGCAAACAGAAAATTTTCATATATTAATTTTAAAGAAAATAAAAAAAAATAAAAAGAAAAATGGAAAAATAACAGAATTGTGTGTGTGTGTGTGTGTGTGCATGAAAAATAAGAGAAAAAAAATTTATAGATTTTATTAAAAATCTTTAATATAACAAAAAATTAATACAAATAATTATAATTTTATGAATATAAAAGAACTTTTTTTTTTTTAATAATAATAATAATTGCATTAAATAAAGAAAAAATTTACAAAAAAAAAAAAAAAACCATAAACCTTAAACCCGCCATATAATACCTAAATTTTATAATATGATAAATATCTAAAAAAAAAAAAAACAATAACAAACAAAAAAAAACAATTAATTTGAGCGATTTTGATCAAATTTGACGCAGGCACGGCTATTAATATTTAGACCAAATTTGAAGAGAAAAAAAAACAAGGGGGAATAAAGAGAGAACCATTTTTAAATTTTTTTTTTTTTTTTTTTTGAAATTATTATTTAACTTTTTAATTTTTATTAACTTTAAAAATATGAACAAAACAACACATGATTAATAATGAACAATGATCAAAATAATAATAATAAATGCAAAAATATAAAATAAATTTTGATTAATAAATAATACCAACCAACTTTTAACTAATACTAATAATAATAATAATTAATAATAATAATAATAATAATACAAACAATGTTTGTGTCAAATAATAAATATATATAATAATTTATTTAATTAAATAAATATGGCTGAGAATATTTATCTAATACATTATTTAATATTATTATTTATATTTTAACAAAAAAACTAAAAAAAAGGACATACAAAATCTTGTCCTGTTTTTAATCAGAACTTAATTATTAAAATTAACTAAAAGGGAAATTTTTTCGATATAATTTTTATTTTCTAAATGGCATATAATACACATATAATAAGAATTAATAATAATAATAATAATAAAAACAATTTTCTATAAAGAAAATTATTATTAGATAAAAAAAATTATTTGATAAATTGTAAATTTTCCATTCGAAATTTTATTTCTTATTAAGTTCGGTTGTTAATAAAAATTTTATTGATATTATTTGTAATTTGTTTTGGCAGTTTTTCTTTTCTTTTTCTTTGTACAAATTATAAATTTCTTAATTTACTTAATTGCTTTTTAATTATTCAATGTTATATGTTAAATTAGTAAAATTAAAAAAAAACAAATCAATTGACTGTTATTTAAATTCTTTTTTTTAAAATTTTTTTATTATTAATTTCGGAGAAGAGGTACTTATAAATGGATGATAATATTAATTAATTAATAATAATAATAATAATAATAAAGAAACATTTTCTGTATACAAAAAGAAGAACTATTTCCTTTTTATTTTGAGAATTTTTTCTTTCTTGTCCCAAAAAAAGCTCTTGTTTATATTTTATGTTGTTTCCTTTTGATTTGTCGACAGGAAGGAAGTATTCGAACTTTTTCTTTTTACAAAAAAACCAATTCTAAATGTTTGCAAATGTTTTTTTTTTTTTAACTTATTCCGAGTATGATTTTTTCATCAACATATTATTAAGTGCACTTAGTTTCATGTACCGCGTTACCTTCAGTTTTTGTTTACAGAAGAAAAGAAAATAATTAGGGGAAAGGACTTGATAAGGACCAGGGTTAGAAGGGTTAGTTAACATTTTTTATATGAGGTATTTTTTATTTTGAATGTTATCCTTTTTAAATTGGTTGCCTTGGGCAGTTATAGATTGGCGGAGGCTTTGGAAGCACCTTGGATATGAATGTTATCGTCGGTACCAAAATGACAGATTTACAAATGTGATTTTAGGAAGCAAAAAAAGTCACACGTACTTTGGTGAAGAGTTTTAAGACGGGAAGGGGGGTGGGGGGTAGCTGGTCTTCGTTAAAAATCCTTATTCTAACAAAAGCTCGTTGATGGAGATGGTCATGTGACAGAGGACGTTTTTCATAATGGAACTCCGAAATTTCGCCAATGTCCGATCTGACGCAAAGAACACTCTTTCTGAATCTTTCAAGGATTAATTTATAAAAGGAAGTCCTTGAAATGTTCCACATTTTTATCAGGTGTCGATGTTGATGGTTTTCCTAAGCGAGGTTCGTCTTTCGCAATTTCTCGGCTATCCAAAAATATCTTACGCCATCGAAAAAACGTTTGTAAACTCCTTCGTATTTTTTCGTATCCTTTGAAATACTCCACAAGTCTTCCTTGGAGAATGGGCAGTGCTATCGCACTCTTCTGTCTAATTCACCTTTAGTCTTGAGTTCGGAGTTTCTCTGTGTTTGAGCTCGGAATTTATCTATGCTTGAGCTCGGAATTTCTCTACATTTGAGGTCCGAATTTCTCTGCGCTTGAGGTCGGAGTTTCTATGTGCTTGAGGTCTGACTTTTTATGTGCTTGTGGTCGGAATTTCTATGTGTTCGAAGTCGGAATGTCTCTCTGAGGTCGGAATTTTCCTGTGCTGAAGGTTCGAATTTCTATGTGCTTTGAGGTTGGTATTTCTATGTGCTTGAAGTCGGAATTTCCCTGTGCTTAAGGTCCGAATTTCTATGTGCTTTGAGATCGGAATTTCTATGTGCTTCAGCTCGGAATTTCTCTACGTTTGAGGTCGGAATTTCTCTGTGTTTGAGGTCGAAATTTCTGTTATTGAGGCCGGTTAATTGTGGTGCCTTCTTGTTTTTTTTTATTTTGTAAAAAATCCACATAATCTCGAACAATGTTTAGGATTGTTATCCAGTTGCATAATGGATCCTTCACCAATTAACCAAAGCCTTGATAGAAGAGCAGAGTCGTCTCTAAAATATTTAGTTACTGCTCATTTTTAAAAAAAATTCCTTCAATATTCTGTTGTTAAGGTTGTTCAAAATTCTTAGCCTGCAGTGTAAATATTCGTGAGAACACGTTCTTTGTTCAAAATGCACGTGCGAATATTGTATTCATCTGTGATTGGATGGTGGCGAGTTTTTATACAAAATGGTGGAAATTGAAGATTGATAATAATTTTTTTTTGGATTTGATTTTACTGGTAATTAAAAAAAAATTGTCAGTTTTTCTTAAAAGCGCTTCGTCATTGTTTTATTGTGATTGAAAAAAATTAAAAATTAAATGTCCGATCGTTAAAAAAGCGCATACCTCCGGTCTTAAACCTTTCAAATATATCAAACAAAAAATAACCGGAGAGTCTTCATATCTGTTGTCTGGCTTTATTCAAACTATTCCACGGAATTGCTGATTTTTTTTTGTAAGGTCTTAAAGGCATTTGCCAGAGACCATATCGAAGCACAGAAACCAAATGAGGTTTATTTGGTGTCTCAGGCATGACGGATTAAATGGCCGAATTCATGACGTTGAGCAAAGCGATTTTATTAATTTGGTAAGAGTGTGTACTATATTTTGTGCAGTAGATTAGTAAATTCTACTCTGCGTGACATTCCGCGAGTATGTGTGGAGTGGTTAGACGAACGCCACATGATTGGCAGATAGGATGACT
Organism: Atherix ibis; assembly: GCA_958298945.1. NCBI lineage: Eukaryota > Metazoa > Arthropoda > Insecta > Diptera > Athericidae > Atherix > Atherix ibis. The sequence goes on from OY282605.1 coordinate 132,964,611, forward strand.
ACGATTATCGAAAAGACACCCTTGGGCAGTGGCGTTGTGGCCAATACGAATTCTCACCAATTTTCTTGCCCAAAATTTTGTATTGACTGTCGAGTAATTGGGTTTCGCGATATTTTGCTAAATACGTTTTTCTAGCTTGAAATTTTGTTGTTACATGAATCATGAATGTTTGTTTTTAAAAAATGGCCATCATTAAATTTGACAATATTTATTCTCGGTAAGAAAAATTGCGGAAAGTACCACCTTTTATCCGTCATTTTTAAGCAAAAACCTTATTCGTCACAATTCATTTAAGATTTTAGAAGTGTTATTTTATACATTTTGTAGTATTTAATTAAGCGACAAAATTGAAAATATCTAAATTTGTTTACTGTTTTTTTTTGTACGGCGATACCTTGAGGTCTGTGGTGGTGATATGACCAACTAAAGTTTAAATTTCGTTGTTGTACTGAAGTAATTGTTGATGATGACTAAATATTGGCTGTGGTAGAATCCGATCTAACGCAATGAGTACTAAATGTAGCAGAAAGCCTACGAATACACTGTTCTACAACTTCTCGACATCTGAGGTCATTTTTCCTCAATAATAACCCAAGACCAACTTTTTCAACAACAAAAAACAGTGCAGATGTTGAACTAATTTAAGGTAAGGCCTGAAATCTCTCGTCACCGGATCTAGACTACTTTATAATGCAGAAAATATACAGCAATGGAACAGCTATAAAAGGATCCTTCGAAAATTGTATTGATTTAAAAATATAGCAAAACTAAATTTAGTACGTTGGTGACTTCTGTTTGGAGAAAAATTAATTACACCAACGGTTACCATCCGGTGTAATAAGTTAAAGGCCCCTTCTGCTTCGTCTTCATAAAAATAGAAAGAATTACAAATAATTTAATTCTTATTCTTACATGTAAATTGCTTTAATATTTATGGTAATTTCAAAAAAAAAAATCTCTTCTGTAAGTACTTAGTTATTATTTGCTTTTATTATTATCACATGCATGTTCAAACAAATTTTGCTACTTTCTATTTCCGTATTTTTAAATCTATTTTTTTCACATTTTTTATGCATCTAAACTTAAAAATATTGTAACTATTAAATGATAGTTGATAGAAACATTAATAACTGTCGGTGCAATTGCATTTAAATGACATAATAGAGTAGTTTTTTTTAGAAGGGGTATTGGAGGAGAGTTCTCCAACGATAATCGAGAATGAAACTTTTTCTAAAAGGAAATGTACAAATCATAAACTAAGAAAATATTTAGCTTTTATTGTTACGTACAAATTGGGTCAATAAATATTTTTTGAGGAGGTCTTTGAATTGTGGAAGACTTTGTTAAATCCGAAATTTCAATATCGTAAGTCCAAATGGGTCTTGAAATTGTCTGGTTAATTAATAGTTTATTTCATACATGATGATTTTTGATCGATTGTTTAGTAGTCCAACTATTTGACGGTATTTGAAGTTGGTTATAAGTTTTTAATGATTTTAATCGAGCACATGTGTGAGGGTTCCTCCAGGTTAGCAAGCCATTTTGGTATTAAAAAATAATGAACTTAGATGGTTTTATTACAAAAATTTTGAAAGTGGAATTTTTAAATTTACTGAAGCTATTTTTGAATTTGTATGCGAAAACAATACGCATAAGTGTGGCTATAATAGTCTGGCAATATTTTGCGATATAAAAGAAGGAAAGAAATCCATTATTTTTCCGATAGATGGCTGCAGTGATATATATATATCGTTAAAGTATTGATCAAACAAGTTTATGGTCCCGATAGTGTCTCAGCCAATTATGCGCAATTTTGGTTTTGTCAATTCCGATTCGGTATTTTACATGTTAACGATAAGCCTCACAAATGTAGGCCCATCTTCGAAAATATGGATAAAATCATGCCTAGGAGGTAAAGATCGACCCCTCATAACAGTTTTAAGCCATCTGCATAAAGATGGATTCAAAAAGAAGCTCGATGTTTGGGTTCCGCACATCTGCGAAGCCTTGGCCATACGGAACGAAATTCTGAAATGGATCCTGATTGGGGATGAAAAATGGATCACATACGACAATATTGTGCAGAAACGATCCTGATCAAGGCGTGGTGAAGCTGCTCAAACGGTGGCCAAACCAGGACTTACGGCCAGGAAGGTTTTGCTTACAGTGCATTTGGTGGGACTGGAAAGGAATCATCTACTATGAGCTGCTTCCATATAGCCACACACTAAATTCGCACCTCTACTCTTCAACTGTTGGACCGTTTGACCAGAAACGGCCAAAATTGGTCCAAAAGGCGAGAACAATACCAGGCCAAATACGTCTTTAGGGACTGGCCAGAAACTCCAGCAACTTGGTTGGGAAATTTAGATGCATCTACCTTATAGTCGGGACCTAGTATCAAGCGATTACCATATTTGTTTTATCATTGCCAAATCTTCTTTAGTGATAAGAAATTGTCATCAAAAGAAGATTAATCAAGTATTTCGCTAATAGAGACTAGGGCTTCCTTATGAGAGAATCATTATGAAGTTACCTTTAAAATGGCAACAAATTATAAAATAAAACTGTGCATATTCGACCCAAATCGGACAATCCGAATTATGTTAAATAAAGTCTTGAAATAAATTTTTTTATAAAATAGGACCAAAAAGACAGTCATGTGGTACTCCAATTTTAAAGTTGAATCTGGCTGGAAATACTAATAGTCGGCTTAAAATGTCCTTTCTACTTTTTTCAGGTATAGCAGTTTTTTTTAAACAGACTTTTAAATATAGCATTGTTGTGGTGAGTTTATAGTGTGGTGAAAATTGTGGATTTGTTGGTAATTTTAATTTCCGTTGCCAATTAAAATATGTCGACTCGATTCGAATACGATTGGCGAATTAGGTGGAAAATTCTGAACGAAGTTCTATTTAATTTAGGATGGTTCAATTGATTAAAAAGTTTTACTTAAATAAATTAGAATGTCCCAAAAATATATATAGTATGTTAATTGTTCGTATTCGAATTGGATTGTTAGTGTTTAGTCCTCTTCGAGTTATAAAATGTCTTTCTTACAATTGAAAAGTCATCGGAATTGTGCTTTTTACTATTTTAGAAGTTTATAATAATTTCAGAGTAATTATTTGTTGCTTTTTTTGCTAGAAAACGTCGGATTTCAATTCAAATAAACGGTAAGTAAATGTATAGTAAAACGACAGAGGTACGTATATGCAAGTTATTAAATGCAAAAAACTTATTTATAATTGAGATTACTGTTACGAAACCTTAGATTATAGAAGAAGTGGATAGACTTCTCTACGCAAACATTTTGTCCAAATTTTGCTGGCAATACGTTTGTTAGAACGCACACACATGCAAAATAACAGAAACAGCGTAAATCAGTGGGGGCCAATTTTAAAATTCAGTATGTGATTGAAGCGGTTCATTTAAAAACATTTATCATATGTGAGTGATGATGTCATTTATGCGTAAGCAAATTGATTTCTGTTAATACGAGGTCTGTCCAAAAAGTATCGCGAATTTTGAATTTCCGCGGGTTACGTATATTCGATTTACGATTTTTTTTGTGGCGTTATGTTAGTACTTATGTCACTCAGTTATGCTGACAAATTCGGGCATTTTGAATCTTCAGTCAATTTTTGACAGCTGCTTTGCTTGTACGTGTTTTGGTTCGTCTTCGATTTTTGCCCATTCCAAAAAATGGATCAAAGAATCTGTTTCGTGAACAAGAAAAAGTCACAGATGGCCAGATCTGGGGAATACAGTGGCTGCGGCATTATTATTGTGTTGTTTTTGGCCAAAAATTCGCACACAATCATGGTGCAAAAGCCAATTTTTGTTTTTCCACAAGTCCGGGCGTTTCTAGCGGATTGCTTCGCGCAACTTTCGCTCAACTTGCAGGTAATATTCCATGTTGACCGTTCTACCCTGTGGCAATAACTCATGATGCACCACGCCCCTGCAATCGAAGAAAACTGTAAGCAAAACCTTCACATCGACTAAACTTGGCGCGCTTTTTTCGGTCTTGGCTCGTGCGGCAGTTTCCATTGGGATGATTGAGATTTGGTTTCCACGTCATATCCATAAACCATGATTCGTCACCAGTTATGACCCTCTGGAGCAAATTTGGATCGTCGCGAACAGAGTTCAACAACTCCTTAACAATGTTAATGCGATGCTGTTTTTGGTCGAAATTGAGCAAAAATCGAAGATGAGCCAAAACACGTGCAAGCAAAGCATCTGTCAACTATTAACTGAACATTCAAAATGGTCGAAGTTGTCGGCATAAGTGAGAGACATGAATACCAACATAATACCACAAAAAAAATCGAAAATCGATTATACGAACAGACCTCGTATTGCGGAATTTATTTGGTTGATGGACATAGTTACGGAAATTTCCAATAAAACAAAGTAGTCTGTTTAAAAATAATATTTATTTTTTTATTTCATGAAAAGAAAGTCGTTTGCAGTGGCGTTGTGGCCAATACGAATTCTCACCAATTTTCTTGCCTAGAATTTTGTATTGATTGTCGAGTAATTGAGTTTCGCTATGGTCTGCTAAATACGTTTTTCTGACTTGAAATTTTTGTTGTTACATGAATTTTGAATGTTTTTTTTTAAATACAAAAATAAAGTTTTTTTTTCAAAATGGCGGAAAGTACCACCTTTTATCCGTCATTTTTGAGCAAAAACCTTATTCTTCGAAATGCATTTGTGTTATTTTATACGCTTTGTAGTATTTAATTAAGCGACAAAATTGAAATCTAAATTTTTTTACTGTTTTTTTTGTACGGCGGTATTATGAGGTCCTGTGGTGGTGACATGACCAACTAAAGTTTATATTTTTAAAAAGGTAATTAGTTTTGCATTTAGCAGTAAAAATAAAACTGAGATGAGACGAGGAAATATATAATATGAATGCAATATAGTCTGGAGAAGCAAGCGCACACTATTACTAATTATTCTTTAATCTAAGTATAAAACAGATTATTTTCGGTTTAGATTCTTATAAGAGATTATTTTGAGCATACACTATCATTGAATTTAATTAGAATAATTTTAATAAAATTCAATGCCGTAAAGCCCTCAATAATTAATTAAGTAGAAAAATATATATGTTTAGTATTAGTAAACTATGAAAAAAGAACCCCTCTCTACTGTCAATTAAATAAATTATATAAAAACAAAGTTGAGAAGCACAATGAATATAGGACACACTTTATGATACAACGATATGTCCGCCAACAGATGTCGCTCTCATCCATATAGAAGTTTGACATTTGAGAAAAGTTCGTTTCTGTTCTTATTTGTAAATAAAGAAAAAAACATTATAAAATATAACAATTTTTTATTTGAATATTTAATAAATAGAGAAAATAATGATCAACTTTAAGGAAAGAAATTAAAAAAATGTCAAAGTTTATTCCTCAGCACGTTGATAAATGTTATTGTCGTAAAATTTGTTCGTGTGATCAGAAGAAGCTGCCGAAAAATCCGAAATCCAAAGTGAAATTTGTGAAAATTTCACCTGCCAAAGAATCAAAAGAAGAGCAGACTAATCCCAAAAGCGAATTAAAAAAAGGTGTCTACTCCTTAAGTTCGGTTAATATTTTTCGATTACCATCGACCGAATTGACCTCAGACGGTGATAGTTCCTTGACGCCTTCAAGACAATTTTATGAAAAGCTTCGCAATCTTCTAAGTGACGATAGTAAGTCTTTGGATCAACTTGGTTGTCCGGATATACCGAAAGGAACGAATATCGACGATAGCACAATTAAAGAAATAAATTGTTTTCGACTTGAAAATCCTGATCAATGTTTCAGTTTACTTAGTAAATCAGCAGCCAAAAGGAGGCTAATAACACAGAACAGTCAAGCAGCAGTTCCCGAGCATATTTGCGAGTATCGATATAGTGTCGACAAAAGAGGATTATTGCGTCCAAGTGGATTAGATAGTCGCTTCGGTAACGCCATGGTCTGTACTGTATGCAACAAATTATCGGAAAATTTAACTCAGCACGGATTCGCGCCCATTCCAACCGCGAATTATGAATCGCGAAGGTTAATTTTGGAAATTAAAGAACAATCTGATGACAACCGAAAATCTATGAAATCAAAGATTTCGAAAAATATTCACATTCCTGCCAATAGTTTAGCTTTAAGATATCAAAAACATTATTAACAGGTAATTTAGACTAATTTTACACGCTAGACTGTACATTTGCAGTGTTTTGAGCAAAACCTGTCAAAGTGGAAGGAAGATGAAAAAATCGTTTTGTAATTAATATTATTTTATTGAAATAAAATTTTTGTATTCGATATAATCGCTTTTTTTGTAGATTAGTTGAGATTTTTTTTGTACCACATCGATTTGCTTAGTCCTTAGGAAAAAGTTAGCCTTTAACTTTTCCCTTACTCCTTATTTCTTTTTCCTTCGACCGTAAATTTTTGTGGTCTTACCAGGGGTATAAGCTTAAATCCGCTGTTTGGTCATAGATGGCGTGAGTGAGCGTACTAAGCTACCATGGGAACGCCATACTTCTTTTTTATGAGTTTGACATCTGTCAACATTAATGAGTGTACATTGTCAGCAATTTTGTACAACAACATACATTTTTCCTTTGGTAATCATGTCTAGTTTTGTGCCAGAAAAAGAGCATATGCGGGAAGGTCTTCTTTTCTGCTTGAATTTTAAGAAGTCGGCTGCCGAATCGCATCGAATGTTCATGGAGGCGTATGTTGACAGTGCTTTATCGGAAACAACGTTCTGAGATGGGTTCCGTAGAATCAAAGACGGCAATTTTGACCTGTGGGACAAGAAGCGTGAAAATCGCCCTAGGAAGGTTGAGGACCATCAATTGCAGGCTCTTCTAGACGAAGACGATACCCAATCGCAAAGAATGCTCGTGGAGTAATTGGGTATTACTCAACCAGCCATTTCCATGCATCTGCGTGCCATGGGGAAGATTGAAAAGATCGAAAAATGGGTGCCGCATGAATTGAACGATAGGCAGATGGAGCGACGCTAAAGCACATGCGAAATCTTGCTCGCCAGACAAAAAAGAAAGTCGTTCCTGCATCGGATTATAAGAGGCGATGAAAAGATGACATATTTCGAGAATCCTAAACGCAAGAAATCGTGGGTTGATCCTGGCGAACCATCAACATCTTTCCCAAGACCAAATCACTTCGGACGGAAAATGCCCACCGCTACAATCAACAACTGATCAAATTGCACCGTGCTCTGCGTGAAAAAAGGACGGATTATAAACAAAGACAAGACAAGCCGATTCTCCTCCACTACAACGCACCATCGCACACGTCAAAAATGGTCCGAAACTACTTGGAGACACTCAACTGGGAGGTGCTACCCCACCCCGCTTATTCAGCAGACTTGGCCCCTTCCGACTACCACCTGTTTTCATCGATGGGCCACGCGCTCGCTGAGCAGCACTTCGATTCTTTCGAAGACGTCCGAAAATGGCTTGATGAACGGTTTGCCTCGAAAGATAAGGAATTTTTTTTGGCGTGGTAACCACAAATTGCCTGAGAGATGGCAAAAATGTGTAACTAACGAAGGCAAGTACTTTGAATAAATTTGTTTTTGCTTTCTTTAAAAAAAAAAAATGTGTTTTTTTGACTTAAAAACAGCGGATTTAAGCTTATATACCTGGTATTTTTTTTCCACTTTGTTGGAGGTTGGAGGCCACCTCGCTAACAACTTTCGAACCCCCTCATTATCTCTTCAATGCTAGGGACCAGCAAGCCCCATGGCAGTGTTCAGGTGTTCTCTGAGTTCTCATCTGGAATTTAACGGTCCTGTTTTCAAAATTTTTTTTACTTTCCTTCTCCCTAATCCATTACCCACAAAATTCCTTATTTCCAAAACTATTTAACATAAAAAACCCCGAAATGTGGAATTTTATTATTATTGTTTTTTTTGTTGTCTAAAAAATTTGTACTATTAATAAAGACTGGATTGTTTTCAAGTTATTGTTTTTAGTTTAAAGTTTTTTTTTTTATCTCTTAGTGATAATTAGAATAAGAAGTGGGCAGGTAAGTAAAAAAATGTTAAAAAATATCCTCTTCTCTTTTTTTTCCCATTTAAATATAGTCTTTGAGATCCACAGGCTATGCTGAATAGAGCAAGTCGGGTTGTGGATGCTTTAGCAAAGATCGCGCATAACTACGGAGAATCCAGATGTCCACCGATATTAGTTCTATGGTATTATACGCAGCGCTACTTTAATCAGAATCTATCGCGACCAAATATATCTTGGAATCACTAAGGTTCAAGCTGTGTTGAGGGATTAAGGTACAAGCTGTGTGGAGGGACTAAGGTACAAGCTTGATGGAGGGATTAAGCTACAAGCTGTTAGGAGGGACTAAGACACAAGCTGGCTGGAGTGACTAAGGTACAAGCTGTGTGGAGGAACTAAATTATAAGCTATGTGTAGGGATTAAGGTACAAGCTGTGTGGAGGGACTAAAGTACAAGCTGTGTGGAGGGACTAAGACACAAGCTGTGCGGAGGGACTAAGGTACCAGCTGGATGGAGGGACTAAGGTTCAAGCTGTTAGGAGGGACTAAGGTACAAGTTGTGTGGATATGGGACAGTCCGCAGTGTTACCAGATTGCTCTCAGAGATGTGCGGCGGCACCTTCTAAAATGGTTAAATAATTACGTTTTTGAATAAAGCATAGCGCAGATTGGAAGTCGACCATTTTTTGAATTTTAAATCGCGTTTTTTAAATATTTTATTTTATATCTAGAACTGCAACAAAATATATTTTAAGAAGCACAATTTTATTATAAATTATTTTACGTTATCGTGGAAGAATGAACTGGCAGAATTATGTTAGACTAGACCAATTTGCCAACTACAGGATCCGATTCGTTGGATTAAATTCCCAAAGACGTGTATACTGGTAGTCTCAAAAATTTTGACTAATTACACTCCGGATTTCAAGTATCAGCTCAGGAATTGTAGTTTGCTTGTTGTCATAGACTTTGGTTTTAGATATCCTCACAAACAAGAGTCGTAAGGTGTTAAATTAGAAAATCTGGCCGGTCAATTGATCGCCGACCGTCTCGAGATTAAAAGGTTTCCAATTTTGTCAATCAGTAATTTTTTTTCATTTCATTGAAATCAATTACATCCCAACCAATAGAGACGACAACTCCCCCCGTATTACAACCGGTCACAAATTATTGAGGACGCATCCGTATTTTATGAATCTTACGAATAATTTTCGAACCCCAGATCATAATTTTGCTTTGTTAAGAATCGGCCAAGATGTAACTGGGCGTAGTCACTAAAAATGATAGTTTGTATTTAATGATAGTCCACTTTGTGCTGCTCCAAAACCCAGCAACCGAACTGTCGACATTGCCAATTCCCAACCACTATTCATTGCAGAGAGATCCGTGAAATTTTCTGTTACTAAGAGTATTATCGCATTGACACTTTCCGGTTTCGGGGCTATGCTTGCGTCCATGTTGGCGTTATAAAGCAGTAAATTTCATCCATCACTGGACTAGTTTACCTAAGTTTCTTGATTAAACGTCGAACGCAGAAATCATTTGACAATCGATAATTAAATCGAAAACCATATTGACTAATAGCAATTGTTATAAATTACATCTGTAAGAGCTGCCAACTACAATAAAATAAAATGGCGTAAATTTCCAACGCAACGTATTGAAGACAATTTCTTATTTGATGCCATTTTCATATGTGACACCATTTTCGTATGTGACGCCATTTTTCTTTTAAGCCACATTTTTGTGTTTCACGACGGTATTTTGGTGTTTAAGGACATTTTAAAATCCTAAGAATTGCAGAATCTTTAAATTCTTTTAAAGATATTTACCGCCCGTTTTTGTATTGTATTAAACAAAATTTTGTGTTTAACGATATTTTTGATTAAAAGTCATTTTTGTATTTACCACCGCCATTTTCGTATTTAACGCCATTATTCTATTAGACGTCATTTTTCTATTTGATGTCAATTTTGTATTTGTCTTTTTTTTGATTTGACGCCATTTTGTATTAAACGATTATTTTGTATTTGATGATATTTCTTGTTGGAACCACATGCTCTATAGGCCTAATTGACCCAATTCGAGTAGAAGAAAGTTGTCCAATATGTCCCGATAGTGGGTCGCCAGTAACTGTTACAGATTTGCCTTCAGCACCCTCCAGTGCATCATACAGTAAAACTACGAGGGTGCAGTGGTCTTTGGTGTATCAGTTGAGGGTTTTCAGTGCCCCAATAGCGGCCATTCTGTTTATTAACAAAGCTAGCCAAGTCAAAGTTGTGGCCATCTATATCGACCTGTAAAACTCGAGCACTCCACTTTCACCGCTATTTATGATCATTTGTCTGTAGCTGTGTTGTGTCAATTGAATTTTATACAAGTAAAAAGGAACATTTTTTTGGAGAATTTTTAGCAACCATCTTTTTTTTGGAGATATTCCCAATTCTTGTGCACGGTGTTGGCTGTGCACGATGTTTTGCACGGCCAACCTTATCAACAAGTTTCTTAAATAAATGCAAATAGTTACGGGGAGAACTAATCTAGGAAGATTGTCTGAAGTTATGCTGCCATAATACGGGAGAATTGTAGAAATGTACCCTGTGTTCGAGTCAGCAAGTACATATATTCTTATATCCCAATTTGTTGGTTTTCTGGGATTGTAGGTAATAGAACTTACTCTCCCTTTAAATTTCACAACAGAAATATCTTTATATGGTACAAAATACTGTAGGAGCTTTGAGTTAATATATTCTAGAAAATTGCTGACTTTTTGAATACGAGTCCTAATGTTCTGATTACGTTCAATATTGACTTCTTAAGCTTGAAGAGAGTCTGGTTTATTGCTTAAGACCAATGACTTCAAATAACCCCACAAGGAAAGGTCTAATGGTGTTAAATCACAACTTCTTGGAGGCCATTCAATGTCACAATTTCTTGAAATAATCGAATTTCCAAACTTTTCTCGCAATAATTCGGTTGTTGCACGTGCTGTGTGGCACGTAGCCCCGTCTTGTTGGAACCAAATGTTGTCAATATCAATTTATTCCAATTTCGGCCATAAAAAGTTGGTTATCATCGATCTATACCGCTCTCCATTGACAGTAACGGTGTTACCAGCTTCATTTCGTAGTTCACCAGACCAAAAACCACACCAAACTGACAATTTAGCTGAATGTAATGGGTGTTCATGAATCATTTGTGGATTTTCTTCGCACCAGCATCGACCGTTTTATTTATTTACCGCACCACTCAGATGAAAGTGAGCCTCATCGGATAACATGATTTCCTTAAACAAATCGTTATCGTTTTCAAGTTGTTCCAAGACAAAGTCAGAAAATTCACAATGTTTACGGTGATCCAATGGCTTCAGTTCTTGAGTGATAACAATTTTATACGGATGCAAGCCCAAATCCTTTCTCAGAATGCGCCAGGTTTTGGTTTGAGACAGTCCCAATTCTTGAGAACGTCTTGGAATCGACAAATTGCAGCCTGAATGGCAGCAATATTTTCATTACTTCGAGCGGTTCTTTATCTTATTGTCACTTGAACATTATGTAAAGAAAATGTACGCTCGAAATTTTTTAAAAAATCGACGAATAGCGAACACAGTTGGACGATTATTACGACCTTAAAATGGCAAAAGCGCACGAAAAGTTGCAATTGGAGAACGATTATTTTGATAATAAAATTGAATAATTTGTAAACGTTGTTTTTCCGTATATCTCTCCATGATAAAATTGTAAACATTACTGAATACAATGAAAAAGAATGATAGATCATGACATATTATTTTCAATAAGTCCTTAGAAAAAGATGAGAAAAAACTGTTTTTAAAAAAAAAAAATTTTATTTTTCAGCATAATCTCCTTTTAGCTCTATATACTTCTCCAACCGTTTTTCCAAAATTTTTATCCCGTCCAAAAAATAGAATTTCGGAAGTTCTGCAAAATACTCATCCGTTTGAGCAATGACGTCCTCGTTGGAAGTGAACCGTCGTCCGCCAAGCCATTTCTTCAGATTGGGGAAAAGAAAATAGTCACTCGGGGCCAAATCTGGTGAATAAGCGGGATGCTGCAATAATTCCATTCTCAATTCCACAATTTTGGCCATTGAAACAGCGCAGGTGCGCACACGCGCATTGTCCTGATGCAAGAGGATTTTTTTCTTCCTCAGATGGGGGCGTTTCTCTTTGATTTCCTCGCTCAACCGTTGAAATAACGACGCGTAATACGCTCCTGTTATTGTTTTTCCTTTTTCCAAGTAGTCGATAAAAATGATGCCCTGCGAATCCCAAAAGACCGTGGCCATCACCTTGCCGATGGCACAGTTTTTGCCTTCTGCGGAGCCCGTTCACCCTTGAAAATCCACTGTGATGACTGTCTCTTCGTTTCTAGAGTGTAGTAGTGTATCCAGGTTTCGTCCACAGTGACATATCGACGACGGAATTCGGCAGGATTGCGATGAAAGAGTGCCAACATAGCCTCAGAGTCCACTACACGATTGCGCTTATTCTCCTCTGAGACCAAACGCGGCACCTTGCCGAAATTTTTTTCACAGACAATTTTTCATGCAAAATTGAAGCGACTGTACCTTGTGATATGCCCGTGGCCTCAACTAATTCGCGCACTTTAATTCGCCGATCGTTCAAAATCAGATCGTGGATTTTGTCGATGATTTCAGGAGTAGACACCTCAACTGGGCGTCCTGAACGATGTTCATCTTTTGTGGATGAACGGCCACGTTTAAATTCATTCACCCAATTGTAAACCGTCGTAAACACAGGTGCAGCTGTGCCATGAACTGCATCCAACTCGGCTTTGACTTCTTTCGGGCTTAAGCCTTTCAAATGGAGATGTTTGATGACATCCCTAAACTCGCTTTTTTCCATTGTTATGCACAAATAAATGTCGTTAACTTTGATCGACGATAGAAATTGACCTACGCTATGGATCGAGCTGAAATTTTGACAGCTTTCCTAAGGACCTATTGAACGACCCTCGTACAAATGGCCGAAACGTCACTTATTGTAAAACCCTATACAATCTACCAATTCGTCTGTGAAAAATAATTTGAAAAACTCTAAGGGCTTTTTGATGTGAGTTGGAACTTGGGGACCTGGGACCTTCGAAAAAGTATTGAATAGTATTCGAGGTTGAAAGTCATCAACTTTTGTAATATCTTTCCATTCGGTACTCTCATCAGCAGTATCATATTCTTCATCTTCATCCTCACTGAAACTTATATTTGGCATTCTTCTTCTCTTTCTAGGAAGCACTTCACTATCGCTACCATTATCACTATCATTATAGTCATTATCGTGACTTTCACTTTCATTTTCATCAATAGAAATACCGAATTCAAACTTGTCCTCACTACTGCTATCAATTTCCTGCCATATTTTACGGTTTTAAACAAAATAAAATATAATAAATTAAATTGTGTAAAAAAAACTAATAACTCCTGAAATGTGTTCGCTGTCTTGAAAAATCAAAACAAGACTGAATTTGTATTCGAATAACACAAAAGTGCATATACAAAAAAACAAACGGTAAAAGATAACGGAACATAGATAACAAGCAGAAAAAAACTCACAGAAAGCACAAGGCACAATACTTAACGCGTCACTAGTAAATAAAGCAGCAGTAATAGTAATAAAAATATAATAAAATTGTTATTGCCGCCATATACGCGACATTGGACCCAGTAAGTAAAAGTGCAATGCCGCTTATATAAGTTGTAGTAAAAAGTAATCCATTATTTTGCCAATAGATGGCTTTAGGAGTCTGTATCTCCCGTTGTAAAAGTGCGATCGGGTTGCACTAGATGGCGTTAGAAAGATAAGATTTTGTACTAAAAAAGCTTATAATACAATTTTATGATTACTTGACTCAGTATTTTTTTAGCACGCGTCAAAGATGGACACCAACAAAGAGAAAATACGCCATATTTTACAGTTTTTCTTCGATAAAGGCGAAAACGCAAGCCAGGCAGCTGAAAATGTGAATAGCGTTTATGGTTCCGATACTGTAACAGCCAATCACGCGCAATTTTGGTGTCGTCGATTCCGTTCCGGTAATTTTGATGTTAAAGATGCACCACGCTCTGGAAGGCAAATTGTCGAAAATGTCGATAAAATAATGGAAATCGACGAGTCCGACCGTCACGTAAGCACTGTTTCGATTGCCCAGGAGCTAAACATTGCACAAAAAACCGTTTAGAACCACTTAAATAAGGCTGGATACAAAAAGAAGCTCGATGTTTGGGTGCCACACGAGTTATCGCAAAAAAACCTCATGGACCGAATTTCCATCTGCGAATCGCTGCTGAATCGCAATAATATCGATCCATTTCTGAAACGGATGGTTACTGGTGATGAAAAGTGGGTCACTTACGACAACGTCAAGTGACAACAGTCGTGGTCAAATCGCGGTCACCCGGCGCAAACGGTGGTCAAGCCAGGATTGGCAGCCAGGAAGGTTTTGCTGTGTGTTTGGTGGGACTGGCAGGGAATCATCTACTATGAGCTGCTCCCCTACGGCCAAACTCTTAATTCAGACCTATACTATCAACAATTGGACCGTCTGAAAGAAGCAATCGCCCAGAAGCGGCCAGCTTTGGCCAATAGGAGAGGAATTGTGTTCCATCAGGAAAACGCCAGGCCGCATACATCGATAGTGACTCGCCAGAAGTTCCGGGACCTTGGTTGGGATATTCTTATGCATCCACCTTATAGTCCGGACCTGGCACCAAGTGATTACCACCTCTTCCTGTCTATGACGAATGACTTTGCAGGTGAAAAATTCGCCTCAACAGAAGATTGTGAAAATCGACTGTCCCAGTTTTTTGCCAATAGGGACGAGGGTTTCTATGAGAGAGGCATTATGAAATTACCTCCAAAATGACAACAAGTTATCGAACAAAACGGTGCATATTTGACCTAAATCGTATCATTCTATCTATGCTAAATAAAACCTTCAATTTAATGCAAAAATAATGGATTTCTTTTTACTACACCTTATATGGCGGCATTGGTCCCAAAAAAGTCACGTAATTTTCTTCGCATATTCACAATTGAACAATTATTTAAATAAAATCTTTTAATAATTTCAACACGTCGTTACGGCATTAAATACTCCATAATAAATTTATTATTGACCACACTTGACAACTGTCAAATTCCAACATTCAAAATGGCGTCCAAACAAAACCTAATCTTGGAACATAAAAACCACCCTGTAATATTCATTTAATACAAAACATCTGTAATAGGAATTGTAAAATTTTCTCATTTAAATCATAAACTTGTTAATACGAGTATATTAATAATTTCTAGCAATTTAATTGACTTGTTCAAGTAGAATTGAATGCAGAAAAATAAATCAACATTTTTTTATGCTCATTTTTTTTTTAAAAAGGAATTAAGTTATCAGAGTTATTGGAAATAATTAAATATTAATGGCGGAAAAACAAACAATTTGTCACTGCCAATAGGGCATTAGCTATTTTATTATATTATATAAAAGTATTACGCAAATCAATTTGTACTTAATATTCTACAATTA
The DNA here is from genome assembly GCA_958298945.1 of Atherix ibis. Classification (NCBI taxonomy): domain Eukaryota; kingdom Metazoa; phylum Arthropoda; class Insecta; order Diptera; family Athericidae; genus Atherix; species Atherix ibis. Next base: position 132,980,223 of record OY282605.1, read on the forward strand.
TTTTCAATATTTAATAGTCATTGGCATTTCGTAGGTCGATGATTACTTGTAAAGATTTGAAGTACACTACAACAGAATCAATGCTGCTATTCTCTCTATTCATTTGTCGACAAAAAAAAAAGATGTACACCTTCTGATTGACCGTGCAAATAGTCAATAGAATAACAACTTAACTACGCATAATAACTAAATAACTAACTACTTAACTGATTTAATGTTCAGTGTAATAATATATAATAAATTCTATGAAATTTCAGTTAATTTTCTAGTTCAATTAATGTTGACAAATTAACTTGAAATAATAATTATTCAGTGTTGTATGCACATGTGTACCTGCAATTGTTAGTTAACTGTGGAGGCTTATTAAAATTGTATTATTTCAAAACTTTGATCACCTTTTAGCTGATCGAATTACTTCTCTGTTCTATAAAAGCTATGCTATATTCTTAGTAGCATCAGTTATGGTTGAAAAGCTAACAAAATAATATCAAATATTGGATCTGGTATTTATTGCGTAAAGTTTTACGAGTTGTTTTCTTAAAATTCGTTCTAGTGTCGAGACTTTTTTTATTTTTTTATTTAAAAAAAAAAGTTTAAAATGAAGTCTGCATATTTTAAAAAAATTGCTGTCTTGATGTTGGTCCTAATTAATTGTGTAACTGGACTAGAGCTACGTAAGTTAATGTAAAGGCTCTTCTTCAAGTTTCGTGTCAGAAGGTCTAAAGTGAAAAAGAAATTTTTTGAAAATCCAAAGAGAATATTTTTAATATAAACTAATTTACCGAATTTTCAATAAAACCGAATTTTTTTTTAAACTCTAATTATTAGTGAAATATATTTTATAAAATTTAAATGTTAAAAAAAACATTTTACTACTTCGTAAGTAAAAAGACAATTTCAAAAAATTGCGAGAAAAAAGAATTCTTAAATTACAAAAGAACGAGTTCTTTTTTTTTTGGAGGAGTACATATGGAAAACTAACGATTTTTGTCAAAATTTGAGGTAAACTAATGATTTTTGTTCGAAAGAACTGCTCGTCTTTTGAGGGCGATCCACGAATCGACCCAATTTTTGGTCTTCTTCGTAAGATCAGAAGTGCTGTTCAGGCAGCCCAGGCGTTATCGATCGGCAGAGGTAGTAGTCGGAAGGGTCGATGTCAGGAAAATACGCCGGGTGGAGCAGAACGTCCCAATTCAGTGTTTCTAGGTAGGTTTTAACCACCTTGGCAAAATGTGGCCGAGCGTTGTCGGGTCTTTGCTCGTATTGTGGCCGTTTTTCCTGGAATGCTCGGCTCAAACGTATTAGTTGCGTTCGGTAGCGAGCTCCTGCGATGGGTTCACCCGGTTGCAACAGCTCAAAATATACTACGCTGAGCTGATCCCACCAAATACATAGCACGAGCTTCGAGCCATGAATGTTTGCCTTGACCGTCGATATTTATGCATGGCCGCGGCACCCCCACGATTTTCTTCGCTTTGGATTTTCATAATGGATCCACTTTTCATCGCCAGTCACAATACGATGCAGGAAACCCCTTATTTTCTGCCGCTGAAACGCTGCTGTTCCCACGTGCCTTTCAACGACTCTTGGCTTCAACTCGTATGGCACCTAATTTTCTTACTTTTGGATCATTCCCAAGACTTTCAAATGATGGGAAAAGGGTAGTTGAGTCCCGCTCAATGAATGTGCAAGTTTTTGATGTATTTGACATGAATCTTGAAAGTCTTTCACCCGTCCGGGATGCTCCTTGTCTTCTACGTCGAAATCACCACTTTTGTAGCATTGGAACCATTTGCGACATGTTTCCTCTCTAAAAAAAACCTCACCATAAGTTTCTACAATAATTCGATGTGCCTCAGCAGCAGGCACATCGAATTATTGTAGAAACTTATGGTTATTTTTGTCTTCAATTTGAATTTTTTCAAATTGAAGACAAAAATAACGCTTATTTAGCTCAAATTTCGACATTTTCGCGCGAAAAAAATCAGATAACGCCGATAAAGCTTCACAAATATAATAAAGAGCAGTTGTTGACATATTTCAAAAATATCGGATCAGAAACGTCAAATCTAAGCTTACAATTTGACATTTCTGATCCGATATTTTTAAAAATGGTGGCAGTTTCCCATTTGTACTCCCAACAAGAATAGTTCATAAAAATTACTCAAAAAAAAAAATCATTTTGCAGCTTCATCCATAATGCGTTGTGGACGAAAAGATCCAAATATTTCCGATTGTTTAAAAACGGCATCGAACGGTGCTTTTCGAGCATTAAAAAATGGTAAAATGTAAAAAAAGAGGACAGAAATCAAAATTAAAAATTAATTTAATCTGATTGTTTGGCAGGTCTTAAAGAATTCGATCTCAAACCAGTTGATCCTTTGGATATGAAAGAATTTATTGTTGGTGGTGGATCTGGATCGCCGGTTAATTTAAAACAAACGTACAGAAATTTAAAAATCTACGGAATGTCAGATGGTGTTGTTCAAAATGTTAAGTAAGTAATTTTATTTTTTTATTATTTAAATTTAGGGATTTTAAGAAATAGTGCGAAATTTTTGTTCTATTGTAGAAATTCTAGAGTAAACGTTCACTTGCATTACAAGATAAACACACCAAATGTCATTTCACATGTCAAATTCGATTTAAATAACAAAAACGAACTAGTGGGAATTTTTACTATAAAAAAGTCTAAATTTAAATAAAATTAAATAAATTAAAATATTTTTCTTTATTTAAATTTAAGGCTTTTAAGAGACAGTGAGCATTTTTTGTTCTATTATAGAAATTCTAGAGTAAACGTTCATTCGCCTTATAGAAAAAATCACTCCAAATGTCATTTTACACGTGAAATTTGATTTAAACAACAAAAACGAACTAGTGGGAATTTTTTCTATGCAAAAATCTAAATTTAAGTAAAATTAAATAAATTAAAATATTATTTTTATTTAAATTTGAGGCTCTTAAGAAAAAAAGAGATTTTTTTGTTCTATTATAGAAATTCTCTAGTAAACGTACACTCGCCTTACAAAAAAAAAATCACTCCAAATGTCATGTCAAACGTAAAATTGGATTTAAAAACCAAAATCGAATTAATGGGAATTTTTAATATAAAAAAGTCTAAATTTAAGTAAGATTAAATTTTTTGTTCTGTTGTAAAAATTCTCAGATAAACATACACTCGCCGTACAACAAAACAAATCACTCCAAATGTCATTTCACACGTCAAATTTGATTTAAAAAACAAACTCGAACTAGTACGAATTTTTACTATAAAAAAATCTAAATTTAAGTAAAATTAAAATATTTATTAAAAAAGGTTTTTTTTATGCGCTCGCCGTAGTGACATGTCAAAACCCTACAAATGTGATTCTATGCAAATAGAATAAATATTCGTGAATGGAATCAAACAAAATTCAATAAATAAACAAATAATGATTTATTTGAATATAAAATTTAATAATTCGAAAGAAAATTATTTGTAGTTGGAAAATCATATTCTGTTTGTTTAAACACTACGATTGTTTAGCAGATTAACATTGACTGTGTTAATTGGAAAAAATAAATTTTAAGATTTTTTTCTATCAAACAAATATAATTTTTATTATAAAAATAAATACTAAATATAAATAGAAAATTTAAAAAAAAATACTATGTACTAATGAACTTGTAGTGAAAAAGGTTTTTAATTTTTATATTTTTAAATTATAACATTTGTAAGGTTTCAAATTTCGATCTAATGGGATTATTCAATTTGTGTTTTGGGAAATAAAGTATAATAGAACACCTTTAATAGTAGATTTAAAAAAAAAAACATATATATAATTATTTTACTAAAACTATGCCATTATGTATAAAATATAAAATTTATTGATATAATTTGCACGAGATGTCTTGCAGGACTCGATGCTTTTAAGGTAATTTTTAATGATATTTTTGTACATTTCGGGCTGTAATTCGGTTATTACTTGAAGGATGTTAGTTTTTAAATGGTCTTAAGTTTAAAGATTGTTTGCGTTAACATATTTTTTTATATTTAATAGTAGAAAATAGTTAAACGTTGTCAAATTGTACTATTTTCTGTCTCGAAATAACTCGTCCCGGTAACTTTTAGGATGTAAAAGCCAAAATTTGTCATGCTGTGTTGCTTGTGGCACCGTTTTGTTAAAAGCAGACATGTTCCAGATGAAAATCTCTAAGTTTAAGATAAAAAAAATGGATTATCGGAATTGACGATAACGTTCCCTCTCTTTTCATTCTCAAAGAAATATGAGCCAGGGACCTCTTCAAGCCAAAATTTATAGTAGATAGTCATTTTTTTGTGCAGATACAATGGCTTCTTTATAGTTATATGGAAATTTTTAGAACCTCATATACACAATTTTTCATATAAACAACGTATCCACCGAGTGAGAATAAATCTCATCGGGTGGATAAACCTTACTAAAAAAAAATATTATTTTAAATTACATTAATTTTTTTTATAACTGACATTAACTATAATGAATTATGAAATTTCGAATATTTCTTTATAAAATAACAAAATTATATTATGTATAAAATGAATAAAATTATTTTTAATTACACTTTTTAGATCTAATCCGAATAAATGCAAATACCGCGTAGACGTAAAAACTCCAAGATTGCAGTTAGTTGGTGACTATGAACTTGATGGTAAAATTCTACTATTGCCATTAACTGGAAGGGGCAAGTTCAATATCACCCTTACTGATGTAACAGCAAAAGTATTATTGGAATGTGAACAATATATGGAAACAAATACACAATATATAAGGGCAAAAGATTATAAAGTTGATCTGAATGCGAAAAATGCCATAATGAAATTTGACAATTTATTCAATGATAAGGCACTATCGGATAATATGAATAAATTTATTAATGAAAATTGGGAATTACTTTTTAGCGATATGAAAGATGATTATGGAAAGCAATTTGGTAAAATATTCAAAGATATAACAAATAAGATCTTCACAAAAATTCCCGAAAATAAAATATTTTTAAGTTAATAAGAAGAAATGAAGAAAATGAAGAAAATTATTCGCAATCGTAATCGATACACAAACCAGAATCGATAATAACCGATACACAAACCAGAATCGATAATAACCGATACACAAACCAGAATCGATAATGCAGTATTTTTTGGAATTTGAATAAATTTTTTTTTGGATTTATTATGAATTTTCTTTGTTTTATTATTTAGTTTTTTTCTTCAGTAAACTAATTTTTTTATGTCTCTTAAAATTTTTTTAAAAATTAATCCAGAGAAATATTCAAAATGGAATATTCAACCTTCTGGAAAAGGTAATATGGACTGGAATAGCCTTCAGCTCCTCAGTTACACTCCTTTGAGCATAATCGATACTACCGAAAGCACATTGTTTGGAGTGTGCTTTTTTTTAATTTTTTGGGAAAAAATCGAAGTTTTATTACAAAAACGATTTTTTTGCGGCCGAATACGAACGAATTGAATGTGATTGAGATATGGTTTCAGCCAAACGGCACTACGAGCCACACAATCCACCAAAACATTGGTTTGTTGAAAAGTGCTGGTTAGTGAGCTAGGGTATAGATTAGGATGTGTGCAGAGCTGGCGAAACATATTACTTGACAGGTTTGTCTTGTGCGTTGACTGAGCGTTTTTCAATTCCTGTGGCTGTAGGCGGCCCAGGGTATTATGGTATGTCTTACGATAGGCATGCCACGTTAAATAACATTACACTAATGTCCTAATCTAGTTGAGAAGAAAATAAAAAAATAGTAGCACGGAAATCAGGATGGAAAAGGAATTTATAAAACGTGAACTCCTACAGGAGTACGGCCAATTAGAACCACGGTTCTCCTCACACCCATATAACCAAAACCATGCCAGATAAATAAACTTATACTCGCTGATAGCTGAAGATGTTAAATAGCCCAAGGGGGAGGGGGGGTTGGATAATATTAAAATAATTGATCAATAAAAACAAAGAAATAAAAAATTTTATGCAGGGATTAGGATAAAATTCTGTTAAGAAAAGAGAAAATTTTAATCCTAGCAAAAATTCGATCAAAGTAAATAAAATCCAGCAAGCCAAAATAAGAGATCACAACGACTCAATTTGCAGACCGGCATCCGAACGTCAGAATTTTTGATGACTTTTCCAAATATTTTCTTGTCGAATGTTTTTTTTTAGGATCAAAGAGCCTCAAAGAAAAAATTCCAATGGTGTCTAGTCGCAGTGCTTGGGCGGCCAACTGACACATTCATGTCGTGAAATTATTCTATTACCGAATTAAGTGTGCAACAAACCAATATTTCGACGTATTGTGTGGCTCGTAGCGCCGATTTCGAACGCAAAATGTTCGTTAATATGTCACGATATCGTTCAGAATTCGATGTGGTGGTATCTTCATGATCATTTTCGAAGACAAACGGCCCAATGATTCCACTAGCCCAGAAACCACCCCTTTACTTAAAATGATGTACCTATCGTTAGACATAACACCACGGGTTGCCTATAACCATAGTAATTGAGATACGCCCAATCAACGCATAAAACATACCTGCCCTATAATGGATTCGCAAGCCCAGCTAACTAGATCCAGATAGACGCATTGAGCATGATTGTTCATCACCCTCATCTCTTCTTTGATACGAGTATATTGCTTAGACCGCTTTATGCAGGCGAACCTTCATTTTCTTTCGCTTCAATACATAAACCACTTCCGTTTTCTTCTAATGGCAAGTAGATTAAGCTTCCCTTTCTACCGTCTTCTAAAGCAATCAAGCAATCCATTCGTCAATTCCTCTGTGGTGAGTAGTCGAACATGTAGATCGCTCACCCAACCTCCAACTCGCCATAACTTTGCCTTTCACCTGGTCCCGTCCCTGAGCAGCTCCATCAATCACAGGTAGGTCCGTTTGCATACAGTCTGTAACAAGGTTTACCTAAACCACTACCTGGGATAACTGGTATCCCTCAATTCCAGTCCTAAGACTGTACCCGCGATATAGGTACTAAACCACAGACACCACATTTCATTTAAAAGGAACCTCATACCTCTGATTAGGCACAGTATGTTTCAACACCGCGGTGCACTCTGATCCCCGTGGTACCAGTTTTGATTAACAAGTACTTGGTCTGTACTCCCACTCAAAAAGCTACAGTAACGAAACCTTCTAACTTTCCAGGTTGGCTCAGAACCATGGGTTCGCAAAGATCCATAACCAATTTCTGGTATTGATCATAGTTTGATTATTGCCTTAAAAATTACCTCCTTGACGGAAATTCGCACTAAACAGTGATTTTTTAGAATGGTTTAATTTTTCGTAGATCACATGACCTTCCGCGCCACAGATTTGATAATTTTCTTGTTAACGTCGACGTCGTACTTTGTCGCTAAAAATGATTTTCGATGAAATGTCTTCTTTACAGAACGTCCCGTTTTCATAGTAAGTTTGAATGATTAAAATATGTTGTTTCTGTTGTTTATAACTGCCTGATTAAAATTGTACTCTTTTATACTTTGTCAGCAGATGTAAAAGTCATGTGCATTTTGACAGATATTTTAAAAGTTGACACGAAAAACCAACAGATGGCCTACCCTATACTAAATATAAAAAAGCAAATTAGCGGTAAAATTTTAAATAATGGGTGTATAACTTAAAAATGCGGGATTGACAACAGATGGCATAACTTTTACACATGGTTTGTGTTAATAATAACTCATATGGCATTTTGGACGTTAAACATCTGTCATTCATTCTCGATTAGTCATTGAACCAAATAGTGTAAACAACAAAGTTTTTTTTTGCTTCAAAAATGTCGAATTTCGTACCAAAAAAGTCCCATTTCCGGGAAGTGTTTCAATTTGAAAAAAAGAGCAGCTGAAGCACATCTATTGCTCACCGAAGCTTATGCTGAATATATTCCATCGATTTCAACGTGCGAGAGATGGTTTGTGCGGTTCAGAAGTGGTGATTTTGACACGGAAGACAAAGAACGACCAGGTCAGCCAAAAAAGTTTGAAGATGAAGATTTCGAGGCATTACTCGACGAAGACTGTTGTCGAACTCAAGAAGAAATTGCAAAATCATTGGGAGTCACTCAAGCAGCCATTTCAAAACGTTTGAAAGCAGCAGGATTCATCCAAAAGCAAAGAAATTGGGTCCCATATGAATTGAAGCCAAGAGACGTTGAAAGGCGATTTTGCATGTCCGAAATGCTGCTTGAACGGCAGAAAAAGAAGTCGTTTTTGAATCGAATCATTACTGGCGACGAAAAATGGATTCATTACGACAAGCCAAAGCGCAAAAAATCGTATCTGAAGCCCGGCCAACCAGCCAAATCAATGCCAAAGCCAGATATCCATGGCGCCAAGGTAATGCTCTGTATTTGGTGGGATCAGAAGGGTGTGATCTATTATGAGCTATTGAAATCGGGCCAGACGATCACAGGCGATCTCTACCGAACACAATTAATCCGTTTGAAGCGAGCATTGGCCGAAAAACGCCCGGAATATGCGACCAGACACGAAGCCATAATTTTCCATCATGACAACGCTCGGCCTCATGTTGCAAGACCGGTTAAAAATTATTTAGAAAACAGTGGCTGGGAAGTTTTGCCTCACCCGCCTTATAGCCCAGAACTTGCCCCGTCCGACTGTCATTTGTTTAGATCCATGCAAAACGCCCTCACCGGAATACGCTTCACTTCAGAACAGGGCATCAAAAATTGGCTCGATTCATTCTTGGCCTCAAAACCGGAGCAGTTTTTTTGGCGCGGAATCCATATGTTGCCAGAAAGATGGGAAAAAGTAGTGGCTTCCGATGGACAATACTTTGAATAAAATATATTGTAACAATTTTTTAAAATAAACACTCAAAGTTTGCCAAAAATCCCGCATTTTTAAGTTATAAACCAAATAATTATAATTGTTATTCAATGCTCAGTTATAAAAAAATAAATTTTATTTATTTTTCTTGTTTTTTTTTTTAAATTGAAAAAAAAACCAGCAAATGTAAGTTGCCATTTATTCGACATAGAAAAAAAAATCATCTTTAATACTGCCTATCATATTTTTATAATTTAATATGTTAACTCTTTTCAATTTTTGGCCAATTCAAAAGAGATGCATATAAATTTGCAATTGAAATTAAGTGTGAACTGACCTTTTTTTTAACGTCACAAAGAAAACTAAAGTTATAAAAAAAAAATTTCAAAGAAAACTTTAAAAAGAAATTGACAAAAGATATAAGTTCAAGGTTTTAGCTACTTTTAACTCTATTCCAAATGTAAATTTTTTACTAATTTCCAATAAAATATTATTCGTTTTTTTTCTTCTTATTGTTAAATATTTGCAAAGATATTTTTTTTATTGGTTTTTACCTTTCCCCTGTCTGCTTTTATTCGTTTATACTTCATTCAGTTTAGTCAGCGCTAAGAGGTTATCGAAACATTTGACAGGTTTTGTATTACCATTAATCTTTTCTGTGGTATTAAATAAGTCGTCGGAAATTGTTTTTAACGCTATTTACCCTGTGAAACGATTAAGAATAATAATATTTTTTATTTTTTACATTCGTAAGGGTACTTTTTTTTATCAAATAAAATTCATTTTTAATTGGTTTTTTTTTTGTGTCTATGCTTTTTGCTTTTAATAAATTAACTTAATCACTTCTGAAATATTTAAAAAAGAAAAAAAAACTCTTTTCTTTATAATTTGACAAGGAAAAATAATAATGAATTTTATGGAATTATAATATTATTAAATAATTTTTGATATATCTGTGCTTAATTAAGGAAATTGCATATTTTTATTGTATTTCATTTTTCATTAAAAAAAAAGTGATTAGATTAAATGCTAGTGCATTGCTCAATGTTGGTTCAAGTTTATTTAATTTCCGATATTCGATTTTTCTTTTACTACAGGAAATGAATTAAATAATTTTTTTTCTTGTTTTGAATATTCTTAAGTAGTAAAAGGTGTGTTTGTACAGGGGCACACAGGGTGTTGCGTTTCGAATGGGACTTTCCTCGTGAGTAAATGATTTATTTTTTATTCTAATTTAATATTATCTATAACTACTTATAACTAGTAACAAGAAGATTTTTATGACTGTAAACACAAGGACATGAGGACATGTAAAGGAAAACAACCATCGAGGCTACCTCAAAAACCGGAATAATATTATTTTTATAACTTTAAATTATGACTCGACCATCGCCGATTCAAATGTTGGAAGGGTAGTAGGGAACAGTTCTCTTCCTAAAGGATTAGGATGGTAGGTAAGATAGATGCGAATGGAATTTTTTTACTATCGAAGATGCACGATGGATAACCGTGTTTTGCACATAAAAGGGGGGGGGGGGGGGCATTGACAATTTTTCGAAGGATTCAGGAATGCACGGGTTTGGATTGGAAGGGAATTGAAAGTTCAAGTCCGTAAGTCCATATTGGTTTCAGACCCGTATTGTGTAGTAATGCTTGCTTTTTATTGTTAGTTTTGATCTACTGTCTAGGAAATGTAGTAATTTTTTGTGTGAAAATAAAAAGAAATGAACTTCCCTAGGTTAACCGTTTGTCGAATATAAGTCCAAGGTAACATATGCTAGTTTTTTGTGGAATATTACCAGGTGTATAAGCTTAAATCCGCTGTTATTTTACTCAAAAAAAACATGTTTTTTTTTCATAGAAAGCAAAAAAACAAATTTATTCAAAGTACTTGCCCTCGTTAGTTACACATTTTTCCCATCTCTCAGGCAATTTGTGGTTACCACGTCAAAAAAATTCCTTATCTTTCGAGGCAAACCATTCATCAAGCCATTTTCGGACGTCTTCGTAAGAATCGAAGTTCTGCTCAGCGAGCGCGTGGCCCATCGACGAAAACAGGTGGTAGTCGGAAGGGGTCAGGTCTGGTGAATAAGCGGGGTGGGGTAGCACCTTCCAGTTGAGTGTCTCCAAGTAGTTTCGGACCATTTTTGACGTGTGCGATGGGGCGTTGTCGTGGAGGAAAATCAGCTTGTCATGTCTTTGTTGATAATCCGTCCTTTTTTCACGCAGAGCATGGTGCAATTTGATCAGTTGTTGATGGTAGCGGTGGGCATTGACAGTTTCACCAGTTTTCAACATCTCATAGTAGACGATACCCTACTGATCCCACCAAACGCACAGCATCGTCTTCTGTCCGAAGCTATTTGGTCTTGGGGAAGATGTTGATGGTTCGCCGGGATCAACCCACGATTTCTTGCATTTAGGATTCTCGAAATATATCCACTATTCATCGCCTGTCACAATCCGATGCAGGAACGACTTTCTTTTTTGTCTGGCGAGCAAGATTTTGCATGTGTTTTGGCATCGCTCCATCTGCCTACCGTTCAATTCATGCGGCACCCATTTTTCGATCTTTTGAATCTTCCCCATGGCATGCAGACGCATGGAAATGGCTGGTTGAGTAACATTCAATTACTCCGCGAGCATTTTTTGCGATTGCGTATCGTCTTCGTTCAAAAGAGTCTGCAATTGATGGTCCTCAACCTTCCTAGGCCGATTTTCATGCTTCTTGTCCCGCAGGTCAAAATTGGTGTCTTTGAACCGACGAAACCAATCTCGGCAGGTTGTTTCCGATAAATCTCGGCACATTGTTTCTGCTACTAGCTAGTTATCCCAACTGTTAATAGTAAGGCCTACCTAAACCTCTACTACCATTTACACTGATAGCACCCGGGATAACTGGTATCCCGAAGCTTCAATTCTAAGACTATACCTGCGATATAGGTGATAACAACAGCCACCCACCTTGGCCGGGCACGGCGGACGAACCACCATGGGGCTCCTGACCTCCGTGGTACCAGTTTGTTTTAGTTTGAAGAGTATCTGGTGGAATACTCATTATTCATAGAGCTACCGTAAGAAACCTGTAATTTCATGATACTGCTAGACCAGCTCAGTACCGCGGGTTCCCCAAGATCCGCAGCCCACTTCTGGTATAGACCCTATGGTACGGATCTACACCCAAAATTGTTCCCCTTACGAGGACTAGCTTAGGCCAGATCATTCAAGAGATATGCCACGACTCAAGATTGCTTCATCTCCCGTTCGCCATCTTGATTGAGCTCAGCAAAATGAGGTGTGTAGCCATCTTAATAGGCATGTATGCCTTCTCTGTAACAGTGGGTGAATCTAGCCTGGTACCATTTCTTGCTATCTTATCTGCTTAACAGTTTCCGAAAATATTCAGAGATCGAGGGCTGTAAAGCCCTGCCGCAGTAATTTAATCTCTACCAGACTATCTGTAAAAATTACGTCATCAATGCCAGATATTGCATTCAATGACAGTCAAGCTGTAACCTCACGAATAGTCAGAATTTCTGCTTGAAATGGACTACACTGGCCTGGGAGTCGTAGCAACAAGTAGACCCCTGCACATTCCTTGAACCATTTGTATATATTTTTATAGCCAATTCCTCCTGGACCGTCTCGTATTCCCACTCAATCCTAGTAGGAATTTTGGATTTATACCAAATTTGAAAGTCCAGACCAGCTGTCACAAAGTGCGATTTTACAATAATTTTCTCTTTATTTCAATAAATACTAAAATATTGGAAATAAAAAAAATATTTACTTATAATTTTTTCACATTTAAATCGATTAAATTCAGATAAATTATTACGACTAACAATGGATAGCGTACTAGGAAGTGTGTATTATCAGTGACAGAAGTACGAAAGGAAAAAAAATATATTGTCTATATTTAATTTTATATATTGTATTAAATATAAAACATATATAGTATATGAGAATTCTTTTAAAATTATAAATAAGGAAATATTATTTAGAAAAAAAACCGAACAAAGAAACGAACACAAATTAATAACTTTCAGAGACGTTTTTTTTTAAACGAACTTCCTAGTATGGCGCTTTGAAAAGCTCTAAAAGATCTGCGTTTTGTAAAACATTAAAAAGTCTACTATTATTATTATAAGATATTAGTAATTATTAATAAATAAATTATTTTCTTAAAGAGATTTTTCTCTTAATCGACTTATAAGTAATGACGTGCGTGTATTTTGCTTGCACAAATCGGATTATTCACATGAAAACCTTACAAATGTTTTACAAGTAAATTCCTGCTCAATATTTTGATTTGTTAACTGACCAATTACAAAAAAGATTTATTAAAAAAATATTGAAATTTATTATTTTAAATAATTAAAAATTATTTTAAAATTTGCGTTTTTTTTTTCAAAAAAAAAACAAAAACTTTTCATTTACAACATTAGAAAAATACAATCGAAAATATGCAAAAAATATTTTTCTATTTTGTATTTTTCGGTTTTTTTTATTTTTAAAACCAATAATTTTACATATTTCTAAATACATAAATACATAGAGATACGGATACAGATTTATTGATGTAATAACAATCTGAACGGTTGAATATGAAATAAAAATTCCAAACACATTATTTTTGGATCTATTGATAGATGCATAATTGTGTGGCTTAATACATAAATTAGATTCGATACAAAAACAAAAAAAAAAAACGTATTTATATGTAAAGTTGAAGTTGAATGAAAAGGTGTGCTTAATTTTTCAAACATATTCGATGCGTTTTGTTAAGGTGTTGGACCATTGAAGTTGATCCCCGATTAGTGCTATCAGCTGACCGAGCCAGTCACTATAAAAACTTCGTAAAAGTTTGTTTCTTGTTCAGATGCAGATCGAAACTTTTGCATAGTAGTTCGATTTACACAAATCGATTTTTTATTTTCTTCCATACCGAATATATAGTAAAATTTTTTTTACTCGTTTAAATCCAAAAAAAAAAAATCGATTAATTTTTAAATTTTTAAAATTTTATTTAAAAAGAAAATAAAACAAGCCTCAAGTGCGTTTTTTGTCTTTATAAAGAAAAATATTAATAATAAGAGAATTTTGTGATTTTGTAAAAGAAGTTCTATTTTTAAATTGAATGAAAAAAAAATCAAATTAAACAAAAACAAGCAAAGAAAGAAAAAATATTTTGCTAAAACTGAACTTAGTTGGATTGTTGATTGGTGGTGGTCGTGGTGTGTGCATAATATTACATATCTGATATTTAGTTGAAGTTGTGAAAAGTTTTGTGAAAGTTTTTCTCCAGTATTGCTGGAAAATCAATTTACAGGAAATAGATTATCGATAATAAGATTCGCGCGCCAATTCAATATCGAGAGCGTTAACAACAAGTGTACAAGTTTCAATATGACCACCACCACAATACGACTTGCAATTGGAATTCTGTTCATTTTTACTTGGTCGATTAATGCCAAAGATTTACGTATGTACAAACTATTATTGTAATATTATTCTGTAATTTTCCTATTTTTCTTAGGCTTATTAGAAAACAAAGCAAATTTATTTACTTCTTACCAAAAAAAAAAAATTTGTTTTTTTTGCCAATAGGCAATTTTTTTTAACAATATAGTTATTTCGGGTTATTAAAATTGGTTTTTTTTTAAAACATTTTTATGGCAAAGAATTTTTGGTAAAAATACAAAAAAACTACATTATAATTTTTGAGGAAATCCAAACAAAAATAAAAATTCTTTACTCAAAAAAAAAAAACTTTAATAGTTAAAAAATTTTTAAAGTTTATTTTCTAAATTTTTTTATAGCATATATTATTTAGTAAAATTTAACTTCAAAATAAAAGGAAAAAACATATTATCAATTATGAGGAAATGATAATAAAACAAAAAATTTTTTGTTCTGAAAAAAAAAACTTTATAAATTAGAAAAAAAAATGTTTATGATTCACCATAAAAAGTTTTCTTTTTTTTCAACAAAAAAAAATATTTTTATAGCAGAAATTATTTAGTGAAATTTAACTTTAAAAAAAAAAGAAAAAAATAGATTGCCATTTATAAGGACTAAAAATTCTATAATAATAAAAATTTCTTCTTTTAAAAAAAACTTTATTAATTAAAACAAATTTTTTTAAATTATTTTAACGTAAACGAATTTTTTTTCTCAATTCGTTTACGTTAAAATAATTTTAAAAAAATTTGTTAATTTTATGGCAGAGAATTTTTACTAAAAATAAACTTAAAAATAAGAAATCAGATTATAATTTTTGAGGAATTCATTATAAAAATAGGTTTTTGTTGTTCTGAAAAAAAAACTTGGAAGTAACAAAAATAGACTGCAATTTTACAGGAAATTATAATAAAACTAAAAGTTTGTTGTTCTAAAAATTTTTTTTACTAATTGATCAATTTTCTTTTATTAATTTACCATAATCTCTGCCATAAAAATATATTTTTTTTTCTAAAAAAATTTGTTTATGTCAGAGATTATTTAGTAAAAATAAACTTAAAAGTAAGAAAAACAAACTGCAATTTTTGAGAAAATCATTATAAAAATTTTAATTACAATATTTTACCATAAAAAATTTTTTTTAATAAAAATAAAAATGAAAATATATTATTCTAAAAATAAAACCTTACTATTGAAAAATTTTCATTTATTATTTTACCATAAAAAATGATCTTTCTTCTAAACATTTTTTTAATGGTAGAGATTATTACGCAAAAATAATTTTTAAAATAAGAAAAAAAGGAATTGCAATTTTGTAAGAAATCATAATAAAAATAAAAATTTGTTGCTCTAAAAAAAACTATATTAATTTTAAAAAAAATATTATGTTTTACCATAAAAAGTTTTTTTTTCTTATGGCAGAGATTATTTAGTAAAAATAAACTTAAAAGTAAGAAATCATATTACAATTTATGAGGATATCAAAATAAAACTAAAAATTTGTTATTCTAAAAAAAAATTAATTAAAAATTTCCATTTATTATTTTACCATAAAAAATATTCTTTGTCCTTAAAAATTTGTTGTTCTAAAAAAAAAATCTTTACTAATTGAAATTTTTCTTTTTTATTATTTTACCATAAAAAGTTTTAATTTTTTCTAAAAAAAAAATTAAAACTTTTAATGGTAAAATAATAAAAAAGAAAAATTAAAATAAGAAAAAAATCAATTACAAGTTTTTAAGAAATCATAATAAATATATTATAAATAAGAAATTTTTTTTTATGTTTTACCATAAAAAGTTTCCTTTTTTTCCTCATCTTTTTATGGCTAAGATTATTTATTAAAAATAAACTTAAAAGTAAATTTTTGTGGAAATCATAATAAAAACAAAAAAATTGTTATTTTTAAAAAAATCGTTAAAATTAAATACCACAAAAAGTTCTCTTTGTCCTTAAATATTTTTTTTGTGGCAAAGAATATTTTGTAAAACAAGTAATCCCAAAATATGAAAAAATAGATTACAATCTTTGAAGAAACTAAAAATAAAAATAATATTTTATTATTCTAAAAATTTTATTAATCAAAAATATTCTTTTATTATTTTACCATGAAATGATTTTTGTTTTTTTCTTAAAAAATTTTGCTAAAAAGAAACAAAAAAATTTTCCCAAAAAGAAACAAAAAAATTTTCCTAAAACGAATAGATTGCAACTTTTCTGTAAATCAAAGTAAAAATAAAATTCAATTAATTTTCAAAAAAAAAAAACAAATTTTTATTTAAATATTATTAAAGTTATAAGATTTCTGAGATTTTGATTTTGTTTATTTGAATATTTTGCTTTGAAAACGAATTTTATGGTTATTTTTTTTTCTCTTTTTATAATTATTTATATATAATTTGTAATAATTATCATATATAATGTTTTTAATATAAAAATTCACTCTAGAAATCAATATTCTTAAGCACTTAGAAGGCTTAGAACATGTCTTTAACACTTGAAGAGTTTAGAACAATTTAGTTTATCTCTGAACCCTTTAAACAATTAAGAACATCAGGAAATAAAAAACTTTTATTCTAACAAAATTTATTAAAATGTTTTCATGTAAATTTATTTAACTTTGTCAACAAATATTGGTTAAATATTTACAATTTTCTTCTATTCTTTTACCAAGCAACCATATTCAATATATTATTAATATTAGGTTTTTAAAAGAAAAAGAAAAATAAATTAGCAAATGTACAAGTTCCTATCCAATCCCTGCACCAATTTTGACAGCTCTTGCGTTATCAAAATTGATATGAGATCGAAGTCGATGGAATTTAACGCAACCCATTGTGCTTCATACTTTCTTATACGACAACTTCAACTTTACTTTTCACGTTAATTCAAATATTTTCGTTTGTTTTGTTCTTTAAAGATCATTTTATTTTTATAATTAGTTTTTTTTCTATAAAAAAAAAAGAATCAGTTTCTAGTAAATATCACATTTATATTTTTATCTATCGTAATTAATTATTTTAACTAGTAAAGGTAAAAATAAAGGTTTTATAAAACAAATTTTAAAGTTAATCATAATTTTTATTTAACAGAAATTTGATTTTTTCCCCAAAAATTTTATTAGGATTGTTGTTAACAAATTATTAAAAAAAAAAAAACAAATTAACAAAAATTCCATTTACAAATCTTATAAAAATAATCTTACGTATTTGAAAAAAAAAAAAACTGCAGAAAAGGTCAGAAAATCTATAAAACTACTCAAATTGTAGGTAAAAAAAAATCCAAACAAAAAACAAATTTTTCTAGAAAAAGTGCCAATTTATCATATGTAATCTAATAACTGATGTACTCCATTCCATAAGATGCATTTTCAATAAATCTTGTAACTACTTATCCAGTCAAACAAGTGACTATTTCGTAATAGAGTAAAATTTTCCTCCCTATTCCATTTAATGTTATACAAGAAAAGCTATTTTCAAATTTACCACATAAAAATATAATAAAAATAAACATAAAAAAAATGAAAAGAAAACCGGCAAGTGGACATGAAGAAAGTTTACACAGAAACTCTATTAAAATATTATTTATAATAATTGCATTGCAAATAATGTGGCAAGATCTGAATTAAAAATAAAACTGCATTATCGATTGCGGCAGTATTTTATTTCACAACAAACTCTGCACTTACTCTGCACAACTTTAAGTATTATTAAGAATCCTCGGTTGTTTTTTTTTGTTAATATTTTTAAATATGTACAAAGTTATTTTTTTTTTTTTTAATTATAAAGTAAATTACGCAAATTTTACACAACAACTATTTACAATAAGCCATAGTTGGTGGGTTGGATGAATGTGTCCATGGATTTATGGCTAATAAAACAGGAAAGTACGAATAGTATATGCGAGTTGAGGGCAAGTTTGTTAGAAGAAAAAAAACTCTTTTAAAAAAAAAAAAAAACAACTATAAACGCTGTCTTCGTAAATGAAAAATCTTTGAGAAAAGTTATGTAATTTATGAAAATATCTAGGCAATCTGTATGGCCTAACAACAGTCTGGTGGTTACACTGCTCGGGGTTAAAGAAAATGCCATAAGAAATACTTATGTTACCAACAGACAACTTGGCTTTTGTGCAGAGCAGAGGAATATTTGTAGCCTCTAAGCTTTTTTGTTTTTACCCGTTTTGTAGTTGCAATGAAGCTTTGGATTCCAATCGCCGGAAAGACAACAAAAAAAAACACACGAAAATTATTGAAATTCCAATTGAACAAATTACAACAATAAAAAAAAAATATCAATTAAATATAAAATGTAAAAAGAAGAGATCACCTCTATTTCTAACATACAACATATTTTATGTTTTCGGATTTTTTTTTTTTTTTTTTTTGTAATCGATAAAAGGTTAACCGCAGTTCATCGTTAATATCGGTGGGTAAACTTATAACCAAAATTGACCATGAAGCCTAATCGAAAACCATCAAAATCAGTCAAAAAACCGATTTGAGCTTTGATGATTTTTCTTTCCTTTTTTTACGGTTTTTTTTTGTTTCTTTCAAAAATTTTCTTCAGTCTTTCTCTTCCATTCATGATGTTTGACGCGATCCGATGATTTGAACATTTTCTTCTCTCCATTGGCATTGATCTAAAACCTTCACCTACTAAATCCAATCAAAAAGAAAAAAAAAACAAACAAAAAAAGCTATCAGTAATAGTAAATTTAGGAGATGAACGAATATCAAAGTGGAAAAATGTTCGGAATTTTAATGATTACGCAAAATTTTCGAATGCAATTCAATTTTGGTAAAAAAATCTTTTAGAGCTTTTATCTTAAATAATATATTATCAAATGTTAATTAGACATTTTTCATTTTTGTCAACTATTTTAGTATAATTTTATTTATAAGTATTTCATTCTCTTGTAAAAAAATATGCAAATACAATAAAATAATGGATACCATTTGAGAGAGGGGGGGGGGGGGGAAGGGTGGGCTTAATTTGTTTGTGCAAACTTTTTTTGGTATTTCTTTTTTGTTATTTCTTTTCTTTTTTTATGTTACCATTTTTGTTATTTTACTATAATTTTTTATAGTAATTTTATTTTTATTATATTGTAGTATTTTTAAATATTTTCCCGATGATTCATTTCTATTGAATAGAAACTTTTCCAGTTCATTGGCAGTGCGAGCGAGTAGCAATCGTCATGGTATCTTTTCAATTATTTCCTTAGATCGCATAAGCCCTTCTTTGATCGATGAGAAAAATTAGCATATTTTGTTCAATGGCGTTTTTTTTTTTTGATTTTTTTTACTAGGAATTAACACATTTTTCAAGGTTTTCTTTTGATTTATTTAAAAGTCAATTTTATTATATGAAAATTTATACTCTTTAGAAATGTTTTTTTTTATTTAATGCATTTTAGAAATTTATGTTTATAGTGAAAAAGAAATAAAGAAGAAAAAAAACCCGCAAAAAATAAAAGCAAATATATTAAAAAAATTATTATTAAAAAACTATTAGCAACAATGGGTGACCACTTGGAAAACCGCGTGTCGCAGGTAGGTTAGCGGGTTCGATTCCCGCTGCCGCCATCTCGGCATTGGTGTCGGGGTGAGAGGCCGACTACAAGCCTTACATATGTAGTCCGTAGGGTCCCCCAACGTCACTGGGGGTTGCTTCGCTGGCCTGATAAGCCGCAAGCCATAAGAAAACATCTTATCATGAAACAGCACAAGAGTAATCATCCGGACAACACTTCAGGCAAAACGACATTTGGCTTTCACCGAATAACCCGAATAGGTACCTGGAACGTGCGAACTCTCTCCCAAACTTCTCGTCTGGCGCAAGCTACTTCCGAAATGCGACGCTACAATCTCGACATACTGGGAATCTCCGAAACAAGGTGGAAACATCAAGGAATCCTCGCAACGCAGACGGGTGAACACTTCATCTACAGCGGCAACGACAATGGACATCACTGTGGAGTCGGATTAATCCTATCAGCCAACGCAAAGAGATCTCTCATGGGCTACAAACCGGTCTCCGACCGCCTTCTGACAGCCAGGTTCCACTCGAAGTTCCGAAACATCACCATCGTGCAATGCTATGCCCCAACTGAAGTAGATGATGACGCCAATAAAGAAGCCTTCTACCACCAATTAGAGACGTGCATTCAATCTGCCCCGAAGAGCGACATCAAAATTGTAATGGGCGATTTTAACGCTAAAATAGGCCGGGACAACACTGATCTTCGCTCGATCATTGGAACACACAGCCTTCATGCAGAGGGAAATGACAACGGGAACCGTCTCACTGACCTCTGCTCAACTCATCAACTATTCATCGGTGGCACCAAGTTTCCTCACAAGAACATCCACAAATACACCTGGCAGTCTCCGGATCGCGTGACCCGCAACCAGATAGACCACATCCTAATAAGCAAAAAATTCCTCGGATCGCTCCTGGACGTCAAGACAATCCGAGGAGCTGACATATACAGCGACCATCAGCTGTTACTTGGGGTGGTCAGACTAAGGCCTGCGGCAACAAAGAAACGACAAGATCGCGCAGAACGCAGGCACGACATCCAACGCCTGCAGAATCCAGAGACAGCCGAGTTATTTGCGAACAAGCTGAAGGAAGTTAGCCACAATGCCGAAAGGCTGACATGGCCTTCTCTACTGGGCAAACTAAAGTCCGCTGCAGAGGAAGCAACGGGCTTTCGGAACTACAAGAGGAAAGAGTGGATCCGCGAGTCAACCTGGACTCAAATAGGAAAACGAAGAAAGCTGAAAGGTCTACTCCAAACTGCTCAAACTCGCGAGGAAAGGCACCATCTACAGACGAGGTACGACCTAGCTCAAAAGATGGTCAAACGCATGGCAAGGGATGACAAGAGGAACTACTTCAACGAAATAGCAAGCGAAGCAGAAGCCGCTGCACACCGGAGCGATATCCGCAGTGTCTATGCATCAATTCGCACACTATCCGGAAAAATAACACCCTCACTGCCACCACTTAAGGACAAAGACGGTCAAACTCTCCCCACGGATGAAGAACAACTCGACCGCTGGAAGGAATTCTTCTCAGAATCCCTTCCAATAGCTCCAGAATTCCATCCTCCTCCTACAGTGATGCGCAGAAACCCACGAAGATCCATCCCAACAACACCACCTACGATTACGGAGATCACAACAGCAATAAACAAGCTTAAGAACAACAAAGCACCCGGACCTGACAACCTGGCCCCAGAAGTTCTGAAGTTTGACCCGCCACTCCTGGCCTCGCTGTTGCATCCTATAATCGTAAAAGCCTGGACACAATGCCACTTCCCGGACAGCTGGAAAGAAGAAGTAATTATCACCATCCCGAAGAAAGGTGACCTTGGCGATTGCAAAAATTGGAGGGGAATCACGCTGCTGAACACCATCCAGAAACTAATCGCATCAATCATCCTGACTCGCATCACTCCAACAGTGGAAAGTGCCCTCCGCAACGAGCAGTCTGGCTTTAGACCAAACCGCTCCTGTATTGATCACATCAACAGCCTAAGAATGATCATTGAACAGTCGAACGAATGGAACAGCCCGCTCTATCTTCTCTTCGTTGACTTCGAAAGAGCCTTCGACATGATTTCTCGCGACGCCATCTGGAGTGCTCTGGCTGAACTAGGCATCCCGCAGGCCATAATCGATCTAATCCGAGAACTATACCGCGAGGCCCCGTGTAGAATGCGTCTCAAAGGACGAAACAGCGATACATTCAACATCTCGAGAGGAGTCAGGCAGGGTTGCATAATCTCGCCTATCCTCTTCATAATCGCCCTAGACCTAGTTCTTCAACGCACTAACAGCACAGCCAGCAACGGTATACAGTGGACACTGCGTGAGAAGCTCCACGACCTGGACTACGCCGACGACATATGCCTCATGTCCCACACCTTCAACGGCATTCAGGAGAAACTGAATGCACTGGCCTCCAACGCAGAAAAAGTTGGGATGAGAATCAACATCAAGAAGACCAAATTGATGCGTGTCGGCGCCACCTGCGAGAGGTCCTTGATGCTACACGGTACCCAAGTTGAAGATGTCGAAAAGTTCTGTTACCTTGGCAGCATGCTCAGCAAGGATGGTGGAACTAAAATAGACATCCAAACGCGCATCAACAAGGCGACAAGCGTACACCTCACTTGGGAACGTATGGCGTTCCAATCATCTCTCCATAGCACTCAAACTTCGAATATTCAACTCAAACGTCAAGCCACTCCTGCTGTACGGCTGCGAAACATGGAAAGTAACAGACAGCACGACTCGTAAGCCTCAGGCATTTGTGAACAGATGCTTGAGGTGCATAAGCAAGATCTTCTGGCCGAACTGGATAACGAACGATGAGCTGCTTCTTCTCACGAAGCAAATACCCCTGCTAGATAACATCTAGCGCAGGAAATGGAGTTGGATTGGCCACACCTTGCGAAAACCACCTACGGACATAGCAAGGATGGCACTAGATTGGAACCCACAGGGCAATCGCAGCAGAGGACGTCCAAGGACCACTTGGAGAAGATCAGTCGAGCGCGAACACCAACAAACTGGCAAATCATGGTCGGAAATAAAAAGGCTAGCTCAAGACAGAAGCAGATGGAGAGAATTCGCAGAGTCTCTAGTGCCGCTATATGCTCCATAGGAGTGACTGTGTTCTCATGTCTATGTGTAACATAGAAATGAAAAACCTGTCAAATAAAATAAAAAAAAAAAAAAAAAATTAGCAACAATATTGAAGTTGATAGAATTAAAAACTATCGCAACTTCTACCTGGATTTTTTTTCTTTTAAAGAAAATCATTAAGACGGTCGTCAGCCAAAATGGCAGACATCAGCCAACTTGAGTGAGTTCAAAATTATGCCCGAATTTGTTCCAAATTTTACTGACTGTCTAATAGCGTTGGCTGACGTGGATGACCCGTGAGCCAATCAATTCTGGCTGAGATACATTTTGACTGACCGTCAGATACATTTTGGCTGATCGTCCGATACATTTGCCATTGTGGCGAACGAAATCGGCAGCTACAGTGAATTCAAAGAGATTTTGTTTTCTTTTTAGACTTGAAATGTTCTCAGAACCTTGTTTTTAAAGTGTATTATATTAATTCCCGAAAAATTTATGACATTAAAATGTTTTATTGATTTTCAATAAGTTCCATTTCAAATTTTCAATTCAATTTTTTTTAAATAAACGAGCATAAAAATTGACATTAAAATATCATTTTTAATAAAATCAAATTACTTTGATCAACTCACAACATACCAAAAGTTGACATGCTCTTCAAATTCGGGTGGGGCTTATTTTTACTGGCTGACCGGCTGATAGGCACACAACTTGTTGGTCAAAAATTTGAAGTTGTCTGCCATGGAGAAATTACAATTTGGCTGACTATTTAATAGCCTGATTTGTGGCGTTGGCTGACGTGAATAACTCATGAGCTAACCAATTCTGGCTGAGGAAGTGGCTAACGAATCAGCCATTTTGGCTGATAGTCAGATACATTTTGGTTGACTGTCAGATACACATGCCATTGTGGTGATACGAAATCGCTGACTACAGTGAATTTAAAGATATATTTTTTGTCTTTCTAAATATAAACGTTTCTAACAAATTAGAAATTATACTTTACTTAAAATGTTTTCATGACCTTTTTTTTTAAAGTGTATTATATTAATTCTCGAAAAATTTATGACATTAAAATGTTTTATTGATTTTCAATAAGTTCCATTGTAAAATGTTCAATTCAATTTTTTTTAAATAAACAACCATAAAAATTGACATTGAAAAGTCATTTTTAATAAAATCAAATCAATTTTCGAAAATCGAACGTTAAAAATCAACGTTTAAGCTGGTTGGCTAATGGCTAACCGTCTGATAGACATACAACTTGTCGGTCAAAAATTTGAAGTTGTCTGCCGTGCAGAAATTAAAATTTGGCTGGCAGACTAATAGTTTGATTTTTGCATCAGCTATCGTCAACCACTTTGGCAAAATAGGCTGACGGTAGCTGATGACTCTGAGATAGATTTGACTGACGCATCAGCCAAGTTGGCTGACCATCTAATACTTGGTCATTTTGTCAGCCAACATCTTTATTGTTGTCATGTTGGCTGATGTCTGCCAATTAAGATTACCGTATAATAGCACCTGCAGAATTATCAGTTTTGGTTAGTTTGTTATTTGTAAAAGAAAAATCTCTAATCAAAATCAGTTTAACAAGTTATAAAAATGATTTATTATATAATAACTTAAAAATATGATTTTATGTATTTTTTGTTGTTGTGTAAAGTAAGATGGAAATGATCGAAATACAAAGTGTGGAACTTTATTCCACTAAAAGTATGTTACTAGGTAACATTTATATATCCTAATCCCCCAGCGGAATCATAGTCAGGGATTACTTTGTGGTGTAAGTAGTTACGACAGTATCCAATTTGTTGGATTATTACCATCGTCTCCACTTCCGCTCATCCAGGCGGAGGCTTTTTAAAACTATTGTCGCGAAAACATCGACAGCCTCCGCGAGACCAAAATGAAGGACTTGATATTCCCCGGCGATAGTGGCCTACCAACATACTATTGTAGATCTCCTCTCTCCGCTAGAAATCAGAGGCACTAAAAGAAGGCATTATCTGCGCTCTTCTACCGTAGATATAAGACACTGAGCCCATCTGCTATCTAAAACAGCATTCCAAGGGCTTTGCCACTACCGTCTGGATTCCTTTATTTCTTCTACAAAAACCCAGCGGTGCGCCACCACGTTTTTTCGGCTTTTCCGGGCGTACAGCCTCATAAACCCAGCATTGCACCACCATGTCTCTCATCTGCCAGGATCTTGATCGGTGCTATTCCGATCCAATACACAAGACCTCGTATGATACTGGTCGAAATATATAGGTTGCTCAACTAAGGGAATCGGTGCCAATAGGCTCCTCCTCCTCTGCCTGGGTTCCCATTATAGTAGGGTGTTTCTGAAAACGCAGCCTAGCGTCTTAGACCCTCAGGTACTTAAGCGATGGTCCCGGGGTCCCCTCTTATTCTCCAATTCTGATAGTAAGACTATCGCTAAACTTCCTTTCGGTAATAACCACTGCCTCCGTATTATGGTCAGCAATCCAAAGACCACCGGCCAAAAGCCATGGGCGAACCGAAGCAGTAGTCTCATTGCAGATCTGTTTTTCCAAGGTGGAAATCATCGAAAGACAAAGTGTAAGAGTTTAACCTACGAAAACCAACTTACTGGGTCACATACACGTATCTATATCTCTCCATGGAACCGCCGTCAGTCATTACTTCATGGGGCAGGTATTGATCGAAATCACGCTTTGTTACTTCCGTTTTCTTTTCTAGCTCATCCAGATGTAGTCTTTTTAGGACTATTGTCACAAGGACTTCGACGGCCCCTAGCGCACTTCTGAGCCCCTACTCTTTCCACATTGAATTGGGTGCAGTAAAAGAACACATGGTCCGCGCTCTCTACCATCCCATCACAAGAAGGGTACATTGGACTAGAATCAAATTTAAAGCTAGATAAGACGGTAGGCCCATCTGCCATAGATGTCGTTATCCCAACGATTTTGTCACCGCCCCTTGGATTAGTTTTTTCCTCCATACGAGCCTCGGATCGCGCCACAGCATCAAACCAACCTCTTCGGCGGTACAGCATATGGCGCTCATCTGTCAGTATCTTTCCAGCTACAACACAAACGCTCGCGTAAGACACTGTTCAGAATGTACAGGCCACCCTCAATGCGCTCCTAGGGTAGACTGAGACAACACCACATATGTAGGTTGCTCTAATCAACCCATCCGCCCGAATTGGCGCAGCATACAGCAGGATTGACTTGACCACGGTCGCGAACAGGATCCTCCTATTCTACCTGGGTCCCTCAAGATACGGAATATAGTACGCCAACGCCATTATTGTCCTCCTGAAACTATAGCCTTATTTCAATCATCACTCCTAACATAGGTACTTTAGAGATGGTCCGGATATCACCTTATATTCGCCAATCCTAATGGTGATATTCTCTCTGCTCTTTCTGCCCGTGATTAGGACTGCCTCTGTCTTATGGTCCGCAAGGCTAAAACCAGCTGCCAGAATCCAACTTCGAACTAAAGCGGCAGTCTCATTACAGATCTGTTCTACTTCCTCCACGCATTTGGCCACTACGACCACAGCAACATCGTCTGCGAAATGTATGCAGATATGAAAGTGGTACACAGTCCCTAAGGTGGATGTGGTGCCCTGAACTTAATAGACTCATTGTCAGAAATTGGAGGGTTGAAAACCCTTTAAAGAGAATTTTTTCCAACTCTCCTTCAAGAGCCTCAGCTCCAAAAAAAAGGGGGGTGTAGTATCAAATAATGCCAATAAGTTAAAATATTATTATTAATAATAATAGTAATAATAATAATAATAATAATAGTAATTTTCAAAACTAGTTTTAAAATTATCATCCTCAACTTTAAGGAAAATTAAATTTATTTAATTCAAATTTTTAAATGTAAATTAAAAACAACTAAACACAAATAAAAAAATTTTGCCTCCAAATAAATTTTATAAGAAAGTAAAAATATTTTTTAAAAAAAAACTTATGAGTTTAGTTATAATTTTTAAAATTATTTACAATCAAATTGTAATTTTATCATTTTGATGCAAAAAAAAAAAATTAAATCACTGAATTAGAAATACTTAAAAAGACGCAGGTCATGCGTTCCAGTTAAGCTAATAACATACCTGCGTTCTTATTAAAAAAAATTATTAATAATAATAATAAATTATCTTCTTCTGTTTTATTTTGTTTATTATATAAAATATGTTTTTTATTTTTTATTTAAATTAAAATTTAATTTTTTTTTCTAATTTTTTTCTAGCATCAACATTTGAGAAATGCGTAAGAAATGATCCAAATTTTGACAAATGCCTTGTCGATGCTGTGAATAAGGCTTTGGTCCTTTTAAAAGATGGTAATTTAAAAAAAAAAATATTTATCTTCATTTCCTTTGTTTACTTTTTTATTTCTATTTATATAAATTTTTTTTTAAATTTTGAAACAAATATCACTTATAAGACAAAAACTTTTCATACACACTTCCCAGTTTTGACATTTGTAAGGTTTACGACATCTTATTACTGCAAATCTGTGTTAATAACGCGCTAACCAATTTGTGCTACCGAAAGTAAAGCCATATAAATTATACTTATTGTTTAGATTTGGACAAAATTTTCAATTATACTATATTGAATAAACTTTTTTTTTATATATAAAAAATAATTTTATTTAAATAGTTATTCATAAGTACTATTTGCAAGGCTCGATTCTTTTGAGATAATTTTAGATGATCTTTTTCGCACATTTCGTGTTGTAATTCTTTTGAGGTAATTAAATATTTTAAAATCAGAAAATTATTTACGTAAATACCTTTTTATATAGTTTTTGCAAATAAATATCCAACGACGTCAACTTTTACGATGATCCCGGAGGTCAATCGACATCAGCAAATCTCAAAATTGCGCGTAATAGGAAATTTTCGCACAATAAAGCAAAAATTTGTAGTCTTGTGTAGCTTGAGATGCCATATTATTAAAATCAGATAGAGTATATATTAAAATCTTTAACTTTAGACTAAAAAAAAGTCAGTTTATCATACGAATTTAGTCCCCATAAATGACGTAACAGTTCAAAGAAATAACTACTTCAGACCAAAATGCACACCAGACAGTCACTTTTTGCAGATATAATAACATTTACACAATCACTTTTAAGTTTTAATAGCCCCAATTAGGGCATTTTTGTTTAAAAAAAATCCTTCTAAAGCGCAAAAAAAATTTTGTTAAAAAAAAATCCTTCTAAAGCGCAAAAAACGCCAATGGCAGAATTAATTCATTTATAAGAAGCTTTTGCAATTTTATCGACTTATTTTTTAGTACTACTATTTATAATATAAAATGCCAAACTTTATACTAAATAATAATTATTTTATATAATATATTATTAAATATCTGTTAAATAACAATAATTATACTTTCCAAATTATAAAATGGATAATGTCATACATATAATAAAGCTTACAAATGTTTGATCAGAAATAATTTACAATAAATTCAAAGTTTTTCTATTCTCTCTATTTTTATTATCGTATAGTAAGTTTTTTATTTAATATGTAGAATTTTTGTTTGTTTGCATAAATCTTGTAGTTTCCTTACTTTGAAAATATCCTCAAATGGAATTTTTATTTTCGAATCACTTATATTAATGTAACAATTAATAGAAAATAAATTAAATTCCAAACTTATGAGCTGAGGTTGTTCCAACAATCAATACGATTTGGAATTATTCCAATTTACTTATAATCTTTGTAAGAAAAGCATTTAAGAAACTAATTTACATGCGTATTTAGTAAAATGCTAAATAAATACAATATTAATTTTAGTTATTTTTTTTTGAATTCAATTATATGCCAAGATCTGGAATATTTTCCGTATTCCAAAGAATATCAATTACTTTTATTAGGAAATTATTATTATGCATAAATTAAGAGTGTAATTAAAATATTTATATTTTTTTCTAAGTTTTTTTCTTTATGAAAAAAAAACGAAACTTATTAGCTGTCTTCCTTTGGTTCAATTTTGCTACTCCCGAGTAGTGGTAGCTGTCATCATCTACTCTACCTCGAACAAATGAGTACGTTGCAATAGGAGTTGCGCCTACTTTATATGGTAGGGGGATTTTAGTTTCCGGACTGGAAATAGATGGCTTAGCGGGTTCGTTGGTTCTATGTGTGAATAAACTCAGTTTTTATTGTTTATGTGTGAGTGAACTCAGTATTGTTGTTGACTATTTTGAGGTTATATTTCTACTGTTGTCATTAAGTTTTACCTTCCTTTGGCCATCTACTCGCAACTACTCAGGAGTAGCAAAATTGGACAAATGGAAGACAGCTATTTTTGTGCACATGGAAACTACGAGTATATATAAACTATGTGCCTATATTTTATATAAGAAGTTAAATATAGTTAACTATTATTAACAGAAAATTGTTATTTAAATCAATAAAAAATTACACTTTTTCTCAACAGTTGTAAAAGATTTCTTCAGCAAATTTCATCTTGATTGTGATTTT
Organism: Atherix ibis; assembly: GCA_958298945.1. Taxonomy (NCBI): domain Eukaryota; kingdom Metazoa; phylum Arthropoda; class Insecta; order Diptera; family Athericidae; genus Atherix; species Atherix ibis. The sequence continues at coordinate 133,009,687 of OY282605.1, forward strand.
TGAATTGAAAACTCGATTTTGGAATTTTTGTGGTGGTATGTTGGTACTTATGCCTCTCAATTATACCGACAAGTTCGGCCATTTTGAATGTTCAGTTAATTTTTGACAGCTGCTTTGCTTGCTCCAGAGGGTCATACCTGGTAACAAATCATGGGTTTATGGTTATGTCGTGGAAAACAAAGCTCAATCATCCCAATGGAAGTTGGTGCACGAGCCAAGACCGAAAAGAGCGCGCCAAGTACGGTCGAATGTGAAGGTTTTGCTTACAGTTTTCTTCGATTGCAGGGGCGTGGTGCATCATAAGTTCTTGCCACAGGGTAGAACGGTCAATAAGGAATATTACAAGTTGCGCGAAGCAATCCGCCAGAAACGCCCGGATTTGTGGAAGAACAAAAATTGGCTTTTTTGGCCAAAAACCTGTGACTTTTTCTTGTTTCCGAAACAGATTCTTTGATCCATTTTTTGGAATGGGCAAAAATTGAAGACGAGCCAAAACACGTCCAAGCAAAGCAGCTGTCAAAAATTAACTAAACATTCAAAATGGCCAAACTTGCCGGTAGAAGTGAGAAACATGAGTACCAACATAACACCACAAAAATCTAAAATCGATTATACGTAACCCGCGGAAATTCAAAATTCGCGATACTTTTTGAACGGACTTCGTATAATTAATCTCTAGCTTTGAGATGTAAAAGAAAGCTTTAACGATCAACCACAGTTACTTAAAAATATTTCTTTTTTCGTTTTTTTAAAGGAAAGAACTCACCAGTACAACAAACTATTTATTTAATTAAAATAAAAATCAGAAACAATTAAATTAGATACAAGGAAAAACAAACCAAATTAAGAACTTTAATTAAAAAGTAATTAATTAAATGCAATTGAAACGATCTCAAAAGCAGAAAAAACTCTTATTAAACAAAAAGTATCATCGTAAAATGTAAACATTTTCAAAATCTTTTCGATCGGAACCAATTCTTGGCGGCGGCGGTTCATTGTCTTATCTGAAATATGATACAATACAACAAAAAAAAGAATCTTTCTTTCTTAATGAGTAAATTATATTATTTTTTTTTATTTTTGCATCTTCGTTTTTTAATTTAATAATACATAAAATGTAATAAACGAAAAGAAAACTGAAAGAAATGAACAAACAAAAAAAATCGTATGCATATTTATTTATTTTTATAAATAATTCAAAAGTAAAATTATCTACTTATAACGGTACTTATAAAAAAAAATTGATTTTTATCTTATTAAAAGTATTTAATTGATTTTAATTATCTTATAAAAAAATTAGTAATTACTTTAAAAAAAAATTTATCGAAAGAAATCTAATAAATCCTAAACTTCGAAAGTGTTTTAATTTAAATAATAACCAATTTTTTTATAAAATTATGATTTTCATTTAATGTAGTCTAATAAAAAATGAAAAAAAAATATTGTAATCAAAAAGATATTTTATTTAATACAAGGGGTATAAGCTTAAATCCGCTGTTTGATCATAGATGGCGTGAGTGAGCGTATTAACCTACCACTTTTTTTTATGAGTTTGACATCTGTCAACATTAATCACTGTACATTTTTAGCAATTTTGTACAACAACATACATTTTTCCTTTGGTAATCATGTCTAGTTTTGTGCCAGAAAAAGAGCATGTGCCGACAGGTCTACTTTTCTGCTTCAATTTGAAGAAATCGAATGCCGAATCGCATCGAATGCTTATGGAGGCCTATGATGACAGTGCTTTATCGAAAAAAACGTGCCGAGATTGGTTTCGTCGGTTCAAAGACGGCAATTTTGACTTGTGGGACAAGAAGCGTAACAATCAGCCTAGGAAGGTTGAGGATCATCAATTGTAGGCTCTTTTGGACGAAGACGATACCCAATCGCAAAAAATGATCGCGGAGCAATTGGGTGTTACTCAACCAGCAATTTACATGCGTCTGCGTGCCGATGCAATGGGGAAGATTGAAAAGATCGGAAAATGGGTGCTGCATGAATTGAACGATAGGCAGATGGAGCGACGCCAAAACACATCCGAAATTTTGCTCGCCAGACAAAAAAGAAAGTCGGTCCTGCATCGAATTGTGACAGGCGATGAAAAGTGGATAAATTTCAAAAATCCTAAACGCAAGAAATCGTGGGTTGATCCCGGCGAACCATCAACATCTTCCTCAAGACCAAATCGCTTGGGACGGAAGACGATGCTGTGCGTCTGGTGAGATCAGCAGGGTATCGTCTACTATTAGATGTTGAAACCTGGTGAAACTGTCAATGCCCACCGCTACCACCAACAACTGATCAAATTGCACCGTGCTCTGCGTGAAAATAGGACAGATTATAAACAAAGACAAGACAAGCTGATTTTCCTCCACAACAACGCACCATCGCATACGTCAAAAATGGTCCGAAACTACTTGGAAACACTCAACTGGGAGGTGCTACCTCACCCCGCTTATTCACTAGACCTGGCACTCTTCCAAGGCACCCTACCACCTGTTTTCGTCGATGGGCCACGCGCTCGCTGAGCAGCACTTCAATTCTTACGAAGACGTCCGAAAATGGCTTGATGAGTGGTTTGCCTCGAAAGAGAAGGAATTTTTTGACGTGGTATCCACAAATTGCCCGAAAGATGGGAAATATATGTAGCCTAGCGAGGGCAAGTAGTCTGAATAAGTTTGTTTTTGCTTTCTATGAAAAAAAAAAGTGTTTTTTGAGTAAAAAACAGCGGATTTAAGCTTATACACCTGGTAAACAGCAAAAAAAGATTTAAATTATAAATTAAAAAAAAATATAATTGAAATTCTTTATTTATTGCATTATAAGAAAAAATGAAAAATATCGCTCAACAAACTATTTTGAAATTACCGCCATTTAAAAAAAAAAAAACTTCCATTTCAGGCAACGAAGAATTTTCAATACCACCATTAGAGCCGCTGCAAGTAAACAGTTTGACAGTTGAAAGTGGACAGCGTTCCGCCATTAGCATGAAGCAGGTTTTCAAAAATGTCAAAGTTCACGACATGATCCAATCCAGTAAAGTCCTTAAGTACAAGTAAGGATAATTTTTGCATAATCCTTTAATATTCATATTTTTCTTATTTTCTCTTTAATTTTTTTCATAAACTTAGAACCGATTTGGACCGTTATTTGATTGTTTGTGATAGTATAAGTGAAAAGATTCAAGTATTGGGCAATTACGAAATGTCTGGACGAATCTTATTGATACCGATTGTCGGAAATGGAAAAGCCAATCTGACTCTTGTAAATACAATAATTCAACATAAGCTAATCGGTGAACCAGTGGAGAAGGATGGTGAGATTTATATGCGTCTAAAGGACTACAAAGTTAATTTCAAACCGGAACGTGTTTATATGAATTTCGGAAATCTTTTCAATGGTGATAAATTGTTATCTGAAAATGTAAATCGAATCCTCAATGAAAATTGGGAATTAGTCTTTAATGAGATGAAAGTTGGTTACGCTGAGAATTTTGGTAGAATTTTCAAAAGTCTTACAAATAAAATATTTACCAAAGTGCCAATGAATAAAATTTTCATTAAATAGAATGTATACGATTTTCATAAGAATTTTAAATTTTTTCTTTTTCTTTTTTACAAATTAGATTATTTAAATTTTATTTATTAATTATTTAAGATCTGTGTACTAATGAAAATCTCTTCAATTTAAAATAATGTGCAAAATTTTGAGGTTATGATCATAACGAATTCTTATAAAAATTTCTATTAATTGAGGTTATGATCATTGTCGAAAGGAAAAACCGAGCACACACACACACACACACTTGCATACATACAAATTTCACTTGAATCAGAACGATTCGTTCCATAATTGCAATGAATCGTCCTTTTTGAATTCACAAGCCATCGAATATACCCTTAAGTATTATTGAAAATGACACTGGATACTAAACATAATAAAAATAGTTATAAAAATACCATGCTTATAGATAATGGTTGCTTATAAAATAGAAAATAGTTTTTTTTCTTCTTTTTTTTTTTTAAATATTTTGTATATAATATAAAAAAAAAATATTCTATTGTATCTGTAAATAAATATTTAAAAAAAAAGAAGATGTTTGTTCATACTTTTTACAATTTTTTTTTTCATTTTTATTTTTATCGATATTTTTAACTGCACAAATAAATTGTTACAAGCAGAATTTTACAAAATTGTGGAGCCATAAAGTGGTAGTTAACACATATCGGCGTCTCTGCGCCTAACGTAAGTGAGAGGATTCTAATAAATCTGATGAGTGTTTCCACGGAGAGTAGTAGGAGGAAGTTCTCTTATAAGTGGGAATATAATTTCTGGGAGCACGAAAAAGTCAGGTCCTGAGCTACATTTTACGAACATAAAAGAAAACGTCAACAATTTTCCAGACAGTATTTGATTATAAGGACTGGATGCCATTGGAATTGAACGTTTGTTCACCTCCTGAAGTTCAATTCTGTAAGTCCAGATCGACTTTATAAGTAAACGATTGCGCCATAATCAAAGTAACGGCTAATTTTTAAGTGTTTGGTTTTCAAACTAATAAAAAAAATACATTTGAATCGATAAGTCAATTATGTGTCATTTATTTTTTAAAGATTATTTCATGTAAATTTTGGCCACGACTACGTTTTTTAAGTGATCCATGCGAGAGGTCTAATTTTGAACCACTTTTTCGAGCATCTCGGCTGGTATTTAATCACTTTTTTCGAGCATCTCGGCTGGTAATAACACGTGTTCAAAATGGCTGCAAGTGACAATGGCTTATCGTCATAAATGTAGCCTCATAAAAATAGTCCAGAGGCGTTAAATCGCTCACTCTAGAGATAAATTGCTCACCGAACACATCTCTCAATATATCCATTGTTTCATGTGCTATGTGGCATGTAGAACCGTCTTGTCGAAACCACATATCGACCAGATTTAGTTCTTGCATTTTGGGCAAAAAAAGTTCGAATTAGCGAACGATGGCGAGCACCATTAACGATAACGTTGCGGTCAGCGTCATTATTAAAGAAATACGGCCCATAAACCGGACCAAATAGTGCATTTTTCTGTGGGTGCAATAACAGTTCTTGTTTTGCCTGTGGTTGTTCATCAAACCAAATGCGACAATTTTGCCTATTCACATACGCATTAAACCAAAAATCTGCTTCGTCACTGAACGCGACTTTTTGCTCAAGTTGCTCGAAGGACCACTCACCAAAAAGTCGATGCTTTGGCAGGTCGCTCAGTTTCAGTTCTCTCACAAGCTGTATTTTATACGATTTCAGATCAAGATCCTTGCGTAAAATCTTCCACATAGTCGAGTGAACAGCAACGTATGGATAAATGGCGGTCTTTACCAACACTGGACGCTACGGCAGCAATATTTTTCTCTGTACGCACTCTATCTAAAAAATGGTCGAAGTGTGCGAAATGGTTTTTTTTTTCAGAGTACGTATTTTGATAATAAAATTCAATAATTTGTAAGTGTTGTTCAGTTGTAAGTCCTTTCATGATGAAATGACAATGCGAACTGAGCACTTTTGACTTTGACAACCGGCATGTGTCATGTGTTATCTGTCAAAAATAATAACAAAAAATAGAACAGCTAAACAAATTACCCTAGTTATTGATAATATTTATTAGTTTCAAGTCTTTTTAGTCTAGTTTATGAGTTTCAGACTAATCTCTTGTAGGTTGAAGTCCTAGAAACGCACTTTATTACATTGTGGAGGTATTTTGCCATTAATTTATAAAAGGGTCTGTTATTTTTGGTAAATAACAAAAGTAATATAAGCACTCTTCTTTGCATTTTCCTTCACTCTGCATTCCATAAATTAGAATATTATGAGTAAAAATATTATATAAAACAAGACCAATGAAACTACCAAGTAAGACCCTTGCTAAAAAAGGATATGTTCTGACGATTCTGAGTTAACTGCTACTTAGAAATTAAGTTAAACTGAATCTGAATTTATAATAAGATAATATGCAGACGGAAGAAAGCTCTTGAATTTCCAGGGGTGCCCAGATTACTGCACACAATCAAAAAATGAGAAATATCTAAAAATACTCTTTGGAAAATACTCTTTTCTCTCAAAAGAGAATGCAATGAGATTAATTAAAAATTTGTTGCCAAAGATTTATAAAAAGTTAATAGGTCTTTAGAAAGGCGGATAATTCATGAGCATATATGGCTGAGCGATAATTTTTCTACCAATTAAATTAAAAAGAAACTAAAAATAACATAAACTTAAAATCAATTTGGACTTACGAAATTGAAATTTGACGCTTGATTATCGGCTGCTGTCAATTGATAATCATCATAATTCACTCATAAGGGAATTGTCCTCTAGTAATTTAATAATAATTTAAACTCAAAAAATAGTTAATATTATTTATAATAAAAATATGAACTATTTCTTTGAGTTTAAATTACTATTAAATTACTAGAGGAGAGTCCCCTTAAGTATTAGTACAATTGAGTGACAAAAACGCAAAATCAATTTGGACTTACAAAATTGAAATTTGACATTTGATTATGGGCTGCTGTCAATTGATAATCATCATAATTCACTCATAAGGGGACTGTCCTCTAGTAATAAGGGATTGTCCTAAAGTAATTTAATAATAATTTAAACTCAAAAAAATAGTTAATATTATTTATAATAAAAATATGAACTATTTCTTTGAGTTTAAATTACTATTAAATTACTAGAGGAGAGTCCCCTTAAGTATTAGTACCATTAAATGTTAAAAACGCAAAATCAATTTGGACTTACGAAATTGAAATTTGACATTTGATTATGGGCTGCTGTCAATTGATAATCATCATAATTCACTCATAAGGGGACTGTCTTCTAGTAATAAGGGATTGTCCTCTAGTAATTTAATAATAATTTAAACTTAAAAAAATAGTTAATATTATTTATAATAAAAATATGAACTATGTCTTTCAGTTTAAATTACTATTAGATTACTAGAGGAGAGTCCCCTTAAGTATAAGTACAATTAAGTGACATTTTGTTTAATTTTTTTGAAATTAAGAAATTTGACATTTGATAATGGGCTGCTGTCAATCGATAATCATCATAATTCACTCATAAGGGGACTGTCCTCTAGTAATTAGGGGATTGTCCTCTAGTAATTTAATAATAATTTAAACCAAAAAAATAGTTAATATTGTAGTATTTTTAATAATAATAATAACTACTTTTTTTAAGTTTAAATTACTATGAAATAACTAGAGGAGAGTCCCCTTAAGTATTAGTACCATTAAATGACAAAAACGCAAAATCAATTTGGACTTACGAAATTGAAATTTGACGGGCTGCTGACAATCGATAATCATTTCTAAGCTTTTTGATTTTATGTTATTTTCTCCTAATCATCCTCCTATCATAATCCACTCATAAGGGGACTGTCCTCTAGTAATAAGGGGATTGTCCTCTAGTAATTTAATAATAATTTAAAATTAAAAAAATAGAGTAATATTATTTTTAATAATAATATTAACTTTATTTTTTAAGTTTATTATTACTATTAAATTACTAGAGGACAATCCCCTTCAGTATTGCTATCATTCTATTGTAGCAATACTTTCCTAGCTAATTGACATCTTTTCAGTCATTTTAAAGTCTTTATACCTTTTCAATGAATGATATTCTAATTGTGGGATCGTTTCTTCAATTTTCACTATATCTTCAGTTGCAATTTATAATAAGCAGATAAAATTATATTAAATAATTTATTGAAAAAATAAATCCAATTTGAAAAATAATATTTTTAAGAGCCAAACCACTTGTCTAGCATCGGAATTTTTTGATCATTAATAGGCATTAGTGAGTATAGATTTTTTTTAAGCTAGAATTTTTGACTCAGAAAATACAGCGTTATTCAATTCACGCTTTGGAAAGTAAAGTTAAAGAAAATATACTTTACATATAGATTGTGATAAAAAATTTACTTTATCATTTTGAATAAATTTTGCCATTATATATTATTTATAATATAATTTCTATGATTGTCTTAAGACGTCATGTTGGACTCATTTTTCTTATAATAATTTTTGATGGCTTTGCGCAATATTTCTGAATGTAATTCACCCATTACTTGATAGGTTTGGGTTTTTAAATACTTTAAAATAACTGCAAAAATACTAAATTTTGCATAGTCTTACAAGGAAAAAGTCCAACAGTGTTAAGTTATAATCTCGAAATTTGGTATTCCCAGTTTTCGCACAATAAAAAAAACTCATACGGTTTAGATTTGAATCTTTAAGTTCAGGCCAAAAATAAAACTCATTTATTATACGGCCACAACGGTAACAGTTTCTCCTTCATCATTTTCAAAGAAATACGGTCCAAACACACCTTTAGACAAAAATTGACACCAGATAGTAATATTATATTATTTTGCTTCTTCTGCTTCTTCTTCTTCTTCTTCTTCTTCTTCTCGTTCTCTTCTTCTCGTTCTCTTCTTCTTCTTCTTCTTCTTCTTCTTCTTCTTCTTCTTCTTCTTCTTCTCCTTATTCTCGTTCTTCTTCTTCTTATTATTATTATTCTTATTATTATTCCTATTCTTCTTCTTCTTCTTCTTCTTCTTCTTCTTCTTAATCCGGAGACCGTACCCACGGTATGGTTATTAATCACAGCCACTACGTTGCTGCCCAAGGTGCCTCACCATTGTCGGGCACAGTATGTTTTAACACCATTAAGTGCTCCGATTCCCGTAATAACAATTTTTATTTTAAGAGCACTTCGGTTTGCACTCTGCTCATTAAGCTACGGTAAGGAGTCTTGTAAATCCCTAGTCACCGGTAAACCAGCTCAGGTACGCGAGTTTGCTAGGACCCGAAAGTACAATCGGAATGGACGTTGGTCTTTCACCCGGTCGCAATCACACACCATTCTCGCTCTTCTATCAAAAAGTACCACGGAAAATCTATTGAAGAATTCTAACCGTTCTCTCATACCTAACACTCCACTCACATCTACACTATCATCAGTCACCACAATTCCACATGCGCCTAGGTTACGCAAATCCCCGTATAGGCGACACTCAATGAGAAGGTGCTTGACACTCTCCTCTGCCGCCCCACAAAGCCATCTAGCCTCCGCAGCTAGTCCACGGCCACACAGGAACCCATTCATACTGCTCTGTACTGTGAGTAAATACCCAAGGTTAAGACCAAATTCAAGTACAGACGCAGACGCAAAGCATACACCTGACATGAACATGTGCGTCCATCTGCCATTCACACTCTCATCCCATCGACGTTGCCAAATTTCATATATTCTATTCAGGACCAGTGCACGCCGCTGTCGTAGACTAAAATACTGAACCTCTTCATTCATAACTGGACGACCAGCAAGCGGGATGCCCCACCGTAGACGGTAGTGAATGCTTCTATGCAGCATCTCCAGGTCTCATAGAATTTTTCCCGGTTGAAACGGTTCTATATACATTCAAACATGCATATAAACTCAGACGCTGAATAGAATTTATGCCTACCCGTGCTTACTGGTAGCGCATAATGTCAGCCCATACACACGACGCATATATAGCATACCCTTGTACAGGACTTTCACAGCTCTGGATCGAAGTCCCCATTCTTTGCTAAATACTCGCACCAGCATGCCAACCAAACCGGCCACGCGCCCTCCGGCAGAAAATTCAGTCTCTCTCCAACCTTTACTCCAAGGTAACGTACCTCCCGCGCGTATCGGACCCCGACCCACTATAAACGAATATTGGGCGGCCTACTAGGCGCCAAAAAAACCCCTAAACAACATACACACAGTCTTCCTTTCTGAAACATTCACTCCCATTCTATTACCCAATTTAGACACCATCTATATATAGCGGCTTCCCGCTATCACATCAAAAAGTCACTTTTCGCAGATACAATGGTTTTTTTATATTTACGAGGTCTGTTCAAAAAGTATCGCGAATTTTGAATTTCCGCTGGTTAAGTATATTCGATTTTCGATTTTTTGTAGCGTTATGTTGGTACTCGTGTCCCTCACTTATGCCAACAAGTTCGGCCATTTTGAATGTTCAGTTAATTTTTGACAGCTGCTTTGCTTGCACGTGTTTTTGCATGTCTTGGATTTTTGCCCATTCCAAAAAATGGATCAAATAATCTGTTTCGGGAACAAGAAAAGTCACAGGGGGACAAATCTGGGGAATACGTTGCGCCAAAAATTCGCGCTCAACCAACGATGCGTGAGCAGGGGCGTTTTCATGGTGCAAAAGCCAATTTTTGTTCTTTCACTAATCCGGGCGTTTCTGGCGGATTGCTTCTCACAACTTGCGCATAACTTGCAGGTAATATTCCTTATTGACCGTTCTACCCTGTGGCAAGAACTCATGATCCACGACGCCCCTGTAATCGAAGAAAACTGTAATCAAAACCTTCACAGTCGACCGAATTTGGCGCACTTTTTTCGGTCTTGGCTCGTGCGACAGCTTCTATTGGTATGGTTGAGCTTTGGTTTCCACGTCATAACCATAAATCCAAGTTATGACCCTCTGGAGCAAATTTGGGTAGTCGCGAACAGAGTCCAACAGCTTCTTAGCAATGTTAATGCGATGCCGTTTTTGGTAGAAAATGGGCAAAAATCGAAGACGTGCAAAAAAACGTGCAACTTTAAGAATCATCACTTTTCAGAAAAAAATTTTCAATTAAAATATATTATTTGTTAAATAAAAAGGCAAATTTTAAACTAATTAATTATTACCTTAAATAATCAATATATTTAATAACTATCAAATGACAAGATTATACTTTCCATACCATAAAATGAATAAAACTTTTTCTAGTTGAAATTATTCAACTTTTCTTAGTTCGTAAACAAAGGTACTCTATTTTCCAATCAATCAAAACATAACACGTGAACTTAAAATATTTCTTAAGACAAATAATAGTAAAGAAAAAAAGGGTTAAAAATAGAAAACTGTCCCTAAAATTGGAAAGTTGATCGTCAAATAATTCGAGTCGCTTTCTTAAAATCTTTTTCTTTTCTTCATAGTAAAAATTAATCGTTGACAATTTTTTTCGCTTCACTTCCTGAGAGTTGTTTTTTTTCCTTCTCTTGCACCTTACATTTCGATATAGTTTTAAAAAAAAAATACATATAATTTTAAAGACACGCAACATTGACAAAAATTGTTATTTTTCATTCTCTTTCCAGTTTTAATAGTGTTTTAATCAAATGACGAGAAAGGTTTCTTTTTTTCATATTTCTTGACTTCTGATGAAAGACCCTCTTTTTTTTTGAACAATTATTTTTGGTACATAAAAACAAAAGAAAATTTAATGAGACAAAAGAAAAATTGTTGAAAATACAAACCCAAAAATTGTATTTTTGCAATAATAGCAAAAAAATTGTAAAATTGTTTTTGAAGAAAAAAAAAACGTAAGAAAAACGAGCGGTAAAAAAAAATGTTGCACAGAAAAAAAAACGTTGGAGAAAATCTTTCTACTCTAAAAAGCTCGAGTACAAAATAATGTTTTTTTTTGGGGTCTGAAAATTAAAAAAAAAAAAAACAACCAAAGAAATTACATTTTAATCACGCTATGCTCACCAAAAAGTTTTCACTGTGATTCTCTTTACAGACTTTTCAAAATAGAGAATCACCTGTAAAATTGTACACCGAAGCGCATCGTCATTACAATCGAACACCGCACCATGGCACGCTACCATAACCGATCAACAATACTAATTACCGCTCACCTGATGATTTTATGCTTTATGACAGAATTTGAATTTTTGCTTCATTTAACCAACCAATTTCTGTTATTTTTCATTCTTTTTAAACACTAATAAAGATGATAATGGAGAGAGAGAAAAAAACCGAAATTCGTGGTGATCGACAGTGCGGACTGTTAAAGTTAACTGATCAAAAGTTTACACAATTGGAGTCATCATCATTAAACTCTAGATGGTAACTGTGTGTGTCTGGCTGGGGCTTAATGTAGCCTTCATTTTATCCGGAAAATTTCTACCAAAGCTCAGATGACTACCTTTCTACTATTTGCTACCTGACGATCAGTGATCGCAATGAAAAGTTTTAGTTATTCGAAAGTCACGGTTTAGAGTGTACACACGCGCTTTTGCTATTTCGGACAACAGAATCCAAGATCAGTTTTTTAATATTTTTTAGAAAAAGTTTCTATTTGTCTAATAAAATTTTTATAATTTTTTTAAAAGTTTTTTTAACGGTTTTACAAAAAAAAATTTTTAAAGTGCAAACATGAATCTAGAAAAATTAGTCAATGTCGAGGATCAATACAAGAAGTTTAAGGACATCGAACGAAATGAGGTGCTCAAACTTGTCGATTGGGTGAAGCAACAACCCCATCTGCCGCAAATTACCGAACTAGAAGCTTTTCTATTCCTGCACTCGTGCTATGGGAGCATGGAAGTGGCCAAGAATACACTTGATATGAACTACACTATCCGAACCCATTGTCCGGATGTATTCTCTAATCGTGATATCCTTGGCGATGATATACGCAATATTATGAACGTTGTGTGAGTGCCCTCAACAAAATCAGATATTTTTCAAAATAATTATTTTAGTTTTCTTTTTTGTAAATGATTTTCACAAAAATTCAGTGATGTGTAAAGAAGTGCAAACCAGTTTAGAAATATCCAAAATAAGAAAAAATATTTAATTTTATTATAAATTTAGATTTTGTATGTAGGGAAATATTATATATTTATTTATTAGATCATTTTTAGAAATTAAAATAATTAGGAAAAAATTTGAGATTATAAACGAAATCAGAACGGAATGTTGAGATTATAAACGAAATTAGAACGGAAATTTTATTGTTAATTTTTTTGTTTTTGGTCCATAAAAATGTTTTTGTAAACAAAAACCAAATAATAATTCTACTCAAATATAATTATAAGATTTAGGAAAAAATATCCCTTATGTTATTTAGGAGAAAAAAAATGGAGGTTATAGACGAAATCGGAACGGAATGTTCCAAGTGTTTTGTTGTCATTTCTGTTCCTATGAATGAGCACAATTCTCGCGTGTTACACGCACGTTTAAAAATTGAACTTAATCACTAGAATTTTGATATATTTCTTTATTAACTATTTTAAATATATTTTAATAAGGTTTTTTAATTTTTAGTTTAAAATTTTCTTTAGTCAATAATTTTTTCTTGCTTCTTAAATGTAAATTAACTTTGAAACTTATATCAATATTTCTCTTTCTATTTTCTTTCTTGTACTGAAATATAATAAAAAATCATATTTTTACTATTTTTCTCTATTTATATTATATGATTTTTCATTAAAAATTAGTTTTATATAATTTACAAAACTTAAAATTGATTTAAGATAAAATTTCTCTGCCTTTAATTGCACGTCTTCTCTTTCTTCGTACATCATAAGTTTCTCATAATTTTGCTTAATAAATTTTCTACTTTAAAAAAAAAACAAAAACAAATTATAAATTTAACAAACATTTCATAAAAGTTAATATCTACTAAAAATAGATAATTTAAAAATAAAATTTTTTGTATAAATTCATAACGAAATTATTTATTTTCAGTGCATTTATTTCGATGCTGTTCAATCGAAAATGGCGCAAATACAATTTTGACATTTGTACGGTTCCATTGTTCATTAAACCCGTGAAATGTTTTATCTTCGTTTCACACAATTTCGGATTAACTTTCTATTTTATAATATTTTTTTTGTCCATTTTTCTTATCATTAATTATTTATAATTTAAGATTTTTTATCTTATTTAGTAATTTTTAAAGTTTTTTTTTTTTAAAAAAAGAAAATTTAAAACCAAAATTTCGGTGAGAATCTTTTGTTTTGTAAATTAAGAAATTTTTTAATTTTTATATAACTTTAATAAGTTTTTTCTTTAATAATTCACTCTACAAAATTATGTTCACTGTACAAATTATTTTCCATTATTAATTTTTGTAATTATTCCTATTTTTTTTTATAAAGGAAGGTGGAAAACCCCTGCCTTGTTAGCCTTTGGAGCAGCTGTTTGCACATAAAAAAATCCCGTTCGACGTTTTCTTGGCTTCAACTCGTATGGCATTCCTAATTTCATTGCTTTTGGATCATTTCCAAGGCTTTTAAACGATGTGAAAAGGCTGGTTGAGTCACGCCCAATGAATCTGCAAGTTCTTGTTGGCATTTGACATCGATCTTCATCCAATAATACCTCCAATTCTGCGTCTTTAAACTTTTTCACCGGTCCGGGACGCTCCTTGTTTTCCAAGTCAAAATGACCACTTTTATAATGTTGAAATTATTCGCAACACGTTCTCTTACTAACTCAAGCCTCATTATAAGTTTCTACAATAATTCGACGCGCTTCAGCCGCAGATTTTTTCCAATTGGCTCAAATTTCGACATTTTTACACGCAAACAAATTTATAACGCCCATAAAAAGTCACAATTGCATGAGAATTTTTTGACAGTTGACATTTCTGATCCGATATTCTGTACCATCATTTACTGCTGGCGCCATCTATTGGAAAACGGCAGTTTCTCATTTATACGAGGTCTGTTTAAAAAAGATCGCAAATTTTGTGTTTTTTTTTTCAAAAATTATTTATTTATTCATGAATATCTATTTTGTCTCCTTCAAAGTAATCCCCACCAGATTTTTTCCAATCCTCGAAGCACTTCAAAAAATCATTTTTTGTAATCTTATTCAGCTTCTCCTTCGATGCCGTCTTTATCTCCTCAATCGTAGGATAGCGTCATCCTTTCATGGGGCTCTTCAGTTTCGGGAACAAGAAATGGTCATAGGAGGCCAGATCTGGGGAATACGGTGGCTGCGGCATTATTAGTATGTTGTTTTTGGCCAAAAATGGCAAGAGCCAATTTTTGTTCTTCCACAAATCCGGGCGTTTCTGGCGGATTGCTTCACGCAACTTGCGCATAACTTGCAGGTAATATTCCTTATTGACCGTTCTACCCTGTGGCAAGAACTCATGATGCACCACGCCCCTGCAATCGAAGAAAACTATAAGAAAAACCTTCATATTCGACCGGACTAGGCGCGCTTTTTTCAGTCTTGGCTCGTGCACCAGCTTCCATTGGGATGATTGAGCTTTGGTTCCCACGTCATAACCATAAACCCATGATTCGTCACCATTTATGATCCTCTGGAGCAAATTTGGGTCATCGCGGACAGAGTCCAACAGTTTCTTAGCAATGTTAATGCGATGCTGTTTTTGGTCGAAATTGAGCAATTTTGGTACGAATTTCGCTGCGATCCGTCTCACGCCCAAATCATTGGTAAAAATCGAATGACACGAGCCAATCGATATGTTCAAGTCCTCAGTAACTTCTCTAACGGTGATTCGACAATTGGCCAATATTATTTTCTTCAGTTCATCAATCTTTTCGTCTGTTGTTGACGTGCTCGGGCGTCCGGCACGCTTTTCGTCGTTCACATCTTCTAGGCCTTCTGAGAACATTTTGTGTCACCGATAAACGTTGCTTCGGTGCAAGGTAGCTTCACCATATGCCACAGTCAACATTTTGAATGCGTCCGCGCAATTAATTTTGTTTTTCACACAAAATTTGATACAGATTCTTTGATCCATTTTTTTTGGAATGGGCAAAAAATCAAAGACGAGCCAAAACACGTGCAAGCAAAGCAGCTGTCAAACATTAACTGAACATTCAAAATGGCCGAACTTATCAGCATAAGTGACAGATATGAGTACCAACATAATGCCACAACAAAAAAAATCGAAAATCGAATATACGTAACCTGCGGAAATTCAAAATTCTCGATACTTTTTGAACAGACCTCGTATATAACGCCGATAAAAAGTCACAATTGCATGAGAAATTCGTGTACTACCATTTATTGCTGGCGCCATCTATTGGAAAATGGCTGCAATATTTTCACTTTTTATTAAAATTTTAATAAATTTTTCAGTTTTTTCTTATTTAAAATTTTCTTTTTTTAAATTTTTCATAATTTTTACAGTGCAATTACTCCATTACCAAAATCAACTCCAGCTGGTGAAAATGTTGTTATAGCAAAATTAAAAGATTTTGATTCGCAAAAATTCGTTTTTGTCGATTCTGTAAAATTGTAAGTTTTTTTTATATAAATAATCCTTTTTTAAAAATTCTCTCTCTTAATTTAATCTCTTTTAAATTAATCTTTCTTTCCCAATTGTATTAATAGAGATTTAATGGCATTTGAATATTGGTTAATGTCGTGTGGTACCGCTAATGGGCATATTGTCGTTATCGATATGAACGGATGTGAGCTGGGTCATGTTGCTCGTTTGGGTCTCTCAACAATGAAAAAGTTTTTATACTATCTTCAAGTAAGAATTTTTTTTCACTTATTATTATAATTAAATTGATTATAATTTTATTATTATTTGATTTGTACAGGAAGCAGCACCGATCAGAATTAAAGGATTCCATTTTGTGAATATTGTTCCTTTTGTGGATAAAATCTTGGCATTGATGCGTCCATTTTTGAAGAAGGAACTGATGGATGTCCTTCATTTGCATCAAACCTTAGATCAATTTCATGAGTTCATTCCAAAGGATATATTACCATCTGATTTTGGTGGTGTTGAACCGAAAAGTGAAGAAATAAGTTGTAAGTACAAAATAACCAAAGCACTTTAATCAGAAATAATATGAGGTGTACCATATTTCTATGTTTTTAGCGAAATTCTATGAAGAACTTATTGCCAATCGAGAATATTTCTTGGAAGAGGAAAACACTCGTCGGGTAAATGAGAAATTACGTCCTGGCAAACCAAAGAACGCCTCTGATCTGTTCGGAGTTGAGGGCAATTTCAAGAAGTTAGACATTGACTAACTTTATTCATCATCAAATGATATTTAGAGTCTCGAGGCTCTGTTTACGTTTTCATTGCACTGCATTGTTTTCAGCTTTACTCAATCGCTTCGTAATCACACCAGATAACATAATCATCACCTTTCGATTGATTTTATTTGAATCATTATAATAATATTATACCATTTGTATATAAAGACGATTATATGACTTTTTGGAAATAAACATGTTTCCATGGTTCTTTTTTTATATTATTTATTGATACTTTTTAGTTGAACAAATCGATTTTTTGAATGTGACCAATTTGAAAATTTTTTTTTTTATGAATTTCTTTTGCCAATTCTAAATTTATAGCAAATTTTCTTATTTATTATGGACTAAGCCCCTTCCCATTTTATAGTTTATTGTACACATAAAGTAAAATGTTTTTCCATTATTTTCAATAAAAAAATCATTTTGCTTATTAAAAAATACCTTTTTTTTGGAAATTTTCTTATTAAAAATTACCTTTTTTTTACCATTATTTTATTCGTTTTAAATCGTACGAGGGTCGTTCAATAAGTCCTTAGAAAAAGATGGAAAAAAACTGTTTTTTAAAAAAAAAGTTTTTAATTTTTCAACATAATCTCCTTTTAGCTCTATACACTTTTCCAACCGTTTTTCCGAAATTTTTATCCCGTCCAAAAAATAGGATTTCGGAAGTTCTGCAAAATACTCATCCGTTTTATGCAATGACGTCTTCGTTGGAAGTGAACCGTCGTCCGCCAAGCCATTTCTTCAGATTGTGGAAAAGAAAATAGTCACTCGGGGCCAAATCTGGTGAATAAGCGGGATGCTGCAACAATTCCATTCTCAATTCCACAATTTTGGCCATGGAAATAGCGCAGGTGTGCACACGCGCATTGTCCTGATGCAAGAGGATTTATTTCTTCTTCAGATGGGGGCGTTTCTCTTTGATTTCCTCGCTCAACCGTTGCAATAACGACGCGTAATACGCTCCTGTTATTGTTTTTCCTTTTTCCAAGTAGTCGATAAAAATGATGCCCTGCGAATCCCAAAAGACCGTGCCCATCACCTTGCCGGCCGATGGCACAGTTTTTGCCTTCTTCGGAGCCCGTTCACCCTTGAAAATCCACTGTGATGACTGTCTCTTCGCTTCTGGAGTGTAGCAGTGTATCCAGGTTTCGTCCACAGTGACATATCGACGAAGGAATTCGGCAGGATTGCGATGAAAGAGTGCCAACATAGCCTCAGAGTCCATTACACGATTGCGTTTATTCTTCTCTGAGAGCAAACGCGGCACCCATCTTGCCGAAATTTTTTTCACAGACAATTTTGCATGCAAAATTGGAGCGACTGTACCTTGTGATATGCCCGTGGCCTCAACTAATTCGCGCACTTTAATTCGCCGATCGTTCAAAATCAGATCGTGGATTTTGTCGATGATTTCAGAAGTAGACACCTCAACTGGGCGTCCTGAACGATGTTCATCTTTTGTGGATGAACGGCCACGTTTAAATTCTTTCACCCAATTGTAAACCGTCGCAAACACAGGTGCAGCTGTGCCATGAACTGCATCCAACTCGGCTTTGATTTCTTTCGGGCTTAAGCCTTTCAAATGGAGATGTTTGATGACAGCCCTAAACTCGCTTTTTCCCATTGTTATGCACAAATAAATGTCGTTAACTTTAATCGACGATAGAAATTGACCTACGCTATGGATCGAGCTGAAATTTTAACAGCTTTCCTGTCGATAATGCTACTAACAACAAAAAAATACCGTAGTAATGTGAAAATCATGGAAAGACTTAAACCACCTTATTTGGTCACATATCTATACAGTGTGTCTCAAAAACAACCGGAATTTACATTTAAATCATACAACATGCAGCGCCATCTATTGAAAATTTGCAGCATTAAAAAGATACAGTGAGAAATAGTTATTTAACGTGACCTGGTTGTCCAAACCTCAAGACCACGAGTCGCCTGCGACTATAGGGATTGAGATACGCTCAATCAACGCACCACCATTACTGGCAGTTAGCAGTTAGTAGTCAGTTACAAGCCGACCACTCTACCTGCTGGTGGCGAGGACTATCTAAACGTCTACTGTCATAAGCAGTGACAGTGCCCGAGATAAGTGCAATGCATTGCTACATTTGCCAGTTACCTCACACCTGCGATCAGAAGACCGTACCCGCGACATGGGTATTAACCACAACCACCACGTTGCTGCCAAATGGCGCCTCACCTCGATCGGGCACAGTATATTCTACTGTGGGGCTCCCGATCCCCGTGGTACCCATTTTTGTTTTAACAGTACTTTGGTTCGTACTCCGCTCGTAGAGCTACGGTAAGGAATCTTGTAAATTCCTAGGTACAGCTAGGCCAGCTCAGGTACGCGGGTTCGCCAAGACCCGAAGGTACAGCCGGAATCGACCTTGGTCTTTCACCCGGTTGTAGCCACCCTGCGTGTCATACACTCACTCATTCACGCAATATTCTCATTCGTCTTTCAAACAGTGCCACGGCAAACGCATTCAAGCATTCATATCTCTCTTTCACACTCAACACACCACTCACATCCACACCCTCCTCATTCACCACGATTCCACATGCACCTAAGTCACGCACGTCCCCGTACAGGCTACACTCCACGAGAAGGTGCCTAACTCTCTCCTCCTCCGCCCCACAAGGGCATCTAGCCTCCGTAGCCAGACCACGCCTATACAGGAACCCATTCATACTGCCGTGTCCCGTGAGCAAATACCCAAGGGACAGACCAAACTCAAAACCATACGCAGATGTAAAGCGCACATTCGGAATGAACATGTGCGTCCATCTGCCATTCACACTTTCATCCCATCGTTGCTGCCATATCTCATACATTTTGTTCAGGACCAGTATACGCTGATGGCGCGGACTAAGGTCCTGAACCTCATCATTCCTAACCAAACAACCGGTAAGCGGGATGCTCCGCCGTAGACGGTAGTGGATACTTCCACGCAGAACCTGCATCGCGTCAGTTGAAACGGTTCTACACACATTCAAACACGCATACAGAACCAAACGTTGGACCGAATTTATGCCCACCCTCGCATACTGGTGGCGCATAATGTCGGCCCACACGCAAGACGCATACATCGCGCACGAAAGAAAAACACTCTTATACAGGACCCTCACCGCTCTGGATTTGTGGCCCCATTCCTTACGAAGTACTCGCACCAGCATGCCAACTAAACCGGCTACGCGCCCCCTTAGATGTTGCAAGTGAGGCCGAAAGTTCAGCCTCTCTCCAACCATTCATCCAAGGTACCTCACTTGTTGCACGTATCGGACCCCAACCGTCTCCAAGCGAATACTGGCCGCCAAAAACCCCTTCAACAGCATACACACCGTTTTCCTTTCGGAAACTTTAACACCCATTCTTTCACCCCATTCTGAAACAAACTGCATATAGCGGGTTCCCGCCATCTCCACTGCAGACCTACTCCCGCTCTCAATCAAGAGCAGAAGATCATCCGCATACGCGACCACAACACAACCGGTCTCCTCCAACCGCACCAAGAGACCATTCATCATCATATTCCAGATGGCTGGGCTAGCCATAGATCCCTGTGGACAGCCACACACCATCTGGCGAACAATCCTCATATTGTTCGCACACACTACTGCATACCTTTCATGGAAGTAACTCCGCCATAGCGAAGCCTCTTCGCATGAAACCTCCTCCAGTCGCTCAATAATGCGATCCCATCGCAGGCAGTTGAACGCACTCTTGAAGTTCACAAATACACGACATACGTATTTACTCACACTTTCATCCCCATACTGCCGCACACGCATCTAGGCGTCCTCAGTCGATTTACCTTTCGTAAATCCGCACTAAAGCAACAGTCTGATTACAGATCGGTTCTTCTTCTTTCACGCATTTAGCCACTACGACCACAGCGTAAAACGTTTTACACGGTGCGTCCCAAAAATAACTTTATATTTAAATCATACAACATGCAGCGCCATCTATTGAAAATCTGCAGCATTAAAAAGATACATTCATCCTTTTTCAAACGTATCTAAATTCATCTAATCGGATGACAGATGTGAGAGTTACAGCCATTCCAATAAAAAAAAAAGTGTGCCAATGTTACAAAACAAAAATGGCTGAGATATCATCATAAAATGCTCCTTTCATCTTGGTTTTCAGTTTTGGAAATAGAAAATAGTCACATGGTGATAGATCAGGCGAATACGGAGGGTGGTTGATGAGAGAAATCTGTTTTTTCATCAAAAATTCGTTCACTTTTTTGGTCTTCATTTAATTCATGTTGATTAAAACGCGCACAGGCCTTTCTTTTACCCAAATCTTCAGTTAAAATTCTCCAAATAGTGTTTTTACTCGTATTTAATTCCTCAGCCAACATTCTCGTAGTAAAATTTGTATCGATTCCAATGATTTCACGGACTTTTTCCACCAATTCAGCACGATTACTAGCTATGAACGACCTGTCCTTAGATCGTCATTTAAATCCTCACGACCATTTTTAAATCGTGTAAACCACGTATAAACTTGAATACGACTCATACAATCATCACCATAAACTTTTTCCATCAATTCGTATGTCTCAGCGAATTTTTTTTTCAAATTTAACACAAAATTTAATATTTGCTCTTTTTTCCATTTTTGTTTTCACATCTGTTATCCGATTAGATGAATTTAGATGCGTTTGAAAGAGGATGAATGTATCTTTTTAATGCTGCAAATTTTCAATAGATGGCGCTGCATGTTGTATGATTTAAATATAAATTCCGTTTGTTTCTGGGACACACCGTGTATATAACCCTACGGAATAGCCATCAAGTATTACTTCGTGCGGCAGGAAGTCATCGAAATCACTCTCTGATGAATTGTTACTTCCATTTTCTTTCACGCTCATCCAGACGTAGTCTCTGTAGGACTGTTGTCGTAAGGACTTTGACAGCCTCCCAAGCCGTCTCCACGTCCAACATCAGGGTCACTACATTCCCCCATGTCAGAGGTCCGTCAGCGCACTTTCCACATTGAATCGGGTGCAGTAAAAGAACACGTACATCGCGCTCTCCACCATCCCAGCATAAGAGGGGCACATTGGGCTAGAATCCAATTTAAAGCGGTATTGGTAAGCTCGAAAACATCTGTGTCCCGTCAAAAATGGCTGTAGGTAGTAACCAACAGCACCATGCCGCCGAGATAAAACGGTGGGTCCATTTGCTATCCCAATGATTTTTTGGACTCATTTCCTTCCTCCGTACGAGGCTCGGATCGCGCCACAGCGTCTCACCGAACTCTCCGGCAGTACAGCATCTGCCGCTCATCTGCCAGTATTTCAATCATTATTATTCCAGCCACAATACAAATGCTCGCGTTCGACACTGTTCAGAATGCGCAGGCCACCTTCAATGCGTTCCTACGGTGGACTGAGACAACTCCACATATGGTATGTAGTTTGCTCTAATCAATCTATCGGCATAATCGCCAACAGGGTTCTCCTTTTCTGTTTAGGTCTCCCCAATATTTTGGTCCTATTTTACAGTTTCTTTAATAAAAATTATATTGGTTTTGGGTGAAAGGAAATCCATTCTTTTTACGTTTTTTTTTCAAGACTTTATTTAACACAGCTTTGGTTTATAATTTATTGCCATTTTAAAGGTAACTTCATAATGCTTCTCTCATCTAAGCCCTGCTCCCTATTGGCGAAAAACTCGACTAAGACTTTTAATCACAATTCTACTCTTGATGACAATTTCTTATCACTAATAATCGTTTGGTGCATCGAAACTTCCCAACCAAGCTCCCGGGGTTTCTAGTGAGTCACTATAGTCCTGGTGGCCGATCACACATCTCTCCTGTTGGCCACTTCTCGTCAATTGCTAGCTTCAAACGGTCCAATTATTGACAGTAGAGAGGTCCGAATTTAGTGTTTGGCCATATTGATGCATCTCATAATAGATGATTCCTTTCCAATCCCACCAAATGCAAAGCAAAACCCTCCTGGCCGTTAGTTCTGGTTTGGCCACCGTTTGAGCAACTTCACCGCGTTTTGACCACGATCGTTTACGTACAATATAGTATGTCGTATGTGATCCATTCCTCATCCCCAGTTACCATCCGCTTAAGAAATGGTTTGATTTCGTTCCGCTTGGCTAATAAGGCTTCGCAGATGAAAATTCTATTCATCATGTTTTTTTGCGTCAATTCGCCGCATGGCACCCAAACATCGAGCTTCTTTTTGAATCCAGCTTTATGCATATAGTTTAAAATTGTTTTGTGTGACGATTTCATTTTTAACATCGAAAATACCGGAACGGAATCGACGAAACCAAAATTGCGCTAGATGGCGTTAGAAAGATAAGATTTCGTACTAAAAAAGCTTCTGATACAGTTTTATGATTACTTGACTCAGTATTTTTATAGCACGCGTCAAAGATGGACACCAACAAAGAGAAAATACGCCATATTTTAGAGTTTTTCTTCGATAAAGGCGAAAACGCAAGCCAGGCAGCTGGTCCTGATACTGTAACAGTCAATCACGCGCAATTTTGGTTTCGTCGAATTCGTTCCGGTAATTTTAATGTCAAAGCCGCACCACGCTCTGGAAGGCCAATTGTCGAAAATGTTGTCGAGTCCGACCGTCACGTAAGTACTGTTTCGATTGCCCAGGAGCTAAACATTGCACAAAAAAACCGTTTGGAACCTCTTACGAGAGTCGTTCAATAAGTCCCTAGAAAATCCAAGAAATTGCGCTCGTAGTGTCAGTAAAGATTTTTTTTTGTAAGTAGCATTATCGATAGGAGATCAATCCATAGCGTAGGTCAATTTCTATCGTCGATTAAAGTTAACGACATTTATTTGTGCATAACAATGGGAAAAAGCGAGTTTAGGGCTGTCATCAAACATCTCCATTTGAAAGGCTTAAACCCGAAAGAAATCAAAACCGAGTTGGATGTAGTTCATGGCACATCTGCACCAGTGTTTGCGACGGTTTACAATTGGGTGAATGAATTTAAACGTGGCCGTTCATCCACAAAAGATGAACATCGTTCAGGACGCCCAGTTGAGGTGTCTACTCCTGAAATCATCGACAAAATCCACGATCTGATTTTGAACGATCGGCGAATTAAAGTGCGCGAATTAGTTGAGGTCACGGGCATATCACAAGGTACAGTCGCTTCGATTTTGCATGAAAAATTGTCTGTGAAAAAAATGTCGGCAAGATGGGTGCCGGGTTTGCTCTCAGAGGAGAATAAGCGCAATCGTGTAGTGGACTCTGAGGCTATGTTGGCACTCTTTCATCGCAATCCTGCCGAAACTCCTTCGTCGATATGTCACTGTGGACGAAACCTGGATACACTACTACACTCCAGAAACGAAGAGACAGTCATCACAGTGGATTTTCAAGGGTGAACGGGCTCCGAAGAAGGCAAAAACTGTGCCATCGGCCGGCAAGGTGATGGCCACGGTCTTTTGGGATTCGCAGGGCATCATTTTTATCGACTACTTGGAAAAAGGAAAAACAATAACAGGAGCGTATTACGCGTCGTTATTGAACTGTTGAGCGAGGAAATCAAAGAGAAACGCCCCCATCTGAAGAAGAAAAAAATCCTCTTGCATCATGACAATGCGCGTGCTCACACCTGCGCTGTTTCCATGGCCAAAATTGTGGAATTGAGAATGGAATTGTTGCAGCACCCCGCTTATTCACCAAATTTGGCCCCGAGTGACTATTTTCTTTTCCCCAATCTGAAGAAATGGCTTGGCGGACGACGGTTCACTTCCAACGAGGACGTCATTGCTCAAACGGATGAGTATTTTGCAGAACTTCCGAAACCCTATTTTTTGGATGGGATAAAAATTTTGGAAAAACGGTTGGAAAAGTGTATAGAGCTAAAAGGAGATTATGTTGAAAAATTAAAAACTTTTTTTTAAAAAAACAGCTTTTTTCCATCTTTTTCTAAGGACTTATTGAACGACCCTCGTAAATAAGGCTGGATACAAAAAGAAGCTCGATGTATCGCAAAAAAAAATTTCATGGACCGAATTTCCATCTGCGAATCGCGCTGAATCGCAACAATATCGATCCATTTGTGAAGCGGAAACGTTACTGGTGATGAAAAGTGGGTCACTTACGACAACGTCAAGCGACAACGGTCGTGGTCAAATCGCGGTCAAGCCAGGATTGACAGCCAGGAAGGTTTTGCTGTGTGTTTAGTGGGACTGGCAGGGAATCATCTACTATGAGCTGCTCCCCTACGGCCGAACTCTTAATTCGGACCTATTCTGTCAACATTGGACCGTCTGAAAGAAGCAATTGCCCAGAAGCGGCCAGCTTTGGCCAATAGGAGAGGAATTGTGTTCCATCAGGACAACGCCAGGCCGCATACATCGATAGTGACTCGCCAGAAGTTCCGGGACCTTGGTTGGGATGTTCTTATGCATCCACTTTATAGTCCGGACCTGGCACCAAGTGATAACCACCTCTTCCTGTCTATGACGAATGATTTTGCAGGTGAAAAATTCGCCTCAAGAGAAGATTGTGAAAATCGACTGTCCCAGTTTTTTGCCAATCGGGACGAGGGTTTCTATGAGAGAGGCATTATGAAATTACCTCCAAAATGGCAACAAGTTATCGAACAAAACGGTGCATATTTGACATAAATCGTATCATTGGTAATAATGCAAAAATAATGGATTTCTTTTTACTTCACCTTATATTGGGTTGGTGCAAAAGTAATGACGTTTTTTTACATATACAATTAAACATTTTTTTTTTAATTTGTATTATTTATTTAATCAATTATGTAATTTCCATCCGTTCTTATAACCTCGTCCTATCTTTCTATCAACTTATTAACACCATTAGTGTAAAATTTCGTGGATTTTGATGCGAAATATATAGAAAGGGATGTTTTTACCTGCTCTATTGTATCAAATGTTTTATCATTTAAAAATTTTTGCAGTGATCGGAATAAATGAAAATCGGAAGGAGCAAGATCTGGAAAATACGGTGGATGCTTGATAACATCCCAATTCGACTCATTCAGCTTGTGTTGGGTCATCATAGCCACATGTGGTCGCACATTGTCGTGATGAAACACTACCCCTTTTCTGTTTCCCAATTCTGGTCTATCCTTTTGAAGGGCGATGTTCAATTTGGATAATTGCTGACAATATCGTTCTGCTCTAATTGTCTGATTGCGTTCCAAGAGTTCAAAATACACAATACCCTTACAATCCCACCAAACACAAAGCATAACTTTTTTTTTGATGGATTTCGGCTTTCGAAGTTGTTAATGGGGCTTGTCCAGGTATAACCCAATGTCTTTTTCTTGTCACGTTGTTGTACACGACCCATTTCTCATCTCCCGTTACCAAACGATGCAAAAAAGGTTCATGTTTTTGTCTCGCACTCAAAGCAACGCACGTTGAAACATGATCCAATAAATTGGCAGCCGGCAATTGGTGAGGTATCCAAACGTCGTACCGCGAAACCATCCCCATACGCTTCAAATGCCTTAATACGGTTGTATGGTTGACTCCCATCATCGACGCGATCTCCCTGGCGGTAAGACGTGGATTGGTGTCAATTATGACTTTTAACTTGTCCTCATCAGACTTCAATGGCCGCCCGGTACGTGGGAAAAGACTTAGATTAAAAAATACCTGGATAGGCCCTTACCGTATATGTATACGCAATTTTGTGTACAAATTTTTACTAGGGGGATATGACTGTCAAAATTTTTTTATGTAGACATGACACCCACTGCCATCTATGTATCGTAATGGAAATTTATTTAATTGCAAAAGCATAATTTATATTTATTTTAATTCACTGACTGGAAACAAAAATACAATTTAAATACAACGATAGGTCATTTTTATTTTTTGTACAATCTTTTAATACGAAATGAAATTCTATTTTAGGTTTATTATACATTTCGTAAATATCAATCAAATATAAACCGCCTCAATTTTGTAGACTTTCGGAGGGTTTGAAAACTTTAATTCTCCGTGAAAGTGGAGACTTGGGGGGCTAGCTTTGTCATTTGTGAATCCGATGTTGACAATTCAATGTTTACCATAAAATAGTCAAGTGCCGGTGTATATAAAGTGTGTGTAAGAAAGTTTAAGGGACCGAATTTTTCTGTCTATTTTCCATTGCTGTTTTCATTGTGTTATAATAAATAAAGTTTATTCTTCGGTAATCTTATTATTTAAATAAATTTGTTTTAATTGCTCTATTAGACCATATTATAATGCATTTATTAAATAATATTGTTTTCATTTTTTTTTAGAATATAA
Source organism: Atherix ibis (assembly GCA_958298945.1). Taxonomy (NCBI): domain Eukaryota; kingdom Metazoa; phylum Arthropoda; class Insecta; order Diptera; family Athericidae; genus Atherix; species Atherix ibis. The sequence continues at coordinate 133,036,862 of OY282605.1, forward strand.
GTTATTAATTATTTAAGTACATTATATTATTCATTTTCTATTTTTGTTCTAAAGCATTTCTTTTAATGTTGTATACGATTAACTTATATATTATCAAGAATTTCATGTATTGTAATGTTCTATGTAATTAATGCTTTATTTTTTAATTTAATTTAAATGCACAATGCCTATTTAAATTACCATATCCATTCATAAACACACATTTATATTATAATTAAGGTTTTTCCATCTATGGTACTTATGCTTGTTTAAGATTAAAATTTATATTTAATAAGTTGCGGTGTTGTTTGATTTCAACATAAACAAAATATCACATTTTCTCATTTAATTCATTTTGCATTTTTGAAATTAATTTAAATTTGTACACATAATTGTTTTCATATAATCAAATAACTTGCAATTTTTATTTTTATATACTATTCCCCACTTTAAAAATTCTGTTTTTATAAATAATATACAGTGAAATAAATGAAATGAAAATACATAATAAATAAATAAATATTTTTAAAAAAAAATACTGTGTTTTATTGCATATTTACAAAACTAATTCCATCAAACAAGACCCGCAATATTAAAAAATCTGCTTCTTTACGCATACGTGTAAGTGTAAATGATATCACACATGAAAAATGGTTTTAAACGAACCGCTTCAATCGCATACTGAACTTTTAAATTGGCCCCCAATGATTTACGCCGTTTCTGTTGTATTGAATGTGTGTGCGTTCTATGAATGTATTGCCAACAAAATTTGGACAGAATTTTTGTGTAGAGGCCTATCCAGTACTTCTTTCATCTAAGGGAAAATATCGGAATTTTGTAAACCATCTTTGTGCCTGCCGAACTTTGATGACATCTGTTCCATACACTTCGCAAATGTTTTTGGTTGCCACACTCGCGGTATTGTCTTTACGGAATTCATAAAGTAAACAATGACGTAAATGCACTTTATCGACCGACATTTTGAAAAAATGCAAGAGCTCTTCACTGTACTCTGGCCAGGCCAAAACTGAATAGAAAGTTGAGGGAAAGCATCCTTTATATAATGCAATCATTTAAAAGAAGATACTATTCATCATTTCTGAAGAAAAAATTTCTTTTTACCTAGAATCATAAAAAACCGTCATAACTTTTACACCAAGCCAATATTTATCACTACAGCCATCTAGCGGGAAATATAATGGATTGCTTTTTTCTCTAAATCTATGTACGAAAGCTTTTTACAATAAAAAAGTTCAAAAGCATTTCAATCAATTTTCGAAAGCCTTAAAGCTTTCCAAATAATTTTCTGTGTTTATTAGTCGATGGATGGATTTATTTGATCAAAAGTTCTTTCGAACAGTTGGTGTAATTGTAGAGTTTATAAAAATTAGTGAAAAAAAAAAATTATAAATAGGAAATTTTTCTCATACCCGTGTATTAGTAAAGATTTAATGGCATTTTAAATAAACTGAATTGATACAATAACAATAATGGGCATGTTTTCAATTGTAAAAAAACCTAAAACTTTTCTAATACTTTTCTGCATACGAAAAAAAGTCTAAATATTGTATAAGAAATGTTTTTTTTTTTTTTTGTCCAGGAAGCAGCAGAACTGCACATAAATTTCGTAAAGAGTATGGACGGTCGGTTGTTGTCTTTAATAAAATTGCATGGAAAAGTTTAAAATTGACTAAGTGTTGAAGAGATTTGGTTTAAACTAATGAAGAGAAATATTATCATTCTCCATGTTATGTTTAAGAGAGTACATCTATCTTTCGCTTGTGATGAAAAAAGAAGCTGACTGTACATGAGCGGGAAAGGGTATATTTTGAAGAGAACCGCGCAGGTATACGATACGATTTACAAGAATCGAAAAGGCAAGAAAGACAAAACTTCATCGTGTGATGTGGTCTGTTGTCCGTCGATTGTATTAATCGTGTGGTCGCCGTGGAAGTACTAGTAGAAGAGAAGACAGCAGCAATGTTGATTTTCGGGAAAAACATGAATTGAATTGTTAGAAATTTCGCCGAAAATCAGTAAACAAAATTGCGTTTGTGTTTATTCTTAAAAATTAATTCTAGTGCAATTTAGTTCAGAAATGTTTTACCATATTTTATAATCGGTTAAATTGGAAATGGAAATGGACAAGTTTACGGTTGTTCTCTGTTGTAGCTAATGTTGATGATGATGATTGGGAATTCGTACAACGCGACGATGGCTACACACAACAGCAACAACAAACGCGACGATAATAACAAAAATAGTGGAAATGTAAAATTCTAACAACACAACAAAAACAGCAAATACGAAAATCTTAAATATTTTATTTATTGTTTTTGTTTAATATCAGAAATAAAATTAAAAAAAAAAAAAAACTCACTGTTAAGTTTATTTGGTATAAATTTTAAAAACAAGGAAATATGTTTCGTGCAGTGTAGTTGAGGGAGGAGGAGAATGTCAGAGTGTAAGTGTTACGGTATAAACTGTGTGAAAATTGAAGAAATTTTCCTTTGGTGCACAAGTGCGAAAGTGTAAATATCAAAAAAAAAAAAAAAAAAGCTTTCCTTTCGCATTCTCGTTGTTTAATAGAATTAAAAATAATTTATTTGGTGCGATTTTTTTTGTGTAATTTCAACACCGGCCATATAATAATAGTAAAAATTATTAAAATTAAGTATTTTTATTGCTTAATGTAAATAATAAGAGAAGTAAAATAGAAAGTGCTCTTCTTTTTTTTACCTACCATGCCATGAATAAATAGTCGAGCCGCCGACCCCTTCAGCATTTGTGAAAATTTGATGAAAGTAACTGAGTAGGGACGGACGATGGTGGAAAATGTCTGAAAATAATTCGTTTGTTATTAAAATGTTAGTGTTAGAAAATTTATTATTATTTATATTTGTGCCTAGTGTGTATCTATAATAGCCACAATAGTTTGAAAGAAAATGGGAAATAATAGTTTGGATAAAATTCCAGATTATAGGTGATTTTGTGTGGGGTGTGGGGAGGGCGGGGGGTTACTTATTCAATTTACAGTTTACATAATATTTAAGCATACAAATTCGTGTGTGATTTTTAATGTGTAAATAGAAGAAAATTGAAAAAAAAAAACAAAATTTTTACTCTGTTAAAAAAAAAATAATAATAGTTTAAGGAAGAATTAAAAGGAATTAATTGCAGTGTTTTGTGGTGAAATGAGTGTGAGTGAAGAAGGAAAAATTTAATACACAAAATTTGACTGTTGGTTGGTTGGCTGGTTGGCTGACTGACTGACTGACTGGCTGCTGGCTACTATCGATGGCTGGTTGGCAGGGTTTTTTTTTTTTTTTTTTTTTGTTTTCAGTGAAAAAGGTGAAAATGTTTGTTAGTGTGCATGAGAACTGAGTGTGGCTGTTGCTCTGAGGTCGTAGCTGTCGTTATCGCCACCATTTCCACACTGAACAAGATGTGAGTGTAGTGAGAAAAATCAATTCAGGGGCGTTTTTGACAGTTAATTTGTGCTCTCTTATGTTGGTTTTTGATACGCGCACCACCGCCAACAACAACAACAACGACGGTGTACGCTTACCGCCGAAGAAGTACAGTCGGAAGAGAATCAGAGTCGAAAGACTGAAGAGTGCGAAGAGTAATCTAATCGATACGAAAGTGCGATAGAAGAGCTTTACTATTTATACGATAAATGGTAAACCGCTCTGACCAAAAGAAAAGAGAGTTAGAGAGTGTGGATGATTTATTTATTTTGTTATTATTTGACAATTGAGAATATACAAATTTGTTGTGTATGGTGTACATGTGGGTTGAGTACGCTGCGCGTATGTCAAATGAAGTCGATGTTTAAATAAGCGGATAGTAATTTGCGATGTTTTCTTATGTCAAACTATTATGCGATTGTAGTGTGCGGTGCGGTATGTTTTTGTTTTGGGTTAGAGCAGTTTTCTTCTGCTAAAGTGATAAGAAAGAAAAATTTTTTTGATAATTATTATAATTAATAGAAATTGGAATAATGTAAAAAAAAAGAAAATTTATACATTTCTTTGGCAAATATATAATATTGTTTAGTTTTTGATTGCACAAATATTATTTACCGACACAAAAATCATATATAAATATGAAAAAAGAAATCTTTCTAAAATGTGAATAATTTTTAATAAAGTAGATAAAAAAGTTTTTATGCCAAAAATGTGACTATTTTAATAAAATAGATTAAAAGTTTTTAAAAAAAAAAAAAAAAAAAAAACATATTGATAAAAATACATGATAAAAAATAAAATTATATATGAAAAATTTAAATAAAGTTGAATTTTTTTTTTTTAAATTCCCACACATTCACTTTTGATTTATTATTGTTCGTATATTTTTGATGAGTTACAATTTGTTTTATTTTTATGATGCTTGTAAAATTTAAATTTATTGTGAATAAATATTTTTATGACAAACCAATAATAACGACGTCCACACACATGTGTACAAAAGTACCATGAATCTTTAACTATGAATATTCGAATTAGTACAGGTTAATCCCCATATAACACGCATGTTACGTTCTTAAAGAATTGCGGTATTATGCGATATACGAGGTCTGTTCAAAAAGTATCACGAATTTTGTGTTTTTCCAAAAAATTATTTAGTTTTGCATGAATATCTATTTTGTCCCCTTCAAAGTGATCCCCACCAGATATTATACACTTGTGCCAATGTTTTTTCCAATCTTTGAAGCACTTCAAAAAATCAATTTTTTGTGATCTTGTTCAGCTCCTCCTTCGATGCCGTCAAAATCTCCTCAATCATAGCGTTGCGTCGTCCTTTCATGGGGCTCTTCAGTTTCGGGAACAAGAAAAAGTCACAGGGGGTCAGATCTAAAATTCGCGCACAACCAACGATGCGTGAGCAGGGGCGTTATTATGGTGCAAAAGCCAATTTTTGTTCTACCACAAATCCGGGCGTTTCTGACGGATTGCTTCGCGTAACTTACGCATAACTTGCAGGTCATATTCCTTATTGACCGTTCTACCCTGTGGTAAGAACTCATGATGAACCACGCCCCTGCAATCGAAAGAAACTGTAAACAAAACCTTCACATTTGAAAATATGGGTTTTCGTCGTTCACAACTTCTTGGCCCTCTGAAAACATTTTGTACCACCGATAAACGTTGCTTCAGTCCAAGGTAGCTTTACCATATGCCACAGTCAATATTCGAAATGCGTCCGCGCAATTAATTTTTTTTTTCACACAAAATTTGATACAGATTATTTGATCCATTTTTTGGAATGGGCCAAAACCCAAGACGAGCCAAAACACGTGCAAGCAAAGCAGCTTTCAAAAATTAACTGAACATTCAAAATGGCCGAACTATTCGGCATAAGTGAGAGACATGAGTACCAACATAACGCCACAAAAAATAACCCGCGGAAATTCAAAATTCGCGATACTTTTTGAACAGACCTCGTATATCGTGTTATTCCATAGGACCTGAAAAACTAGTGCCAAAAAAGGTGTTTAGGTATCGAAAATAAAGAGAAAAATGCATTTTTATAATTAGAACATTTTCTTCGTTAGATGTGTTTTTTTTTTGTTCAGAATTATCTTCAGTTCTATGCTATTCTTTTCGCAAAAAATCTATTATTATACGTGTATTGTAGATTATTTGATGTTAGCTAAGAGATTTTTATGAATTTCTTTATGTTGGGCATTAAGCATTTGAGGAGTTCTTGTTTAAACTTTATGCTTCTTGTAATGAGAAAAGGATCTTCATCTATTGTAGGAACCTAAATATAATTCCAACTGTTCGGTTAAGCATAGGCCTTTGTTAATTTATTAAATTTATCTCAAAACGTATTAGAGTAAAACTGTATTATTCTAGGATGACGTGTTGTTTTTGGGGTTTTCCCAATATTCCCAAATCGTGTTATATTGGGGTTGCCTCTACTTATGTTTTTTTTTTTTAAATCAAGTTTATTTTTTTTTAATTTTTAGTATTTTTATTGTAAATTTAAGAAAATTTTTAAATTTTGTTTTAATATATAAATTAAAAGAAAATTAAGAAAGAAAAAAAACAGAAATAAATAAAAATTTGTAAAGAAAATTCTTCAATAAAATTTATGAAAGAAAATTGCACAAGAAATAATAAAATCAAATACATAAATTTTTTAACATTTTTATTACAATTTTTTTTTTAAATCAGCATACATATTTTTATTGCAAAAAATATTGTTCATATTTTATGTTTTTTTTTTCCCATTAAAAACTATTTAAAGAAAAAAAAAATTGTAATACTTTAAATTTATTATTTAAGAAAATTTTTAAATTTTGTTTTAATAAATAAATTAAAAGAAAATTCTTTTAGATAAAATTTATGAAAGAAAATTTGCACAAGAAATAATAAAATCTAGTTTTTTAAAAAAAAGAAGTTATTTTTAATATATGGTTTCTTAAACCTGCTACACCTTTATAGGTAGTTCTGATGATCATCTTCAAATAACGGTGATTAGTGTATACGGCAAGAGGAGAGAAACAACAACTTTGCTGGTCGATGGATCGATTGTTAACTGTTTGGACTTACAACTCCGCGCGTACTTTAACTTATAATTCGGTATCAGTTCAAAAAAAAAAATAAAAAAAAATATAAAACCAGATAGAGAGGTAGAAAAAGATAACAAAGAGTTACGATGAGAGTGACAAAGGCAAAAGAAAAATAAATATTATACGGTATTCGAGTTGAGTGAATTTGTATGTGTGTGCGTTACGCTATAATAAATGTGTTCGTAGAAAGTTTTATATGCGCGCGCGCAGCTCATTGCTCTCTCCGTTTGAGACTACTAACTGTGCGTGTCAAAATAGTTAATTTTATCGTAGAATCGACTAACGTGTGTGGGGAGCCTCGATATTCGCTGAATATAGTAAAAACGCAACGTAACTTATACAAACTTGTATTAATTAAAATAAAATAAAATAAAAAAAGTTTAAAAAAAAAAAAAAAAAAAACAACGAATTTCGTCCAAAAGATAAAAGAATTTCAAGAATAAACGGTGCTTTTTTCGACGGTATTTATTCGTAATTAGTTCGTTTTTAAATTTTCTCTCTAATTTTCTTTAATTAAATTGTATTTTTATACAAATTTCTTATATTTCTAAGAAAAAGAAGAAAAAAAAATTGTTTTTGATTATCAAAAAAACAAAACAAAAAAAAATTCATTATTATTGTTCTTACTAAAACGTGCACAACAGGAGGAAGTGGAATAAAATTTCTATCCTCTTATTATTAAAAAAGAAGGTTTTGTGATTGTTTAAAACAGGTTTTGGCATAAAGAGAGAAAAAAATCACTTATTGTGAATGTGTGCTTTTTTTTTAAAAATAAAATTGTGAATAAAAAAATCCTTTGAAGGATTTTATCAAAAGAAAAGAAAAACATTTTTTTTTGGCAAAAATTGCAAAAATAGAAATTTTAACTCGCCGGTTACAATGTTTAATTTTATGAAAAAAGGTGTCAGTGTTACCGAACGGAACGACAGAGAAAAGTCCGATCGCGATGAAAAGGAAAAACGGAAACGCGAAAAGAAATCACGCAAAGAATCGAAACAAGGCGGCGTTTCTGGGAGTATGAGTTCGGAGGAGCTGCTTAGGCTGGATGAGGTAAGAGAAAAGGATTATGGGCAATAAATAATAGAAAAAAATAATGAAAAACATTTTCGAGGGTTTTCCGGTGTGTACAAATTAATTAATTTTGCCGGGTCTTTGTAGCCAATGTGTGCATGTGAAAATGCAATTTGCAAGTATAAATAAATGGTTTTTGGTGGTCTTGACCTTGTGGGTCCAATTTTTTTTTTGCTTATTATAATAGGATGACTTAATTCAAGATATTACGTAATCTTTTTAAGGCTAATAAATTATACATTGAATCGCGAATATATTGATAGAAAAAGTTGACTTGGAATAATCGATTTTTATTTTCAGCATATTTCTTAGAAAATAATTAACCAAGAAGATGAATTTTTCTGCTGACAGGATTTTTTTTTAATATGCGAGTACATAAAATTAAATCATAAATTTTTAGTCGTCTACTGGGGTTTTTATGCTTTAGAAGAGATTGTTTTATTTTTTATTTAATGTTTTATGGTGTAAAAAGTCTATTATATTTAAGAATAGAGAGAAAAGAGGTTCTTAGGTTTTCTATAGAAAAAGAAATCGTTATTTTAGAAGGGAGAGTTAGTGTGTTTTAGAAGAATTTGATTTAAGTTTAAATGCGTTTTTTTTTTGAAAGAAATTTTTTTGTTTTTTTTTTTTAACAAGAGACCGTTTCCATATTTTTTGTAAAATAATTTGGATATTTTTTACTATGTTTTAGAAGAGAAAGATTCAATTTCAAAACTTTACAAGAAGCAGTTTTTACATCGTGCGTTTTATAGACGATCTAAACGTAAATGTTTTCTTTTTTTAAGCGTGTGACAGTATAAATATGCGCGAGCAGTTATGATTGTGCAGGTTCGCCGCGAACAAAGTTTGTGTATTTGACGATCAGTCTAATAATAGTATGTAATCGAATGAGGTTTTGTACATTTATAATTGGTATTGGTGAATTCTTTAGTTGGCCGCTGCTGTTCTAATGTTATTTACTTTGTACAATATTAAGAATAACGTACGAGGTCAGTTCAAAAAGTATCGCGAATTTTAAATTTCCGCGGGTTATGTACATATATTCGATTTTCAATTTTTTGTGGCGCTATGTTGGTACTCATGTGTCTCACTTATGCCGATAAGTTCGGCCATTTTAATTGGTTAGTTAATTTTTGACAGCTGCTTTTCTTGCACGTGTTTTGGCTCGTCTTCGATTTTTTCCCATTTTCGACCAAAAACAGCATCGCATTAACATTGCTAAGGAGCTGTTGGACTCTGTCCGCGACGACCTAAATTTGCTCCAGACGGTCATAACAAGTGTCGAATCATGGGTTTATGGTTATGACGTGGAAACCAAAGTTCAATCATCCCAATGGAAGCTGCCGCACGAGCCAAAACCGAAAAAAGCGGCTAAGTTCTGTCAAATGTGAAAGTTTTGCTTACAGTTTTCTTTGATTGCAGGGGCATGGTGCATTATGAGTTCTTACCACAGGTTAGAACGGTCAATAAGGAATATGACCTTCAAGTTATGCGCAAGTTGTGCGAAGCAATCCGCTAGAAACGTCTGGTTTTGTGGAAGAACAAAAATTGGCTTTTGCACCATGATCGTTGCTTGTGCGCGAATTTTTGACAAAAACAATACACTAATAATGCCCAGCCATTGTATTCCCCAGATCTGGCCCCCTGTAACTTTTTCTTGTTCCCGAAACAGATTCTTTCATTCATTTTTTGGAATGGGCAAAAATCGAAGACGAGCAAAAACACGTGCAAGCAAAGCAGCTGTCAAAAATTAACTGAACATTCAAAATGTCCGAACTTGTCAACATAAAAAAATCGAAAATCAAATATACGTAACCCGCGGAAATTCAAAATTCGCGATACTTTTTAAACAGACCTCGTATATGCGAAGGATTTTTTTAAGTTTTTGTTACTTTTTTTTTTATTATTATCAAGTAATCTTCACTCTTTGCATATGTGAAAATATCTTTAAATTTTAAACAGTAAATATGAAAATATTAAAAATTAAATGAAATTTATCATAAATAAAATGAATACGAAAGAATGAACAATATGGAAACAGAAGTGATGTCATATATAATATATATAAAAGCAAGCGCGATGAAACCATGTATATTTTCGCAAAAAATTCTCCTTCTACACTTTTGCCGCGAGGAAAATTTACGCGCGTACGCTCAAAAATCGTGCACTCACACGATCAGTGTAATGTATCGGTGAATTTTTCGTACAGTTAAACAACTTGACAGCGAACCATTGACAAGATAAAATCATCTATTAGACGGACAGTGTAATCTAAGCTTCAGATAGTCAATTTCTATAATTTCGTAGAGACATTCATCTATGTTTTAGAAGAAAAAGATTCTAAGTCTTTGGGAAAACAGATTTTAAACTTTAGAAACATTTTCTATATTTTAGAAAGTCATTTTCTATACTTTGGATAATTCTATTTTCAGAATACACAGTTTCTATATTATAGAAGAGACATATTCGATGTTTTAAAGCAGACAGTTTCGATGGTTTTCATAACAGTTTTTATAAAAAATTTAGCATTTTGTATTTTAAATTCTTTTTTTAATCTTCATAAATATTCTTTCAACGAAAGTTTTTTTCTTCTTTTTATCATAAATTATGGTAAGCAAAAAAATTACAAAACTCTTTAATATTAATACACGTATTTATAAGAAAATCGATGTTTTTAATTTTTAAATATGCTATAATAATAATATAAATAAATAAATACGTTCAAAGTGTTGATGAACTCATTTGAATATTTTTACAATTTTAACTGGATTTTCAAAATTAGATAAATAATCGGCAACGTTAAAAATGGTGATTTCTTTTGCTAAAAAAGTTTTTTTCTCGCATAATTTATTATACAAAAATGAATCTAAAAAAGAATTTGCTATTTTGTAAGGTTAAAAAATAAACCGGAAATTCGAATCAAGTTTTCTGAATTTTGAAAAATATTAATTAATACCGTTAGTTTTATATTAGTTTTAATTAAATTCCATAAGATGAGTCATTATCAAATATGAAAAATATTATAATCTATTATTTACACATGTTTAAGGTACTTGGAAAAAGCTAATAATCGACTGTATTTATTATTGATAAGAAAGATTAAAAGTTAATTAATTGGGCTAAGTCTGCTCTAGCGATAGATACAATACAATAATTTTGATTTTTTATATATATATATACACGTATAGTCTCAATAAATATATGAGTAATAATTGGTAATGTAATATTATCAGAGTCGATATTATATTTACAACGAAACAGGTAGATAAATACGCCCGTATAAGCTCATATTGTTAGGGTTGTAGGTTCAATAGTATTTCAAATATGATAAAATATTTAACCAACATTAATAATTTGATATACCATATAAAAAATAACTAAGATTGTTGGAGCTTATCAGGGTGGAAAAAATTTTGTTATCTGTGAGAAGGTAAAGATAATTTCTACTTTGCTGATATAGATAAAAATTTTATTATAAATAATATGATTATTAAAAATAATGTCGAGTAGTAGAGGACAATTTAATTTTAGATATTAATATTTTTCCTACTTTTTTTTTTAAAACAATAAAAATGATGAAATTTTTGTAGAAATTGTAATTATGTGTTCCAAAAATAAGTGAAAGATTTAATAAATAAAATTATTAAAAAAATTATTATTTGATTGAATAGGGAGTCCTGATCTGAAATTAATAATAATAACAAAGGTCTCAGTTTGGGGCAGCGTCCTCCTGTTCAACAATATCAACCCTGTCTTAGGGTATCTTGTCATCTTTAACTGTTCTTGGCGAAGAATACTGTAAAAGTAAAAAGGTGAAATTTCCCCTTCTATGCCTGTTTGATATGTGCGAACATGTACGATTTTTGCTCGTACATGAAATATATCAGGTTCGCCACAAAACGAAGTTTGCTCATTACACAAGTAGCCTAATCGATTGAATGAATATCTGCAGAAATAATTATTTGTGATGCACTAGTAATATTCGAGAGCATTGTAGGCTAGATAGAATCATGAACTGACAGTGGTTGAGTGGGTAAAAATCCCATACAGTGTAGGGTTCGGTATCTCTGACAGTGGTTGAGTAGGTAAAAATCCCATACAGTGTATGTCTTTGGCAGAGTTTCTTCTGCGTTAAAAAAATGGGTCACGTAGATAACGGGCGAGATTGAAACTTATATTGCACGTTTAGGGGGGGAGTAACTTAAAAGCTATGTGAATGGGAAATCCGTAGTGTTGTCAGATCAATCTCAGTGATGCCAGTTTTTGTTCTTAGTTCACAAAAGAAGGAATCTTTTGTGAACTAAGAACAAAAGATTCCTTAATGGTTTGCTGTCTGCCCGTAGTCTAGAGCTCACAGAGCACTCTACAATCGGCTGACCACGTAAGCTCCTCAGAATCGGGATTGGACATACTGCACTCATCCATTATTTTCTTTTTTTGACAATACCAGCCGTCCTCAATGACAATCCATACCAATAATGGCCAATAAATATTTCGCAATCAGGATTCCTCCCATCCAGCTTCTAAATAAAACTCTATTCTCAAGTCCCTTCTTAAATCTTCTACGACATAAACCAGTCCCGTATAGATAAGCTTTGATTACATCGTTCGTGGAATGTATGATTTAAAGGCAAAACTTTTTTCGTATGACAGTGTAATATTTGCGCGAGCATGTACGAATTTAGCTCATGCATAAGATTATACAATTTTGCCGCAAAGAAAACTCGTGCATTTCACAAGCAGTCTAATTATAGTGCTTGAGTGAACATCAGCAAAAATATTTTATTGCAATGCACGAGCAATTTACACGATCAAAACGCAATATATTTTTGATCGTGCATTTTTTATTGGTGAATTCTCTAGTTGTTCGCTGCTGGTCTAATTTCATTTAATTTGTATTGGAGAATGAATGTATTCACATTCGTTTATTTATTTTTATTAAAAATTTTGAATTTTTTATTAAAATTTAATCGAATATTAAAAATTTCAAACATAATATTTCATGTTCCACATGGCACTGTCATTTGATTAAAGTTATTTATAAATTTAGATGCAAACTAATGAATGAACGAGTAAATTATGAAACTGTCAACTACACTACACTAGTTTTTAAAATTTGCATCAAGTAACCTTCGCTTTCCATAAATCAAAATAGTTTTAAATTATAAATAATAAATAATAAAATTATAAATTACATAAAATTTACAATTTATATAATAAATATGAATGAATGAATATAAAGGCACAACGAGTACATTTGGAAATTGTCTAATGTCAAAATAAATAATGCGCAAATGACGAGTTGGCAACGACCAACATGAACGACGTCATATGTAGTATATCTATGAGCACAGGCGTTTAAATCATGTGTATAGATTCGCACAATTTCCCATTATCTACGCATATCGCACGTAAAGTTGCGCGTCCACATGCAAAAATCGTGCAATCACACGATCAGAACTGTTCTGCCGAATTAAACGATTTGACAGCAAACAATTTGCAGAAGCAAATAGTGTATAAGACGCTGACTTCTTTCGATGTACCTTTTGATTTATGTTGCAAGGTCTGCCTCGCTCAAGAACTAATATGACGCATCCACTCTTTAAAACGATTGATTTGTTTGTCAAAAAAATTCTTGGTCTAATATCATTTATTTCCTCCGTTTTTTTTGTTGGAAAAAATTCTACTACTTTACCAATACTAGAAGAAATAATCACAATTATTCAGAATAAGGAAATTAGCCTCAAAGACATTAAGTGTCTAATTAGTCAGTAAAAACAAATTTTTTCAAAGAAACTTGATTAAAAGAAAGCATTTTCCTTCATAAATGACAGTTAATTTGATTCTGTTATTTACTCTTAAGTAAGATCAAATTCGCACACCACTACTGTGTATATTTTTATTGTTTCTTGTTTCTTGTTTTCAATATTAGAAAAAAAATTATAAAATTTGTTTTTACTATGTCAAAATGATATTAATCGTAAATAAGAATTTAACAATAATAACTATCTGTTATTAGTATTTAATGAATGAATGAATTAACGAATGAATGAATATACAGGCACAAAGTAAATATGGGAACTGTCAAATGTCAAAATATGCAACTCGCAATTTATGAGATCCCAACGAGCAGCATGAACGACGTAATATGTAGTATATCTAAGAGCACACACGAACAAATCATGTATAGATTCACACAAATTCCCCTTCTCTATGCATACTACGCAAATAATTGCGCGTCGATACGCCAAAATCGTGCAATCACACGATCGGAAAAATCGTACAATCACGATTGGTTCGCAAGACGCACATAGTCTCAAACCAATTTTGCCAATAAGATCTTTTGTGGTGATTAATCCAAATTCAAATACAAGTAATATTGAGGCTTTTACAGAATCTCCATTTTATATTGGCCGACCTGGTAGCATAGTCTTTATCCAAGGTGTCATGGCCTCGAATCCGACTGAGATATGGTCCTACGGTAATCCCCAAAAGCAACACTTTTCCTTCCATGTCTACTTTAATTTCCTTATACCGATATCCTTTGGGTTTTTATTTTTAGTTGAAAAATATTTTATTGCAGTGCAAGTGGGTATCAATATTTTTGGTTTTTCCATTTGATCCAAAAACGTACAAATTTTTTTGGTATTTATACTTTAGAGCAAATATAATTGCAGTTAACCATGGGCAAAGGAAGGATTTTCTAAATCAACCCAGCAACACTAAGCGATTGTCCTTTGGCTTTGTTGATTGTTATTGGGAAGGCAAGGTGCATTGGAAATTGAAGTCGCTTGAAATCGAAGGGCAAATTGGGAAGAATCATTTATACCTGAATTATACCTGTAAAAACATAGTTACATTTATACCTGGATTGTATCTAAATAAATTTGTCATTGTGTGAGAGAATATAAATAAATAAATAAAAGTCATATAAGACTTAAAAATTGAAGAAAAAAACAACTTATATATAGTTGAGGCCAATTTTGAAAATGGAAACAAACGTAATTTCTTAAATTAAAAAATTCAAAGAAAAACGAAAAAACGCTGGAAAAATTCATCATTTTGGTGAACAGTTACAGCAAAATGAGCAGCGCAGAAACACTCTTCATATCCGAAATCCCTCATTTCATGATATGAATCTTCATACCCGAAAATATACTAATTTTCATGATAAAGCGTTTCGGTGTTTCGGAGTCTATAGGGAATATACAGACAGACAAACACATTCATTTATATACGATATATAAAAATATGGGAACTGTAAAATGTCAAAATAAATGACAAGTAAATGATCGCAATAAACTATTGGGTTGTTCGGAAAGTAATTTCGTTTTTTCCTAACAGAGGATTATGCGGCTTAAGTGTGAAGTTGGTTGTGTGAAATTATATTTTTTCACAACCAACTTCACACTTAAGCCGCATAATCATATGTATTTTGACAGCTGACATATGGGTTCCTCATCTTCTTACCGAAAAAAATTTGTGCCGTCGCATTGACGTTTGTGATTTGCTTCTCAAACGCCAAGAAAATAATCCATTTTTGAAGCGTATCATCACTGGGGATGAGAAATGTGTCGTCTACAACAATGTTAAGCGCAAAAGATCCTGGAGTAGAAAAGATGAACCGGCTAAATGAACCGGCTTAGGAAAGCCAATATTCATCAAAAAAAAGGTTATGCTATCTGTTTGGTCGGATTTCAAAGGAATCGTTTATTTTGAGCTTCTACCGAGCAACACAGCGATCAATTCTGAAGTGTACTGTCATCGGTTGGACAAATTGAATGATTAACTTAAAGAAAAAAGGCCAGAATGGGTCAATAGGAAAGGTATAGTGTTCCAACAGGATAATGCGAAACCACATACAAGTTTAACCAGTCGGTAAAAATTTTTAAGAGCTCGGATGGGATATACAGCCACACCCGCCATACTTTCCAGACCTAGCACCTTCCGATTATCATTTGTTCCGGTCTCTACAAAATTTTTTAGACGGTAAAAGGTTTAAATTAAATGAGGAGGTCATTTGAAAAAATTCAGTTTTTGCCAGCAAAGAACAAACATTTTATGAGCGTGGCATCATGCTACTACCAGAAAAATGGCAAAGGGTATTGGATCAGATTGGACAATATTTAATTGAATAAAATATTAATTCACTATAAGAAAATCGTCTTTCATTTTTATTTTAAAAAAAAACGAAATTATTTTCCGAACAACCCAGTACATATAATCGTGCTCATATATGACGTCGACATAACCGACGTCATATATGAGCACGATAAAATAATGTATGGGTTCGAACAATTTCCCCTTCCCATGGTTGCCATGAGTAGAAAATTGCTCGTCCTCGAGAGAAAATCGTGCAATCGCACGATTATTGTAATCTACCGGCGAGCTGTTCGTAATGAAGCGAACCCTTTGAAGGAGAAAATCGTACATTTCACAGACGGTGTGATCTAAGCTTTAGAGTACTCTTATTACTAGTTCGAATGACTTACATTTCCCACGACTTTCTTGCATTGGTATTACAGTTATCGAAACTTATGTCATTTGGATTAACAACATGTGAATTGTGTTTTGTAATAAATTATGTAAAATTTAAGTAAACAATAATTATGGAGTCACTAGAAAATAACAACAGGATTTTGTTTTGAGTTGAATGATAAAAAAAAATGAAAAAAAAACTAAATTAAACTATTTTAGAACTTGAGTTAATGACTATTGGAGCCAATAAGCCAGTTATTCGAAAACCGTAATACCAATCCAAAGTCATTCGTTTTATTCGTTATTCGAAAATTGTCGCTTAAAATCATCACAATGTTTAGTGTATTAAAAATTCAGTTTTTTTTTTTATTTATATCAGGTGATTAAGTGTTTGGAAGCAATAAATAATAAAACATTAAATGTTGAACAAGGCCTTATGGTAAAATTATTTTATTTTTATTTTAACTGAATTCATTCTTATATGAGTAATAATCGTTCATTTATGAGCATATTGTATTATACGTTAAATATATGACCAGATATCGTAATAGATCGTACTTGATCGAAATGGGTTAAAATATTACAAGTTTGTTATTAAATAATATCTGAGAAAAAAAAATAACAATTTTCTTAACGATTTACGCAATTTATTCGTATTTATTTGAAAACAATTTCCACATATTTATTTCCAACAAATATGTTCGTATCAATATTGACAAAGCCAATCAATAATATTTTGTTCTGTTATTGATTTGTGACATTTTTCTTTTTGCTCAATTGTTTGTTTAAAATTGATTTATTCTTATTTCAATTATTGTAATTTATAAAAGACAAACAAGATATTTTTCTTTGAAGATATTAACTTTTTTTTAAGTTGGTTCTAGCTTTTATATTTATGTAATAGATAGGAAATAAATCAGGATCTATTGAAACATCATCGATGTGGTCTTAATTAATAAAAAAGAAATAATGTCAATAACAACTCCATAGTAAGTACGAGTAGAGGAGGAAAATTATTTGTTCTGTTCTTTCATAGTCGATAGAGTTAGTTGATTTTTTTCTATGACGAAAAGAAATTTTTTATTGCAAGTTTTTTTTATTGCGAAAAGAAATTTTGATTGGAAAATTTCATCTCAAAAGACTTTTAAGTTCAATTCTTCTTAGTAACTTTTTTTCGACACAATAAGAAGTCGGCAGACAACTTAAATTTATTGTGTCCTAAGAAATTATTTATAAATAAATATTTAAAAATGTGTTGCCATAAATAAATTATTTAACTAAAAATTTCATATAATGTTATAAAAGTTTGGAAACTGTTGAAATTGTGACAGAAAAATAATGAGATTGATTAAATTTTTATTTGAAAAATTTGTTCTTTTGAATTAGAAATTCTTTTTTTTTTCATAAATATTATTTTAAGCAATGTGATTTTTTATCATAAATTTGGTAAAAAAAATTAAAAACTATTTAATATTAATATTTATATTTAATAAAATTGATTCCATTTAAAGTAAAGAGTTTTCGAATAAGAGTGATATGATTTCTTTTTAAAAAAAACACACTACTTGTTATGGAAATTCAAATGTTTTTTATTTAATGTGAAGTACAATCGATACAATTAAGTTCTGAATAAAACGTCATTCAAATGGCCCCCACGACTTCTTTTGCAGGAACGAATTCGATGAACCCAATTTTCGAGCACTCTTTCCACTAAATCAAGTCATATATCATGAATAGCACGTTCAATATTGACTTCTAAAGCTTGAAGAGAGTCTGATTTATTTCTAAACACCAATGACTTCAAATAACCCCACAAGAAATAGTCTAATGGTGTTAAATCACAACTTCTTGGATGCCATTCAATGTCACAATTTCTTGAAATAATCGAATATACAAACTTTTCTCGCAATAATTCGGTTGTTGCACGTGCTGTGTGGCACGTAGCCCCGTCTTGTTGGAACCAGATGTTGTCAAGATCAACTTCTTCCAATTTCGGCCATAAAAAGTTGGTTATCATCGATCTTTACCGCTCTCCATTGACAGTAACGGTGTTACCAGCTTCATTTCAAAGTCCACCAGACCAAAAACCACACCAAACTGTCAATTGAGGTGAATATAATGGGTGTTCATGAATAATTTGTGGATTTTCTTCGCATCAGAATCGAAAGTTTTGTTTATTTACCACACCACTCAGATGAAAGTGAGCCTCATCGGAGATGATTTTCTTAAAAAAATCGTTATCGTTTTCATCTTGTTCCAAGACAAAATCAGCAAATTCACGAGGTTGACGGTGGTCCAATGGCTTCAGTTCTTGAGTGATAACAATTTTATATACGGATGCAAGCCCAAATCCTTTCTCAAAATCCGACAGATTCTGGTTTGAGACAGTCCCAATTCTTGAGAACGTCTTGGAATCGACAAATTGCGGTCTTCAGCAACACTTGCCTGAACGGCAGTAATATTTTCATTACTTCGAGCGGTTCTTTGTCTTATTGGCACTTGAACATTATTTAAAGAAAATATACGCTCGAAATTTTTAACGAATAACGAGCACAGTTGGACGATTATTACGATCATAAAATAGAAAAAGCGCACGAAAAGTTGCAATTGGAGAACGATTATTTTGATAATAAAATTGAATAATTTGTGAACGTTGTTCTTGTGTATATCTCTCCATGATGAAATTGTAAACTTTACTGAATACAATGAAAAAAATGGACTATAATGAAAAGACAGATCATGACATATTACAAATGGCCGAAACGTCACTTAGAAATCATATCACTCTTATTGGAAAACCCTATAGTTCGCTGTAGCAGCTATATCGTGGCTGAGGCGTTGTTAACATTTTTCGTTGCAGTGCTGGATGACTTTCAATGGTATCACCTTCAGGTCCGCCGGTACACTCCTTTGGATGTTATCGACAGTATCGACATGAAGTTTTTTCAAGTGTTTTATTTTTATTTTTGGGAACAAAAAAAGTCACTGGAACTTGGATCAGGAGAAAAGGGGGAAGAGGGGAGGCAAAGGAACCATAAAAATTACTTTTTCTGACAAAAATTCATTGATGGAGATGGCCGTGTGACAGAGACCTTTATCATCCACATGTTCGAAATATCCGACCTGACGCGAATAACCCTTTTTCTGAGCCTTTCAAAAAATTCTTTATAAAAATCACATCAGCTTCAATGGTAATTAATGATCTGACCTCACAAAAGTCTTCATTCGTTCTACATTTTCATCAGTTTTCCATATTAAAGGACTCCCTGAGTCCTCCGAAAATGCCCAATGCCACCGAAAAACTTTTGGTCTTAATACGGAATGTTCGCTGTAGTCGTAAATCAAGTTTAACACACTTTAAATTTCGCTTATTTACCGGACAAGGTTACTGAGATTGATCTGGCAACACTGCCTACTCCGCAATGTTGCCAGATAATTCTCAGTATCAACATTTTACTAGCATAAGAATTTTCAGTTATTTTTTTTTAAAAAAAACCATCCCAAACACAGCTTTTAAAAAACCAAAAAAATAAAAAAATTCCCTAAATTCCCAAAAACTAATTTTTTTTTTCATTTAAAAAGAAAAACTTTTCGAAAACACCCTTAAACTTATTCAAGCATACAAATACGCATTATACTTATTGTAGTTACAAAAAAAAAAATGCAATTCTTTAAAGTCAAAAAAAAAACACCCTCCAAAGCTTATGGTATACACGACGTTAATGCATATTCGAAAGAGCACCTCTTTTTGTGACACTTGACCTTAAAAACGACAATTTTTCCGTTTCCTTATTTTTTACTGCTTTCTGATTTCCGTTTTTTTGTTGTCGTTAATGCTTCTTATTCTAGGACAACATTTGATTTTTCAAATTTTCTAAGTATTTTAAGTAACAAAAATATTTAAAAATAAATAAATAAAAGACTAAAGAAAATGCTAAACGAAAGGCCTTAAGGTGGTTGGTGTCAAGATAAATACGCAAGTATGTGCGATAAAAAAAATTGGGTAGAGAATGGGTAGAGGACATTTGTGATTAACCAGTAACTTACCCTTATTGTATGGATGCCTGAGAATGCATGTATATACTTATAATAGGGTTGAAACAGGAAATGTTTAGATTTTGTATAAAAGTAAATTTGTTCGTTTTTGTTACCACTTTTTTGTGTACATATGCCAAAGGCACTTGGAAGGCATTTAAAAGGGTTGCATATGCCAAATGACCTACAGTTTGTGTTACATTTTTAAGCATTATTTTTGCTCTTCTAATACTAATTTAAGCGGACATATTAATTTTTAGTTATAAAAAATGAATTCTATTGCAAAAAAATATAAATGGGAATATTTCCTTGATGGTAAATGAACCCTGATCCATTATTAATTAAAAAGCTCATTTTCTAAGCGCTCGTAAATTCCATTACAATTTGTGATAAAATCAAATTTGATTTGCTTTCCAATGGGGTCAAAAACACGAACCTGTCTACTTTTACAAATGCAAAAACCAACAAAATAGACCAAAATCGATTACCACACATAGTATGGGGAAACTGCAAATCACCCCAATTTGCGCGTATGTATTTTTACAGAAGAAGGGGTCACAAGTAGCACAAAACCAAAAGGAAAAAAGGTGACAAGAAAATTATAAGGGGTGAGCGTGCGCGTATATGTAAACGAAACTAATTTTTTGGTGCCATTTTATTCTTCTACTTCGGAACACAGTCACAAATCTACAAATACGAACCGGTCCAGTGTTTCTATTATTCCCTAAATTCCTTAGGGTACAATTATTCTCGTATTTAATGTAATTTTCCACTCCCTCTATCCATCCCAAAGCAGACAAAAATAATCCGAAATAGAAATTATTTTTCCAAAAAGTTAGAGTAGGATTATTACCTTTACTCATGAATAGTTTTAATAAGTCGGCTTCGAAATATTCTGTTTTAAATTCATTCTAATTAACACCGCAATCAAATTATATATATATTTTTTTTGGAATTTATTTAAAAATATAATATTTAACTTAGAATTTTAATTTAAAAAAATAATACTTTTCTACAAATTATTTTTTTAAAAAAAGCCTCAGTCTTGTGCGACATTACCCCTTCGTGCAGAGTATTTTCGTATTTTCAACAAAAATATATTTAAAGGTTTATGTAGAAAATAATTTATAGCAAACGGAAATGTTGGGGAGTGGACTGAATAAAGATGAGACAATTTTTTGTGTGGAAATAAGTTGTTTTAGATAAATAGCAATTAAAAAAATAGGGACCTACATACACGGTGTGGTCGAAAAGTAATGAGACTTGCATAGCTGAGAGCGATCTGGCTTGTATATCAGTCCCTCGTAGACGGGCAGTAGAAGTTTCATAAGAAACATTCCTTATGAAAAGCAACTAATTTTTAGTTGAGCATACAGCATTTTTGATGGACCGATCAACTGTGGAATACAAACCCCTCGTAGGTAGATCAATATTCAAGCTCCTTGATAGAAAACAAACATTCAAGCTCCTTGATAGAAAAGCGTCAGATCGAACATTGCATGCACTTGGATGCTCCACCCTGTCACATGACCATCTTTATTAGCGGAGATTAAGAAAAACCTAATCAAGCAAGCAACCGATACTTATAAATTAATTTCAGAACAGTGGAAATCGATCTGGATTTTTTTAGGACAGTTGGTATATTATATAAAGCTCCTGTCGAGATGCTTTGCTTTAAAATTTAGATAACATAAACATAATTTTATCTGAATTATTAGATCTATTATTGTTGGTATTGTGGGTTATTCGAAAGTATGTAGACAGGAGACCTTCAGCAAAGATTGAACCGGCAGCAAAAAGTTTTGGGGTTATTTTTTTGCTGTTTGGTTTTTCTTATTTTTATTTTTGAAAGATCAAGCGTGACACGTTAGCATTGCCATTTCATCATGGAAAGACTTACATCCGAACAACGGTTGCAAATTATTGAGAATTCGTGCTCTGTTTCAAGCACTTCGTCCATTTTTAAGTCGTCATAATCGACCTATTGAGCAAGCAATGCAAGCCATAGTGATAAAATTTCGCAGCAATTTGACGCCATTTGACATCAAACCATCAAGCAGAGTATACGTACAGAGGAAAATATTGCTGCCGTAGCGTCCAGTGTTGGTGAAGACCGCGATTTGTCCATTCGTCGCCGATCATAGCAATTGGGATTGTCTTATTCGACTGTGTGGAATATTTTACGCAAGGATCTTGTACTGAAAGCATATAAAATACAGCTCTTGAAGAACTGAAGCTGAATAACCTGCCAAAGTGTCGACTTTTTGGTGACTGCCCCTTCGAGCAACTTGAGGAAAATCCATTTTTTCCAAAAAAAAATTGTTCATTTCTGGTTGAATAGGTATGTGAATAAGCAAAAATGTCTCATTTGGTCTAATGAACAACCATAAACAAAACAAGAGCTGCCATTGCACCCAGAAAAATGCACTTTTTGGTGGGGTTTATTGACCGTCAATGGCACCCGCTATCGGTCGCTGATGTCGAACTTTTTCCCCTCTACAATGCAAGAACTGCATCCGGTCGACATTTGTTTTCAACAAGACGGCTCTACATGCCACACAGCTCGTGAAACAATGGACATATTGAGCAAAGAGTTCGCTGAGCAATTTATCTTACGTTTCGGACTGGTGAGTTGGCCGCCTAGATCGAGCGATTTGCCGCTTCTAGACTATTTTTTATGGAGCTACGTTTATGTCGATAAACCAACGGCACTTACAGCCTTGGAAGACAACATTACACGTGTTATTAGTGAGGTACCAGCCGAGATGCTCTAAAAAGTGATTCAAAATTGGATATCTCACATGTCGTAGCCAACATTTACATGAAATAATCTTGATTTATCAATTCACTTTTGCAATTTTTCTGTTTTCGTTTTTTTTGTAAATTTGAAAACCAAACACTTAAAAATCACATTTCTGAATCTCATAAAAATGACGCTTGTTATTTTGTTCGTTATTATTTTGATTTTTTCTTAGTGGCATTTTTAAACTAATTATTAAATAAACAAAATTTTTTAACTAATTGTATTTAAAAAAACTTACCAAATAATAAATCGAAATTAATTTACTGGTATAAAAATTTTAACATTTTTGTGAAATATCATTCGTGAATCAAGTCGACATATTTTAATTGGAAATGGAAATTAAAATTTCCAACAAACCCACATTTTTCACCACACCTATAAACTCACCACAACTTTGCTATATTTAAAAGTCTATTTAAAAAAAACTGCTATACCTGAAAAAAGTAGAAAGGACATTTTAAGCCGACTATCAGTATTTTCAGCCAGATTCAACTTTAAAATTGGAGTACCACAAGACTGTCTTTTTGGTCCTATTTTATAAAAAAAATTGTTTTGACAAAAAATAAATCCATTTTTTAACGTTTATTTTAAAACTGTATTTAATGTGGTACGGATTGTCCGATTTGGTTCAAATATACACCATTTTATTTTATAATTTGTTGCCATTTCAAAGGTAACTTCATAATGCCACTCTCATAGAGAACCCCTAGCCCCTATTAGCGAAAAACTTGACTAATCTTCTCTTGATGCCAATTTTTTATCACTAAAAAAGATTTTGCAATGATAAAAAAAGATGATAATCGTTTGATGCTAGGTTAGAACTATAAGGTGGATTCATCAAAACTTCCCAACTAAGGTCCCTGAGTTTCTGGAGAGTCCTTAAAGACGTGTTTGACCTGGTATTGTCCTCTCCTTTTGGACCAATTTTGGCCGATTCTGGTCAAACGGTCCAATTGTTGACAGTAGCGGTCCGAATTGAGTGTTTGGCCACATGGAAGCAGTTCATAGTAGCTGATTGCTTTCCAGTCCTACCAAATGCACAGCAAAACCTTCCTTGTCGTTAGTCATGGTTTGGCCACCGTTTGATCCCATTTCTCATCTCTAGTCACCATCCGCTTAAGAAATGGGTCGATTTCATTCCGTTTGGTCAAGGGGAATTTGATCCATTATATTTTTTTGTGTCAATTCGCATGGCACCCAAATATCTTTTTGAATCCAGCTTTCTGCAGATGGTTTAAAACTGTTTTTTGGGGTCGATCTTAAGCTTCAACTGCTAACATGCCGGTCTACTTCGATAATTTGTATGATTTTATCGACATTTTCGATGATGGGCATACCTTTGCGAGGTGTATCTTTAACATTGAAAATATCGGAACGGAATCGACGAAACCAAAAATTGCGCGTAATGAGTTGTGACAGTATTGAGACCATAAACACCATTTACAATTTCAGCCGCCTGGCTTCCATTTTCACCTTTATCAAAGCAAAATTATGCAATATTCCGAATTTTCGACAAAAAACTGTAGAACTGACTACAAAAATCGACAAAAATCTGTAGAAAAACTAGAATTTTCGAGAAAAATCTGTAGAATTTTTTTTCTTCAGTATAAGTCCGACCTTGTTTGCTATAACCACAGCCATTTAGCGATAAAAATAATGGATTTCTTTTTCCCCAAACTAATTCCATAAAAAAAAAAACTATTAAAGAAAGCTTGAATTTGTCTACCGAGACATGGGTGCATCGTACAGAAATAATAAAAATAATAAAAAAATCTAACTTCTAAATACAATTTTAAACTATAAAAGCTCTCGCAGATCTAAGAAATTCCTGTCCCACCCAAAAATGTGTAATTTAAAAAATTAATTTTGTCAATTTACCAAAAATGTGTAATATTTTTAATTTTTTTTAAATTTTTTTTTTGAGTACAATTTTATCTACAATAATTAAAACTTTTTATTAGTAAGAATATTCTTTATCCTAAAAATAAGCTAAGTAATAACAAAACAGAAAATAAAATAATAACAAGATGAATAAAAGCCTCTCTTTTCAGACTAAAGCTTTTTTGTCCCCAAGTCTCTACCAACTCTGTTGCATTGTCCCCCAGCTTTATTGCTTGATTTCTATGCAAAATATAAAAAACAAAATATTTTTATTGAAGCTCGAAAGTATAAACAATATTATTTCTATTTTAAATAAACAAAAATGCGATATTGTCATCTGTTTTGGTGGTATCTCGACATGTCCCCAGGTTCCATACATACTCAGAACGAAGCTGCTGCCAAATGACGTTCGGTTGTTGTTGTTCAGTTTAAATTAGCATTTCAGTACTAATGTTGCATGGAATACTCAGTAAAAAAAAAATACGATATTATTTATTGGGAATTATTGGAAATATTTGTGAAATCTGAAAATTGTAAACATCACACAAAATATTTTGCTGACTGAAGAAAACATCTGCGAATGGCGCATTACTTCAAGGATTTTTTTATTTTGCTCGCATAAAAATCTGACTTAAAAGTTTTCCAAGTTGTTTCCTTCAATCATTTTTGTATGCGTTTGTGTTGTATGGTGTACAATTTCTTTTGTGATGCTTTTTCAGACGATAATAATAGATTAAATAAAGCTCAAGTTCAGTGTCGAAAATAATTGAAAAGTTCGTTACTCTACCCCCGTTTCTGATACGTTTCATCGATAAAAACACTTTTTGTTTACTAATTGTAAGTGGGCGGATAGCTCCACCAGAAATAGAAATCGAATCGTGCGAATAATTTGAATAAAGAAGCAATTGCGGGAACACTTCCGAACGCTACCGTTCATTAGGAAGCCAGCATGCAACTGCGAGCATATTAATCCGACGAGAGAGGCGTCTTCTGCCATTGAACAAGTGCAGTGTAATCTCAGCTGGGGCATCATCAAAGTGATGGAACGTGATTAAGGCTGCAATTGAGCAGGTCTTTTGATTAAGTCGGGATACTCTTGTACAGTCATCCAGCCAATCTACCCTACCTTAAAACGACAACTTGGATGAGAAATCGATACAAAATTATCGAACCGATATTTCGCAAACAAGAAGTGGGAATTCTGTTAATTTCCTATCTTAAGTAAATGTATCCGAAACACACTAGAGCAGAGTAGTTACTAGTACTATTACATGCGATTAGAACTATTTCTACAGAGTTTAATGGGAAGGTAATTTTGCTTTGATTTATCCATCAAAGGATAACTGTCTGTCAAATCACATATTTTGGTGGTAATCAAACTGTACACTGCAAATTTTTTCTGCAAGCACTTTTTCAAGAAATTTTTCAATAACTTTAAGAATTGATAATTTTACACGCGGATTTTTACTGCCTTAAAAGCGATTGTTTTGATTATACACGTATCCGGATAGGTGACAATGCCCCTCCTCGATGCTCAGGAGGACTTCGCTGTAATTAGTCGAAAAAGTTATCATCATTGCGGTCGAGGCTTCAGAGGACTTGACTGCAATTTATATGCGATTGGCGGTCTTCAGGTAACAGTTGATGCATTGTTAGCACTTTGTACGGGAACATTTTCAACTCTTTCATCAAAATTCGCTGTGAAGATCGTTTATTGATGCCCGACTACGTAAACCATCGTATAGTTGATTTTTAAGGGTCGTCTTGAGCATCTGCAGTCACAGGGGCTAAACGCTGTAGTGTCTCCTCAGTTGGTGTCACTAGATAAGGGAATCGACACAATTATTCCGCGTTCTTGAGAAGCATACCAATTCATGGTTTAGTTACGGGTGTTCTGCTTCTGTTTACTTCACAAATGTCAACATTTCCATGACATAAGACGCCATTTGCAAAAATTAAAAAATGAGTTTTCATTTTCTTAAAGATTTTTTACATTTTGATATCACTTTACTTCCTAAAAAACATTTACTACAGCCTTCAATGTTAGAATTCAACGTGAAAATTTAGAGTCTGAACAGCGATAATTAAGTTGAACTAAGGCACGTCTTAATAATATAATTATTAAGAAAAATAGTAGAAATAAAATTTATTTGAAACGGGAGGTTTTTATTCGAAATTAGGATCATTCACAAATTAATAGAATTGGTTAAGAGCGACAGCTGGTTGCACTTTACAGTATTAAAGTGCACGGTACTGTCAAATTTCCAAATACCATATAAGCAAATGTTTGTATTTGAAATGAACAAAAGAGAATTGTTATTATTAGCTAACGTTGTTCTTAGAAAATTTTTTGTTGATTTATTACAAAGTAAAATTAAAGAATATTTATTGGGAGTACAAATGGGAAACCATTTTCAAATAAATGGCGCCAGCATTAAATGCTGGTCTAAAAATCGGATCAGAAATGTCAAATCGTAAGCTTAGGCATCTGTCAACCACTCCTTCTCATTACATTTGTGACTTTTTATCGGCGTTATATATTTTTTTGTGCGTGACAATGTCGAAATTTAGGCCAAAAAAAACGTCATTTGCAGGAAGTTTTGCTTTTTGCCTTCAATTCGAAAAAATCTACGGTTTGTATTAGTGAGTGAACGTGTTGCGAATGGTTCCAACGCTACAAAAGTGGTGATTTCGCCGTAGAAGACAAGGAGCATCACGGACCGGTGAAGATGCTTAAAGACGCAGAATTAGAGGCATTACAGGATGAAGATCGTTGTCAAACGCAACAAGAACTTCCAGATTCATTAAGCGTGACTCAAAAATTCATTTTCCATCGTTCAATAGCCTTGGAAATGATCCAAAAGCAAGGAAATTGGGTGCCATACGAGTTGAAGCCAAAAGACATTGAACGGTGTTTTTCTCACGTGCGAACAGCTGTGCCAACGCCAAAAAAGGAAGGCTTCTTTGCATCGTATTGTGACTGGTGATGAAAAGTGGATCCATTACGATAATCGAAAGCGAAGAAAATCGTGAGGGCGCCGTGGCCATGCATCAATATCGACGGTCAAGCCAAACATCCATGAGACGAAGCTCATGCTATATATTTGGTGGGACCAGTTCGACGTGGTATATTATGAGCTGTTTCAACCGTCGCAGGAGCTCGCTACCGAACACAACTGATGCGTTTGAGGCGAGTATTGCAGGAAAAACGGCCACAAGATGAGCAAAAACACGACAAAGTGATTTTGCAGCACAACAAAGCTCGGCCACATGTTCCTAAAGTGGTTAAAACCTACCTGAAAACACTGAAATGAGACGTCCTGCCCCAACCGTCGTATTCAACAGGCATCGCCCCTTCCGACTACTACCTCTTCCGATCGATGACACGTGGCCTGACTGAGCAACACTTCCGATCTTACGAAGGAGACAAAAAATTGGGTTCGTGGATCGCCTCAAAAGACGAGCAGTTTTTTCGACGTGGTATACACGTACTTAGGACGATGAATATTTGAGCACTTTTCCACAATAAAACCTCAAATTTTGAAAAAAACACACGCCGGTTTTCCATTTGTACAATTTCCTGATTACAATATATTCTCTTTCTTTCTTTTATTTTAATTCACTAAGCTCTTGATTTACTATATGTAATATATAATATTAAAATATATTTCATTTAATTTTAAGTAAAATTAATATTTTAAAATGTAAAAATATTTGGAAAATATTACATTAATAATAAAATATTTTATGAATTTATCAAATAAATTATTTAGTGTTGATAATTCTCAATAGATGGTAGTGATTTGACTACTATAAATAAAGGCATTGAAATATTGTCTCACTCAAATCCGTCTGACCCCTTATATCTCTATTATTTGAGGTCTCAGCACTGTTTCTTTTTACACATACAAGTTCTTTTTTGTATCATAGTCTAACCCATCCTCATCTTTTTGAATTTAAGGTGCAGAACTTGCATGTAAAATGTATAAAGGACATCGATCAATAGTCACTATTCGAACTCAGATTTTGTTAGAGATAAATTGCGAATAATACGCGGTACTTTTAATTTTAAAAGTAAAATATTGTTTTTATTTCTAATTGGGCATAGTTTATAACAAAAAAAACAAACAGAAAATGCAGTAATCAATTTTTTTTCACTGAATATTAACGGATTTTTTTAATTAAGAAAAAAAAGCAAAAAAAAATTTCGAAAAAGTTTTTCGAAAACTTCATTGATCGAAAATAATTGCATCATTGCTCACAAGGTGGCAGTGGCGATCTTAACACAAAGGCTTTGTTGAGTATACCGTGCATGTTGAGTATTATCGCTTCAGTATTTAGTCTTTAATACAAAAACAAAAATCTACTGTCTTATTAATAAAATTCGAAATGTTCATTATTAAGAGAAAAATAAAATATTAATATTCTCTTATGGAATAATCGAATGCGCCATAATATTCGTAATTTGACGAGTGCAAAAGAAAAACTTTTTCTAAAGCAAAATCGACTAAAAATTTACTAGAGCGATAATAATAAGTGCTAACCTAGGTCATCGTTGTGATTCCATTTGCAATCGATAGTAATTATTACGAAGAAATGCGAGAAGTGAGAGAGAGAGAGAGAGAGAGAGAGAGAGGGACTGCAAAAAAATATATAATAACATCACACACACACACACACACAAACGAAATGTTATTATTAATTCTGACTGTGAATGGTGTTATGTAGAGCATGATGCTATACTATAGGCCAAAAGAATAAATGACTTATTCGATAATCAATTGGAGTGTTTTATAATCAAAAAAAAAAAAAAAAAGAGCTAAAGAGAAAGAATAAAGCTTTTGAAATTGTCAATAACATAATTTCGAACATATTCTATTTTTGTTTAAAAAAAAAATTTCGATTTTTTCGTTGTTTGTTGTGGTTCAGTAAGAATTCCATTAAATTAAAATTGCGAAATGAACAAAGTAGAAATATTTAAGGTCTTAGACCTGCGCGATTATCATCTAAATATACACAATATGATTTTTGAACTTAACTAACCGAATCTAAGTAAATTTTTATCAACTGTTGATTTAAGCAAAATTGAAATTTTTTTAAAAAAATTACAATAAAAATCTTTTAAAAGATTTTCTATAATTTTTTTTCCCCAAAATTTGCAAATTTATACTTTTTATTTATGTTTTTATATTTAACGCAACTGTTTTTATACCATAGATAAATTGACGTTCAATAAGTCCTTAGAAAAAGATGGAAAAAACTGTTTTTTAAAAAAAAAATTTTATTGTTCAACATAACATAATCTCCTTTTAGCTCTATACACTTTCCCAACCGTTTTTCCAAAATTTTTATCCCGTCCAAAAAATAGGATTTCGGAAGTTCTGCAAAATACTCATCCGTTTGAGCAATGACGTCCTCGTTGGAAGTGAACCGTCGTCCGCCAAGCCATTTCTTCAGATTGGGGAAACGAAAATATTCACTGGGGGCCAAATCTGGTGAATAAGCGGGATGCTGCACCAATTACATTCTCATTTCCACAATTTTGGCCATGGAAACAGCGCAGGTGTGCACACGCGCATTGTCCTGATGCAAGAGGATTTTTTTCTTCTTCAGATGGGGGCGTTTCTCTTTGATTTCCTCGCTCAACCATTGCAATAACGACGCGTAATACGCTCCTGTTATTGTTTTTCCTTTTTCCAAGTAGTCGATAAAAATCCCAAATGCCCTGCGAATCCCAAAAGACCGTGACCATCACCTTGCCGGCCGATGGCACAGTTTTTGCCTTCTTCGGAGCCCGTTCACCCTTGAAAATCCACTGTGATGACTGTCTCTTCGTTTCTGGAGTGTAGTAGTGTATCCAGGTTTCATCCACAGTGACATATCGACGAAAGAATTCGGCAGGATTGCGATGAAAGAGTGCCAACATAGCCTCAGAGTCCACTACACGATTGCGCTTATTATCCTCTGAGAGCAAACGCGGCACCCATCTTGCCGAAATTTTTTTCACAGACAATTTTCCATGCAAAATTGAAGCGACTGTACCTTGTGATATGCCCGTGGCCTCAACTAATTCGCGCACTTTAATTCGCCGATCGTTCAAAATCAGATCGTGGATTTTGTCGATGATTTCAGGAGTAGACACCTCAACTGGGCGTCCTGAACGATGTTCATCTTTTGTGGATGAACGGCCACGTTTAAATTCATTCACCCAATTGTAAACCGTCGTAAACACAGGTGCAGATGTGCCATGAACTGCATCCAACTCGGCTTTGATTTCTTTCGGGCTTAAGCCTTGCAAATGGAGATGTTTGATGACAGCCCTAAACTTGCTTTTTTCCATTGTTATGCACAAATAAATGTCGTTAACTTTAATCGACGATAGAAATTGACCTACGCTATGGATCGAGCTGAAATTTTGACAGCTTTCCTGTCGATAATGCTACTTACAAAAAAAATCTTTACCGACACTACGAGCGCAATTTCTCGGATTTTCTAAGGACTTATTGAACGACCCTCGTATTTATTAGAAAATTTTCTGAAATATAAGATAAAAAGATATATTATAAAAACACACAAGGGTATGCTCATCCTTACCTTCTTTTTGATAGTAACTAATTGACCAAAAACCAATTCTTATTGCTATAAATACACAAATTTTACATTAAATTAATGGAATTCATGCACCTGAAATCAAAATTAATGCAAGAATAATAAAATATTCAATTTTAAAGGGATGAGTCTGGTATAAAAACAATACTATCCAAGAAACGAGAGAGTGGCAGGGCATGTTGGCGCAGGTTAGAGTACGTGGGATCAAATGGGGAGTCCGTTGCCTCTTCTTATCCAAACAGAACAAAAATAAATCATATAAGGTTTATTTAGGCTGGGTTGGTGGTACCCAACGTGTGAATTTCCCTTATTTAATAGAAGAGTGTTGAGGGGGGGGGGTGTCTTGTGGAAGAAGTAATATAAAGGAGGTGTAAAAATTATTAAAAAAAATTGTTTAATTGGAGAGTGGCATCCAAAATGAAAATTTTTATTTGGGGGGTTCGGCTAAGAAGTAATATAGAGGAGGACGTGTAAAAATTCAAAGTGGGGGAAAAATTGTTCAATAAAAAAAAGAATTTACGTGCATATCTGGAAAAAAAAACTAATTTAAGGAACGAGAAAATTTTCGATGTGCCCAGGCTCGATCAGGTAACTGGGACTGAGGACAGAGTGGTTTTGAGGGAGAAGTCTGAGACTGATTTATCGCCTTCAACACTGTTCCCTTGGGCAACTTATCTCCACTCTTCCTAGGACTAATTGAAGGCTTTAACTGGAATCGCCTTCAGATTATTGGTTACACTCTTTTAGATGCTATCGACAGTACCTAGTTGGTGTCCTTGCAAGTATTTTTTGATCTTGGGGAACAAAAAGGAGATCTGTGTCACTCTTGATCACACAAAATGATGGGTTATTTCGACAAAACTCACTGATGGCGATGGCTATGTGACAGGTTTCGTTGTCATGGTGGAGTATACAAGTGTCTTCAATATCCGATCTGATGCGAATAACCCATTTTTTTGATCATTTCAAAAACTTATTTACAAAATAAAACTCATCAGCCTAAATGTTTATCGACGGCCTGACTTTAGAAGTGCCCTCACTGACCTAACACGAGAGACTTTCGTCTTCTACGCTTTTTGGTCTCTCAAAACTGTTTCACGCCATTAAAAAATTTGTGCTCTTAATAAGAAGTGATTCACAGCATTTTGCAATATTTCGTAAATGAAACTCATGAATTCAACAAGCTTAACAAAATTTTTTTGGCACCACCTTTAAGGTCAAATCGTACGTTCACATAGTTACAGGAGAAAGTTGAAATTTGCATTGCTCATCTGGGAGGGATTAAGGTACAGGCTATGTTCAAGTGAATTTCGCAATGCTACCAAATAGCTCTCATTACTTTTCTGCCATACCTCCTATGCAAACTATTTTTTTCGATGTGCCTAAACTACTTTTATTTTTGAATAAAAAACCAAACTACTAAATTTTTGAAGCAATCAATTTACTTGGAATTTTCAAAATGCCTACCTAGAAATATTCCATAACATTAAAAATTTTAGTTTTTATAAAAAAAAAACTACAATAATAAACAAGTAATTTTCAAAGTAATTTTTCTTAAATAAATAAAATCTAAAAATTTATAAATTAACCTAAAATCGTTTTGCTAAAAATTTGCAATTATTGAAAATGTTCTAAAAATGAAACAAGATCGATACTCTCTTATACAGGGTGGACCATTTAAAAGTTGCATTTTAAAAAGTAAATAAAAAAAAACTAGAGTATATTTTTTAAAATTTTCGGTTTTATTAGAAAGATTGAACCTTGAAATTTAAGAATGAAGCACAACATCATTTAAATGACTGCCACGTCTGGACTTACAGTACCCCATTCGCTCGACCCAATTTTTCAGTACATTTTCGATTGTCTGGGCCTGTATCTCTTCAATGGCAACTTTTATTTCATGTTTCAAAGCCTCAATTGTCTCTGGATGGCTTGCGTAACATTTATCATTAACGGATCCCCACACAAATTAATCCAACGGGCTCAAATCACAGCTTCAAGGCGGCCAATAGACATCAAAATTTCGGCTGATTATTCGGTTTTCGAAAGCAGTGCCCAAAAGTTGGATTGTTACGTTGGCTGTGTGGCAAGTGGCCCCGTCCTGTTGAAACCAAATGTCGTCCATGCCATTCTCTTCATCTTTTGGAAACAAAAATTCGTTGCGCTCACCATTGACTGTAACGGCGGCTCCTTCATCGTTTTTCGAGGAAAAACGGGCCAATGATGCCTCCAGTCCAAAATCCACACCAAACCGTGACTCGTTGTGGATGCATCGGCTTTTCCATGGTGACGTATGGGTTTTCTGAACCCCAGCTGCGACAATTTTATTTGTTCACATACCCACCGAGGTGGAAATGGGCCTCATTCCAAAAAATGATTTTTCGGTAAAAATGCTCATCTTCGACCAATTGATCTTGAGCCCATTCGGCAAACTGAAAACGTATCGGATGGTCATGCTGCTTTAGTTTTTGGACTAATTGAACTTTGTAAGCTTTCATACCGAGGTCTTTGTGCAAAATTCTCAACAGAGAAGTGCGAGAAATGTTCAATTCCTGAGAACGGTGACGAGTTGATGTTGATGGATGATCACGGACATTTTCGGTTGATGGGAGTGATGGGAGTGTGGCGCTCCTATCGTTCCGATTTGAGTTCTGTTTTTTTTCCATTACTTCCTCTCGGCTACTGAAACGCGTTCTCCGTAATGGTTTTTTAACTCGATTGAACAGAAAGAAGTCACAAGGAGCCAAATCAGGTGAATTCAATGGTTGTTGGATGGTATTTGTTGCATTTTTCGTCAAAAAAGTACGAATAATGATGGCACTGTGCGACGGTGCGTTATCATGGTGCAAAATCCACGAGTTTTCTGCACACAATTCTGGTCTCTTTCGGCGAATTGCTCCACGCAAACGTCTCATAACGCCCAAATAATAGTCTTTGTTTACTGTCCGGCCTTCTGGCAAAAATTCATGATGCACTACACCGTTGTAATCCATAAAAACCGTGAGCATTACCTTCTTTTTTTTGGATTACGTGTCGTACTCATAAACCCACGTCTTGTCTCCAGTAATTATCCTTTTGATGAATGTGGGATCGGATTTAACCTCGCTGAATTCATGAAATTGAGGTCTTTTGGCACCAATTTTGCTGCTACACGACGGAAACCCAAATCATTAACCAAAATGTCTTGGACGGATCCATAGGCAATGTTCAAGTCCTCCGCTATCTCTCTGATGGTTAATTTGTGGTTATTGACCAACATTTCTTTTACTTTATCAATGTTTTCGTCGGTTTTCGATGTCGATGGTCTGCCGCCACTGCGTTCATCATCTTCGATTGACTCACGACCACTTTTGAACCGCTCGTGCCACTGGTAAACGACCGTTTTCTTTAGAGAATCGTTGCCGAAACACTTTTCCAACATTTCCAACGTTCGCGCAACATTAAATCCATTTTTTTAAGGCAAAATTTAATACAAGTTCGTTGTTGCAAATTTAAATCCATTTCTAAAATTGTAAAAAATCGCCAACACTCACACAGATCAGTGGTTCAAAATGCAACCGCTAGATGGACCAGCCTATATTTGTAATAATCAATTTTTTCTCTCTTTTCAATTTATTAATTGTGCCAATTTTAACTTCAACTCGTAAAAGAAAAGCTATTAAAAAATTTAATTTCACATCCAAAAAAATTCTCATAAAATCGACAACCAATTTCCGATGGTTTTGGAATGGTCACTCATATATCGAGTTCATAAAATCTTATAATTAAGGTCACAAATTAATGATATTTTGAATTTATAAATGATCTTATTATATAATATTTGGAAAAAAATATTTTATTTCTTATTTTGAGTTATGTTGTTGGATATCATACAGAAAATTTTTCTTTCCAGATGTTTTTTTAAAAAAAAATTAGCTTATGTACAAAACTGGCTATTCTATAAGATGCATTTTTTATGGAGCCAACTAAATAAACTAACTAATTTGAAAAATTTCTAAACATAAAAATAAATATTGATACAATATGGTTAGAGGCGGTAGAAAAATGAGTAGAATCCAAAGTTTCTAAAAACTCTTTAAACTTGTTGCCGTTCTTGGTCCGTTTTCCTGTTTATTCAGTTCTTTTTTCCCTTCGCATTGGATCATAGTAGAAAATTAATTTGCATTTGTAAATATTTATCACTTTGCCTGGTGGATAGTGCCGCTCTACTTCAGTTTGATTCGAAAATGTACACAAATACTTCACAACTTCTGAAAAATGCACGGCCATCCATCCCACTTGATATTTATTATTTCAACCATATTTGATTATTCTGCCAAAGGACAAATAAAAATAAAAATCGTTTTTAACTAATCTGCCAAAGGGCAAATAATTTATTGTATATTTTCCATATTTAAATAACAAATAAAAACCGACCCTTTCCAGTATTGACGACGATGCTGATTAGCTGCTGCTACCCTGTTTTGAATAAGCATACACTTTTTTCAACTGGTAAATTCTGAAGTTAAATAACTTCTTTACTTAATTTGTTTTTGTAGAACTTATATTGGCCTAATGAATACGTGTGACATTTTGTTATTGTGTTGATTTATGTGGGAATGAATTTTTAATTGAAACTCTAGCGCCAACAAAACAAAAATAAAATACTTTTTGCGTCATGAGAGAATATGCTGAAAAGTAAACAAATTGAAATTTTTTAAAGGGAAACAAGCAAAGCCAACAAAAAAAAACAGCTGAAACCTGCTGACGACTGCATTCACTTTTTAATTTTCGTTTCTGCTTAACAAGACGCTCCGCAACAATGTTTATAAACAAAATTTTTCCTTTGAAAATTTCAAGCGCTGTGTTGTTATTTATAAGATATACCAAAGAATATATTGTAGTAAAAATAAACAATGAACGATGAAAGTTCACAAAATCGTATTCAGTTTTTATTGCAGCTGGTTGACCTTCTACTTCTGTTTGGCTGACCCATGATCTAAACGAATCCAAACATCTTACGAAATTAGCAGTGTTGTTATTGTTCGAAAGACTGAATTAAAAGAAAAAGAACAAACTATACACTCTTAATCAAACACCGCCAGGGTAGGGTGATAAAAATAAAATGAATGAAAATAAAACTATTTAATTTTGATAAAATCCGCTAGAGGAGAAATTATAAAAATGTCAACAGAAAAAAAAACAAAACGAAAGAGAAGATGAATGTCTGGGGGGAAAAAATAACTAAATTAAAAGAAAATTGAGAAGATAACATAAATTTACAGAAGAAAAAAAAAAAGAAAAATAGGAAAAAAAAATAAAGACTTCCGAACTCGAAATGTTACGTTGACCGCTGTAAAATGTCACAAGTTACTCAATAGCACAGTTGAACGTGAACAGAAACTTCAAACGTAAATGTAACTCGTTGTTTGGTATTCTTTAATCGAAGGCATGATGACTATGGGGATAAGTGTGGAAGGGGTCAGTGGAAATGGGAAGTGTTTTTTAAGTATGTTACCATATTTGTTTTGTGAAATTCAATTCCTCTGGACAATGTCTTTATGCAATTATATGTCACTGATATTACACACCCACTCACATTAATTATTGGAGTTGTACACACGCTCACATGGCGAACTCAACTCATACAACTTTTAATGTGTTTATTTACAATTGAACGCAGTGAATTTTGAAATTGCTCTTCGAAAATGCATGACTATCTTCTGTCGATATTGAAAAGTAAATATTAAAAATTGACATTTGCAGTATGGAAATTTTTTGTGCATTTTCATTGTTCTATTTTAGATTAAAAATAAAGTTTGAATTTATTATTTTAAAGGCTGCAAATGCTATTGAACGATAAATGTTAGACTATTTGCGGATATTAAAAGTGTTTAATTAAGCAATATGAAAATATTGTGTGCCAATTCTGTGGTGTTTAAGACACTCACTATTAATAATTGCCATTTAACCTACAATTTGAATAGGACTCCTGCCAGTGTAGAGCTCCTAGACTTCTTTTCTACTTTGATCCCTCCAACTTTTGTTAATAACAAGATGCCGCCAATTGCCTTTTGTTCGTGGCGCTACTAAATGAACTCTGCTTCTCATGCATTACAAAGTATTTGAATGTGATAGAAAACAAAAAATCAACGCTCTACTAAATAAACAAATTAGATTAACGAATTAATAAAAAAAACTTAAAGTAAATTGAAATTATTCCAGTTTTTTTTAACCCATATGGACTAACAGACTTAAGCTTTTGGGTGGTTAACCAATATGGACTTACAGACTTGCATTTTGCGATTCATAGAGTCAATTATTACAGTTAAGAGTTTTTAAAAAAAAATAGGCAATGCTATATTTTGTATTCGCAATAAAATGGATCCAAATGCTGCTTTTGTCCGTACAACGTTATAAAAAAAATTATAAACTATTCGGGTTAAATTTTGAATAATGATGAAAGATATATTTTGTCTCGCAGGATAACATATCAAATGTTGAAAATTTAGAGACATTTCCAATGATACGAGTACCTTCAGGTTGGCGTTGGGGTAAGCAAATCTCGCGAAAAACGCTAAAAATTGATTTTCTATACAACCATAAAAATTGAAGGGTTCATAAATTGACTATTGAAAATTGACATAGACCTCAGATCATCGAAATTACGCAAGACATTTGAGTACTATCGTTACTTGAAATGATAACAACAAACATGTGACGTTGAACAACATACAACGATCGCGAAAAATCAAAGATCTCGGAGGATGGAAGCGAAAATCGAAAAAATACAACGGAAAAATCGCCAGATGACCTCATGTTGGTGGCGCTATAAAATGTCTCTCACTATTGCCTTGATGACCTTACATGCAAACAATCAACAAAAAAACCGCAATATATTGATTTTCAACATAAATAAATGAATCAAATGCATGAGAATTAATTGAGAACTTTCTGTCCAAGTTTGATCTATCGTTCGCTAGATGGAGCACAAAAATATTTTTTCTTATAAAAAAATCTTAACAATTCGGTATGTACCATCAAAAAAAAAAATATTTTTATTAGTAGACCACCTAGAATTTGACAATTTTCTGTGATCGAATTTAATTGCGGCTTGCGTGTTTTTTAACCCGAAAAATTCTAAAAATTCTTCGATTTAAAAAATAAAAACAAAATTAAAACGATGATTAAAAATATGTCATCTGATCAAATAATTATTTATGGTATATAAAATTTTAGAAATATTAAATTAAAATCAAAATAAAAATAATAAATAAAACATAACCTTACTTATTCAGTAAGGGAAGATCTAACGTCACTTATTGAGTAAAGAAAGATTTAACCTCACTTATGTAATATTGAAGTCAATAACCTCACTTTCTAATGCACAAATTTCCTATGGTCCCGATTATGCTGGCTTTCTAGATCCACCGGTTCTTGTTCGACCACCGAAGTAAAGCAGGACAAGGCGCGATGTTATTACTTGATGGGTGGTCATTTGGGAAGAGCACGTGTCGCAAGATTATAAAAATTCGAAAATGGACTTTTCTATCATGGCGTGGCGCTTAGAGTTCACATTTCAGTACTAATGTTACTTGGAATGATAACAAACTAAAAAAGTTCACCAAACATTTTAAATATATGCTTGAATTTTCGTTTCATTGAGTTTAATTTAAACAATGCTGCCATGATAAAATACATTAAAAATGTGAAACTATGTTGGCAGCACTACGGACAGGACTGAAAATTAAAAATTCAAATCGGCGAGTGAACCGTTGTAATTCGGTTTTTTTTTTGGCTAATGAACCGTCGTAAAACTAATAGAAAATCGACAATGCGCTACAAAAGTTTATTCAGATAATATTATGTTGGGTTGTCCGGAAAGTAATTTCGTTTTTTTAAAAAATAAAATGACGATTTTCTTATAGTGAATTAATATTTTATTCAGTCTGATCCAATATTTTATTCAGTGCTTTGAGCCGGTTCAACTTTTCTACTCCAGGATCTTTTGGTTATGATACGGTTCAAAAATGGATCATTTTCTTGGCGTTTGAGAAGTAAATTACCGGTTTGCATCTGTTTTCCGCCAGTTTGCATCAATAAATGCTTTTATTGTGTCTTTATCAGCTTCAAACGGCAAACCCGTTTTGTCACTGGCGCTCACTTAACACATCTTCTCCTTACACATCAAATAATTTTTTTCTTGCTTGAACAACATTTCTATCTTTTCTATAGTAAAAAAGTAAAATATGCCGAAAATGTTGTTTTTCACTTTCCATATTTAAAAGGATATCAACTAAAAAGCTATGTCAGCTGTCAAAATTCATATGATTATGCGGCTTAAGTGCGAAGTTGGTTGTGAAAAAATACAATTAAGTCCTCTGTTGGGAAACAACGAAATTACTTTCCAGACAACCCAATACATTTTAGTTTGCCATCTTACACATGGTAAGAACACAATTCAATAGATTCAACATAATTGTAACGAGTAAAGAAACGGCATTTGATCAGGTTATATTTTAAGCTTAATTAAATTTTTAAGTTCACTTATAGTTTCTGCAATTTCAATTTCAACGATACTGCCGCATAAAAATATTACTGAAATGTGTGGCAATACTACAATAACAACGACAAAATTAGCAACAATTTCTAATTTGTCGATAAAAACCTTTGTCGTTGTTTGTCCGACGTCAGAATTGTGCACATTCCCAATAAAATTGCGAATGCTTTAGAATTTTGACAGCGTCAACTGCATATCCTGCGTCGTTGTCGTCGGAATTATGTATTCTTACCTTATATGGCTACCAAAAAGTTTGTTACTTTTAATAAAATGTACTAGAATAATGCGATTTTTACCAAATCTCCGAACCAATTTAAAAAAAAATTGATTTGATAATTTTTTTTAAATTTATTTTTGTTTTGTTTTGCTTTTTTCTATACAGAAAATATATTTTTAAATAAATTTCCTAATATTTACGGCTAAGATTTTATAATTTTAGATAAAATTCTACATGATAACACGTAAATAAGCTATACGGATTGTCAAAAAAATAAAAAAAAACTTTTTAAATTAAATAAAATGGCAATAAATATTTCAAAGATATTTTATTTTTTGAATAAATTGAGCTTTTTTTAGTTGAAAGTAGAAAACGATGCAAAACAGAATATAAATAAAAGACAATATTTTTTTTTTTGCGGAACTTAGTAAAGTAAGAAAATTATTGGTATTCAAAGTTACCGTTTTGACTATTTGTACTGTTTTTATTTTGATTACTTTTAAATTAAACTATTTATTTTTGTTAAGTTTTTTAGAGAAAAAAAAGTAGAAAAATAGAGAGCCAAAAAAAGTAAGCTTTTTTCTAGAATTTTCTTTTTGACCATTTTGCATTTATTCAATTTTTTTTTTGCTTGTTTCAACCACGTATGAATATTAACCTCAAAGTGTTCATGTTTTGAATTTTTATATAATTTTTTGTTTGTTTTTCTTTCTCTCTATTTTATTGTAAATTTTAAGGGGTAAAAGGGGAAAATTGATTTGATTGATATGCAATGGAATTTTTTGCCGTTTTAACAGCAATTCCAAAACTAATCGTATAAACGATAGCTTAATATATGCTTAATATATGTTATGATAATTTCTTATAAAACAGTTTTTATTTTTTAGTTTTAATAAACAGTTGAGAAATAATTTAAGTATTACCAATATTTTTACGGTATTATAATAGAAAATAAAAACTTCTTACCGGTTTATGGCCAAATAAAGGAATATCCATTCCTCGGTGGTTCGGAAAGTAAAGCCGGAAAGTGGTGGTTGACAGGTGTCAAACATACGATGTCTGTTCAAAAATTATCGCGAATTTTGAATTTCCGCGGGTAACGTATATTTCATTTTCGTTTTTTTTGTGGCGTTATGTTGGTACTCATGTCTCTCACTTATGCCGAGAAGTTCAGCCATTTTGAATGTTCAGTTAATTTTTGACAGCTGTTTTGCCCGCACGTGTTTTGGCTCGTCTTCGATTTTTGCTCAATTTCGACCAAAAACAGCATCGCATTAACATTGCTAAGGAGCTGTTGAACTCTGTCTACGACGACCCAAATTTGCTCCAGAGGGTCATAACTGGTGACGAATCATGGGCCAAGACCGAAAAAAGCGCCAAGTTCGGTCGATTGTGAAGGTTTTGCTTGCAGTTTTCTTCGATTGCAGGGGCGTGGTACATCATGAGTTCTTGCCACAGGGTAGAACGGCCAATAAGGAATATTACCTGCAAATTATGCGCAAATTGCGCTAAGCAATCCGCTAGAAACGCCCGGATTTGTGGAAGAACAAAAATTTGCTTTTACCATTTTTGGCCAACAACACACTAATAATGCCGGATCCATCGTATTCCCCAGATCTGGCCCCCTGTGACTTTTTCTTGTTCCCGAAACTGAAGAGCCCCATGAAAGGACGACGCTACGCTACGATTGAGGAGATAAAGACGGCATCGAAGGAGGAGCTGAACAAGATCATAAAAAATGTTTTTTTGAAGTGCTTCGAGGATTGGAAAAAACGTTGGCACAAGTGTATAATATCTGGTGGGTATTAATTTGAAGGGGACAAAATAGATATTCATAAATAAATTATTTTTGAAAAAAAAAACACAAAATTCGCGATAATTTATGAACAGACCTCGTAAATGCCATCCAATTTATCGTTTTAAATTCGAAAGAGTTTAATTATTGTATAAAGCGAAGACAAAATTTAAAAATATGGGTTCTGCTCATTTTTTTAACAGAATTTTCTTTAAACGATGAGGCTTATTGTTCGATGCTCGGTGGATAGGCAAAATTTCCCTACATGGGGCTCTGAAAACCACAAGTGACAGTTGGATGTCGGGTTTG
Organism: Atherix ibis; assembly: GCA_958298945.1. Taxonomy (NCBI): domain Eukaryota; kingdom Metazoa; phylum Arthropoda; class Insecta; order Diptera; family Athericidae; genus Atherix; species Atherix ibis. The sequence continues at coordinate 133,079,158 of OY282605.1, forward strand.
GTTTTAAATTTTTCTTTAAAATGAAGAAGACACTATAACCGTATATTGTGTACTCTATAAATGTATAATAAACAAAATTTAAACGTTTTAATCTTGATTAAAAGTGGTTTCAACAAAACGACATTACAAGCTACACAATATGACACGTAATTTGTAGATTTGATCATGTCCTTTTCCCTCCACTATCGTGCTATTTAAAACTTTTAGACTTTTTCTTGGAAATTTATATAAAATATAATTTTTTTTTAAAAAGAATTACAGACCGGAATGTGGGCAAAATTCATCAAAAATTACTTTAAAATCATACAGTGCTACAAGAAATCATATTGTAACTATTCGATTGACTATAAAATTATATCAATATCTGAATTTAAAATATTTTATATTTAATTTGACTTTTCGAAGCACAAATTGGATAACACTTTATAATAAATACACATACGAATAGTGTACAAAACGTTATATTTTTTAAATCCAAGAATTTTTATTTTAAAATAGAAAAATTTAATATTATTTTATTAAGTGAATAAAATAAGAAACAAAATTGAAACTCATTTCCATATGTAAAAATACGTACGTTTTTACAACCAAGAAATCAGTCAAATGTCATACCGTAAATGGTAGTTTATTTTTTCAAGAAAAGAAAACAAAAAATAAGAAAATGTGCTCTCTTTGTAAAAATCTACAAAATACTCTAGACGACCTTTTATGGTTGGTTAGGTCTTAAGAAAAAAGTTGAAAATTGTAAGTACTTATTATCTTGGGGGCAAATCAGTTACAAAATTGAATTTTCCATCCGCCAATCGAAGAATCGCTTTCATTTTTCAAACGTTCAAAAGCTATTTTTTATTGCAATTCACGCACTATAACCCAAAAATAAAATTTGAAAAAAATTATAGGCTTTTTAAGGCCGTTTTTCGTGTACAACACATTCTTATTTATTTTTTTTTCTCTTTTTTTTTTATTGTAAACTCTAAAGTTTTCTATTGGAAATAAAAAGCCCTGAAGATAAAAAGCTTTTCGATCTCATAGGAAAATGGAAACCATTTGCGAAGAAGAAAAAATCAAAATTATTTCGTTTAAGATTCGGTGAAGGTCGACCGATTAGTTCTGCATTCAAATTGCCAAAAATGATAAATTTTCTTACATGTACGAGTAATTGCCAATTTTCTTGTTTATTACGTTTTGCATATTTTGTGCCTCTCACACAACCATCGTTTTGCACTCCTCACTAACCCTCCTTTCAGATACTATTAAATAAAAAAAGCTTATTTGTAGATAAAAAGCTTTTTTAATTGGAAAATTTATAGTAAAAAAAAATAAAGGAGAAGCTTTGATAATTGGAAAATTTGTAGAAAATTAATCGCAGAAGAATGAAGAAAATTCCATTATTCGTAATTATGATTTTGTGGATAATAGAAAAACTCGTCCTTGATTTTAATTAATGATATATCAGGCAATATATAAAATCATATGTTTACGGAAGAATTAAATTTTAAGAAAAAAAAATAAAGAATAATAATTAACACAAATATGTTAATATCGCTCAAAGTAATATTCGAAAATTCGGAGACAACAGATCAAAGTAAGTTTAAGATACGATAGGAAAATTGCCAGAATCTGATAACGTTTGCAAATTTTTTAAGGTAAAATTTGTTATAAAAGTATTGCCACCCATTGTCATACTATTTAAAGGCATTGTCTAACAATATTTACAGGCGACATACAGCGATCATGTGATCACATTTTGTGATCATTGTCAGGGAAGAAAATTTGTAGGCATTTGTAAATTGTCAGATAGTGCAATCTGGCAGTGTCAAAATAATATCTGACAGTACTTTTGACATTTAAGTAAATAATTCACTGCGTTTTCCAAACAAATCATTGCCAGACCATTTAAAGGAATTGCCTTACAATATTTTGTGTGATCACATTTTGTGATCATTGTCAGAAAAAATAATTTGTAGGCATTTGTAAATTGGCAGATAGTAAAATCTGGTAACACCAAAATAATATCTTACAATACTTTTGACATTTTACTAAGGAATTTACTGCGTTTTCCGGACAAACCATTGTCAGACCATTTAAAGGAATTGCCTGACAATATTTTGTGTGATCACATTTTGGGATCATTGTCAGAAAAGAAAATTTGTAGGCATTTGCAAAATGTCAGATAGTAAAATCTGGCAACGCCAAAATAGTCTGACAATACTTTTGACATTTTACTAAGGAATTCACTTTATTTTCCAGACAAATCATTGTCAGACCATTTAAAGGAATTGCCTGACAATATTTTGTGTGATCACATTTTGGGATCATTGTCAGAAAAGAAAATTTGTAGGCATTTGCAAAATGTCAGATAGTAAAATCCGGCAACGCCAAAATAATCTGACAATACTTTTGACATTTTACTAAGGAATTCACTGCGTTTCCCAGACAAACCATTGTCAGACCATTTAAAGGAATTGCCTGACAATATTTTGTGTGATCACATTTTGGGATCATTGTCAGAAAAGAAAATTTGTAGGCATTTGCAAGATGTCAGATAGTAAAATCTGGCAACGCGAAAATAATCTGACAATACTTTTGACATTTTACTAAGGAATTAACTGTGTTTTCCAGACAAATCATTGCCAGACCATTTAAAGGAATTGCCTGACAATATTTTGTGTGATCATATTTTGGAATCATTGGCAGGAAAGAAAATTTGTATGCATTTGCATATTGTCTGATAGTAAAATCTGGCAACGCCAAAATAGTCTGACAATACTTTTGAAATTTTACTAAGGAATTCACTGCGTTTTTCAGACAAACCATTGTCAGACCATTTAAAGGCATTGCCTGACAATATTTTGTGCGATCATATTTTGGGATCATTGTCATAAAAGAAAATTTGTAGGCATTTGCAAAATGTCTGATAGTAAAATCTGGCAACGCCAAAATAGTCTGACAATACTTTTGACATTTTACTAAGGAATTCACTGTATTTTCCAGACAAATCATTGCCAGACCATTTAAAGGAATTGCCTGACAATATTTTGTATGATCACATTTTGGAATCATTGTCAGAAAAGAAAATTTGTATGCATTTGCAAAATGTCAGATAGTAAAATCTGGCAACGCCAAAATAGTCTGACAATACTTTTGACATTTTACTAAGGAATTAACTGTGTTTTCCAGACAAATCATTGCCAGACCATTTAAAGGAATTGCCTGACAATATTTTGTGTGATCACATTTTGGGATCATTGGCAGAAAAGAAAATTTGTAGGCATTTGCAAAATGTCAGATAGTAAAATCTGGCAACGCGAAAATAATCTGACAATACTTTTGACATTTTGGTAAGGAATTCACTGCGTTTTCTCCGTTTCTTCAATTCTACGTCCTTGTCAGTACTGCTGCTTTTAAAAAAATATGCCAGTGAAATTGTAGCAACAAACAATTTTTTTTATTCCTCAACAATATTTGCACAAAAGTTCAAATCGAATAGTTGACCACTTCACTATACAAAAACATGAATTGTTCAGAAAAAAACAATATGGCGTCTTTGTCTGGCAATGAGTGCACACATTTTTTATTTGCAGTTATATGACAATCGTGTGATCGGGAAATGTTTACTTACAAATGTTGGCGGACTTAATCATTTGAAGGCTGCAAAAATTTGATGAAATCTGGCAATCGTGTGATCACTTGTCAAATAGTGTTTCTGGCAATGCCTATTGTCAGCTGATTGCCTGACAACCATATATGTACCAGCGAACATTACCTGATTCTGACAATTGTCTAATCATACCTGAAGTACTTAGACCGTAGATTTCCTTTTTTTTTTTTAAAATTAAAGCACACAAAAATTTTTGAGATGGTCCCTCCGATAATACAGAATGCGCGTATTAAAATTGTTCTTGACTTTTTGGCATAGTTCGGGGTGTATCTCATTTATAACATGGATGCTTGTGTACTCTTCAGGTCTGAAATCATCTCTTCAAGGATATAAGTTCAATAGTGTCAAAATTGAAGGACTCAACGGCCATTTGATATCGTTGTTTCGTGAGATAATGCTTCCTGGGAATTTCGTTGAAGTGGGTCCATTTGGAGCACTGTCCTATTCTCATAGTCCATGTCATTCAATTCAGGCCACAAAAAAAATTGTTATCATGTCACGATAACGTTCACCGTAGATTGTTCTTGATTGACATTAAAAAAAATTAAATTTCAGTTCCCCAAAAGCGATAGTGTTACTCGTTAACGTATCCGTTTAAGTGGAAATGTTCTTCATTGCTCATAATAAGAAAAAAAACCACAAAAACTTATGATTAAATTTAACTAATTTTGTTAATGTAGAAAACCTTTTTTTTAATTTGCATAAAAGTAGAATTTTGTTTGTAATTTGTAATAATTTCCCTACACCTTAAAAAGTTGCTAATATTTTTCTTTATCAGAAATTTTTTCAATTGTTTAAAAATGTTTTAGTTTTTTTTTTTGTAATTTGGCAATTTCTGCAATTATCTTAAAAAGTTATTTAATTTGTGATTCGGAAAGTAAAATTATATAAAATTCAGATTTCATTTCATTACGTGTATGTTGATAGGACCTTGCCATAATAAATGAAATAATAACGTCATTTAAATGGATGTCACGTGATTTCTTCTAGGACTCGATCCTTTCGAGGAGTAATTTTTAAAATATTTTCGCGAATGCAAGTCGGCAATAATTTGCAAGTCGGAATGTTATTTTTTAACTGCTCTTAAGTATGAAGATTGTCTGTTTAAGCCCGATTTTTCGTGTCGTTTCACAAATAAAAATCGAACAGCGTCAAATTGAATGATCTTGAAGGCTAGCCAATTGACATCACAAAATTTCGAAATTACGTGTCATGGGAACTTATCGCATGATAGAGCCATAATTTGTCGTACTGTGTAACTTGTGGCGCAGTATTTTTCATACCACTCAGGGTCTAGATTAAAATCTGAAAGCTCAGGCGAAGAACTCTTGGTTATAGCGTTCACAATTGAGAAGAACGGTCTTGTTTTCTTCATTTAAAAAAAAATTTAGACTAATGACACCTTCAGACCAAAATGTACATCATACGGTCAGTTGTTGCGGATAAAATAGTTTGATTATAGTCGGTATTTACCGAGTGAGAACTCACTGAAGAAATTTTGTTCGAAAAATCATCTTTTAAACTCAAATAGTCTTAAATTAAAATGGCAAACCTTAAACTAAACAAATGCCACCATTGATGACAGTTATGTTTGACAGCTGTCAAATGATAGAGCCTATAATTTCCAATTAAATTTTTAGTATATTTTACATTTGCATTAATAAATAGATTTAGATAATTTGTACATTTTTAGCTGCGAATAAAATTATCTGAGATACAAAAATTTATCGGGTAATTGTTGAAAATTGTCTATTTTATGAATGGGATTTCTTTTTCTCTGCGATCCTGTAATTTATTAATTATTCATTTTAAAAGAATAATAAAATTTTTACACTAATTACTAATATACTCGTACGGCCACTGGCAACACTATTTTTAAGTGCTTTTAAGTTGATTGACAAAAAGAAAGCACTTCAAAAAAAAGGCAACACGAAAATATGCGGTCGAGGTTGGTTGGTGAATGATTTTGCACTATTTGCGCCGGCATGTAAATGTAAATTTTTACTCGGAACAGGTGGGCTAATACACGTTGCTGCCCAACAGATTTACATCTTTCAATGCTTATCTAAATGTTATCCCGCTCCAAAAAAAAAAATTGACAAAATTTACTTTTAACATAATATGTAACTGTGATGGTGTCATCTGCTTAAAAGTTTTTTTTTCTCCCATTCATAAAAAAATTGTTTTTATTCTTTTGGTTCACAGTACATGATTAAGTATTAATAAAATATTTTGATTCAGTCCTAATTTACCCACACAACGGTTTTGAGTTCGAATCTTGCTAGTAACATTGCTGGGTTGTAACGCTCAAGAATTAATATTCAGCATTAAAAAAAAATAATATATCAAAATGTGTTAATACAAATTAAACCAAAGACAGACAGCCTGTGAAGAATTCATAGGCTATGCGAACCTTGAAGTCGAAATGGCTTATATATAAAATTCAGATTATTTTACGTATTTACCACTAATGAGCGTAATTTCAAAAAAAAAAATTCTCCTATGTATTAAATATTAAGTCAGTGATAATTTTATAGAAAACACGTAACCGCAAAAATTTCCAATGATTCGACGATTTTGCGGTGTACTTACTATTCCACATGAGCTAAGATCATAAGTGCTCGAACGAAGTGCTAGCGATTGGCAATGCAGGCTTGTCCATGTGGTGGTGTTGGTCCATGTGTGAAATGATATAATTCGCAATTTCGCATATAAGAGAAGGTAACTAGACAAGGTAAATCTCATGGACACAACTGAATGCATTTTACTTAGTAGCGATAGATACAAATAGTTCAATAGATTGTTGAATGGAATGCGGTACGAATATGCGACTATGTCAACTAAACTATGTGCTGTCCAGTGGCGTAGATGGTTTTACTTCATATTACAATAGTACCGATTTAAGCTTACAGTATAACCATTATAATGAAAGACCTGTATAGGACAGCAAACCAGAAAAATTGCCATGGCAGTATTATAAAAACCCATGTACATATATGCAAAAACGCAGAGGCGTCGTCCTCGGTTTTTGGCTCTCCTTATATTGTAAATTTAACTCTTCTTTTAGTGAAATATTAAAATAACTAAAGTTTTCTATAAAAATGTCTAAAACAATTATTTTTTCTAATATTTTATTTGTTAAAAATCATTTTATCTGAACTTACAATAATTTGCCACGACACCCTTAATATGAAAAATTTTATCCGACCGTCACTGAACTGACAAAATCTAAGATTTTGAATTGACAAAATCAAAGATTTTGAATTGACAAAATCAAAAAACTGTCATTTACGTACCACGTTAATTTTTTAACGATTTTTTTTGTATATTTCGGGCTGTAAGTTGGTTATTGGTTTGAAGGATGTTCGTTTTTAAATGCTCTAAAGTTGAAGGGTTATCTGGGTAAACATGATCTCCCGCGTAGCCTTACTAGAAAAAGTTCCAAAGGCGTGCCATTTGATTTCACAAAATCTCGAACTTATGCGTCATAGTAACTTTTTGTAGGATAACCCGAAAATTTGTCGTGTTGTGTGACTTGTGGTGCTGTTTTGTTGAAACCACATATGATCCCTGTTAAAATTTTCAAGTTCAAGCCTAAAAAGTCTCTCCTTCTTAATTTTTACAAGTAATAGCTATTTTTCGTGTGAACTTGTCAGCACACAATTTATTTCGCAATTTGTTAAACAGCAGAAACGTCTAGTTGCATTGGGTTCCTGGCTAATGAGTGGACTCTTTACCGTCCAGTGCTCACTGAAGCCCCAATTTGCCTTACCTGCTAACAAAATTACACTTAACTTTATTAGTCATATGTAGGCAAATATACTGGATCAACGGTAGAAGATTTCTTTGTACACTTTGGCTAAATATCGAAAAAGCCAATCTACTCAACAACTATTTCGTAATTCTGACCAAGGAAACTTCTCAGATCGTGGATTGATCATACGAGGTCTATTCAAAAAGTATCGCGAATTTTGTGGTTTTTCAAAATTTATTTTTTTTGTTCATGAATATCTGTTTTGTCCCCTTCAAAATAATCCCCACCAGATATTATACACTTGTGCCAATGTTTTTTCCAATCCTCGAATTACTTAAAAAAATCATTTTTTGTGATATTGTTCAGCTCCTCCTTCGATGCAGTCTTTATCTCCTCAAACGTAGCGTAGCGTCGTCCTTTCATGGGGCTCTTCAGTTTCGGGAACAAGAAAAAGTCAGGGCGCCAGATCTGGGGAATACGGTGGCTGCGGCATTATTAGTGTATTGTTTTTGGCCAAAAATGGCAAAAGTCAATTTTTGTTCTTCCACAAATCCGGGCGTTTCTGGCGGATTTTTTCGCGTTACTTGCGCATAACTTGCAGGTAATATTCCTTATTGACCGTTTTACCTGTGGCAAGAACTCATGATGCACCACGTCCCTGCAATCGAAGAAAACTGTAAGCAAAACCTCCACATTCGACTGAACTTGGCACGCTTTTTTCAGTCTTGGCTCGTGCGGCAGCTTCCATAGGGATGATTGAGCTTTGGTTTCCACGTCATAACCATAAACCCATGATTCGTCACCAGTTATGACCCTCTGGAGCAAATTTGGGCCGTCGCGGACAGAGTCCAACAGCTCGTTAGCAATGTTAATGCAATGATGTTTTTGGTCAAAATTGAGCAAAAATCGAAGACGAGCCAAAATACGTGCAAGCAAAGCAGCTTTCAAAAATTAACTGAACAATCAAAATGGCCGAACTTGTCAGCATAAGTGAGAGACATGAGTACCAACATAACGCTACAAAAAAAATTGAAAATCAAATATACGTAACCTACGGAAATTCAAAATTCACGATCCTTTTTTACCTCACTAATCCATTATTTCTTTCTCGGTAATAAATCTTATCCTTCATGTCATTCCTATGGCGTTCAACACACTATTCAAAGGCCACGCAAGTTTGTTTTTTTTTTAAATAGAACTACTTCCATTGTAGAGCTCATAGACCCAAAAATTTATTTGCTAAACCCTTTTTTTAAACCTCCTTAAACATATAAATATGCTCTTCAAAATTGAGCAATTTCTGATTGTTCTGTCCAATTAACTATCGACCAGTCTCATTAAGGTAACTAGTAATGCCAACCTTTACGAAACGAAAACTTTTCAAATAACCTCATATGATTGTGGCACTACAGAAAAATTCCCCGTGTTATCGTGTCACCAAGAATTAATATTTTAAAGTACAAAAAATATTAATAGAATATTTTCTTAGAAGAATCTTATTTGGATGAGAAAAGAAATATATTTTTTTTAATTTACCAAAAAACTTATGTAATTTTTAAACTGTGTATCAAATATTACCAATTCGATTAATAAAAGTACATATTCCTTATGTTTTAATTTTGTCGCTGTTATTTTCATTAAAAATCAATATACCAGGTGTATAAGCTTAAATCCGCAGTTTGGTCATACATGGCGTGAATGAGCGTATTAAGCTACCATGGGCACGCCATACTTTTTTTTATGAGTATGACATCTGTCAACATTGTCAGCAATTTCGTACAACTACATACATTTTTCCTTTGGTAATCATGTCTAGTTTTGTGCCAGAAAAAGAGCATATGCGGGAAGCTCTGTTTTTCTGCTTCAATTTGAAGAAATCGGCTACCGAATCGCATTGACTGCTTATGGAGGCCTATGGTGACGGTGCTTTATCGGAAACAACGTGCCGAGATTGGTTTCGTCGGTTCAAAGACGGCAATTTTGACTTGTGGGACAAGAAGTGTGAAAATCGGCCTAGGAAGGTTGAGGACAATCAATTGGAGGCTCTTTTGGACCAGGACGATACCCAATCGTTAAAAATGCTTGTGGAGCAATTAGGTGTTACTCAACCGTCCATTTTCATGCGTCTGCTTGCAATGGGGAAGATTGAAAAGATCGAAAAATGGGTGCCGCATGAATTGAGTGAAATCGATCCCGGCCAACCATCAACATCTTCCCCAAGACCAAATAAATAGCTTCGGACTGTGCGTTTGGTGGGATCAGCAGGGTATCGTCTACTATGAGATGTTGAAACCTGGTGAAACTGTCAAGGCCCACCGCTACCACCAACAACTGATCAAATTGCACCGTGCTCTGCGTGAAAAAAGGACGGATTATCAACAAAAACATGACAAGCTGATTTTCCTCCACGACAACATACCATCGCACACGTCAAAAATTGTCCGAAACTACTTGGAGACACTCAACTGGGAGGTGCTACCCCACCCCGCTTATTCACCAGACCTGGTCCCTTCCCACTACCACCTGTTTTCTTCGATGGGCCATGCGCTCGCTGAGCACCGATCTTACGAAGACGTCCGAAAATTGCTTGATGAGTGGTTTGCCTCGAAAGAGAAGGAATTTTTTTGGCGTGGTACCCACAAATTGCACGAGAGATGGGAAAAATGTGTAGCTAGCGAGGGCATACATTTGTTTTTGCTTTCTATGTTTGACTAAAAAACAGCGGATTTAAGCTTATGTACCTGGTAAAATTTGTATTTTCGAAATTTTTAAAAAGGGAGAAGAAACTAGTTTAAATTCAAAATTGGTTTTCTCTGAAATATTTTCTTAAAAATATTAGTAAACAACAAAAAAAAGAGAAAATTATTTAAATAAATTTTAAAGAGTCCGAAATTTTCTAACTTAATTCGAATAACATTAACACCGCCAAAAGATAAAATCAACCGCCGTCACTGGTATACAAGTTATTAAGTTTGACCTACCAGCAAAAGCAAACGCTTATTAAGTAAATTGAAGGAAAAAACAAATATTGGTATTTTCAACAGGTATCTAATGATAGTAGGTGTGAATGCAATACTGTCGTCAAGAGTATTTCCATTTTAATTTTGTTCTTTTTAGTATTGTTGAGCAAAAGATAGTTGGTCAACCTTCGACAAAAGTGACCGTTCGAATTGATTGCATACTTGGAATGTCACATACAAACTCTGTAGTGGAAATGAAAAGCTTCTAGTTTGGATAAAAATGTTGATAAAAAGAATATTTTTACTTTTCGTTCTTGTGTGTGTTGCGTTGAAGATCATCTAAGATCGATGATCTCACGACTATAATCGGAATGGGATAATGCGATGGGATGACGGGTTTTCTGATTGTGTGTCAATTTGGAAACAACAAATAATAAAGTAAACTTATGCATGCATCCCCCGATTCGAATCGAAATGCTATCCAGTCTCATAACGTGGAGGCCCCTGTTCGTAAACAGTAACTCACCTTTCTATCTATTCTGCTCAATGGTTGAGATGAACTACAACTTTTTAATAAACGAGTCTTTCGATAACCTCCTATTCGATACTGTTAAATGTTACGAAATTGACTACAAAACAACAAATGTCAAAAACTAATAAAAAGTAAATATTGTATATCCACGGAGGGAGGTCTAGTCGATGGAGATTCGTATCTGATATTGTTGTTGGCAATATTGATCATAAGAAAAGAATAACTGAAAACCGTTTCACAGTATTTGATGTTGATTGACTAACTGACTAACTGACTGATTTCAAATGAGAATAAAACTTGTATTAACAGATTTTATTTTGTATTATTACAGGTGAGACGATCGTTAAAGATCCGCGGACGCCGTAAAGAGAAAGAGAAGCTACCGAGCGGCATAACAGCTGATTACAGTGAATTCTTTGCACCTCTAGTCTCGGATTGCGCCACTGTTGACGGTGGTACCGGCTTCGAGGCTGATCGTGGCAATGAGGAAATGTTGGCAGCTGTTGGCACCGCCACATTCGATCATTACGCAACGAAGAATGGCAGCAACGGTGGTCTCGGCATTTTCTCAGTCGGTGGCAATGGGTCAGCATCTGGATCGCCGGGAGCCCACACCAGTAGCCCACAGCACACATCCCCCGCAAGTGCAATGGGAAACAGCTCATCGGGTATGATACATTCTCTGGGATCAGACAGTTCTGAAACATCTTTACATTCCACCAATAATTCAAAGGTTAGTACTTTCAATTATCTTTAAGATAGGCACACACTCAAATGTATCCACAAAAATCGATTCTCGAAAATTGTTGTGTAAATGCAGTTAAGATGACGACTCGTAATAATACAATTTCCCTTATAAATATTTAGTTAAAAATAATTTTCTCCAAAATAGTTGTTCAATTAATTGAAAATATAAAATGGAAGGTGCCAAATAACATATTGTGATGATAACACCACGTTAAATGTGAAATTGAAAGTAGCAGTCCGTCTTGGTTTTTTGTTGAAAAAGATTATTTTCCATCTGGCACAGTTCAAATTTGATGTTGCTGGTACCGATCAACCCAATTTGATGTTAACAGAAATTTTGTTTTTATGATATTTCCACGGTTTATAAAAAAAATGTTGAAAATGGCTTAATGTTGGAGACAGTATTGATCCTGATTAATATTGAACAAAATTATCGGCCTATTCTGCATAGTCTAAATTTGAAGTTGATTATGGCTTTTGATAGTTCAACTCGCCTTGATAGTTCAACTCGCCTTGGTGGCTTTCGATCTGTCATAATTTAAATTTGAAGTTCGATGTGTGATAATTTTATGCACCTTAAATATAAAATGGAAAATGGCTATGGCTTCTGTTGATAGAAAAAAATTTTCCTTTTCAACGGTAACTGCTAGCACAACTTAAATTTAATGTTGCTTGTACCGATCAACCCATTTTTTTGTTGACAGTAAATTTTCTCGTTGACGATCTGGCAGCGTTTTCAGTTAAAAAAAATTCGTCCTGACAGTACCTGCTTTTAATTTTGTTACATTAAACATTTTTTTTTATTATTTTGCACAACGTCAAAAATAGTTGAAAGTCTCAGTTTATGTTGAACACTTTCGGTTGTTGATTAATAATATGGAACAACAATTTTGTCTTTTCTGCATGGGTAAAATTTGAAGTTCCGAATAGCTTTGAATTCAATTTGATGTTGAAAGCACTTTCATTTCGACGATTTAATTTCAAAGCGGAGAGTTTAATTCGAGTTGAACCGTTGAGAAATCAATTTGATAGTTGATAGTCTTGAGGGCTGTTACGGTAGCTATTAATCCAGATAAAAAATACTTGTTTTCACCTAATTTGAGATTAATCGTAGCTCTGGACAAATGTCAAATAATTGAAGGTGTTATGATCTTACATACATTAAATAGGAAATTGAAAGTGGTTGTCTGTGTTTCTGTTGATAGAAAAATTTTCCCCCTCAATGGTCTGCTAGCACAGTTTAAATTTGATGTTGCTGGTCCAGATCACAAAAAATGTTGATGTTGACAGAAAATATTCTAAAAAAAAAATTTATTCACAACTTAACTTGAGTTCTTAAAGTGCCTATTAACCCAGCTTAATGGTGTCAGAAATTTTTGTTTTGCCGATTTTGCGCGGTTTAAAAAAATAGTTGAAAGAAACTGTTGATCCGGTTTAATGCTAAACACTTTAACTTGAAGGCTTTACTATTGAAGACGGCATTGATATCGAACAATTTCGTCTATTCTGCATAGTTCAAATTTGTAGTTGATCGTAGGTTTTTGATTCAATTTTATGTTCAACACAATTTTATCTCGACGGTCCATTGCAAGTCAAATTGTGAGTATTCTTCACTTGCAAAGCAGTCAATTGAAAAGTTGACAGTACTGACTGTCAACTTTCTTCATTTGAAAAGTTGATGGCGATTGTTGACCTAATTTGATGTTGTTCTGGTGTTCACCTCTCTAGAGGTCTGTAGAGGTAATTTTGTAGTGTCACGGTCATCTCTTTTCTATTTTGTGTAAGTTCGTGTTGCCAACTTCCTTTTTAAATTTTGTAGAGTTTAAACAGAAATTATGAAGTTTTGTAGAGCTTCAACGCTAGGATTTGGAAAAAAATTTTAAGTCTTTTTGGAAAAAGACCTAATGGACTTAGGGACTTAAAAATAAAATTTTGATCAAGCCCAGATGAATGGCGTCAAAGTCGAGATATTTTTTATTGCTTCTCTGTCTCTCTCTATCTCTATATCTATCTCTATCTCTATATCTCTCTTTGTCTCTCTCTCTCTCTCTGTGTGTCTCTCTCTCTGTCTATCTATATCGGAATATTATTAGTTTGTATAAAACTGTATGTAAGATCTCTGAGACAAGAACCAGAGGCCATTTTATAGCGCTACGACCATGTGGCTTTTTGGCGACTTCATATTGCATGTGGGTAGGCGTTGCCAACTTACCTATTGAGATTAATCGATAGTTAGTTGGCAGAAGTAATTAAAATTTTTTTATTTTATGGAACATAATAGATTTTTTTAAAAACCTAAAAAAAGTACTTGGACGAGGAGTTGTTAGGTCTAGGAGGTCCACAATCGAAGGGGTCCTATTCAAAAAGAAATTGCAGATTAAGTGGAATGAGATTGATTATCGAAGAGAAAATCTGTAAGTGCGGTATGGCAAATTTTCGTTGCCCAGAATTTCGGAATGGTGGTTAAGAAGACTTAGCTTTTAGATCGATTTTCACCATCTGTCTAGTTTTTTTGTCTCAAGAATTTTTTCAACTAGAATTTCGGTAATCACAGAACAGTGCAAAGCCTCCCCCACCAATTTATCCAGTTCTCTTATACGAGGTCTGTTCAAAAAGTATCGCGAATTTTGAATTTCCGCGGGTTACGTATATTTGATTTTCGATTTTTTATATTGGTACTCATGTCTCGATTTTTTATATTGGTGGCGTTATATTGGTACTCATGTCTCTCACTTATGTCGACAAGTGCGGCCAAATTTGGGTCGTCGCGGACAGAGTCCAACAGCTCCTTAGCAATGTTAATGCAATGCTGTTTTTGGTCGAAAATGGGCAAAAATCGAAGACGAGCTGCAAGCAAAGCAGCTGTCAAAAATTAACTGAACATTCAAAATGGCCGAACTTGTCGGCATAAGTGAAAGACATGAGTACCAACATAACGCCACTAAAAATCTAAAATCGAATATACGTAACCCACGGAAATTTAAAATTCGCGATACTTTTTAACAGACCTCGTTTATCTCTCATAATAATTAGCTTGGATATTAGATCAGATATTTATTACCAAGTCCTTGATTGTTGCATAATAATTTCTTACTTACAATTTTCAGACCAAGTCATTAAAATTTTCCATCCAAACTCCCCATAAATCCAAAAATCGATAATTTTCGCCTAAAATATTGCTTGTTCACACTTATTACCTCAACGTCAATTGGTACGAAAGCGAAACTGATTAATTCAATCAAAAAGAAAAGTTACGATTTTGAATTAGAAAAAAAATAATTGTTCGCACTTGAAATTTGCTGATCGTTCTTTTATTAAAGAAATAAAAGTGAATTAACAAAAGAACGGATAAAAAAGATGGTTCATCTTCATCCTTGCTATGAATGGATAATCTTGAAGAAGCATCTGTTTTTAGTGCGCCTTAGCAGTCATGCTCTTGGCGAGACTTCTTTTGAAGGCGGCGGCACACAGAAATCGACTAAGAATGCGATCCAAACTGACGATGTCCGGAGATGATGATGGTTGGGTTGGTGTTGATCGCAATCACACAATGACTGCGATGCGGTGATCATCAGTGATCGCATACCTTTTCCGATATTAATGCCTTCTAATATTTTTTTCACCTTTACCACGAATACCATTAGAATTGTGAACAAGCTGCTCACAGTTACCTTTCCATCTGGCTTATGGGTTTTATTTTCATCTAAACGTCATATTTAATAATTTGTGATCTCTTTCATCACGTCGAGAAGAGAATCGAACGACGTGTAAACGATTTATTACATGGCGGCGGTTGTCTAGTCACATTGTAGTCGTCACATTTTAGCATAGAAACGAGATTAATTTTCGTATCGAAACTTTCGTCAAATTCTTTTGATTATTTATTATGGATTTTATAGTCTAGAAAAATTGTCGTCGAAGAAGGGAAACGAAATTAACATGATGGGCTGAGAGAGCGAATAAGAGAAGAAAAATCGTAATAAGGAAGCAAAAAATGAGGTTAGATTGATTCCTTCTCATCTTCTCACCTCAGTTGACAGAAATGGGCTGGATTGTCGACTATTTGTGCAATTTGATATTAAATCTGGCGGCGGCATTATTATGGGTTTCCCATAAAACCTAAACAGCACAATTCCATGGTGGGAAGGGGGTCTCGTGTCATTGACGAGTATTTCAATGTGTTATTCGAGCAGTTATGACTGATATGGGAACGAACGGCGGAGGAGTTTAGTGGTGGCGATGGTGTCGGAATCATATTTATTCGCATTTTTCTAGATCACGTTTTCCATTTAATAATCTTTTCGGTATTAAAATATTTCTCATTTATTTAATTTATTCGTTTTTAATTAAATTTTCCCAAATTGGATTTTTTTTTTAAATTTTCTTCTTCCAAACAGATTAGATTAAAAAAAAAACACACAAAAATATGTAAAAATAATTAAAAATTGTAACAATTTTTCTTTAATTTAATATTTTGAAGTAGAATTTTGGTTTTTATTTTTAAATTAATAAATTTGTTAGGATAAGCATTAAACTGTAGGCTATTTAAGGATAACTAAATTACTAGACTTATTAGGGATAAATAAATCACGCTGACTATGTTACTAGAACGGGTAAGCTTTATAAATCCCTAGAGATCTATTGCACACTATCTGAGGTAAATCAGGATATCTTGTTTGCTTATTGGAAGATAACACGGAGACCAGTTAGGTGCCTGTCACACAAGGATACGTGAAAGTATCGTGGGAATCGGATTCTTATGAGATAAGGCCTAGTAGTCCTTATAAACGAGGTGTTGCAGAAAAGTAACGAGACTTATTTTTTTTGTCAACAATTTTATTTTATTTTTATGCATCAATTTTGAAAGTACAGGGTTCTGAAATAGGTTAAGTGGACATATTTTCTTGTTTTGTTGCTGCACAAATTTTTTTCTGCTTGAAATTTAAGACATTTTGTACAATCGTAAATGTACTCGTATTTTCAGCAATAATAATAAATTTATTTATGTACAATTTTTTTGTTAACTTATTTAAGATGTTATTGATTTTAGTGTGTTGCCAATTAGGAAAATTCCGTATAATAATTTCTCCGACCTTGAAAACTGCGAAAAGATTTAGTCATTATGAGGTGAGTAAGGAGAAATTATTATTTTTCGTTCGCCTGTTCATATTGAACTTGTTTACGAAATTCACTTTATGAAATTACTTTATAAAAATATTGTACTTTATAGTGTTTTTATTTCATTATTCACGCAATTAATTAAATTTTATTAAGATCTACATTGAAAACTTTATTTGAAAATTTTCGCTTGGAGGTGTAATAACATGTCAAACAGGCAATATTTTGTCTCCAGTGCCTGCAACATTTGTTGATAAATAAACCACTTCTACTTCAGTAACCATTTTTCATTTTCCTACAATATATTTTTTTAATTATTGGTAATGTTTGTTTAAGAACCTCTTTAATTCCAATTTTATTGTGGAAGAGGAATTTATTCTCATGCGATTTTCTGCAACATTTGTTGAACGGCAATATTCTCTTTTCCACGAACATTTCTCATTTTTCGATAAGAATTTTTCCTGGCTTATCCTTTCAACTTCATCTAGCATTTCTCATGTTTAAATAACATTTGATTAACAAAAATTTCTCTTTTTTTAATTTTGAGCAACATTTGTTGAACGACCATTTTCTGTGACTCCAGGAATATTTCCCATTTTTCGACAAGAAAATTATTTCTAATTATTTTTACTGTTTGTTTAATTATTTTCTAATTATTGTTACTGTTTGTTTAAAAACCTTTTTTAACTCCGCATAATATTTTTCATGTTTCGATCAAATTTGTGGCACAGCAATTTATTCGCATGCGATTTTCTGCAACATTTGTTGAACGGCAATATTCTTTTTTCCAGGAACATTTCTCATTTTTCGACAAGAATTTTTCCTGATTTTTGTTAATATGTGATAAAAAGAAATATTTTCAACTTTATCTAGCATTTATTATGTTTAAATAACATTTGATGAACAAAAAATTTTCCTTTTTGAATTTTGAGCAACATTTGTTGAACGACCATTTTCTGTGATTCTAGGAATATTTCCCATTTTTCGATAAGATCTTTTCTAATTATTGTTACTGTTTCTTAAAAAAAGAAACCTTTTTTAACTCCACATAACATTTTTCATGTTTCGATAAAATTTTTGGCACAGCAATTTATTCGCATGTGATTTTCTGCAACATTTGTTGAACGAAAAAACTACAATATTAACATAAGACAGGAAAAATTCTTGTTGAAAAATGAGAAACGTTCCTGGAAAAAAGAGTTTGTTTCAGAACCTTTTTAACTCCATATAATATTTTTCATGTTTCGATCAAATTTGTGGAACAGAAATTTATTCTCATGCGATTTTCTGCAACATTTTTTGAACGACAATATTCGTTTTTCCAAGAACATTTTTCATTTTTCGACAACAATTTTTCCTGACTTTTGTTAATAGTTGTTAAAAAGAAATACTTTAAACTTCATTTAGCATTTATCATGCTTAAATAACATTTGTTGAACAGAAATTTCTCTTGTTTGGATTTTGAGTAATATTTGTGTTGAACGACCATTTTCTGTGATTCCAGGAATATTTCCCATTTTCTGACACGATATTTTTCTAATTATTGAAAATGTTTGTAAAAAAGAATTGTTTTCCACTTTACATAATATTCTTCACGTTTGTGGAATATATTTTTAAACAACAAGTTTTCCATAATCGATTTTCAGCAACATTTGTTAAACAGGAATTTTCTTTATAATCAAAAAAAAATCTTATTTTCCGACAATATTTTTCCCTAATTATTGGCAAACAACATTTTCAACTTTACATAAAATATTGGAAAATATTTGTTGAACAGTAATATTTTCTGTTTATATTTTGTTGAACAGAAATTTTTGTTTATTTTTAGAAATATTTCTTATATTTTCCTACAGTATTTTTTCTTGATTATCAGCACTATTTATTAAAGGAAATTTTTTTAACATAAGATTTGTTGAGCAAATTTTTTTCTTGTTTCTGTTTTAAGCAACATTTGTTGAACGGCAATTTTCTTTATTGCAAAGAAAATGTCTCAGTTTCTGTCAATATTTTTTCCTGACTATCGACAATATTTGTTAAGAAAAAACTTTTTCAACTTTACATAAAATTTGTTGAACAGCAAAAGTTGGCCGACAACAAATGTTGCTAAAAATTGAATAAGGAGAAAATTGCTGTTCAACAAATTTTATGTGAAGTTGAGGAAGTTTTTTTACTTTTGGAAAAAAAATCTTATTTTCTAAGAAGACTAATTTTCCGACAACATTTTTGTTCTGACTGTTAGCCAACCTTTTCCAATTCCGATTACATTTTGGAAAAGGTTTAGAAGTTTTTTTAAAATTCCTAATGAAAAAAACATTTTGTATAAATAGTTCGTCATTCTTTATTGAAATAGGTTTTAGAGGACTTTATCATTTATGAATGAAAAGTAATATTGGGCAAATGTCAACTACGACTACGTTTACAATCATCGATCCTTTCGATCGCTATTTTGCATAATTGTTGCTCTATTTCGTGGATGACGCGGTTGATATTGATTTTGATCTGTTGCATTATGTGTGTTTAGATCTTAGCTTTTACATAGCCCTATAAGAAGAAGACCAATGCCCTTAAATCACATGATCTTGGTGATCAATTGACCTTACCTCTTCGCGAAATTATACCCATCAATTTTTGTTCAAATTTTTTTTTTGTGAACTTGTCAAAATACTGAAGGAACAGAACAGTCAACATTGGCAATTTTTAATCCAATTTTTGGTAACAGTTCTAATCGGTAGGCCCGTTAGTAGCTTTTACACTTATTAGCAATGCTGAAAGGCGTTTTCTGAAATCGCCTACAACCTCTCGGTTACACTCCCATTAGTGATGTTCGTTTAGGTCATTTCAAGTGCAAAGAAAATCCATACAAAATCTGATCAGTTGAATATGGTGGGTTTTTTTTTGGACGGTTTGACCTCAGAAGTGTCCCCACTGCCCACCGATGGAAATATTGTGCTTTTGATAAGAAATTGTGTCCCATTGCAATTTCTTGTAAGTCAAACTCGTGTATTTTTTGCACCAAATTTCGTCCTATCATTTTTCGTAACGCACTATAAAAACGCAATTTCAAGCTTTGTTCAAAGTCTGCAGTAATGTCAGATCATTCTTAGCGACAATAAAAGCTTTTCTGCTACACCTCGTAGTAGATAATTGTTTAAATTAAGGTATTTTCTTATGTAGAATGATGTAATAGATAGTTGAGATGATTAAACAGGTGGAATAAGATACTAGAAAGGATTTTACCCGAAAAAGGAGTACTTGGCAGAATAAAAAAAAAGTAGTACTTAACTCCTAATGATGAAGTTATGAGTGGGAGTATTGAAACCAGTTCTAACTTTCATGAGTTTTGTCAAAATGGTTAAGCTCACATCGCTGAAGATGCCATCTAGTGAGCATTTAAGATACACTGTGTATAGTGACGTATCTTGGACATTGAATGACACTTTAACACTAACGTTGGCATATTCGTTTTTGCAATATTCCGAAGATCGCATCCATGAATTATACCAGAAATAATAGCATTTTTTTTTTTTTTTTTTATTTTGATCACCTTAACTTGGTAAGTTTAAATATTTTGTGGATATTGTGACAAGTCATTAACAGAACGATTAATATAGGAGGTCTGTTCAAAAAGTATCGAGAATTTTGTATTTTTGCAAAATTTATTTATTTATTCATGAATATCTATTTTGTCCCCTTCAAAGTAATCCCCACCAGATATTATGCACTTGTGCCAACGTTTTTTCCAATTCTCGAAGAGCTTCAAAAAACCATTTTTTGTGATCTGGTTCAGCTACTCCTTCGATGCCGTCTTTATCTTCTCAATCGTAGCGTAGCGTCGTCCTTTCATGGGGCTCTTCAGTATCGGGAACAACAAAAAGTCATAGGGGGCCAGATCTGGGGAATACGGTGGCTGCGGCATTATTAGTGTATTACCAAAAATTTCGCGCACAAGCAACAATGCGTGAGCAGGGGCGTTATCATGGTGCAAAAGCCAATTTATGTTCTTCCACAAAACCGGGCGTTTCTGGCGGATTGTTTCGCGCAACTTACGCATAACTTGCAGGTAATATTCCTTATTGACCGTTCTACCGCATGTGATTTTCTGCAACATTTGTTGAACGAAAAAACTACAATATTAACATAAGACAGGAAAAATTCTTGTTGAAAAATGAGAAACGTTCCTGGAAAAAAGAGTTTGTTTCAGAACCTTTTTAACTCCATATAATATTTTTCATGTTTCGATCAAATTTGTGGAACAGAAATTTATTCTCATGCGATTTTCTGCAACATTTTTTGAACGACAATATTCGTTTTTCCAAGAACATTTTTCATTTTTCGACAACAATTTTTCCTGACTTTTGTTAATAGTTGTTAAAAAGAAATACTTTAAACTTCATTTAGCATTTATCATGCTTAAATAACATTTGTTGAACAGAAATTTCTCTTGTTTGGATTTTGAGTAATATTTGTGTTGAACGACCATTTTCTGTGATTCCAGGAATATTTCCCATTTTCTGACACGATATTTTTCTAATTATTGAAAATGTTTGTAAAAAAGAATTGTTTTCCACTTTACATAATATTCTTCACGTTTGTGGAATATATTTTTAAACAACAAGTTTTCCATAATCGATTTTCAGCAACATTTGTTAAACAGGAATTTTCTTTATAATCAAAAAAAAATCTTATTTTCCGACAATATTTTTCCCTAATTATTGGCAAACAACATTTTCAACTTTACATAAAATATTGGAAAATATTTGTTGAACAGTAATATTTTCTGTTTATATTTTGTTGAACAGAAATTTTTGTTTATTTTTAGAAATATTTCTTATATTTTCCTACAGTATTTTTTCTTGATTATCAGCACTATTTATTAAAGGAAATTTTTTTAACATAAGATTTGTTGAGCAAATTTTTTTCTTGTTTCTGTTTTAAGCAACATTTGTTGAACGGCAATTTTCTTTATTGCAAAGAAAATGTCTCAGTTTCTGTCAATATTTTTTCCTGACTATCGACAATATTTGTTAAGAAAAAACTTTTTCAACTTTACATAAAATTTGTTGAACAGCAAAAGTTGGCCGACAACAAATGTTGCTAAAAATTGAATAAGGAGAAAATTGCTGTTCAACAAATTTTATGTGAAGTTGAGGAAGTTTTTTTACTTTTGGAAAAAAAATCTTATTTTCTAAGAAGACTAATTTTCCGACAACATTTTTGTTCTGACTGTTAGCCAACCTTTTCCAATTCCGATTACATTTTGGAAAAGGTTTAGAAGTTTTTTTAAAATTCCTAATGAAAAAAACATTTTGTATAAATAGTTCGTCATTCTTTATTGAAATAGGTTTTAGAGGACTTTATCATTTATGAATGAAAAGTAATATTGGGCAAATGTCAACTACGACTACGTTTACAATCATCGATCCTTTCGATCGCTATTTTGCATAATTGTTGCTCTATTTCGTGGATGACGCGGTTGATATTGATTTTGATCTGTTGCATTATGTGTGTTTAGATCTTAGCTTTTACATAGCCCTATAAGAAGAAGACCAATGCCCTTAAATCACATGATCTTGGTGATCAATTGACCTTACCTCTTCGCGAAATTATACCCATCAATTTTTGTTCAAATTTTTTTTTTGTGAACTTGTCAAAATACTGAAGGAACAGAACAGTCAACATTGGCAATTTTTAATCCAATTTTTGGTAACAGTTCTAATCGGTAGGCCCGTTAGTAGCTTTTACACTTATTAGCAATGCTGAAAGGCGTTTTCTGAAATCGCCTACAACCTCTCGGTTACACTCCCATTAGTGATGTTCGTTTAGGTCATTTCAAGTGCAAAGAAAATCCATACAAAATCTGATCAGTTGAATATGGTGGGTTTTTTTTTGGACGGTTTGACCTCAGAAGTGTCCCCACTGCCCACCGATGGAAATATTGTGCTTTTGATAAGAAATTGTGTCCCATTGCAATTTCTTGTAAGTCAAACTCGTGTATTTTTTGCACCAAATTTCGTCCTATCATTTTTCGTAACGCACTATAAAAACGCAATTTCAAGCTTTGTTCAAAGTCTGCAGTAATGTCAGATCATTCTTAGCGACAATAAAAGCTTTTCTGCTACACCTCGTAGTAGATAATTGTTTAAATTAAGGTATTTTCTTATGTAGAATGATGTAATAGATAGTTGAGATGATTAAACAGGTGGAATAAGATACTAGAAAGGATTTTACCCGAAAAAGGAGTACTTGGCAGAATAAAAAAAAAGTAGTACTTAACTCCTAATGATGAAGTTATGAGTGGGAGTATTGAAACCAGTTCTAACTTTCATGAGTTTTGTCAAAATGGTTAAGCTCACATCGCTGAAGATGCCATCTAGTGAGCATTTAAGATACACTGTGTATAGTGACGTATCTTGGACATTGAATGACACTTTAACACTAACGTTGGCATATTCGTTTTTGCAATATTCCGAAGATCGCATCCATGAATTATACCAGAAATAATAGCATTTTTTTTTTTTTTTTTTATTTTGATCACCTTAACTTGGTAAGTTTAAATATTTTGTGGATATTGTGACAAGTCATTAACAGAACGATTAATATAGGAGGTCTGTTCAAAAAGTATCGAGAATTTTGTATTTTTGCAAAATTTATTTATTTATTCATGAATATCTATTTTGTCCCCTTCAAAGTAATCCCCACCAGATATTATGCACTTGTGCCAACGTTTTTTCCAATTCTCGAAGAGCTTCAAAAAACCATTTTTTGTGATCTGGTTCAGCTACTCCTTCGATGCCGTCTTTATCTTCTCAATCGTAGCGTAGCGTCGTCCTTTCATGGGGCTCTTCAGTATCGGGAACAACAAAAAGTCATAGGGGGCCAGATCTGGGGAATACGGTGGCTGCGGCATTATTAGTGTATTACCAAAAATTTCGCGCACAAGCAACAATGCGTGAGCAGGGGCGTTATCATGGTGCAAAAGCCAATTTATGTTCTTCCACAAAACCGGGCGTTTCTGGCGGATTGTTTCGCGCAACTTACGCATAACTTGCAGGTAATATTCCTTATTGACCGTTCTACCCTGTGTCAAGAACTCATGATGCACCAAGCCCCTGCAATCGAAGAAAACTGTAAGCAAAACCTTTACATTCGACCGAACTTGGCGTGCTTTTTCGGTCTTGACTGGTGCGGCAGCTTCCATTGGGATGATTGAGCTTTGGTTTCCACGTCATAACCATAAACCCATGATTCGTCACCAGTTATGACCCTCTGGAGCAAATTTGGGTCGTCGCGAACAGAGTCCAACAGATCCTTAGCAATGTTAATGCAATGCTGTTTTTGGTCGAAAATGGGCAAAAATCGAAGACGAGCAAAAACACGTGCAAGCAAAGCAGCTGTCAAAAATTTACTGAACATTCAAAATGGTCGAACTTGTCGGCATAAATGAGAAACATCAAAAAAATTGAAATTCGAATATACGTAACCAGCGGAAATTCAAAATTCGTGATACTTTTTGAACAGACCTCGTAGACTTTTTATAAGAAAAAATTGTTGTCAGAAAAAAAATATACGAAAATAAATTAGAGGCTTACAATAATGGATTCCAACTATAACAAAAGCTCACTATTAAATTGTTAGCAAATATTATTTAATGGTTTTTTTTTTCATATCTGATAAAAATCTTAAAAAGTTTAATTGTTAAAACTAAACCGAAAAAAATCGTTAAGATTTGTTGTATAAAATTATGGCTTCTTTTTGTTTTGCCTAAAAATTAAGAAATCAAAAACATTCAAAATAAATAAAAAATTAACTTTTAAAATTATTTCCGAATTTTAAAGACAATTTTTGGCTATAATAAAAAGTGACAATTTTTCTGTCAAATTAACTTTTTACACACACAATTTGCGGTCGATAATTTTCTCAAGGACATTACTTAACTTTTCATGCAACTATTGGGTCAAAAATGTTTTTCTACTCTGTAAATTGTAATAATTTTTCTTCTCTCAATTTTATGTTGAATAAATTTACTTTTATCTACTTAATTATAAAATCAGATAAGATAAATTATCTTACAGTAAGAATAAAAATATTTTAATTTTTATTTTTTGTTGTTGTCTTTGAATAATTTCTGATAAGGAATAGTAAAAGCTGATCGAGATGATCTCTTCTCACAAACATACTTCTTACAATAAAAATAAAATTAGTTGATCGTTAAAAGAACTAAAATACGAACTGGGGTCTATTTTTTTCTATTACCCGTGTTGGAATAAAAAAATTTAGAAACGCAAAAACGAATTCGAAAGTATTACTGTTAAAAATTCACTTAAAATTTAATATTCGTCAAATAATTAAGTTATTTTTATATTTATTAATAAAATGTAATATTCTCGTTTATTTATTATAATAATAAGAGAACATGTTCCCATTGCTATAAAACGTAAATTTTTGTTTAAAGTCAAAATTGGATCAAAACGATTTAGTGTTAACCGTCTTAAGTTTTAAGGTGACAAGTATTATATATTGTATTATGTACAGATTTAATGGAATATTGAAAGATTATAAACATTGAAATCCGAAGAAATATAATATAGAATACGTAAATAGATATGGAAAAAAAACTTAAAAAGAATGAAAACAAATCCAATAAAATAGGTTAAGTGGACATATTTTCTTGTTTTGTTGCTGCACAAATTTTTTTCTGTTTGAAATTTAAGACATTTTGTACAATCGTAAATGTACTCGTATTTTCAGCAATAATAATAAATTTATTTATGTACAATTTTTTTGTTAACTTATTTAAGATGTTATTGATTTTAGTGTGTTGCCAATTAGGAAAATTCCGTAAAATAATTTCTTCGACCTTGAAAACTGCGAAAAGATTTAGTCATTATGAGGTGAGTAGGGAGAAATTATTATTTTTGCCGTTCACGTGTTCATATTGTACTTGTTAACGAAATTCACTTTATGAAATTACTTTATAAAAATATTGTACCTTACAGTGTTGTTATTTTATTATTTAAGCAATTAATTATTTTTTATTAGGGAACATTTTTGCTTGGAGGTGTGATAACATGTCAAACGTCAATATTTTGTCTCCAGTGCCTGCAACATTTGTTGATAAATAAACCTCTCCTACTTCAGTAACCATTTCTCATTTTCCTACAATATATTTTTTTAATTATTGGTAATGTTTGTTTAAGAACCTCTTTAATTCTTATTTTATTGTGGAACAGGAATTTATTGTTATGCGATTTTCTGCAACATTTGTTGAACGGCAATATTCTTTTTTCCAGGAACATTTCTCATTTTTCGATAAGAATTTTTCCTGACTTTTGTTAATAGTTGTTAAAAAGAAATACTTTCAACTTTATCTAGCATTTCTCATGGTTAAATAACATTTGATGAACAAAAAATTCTCCTTTTTGAATTTTGAGCAACATTTGTTGAACGGCCATTTTCTGTGATTCCAGGAATATTTCCCATTTTTCCACAAGATCTTTTTCTAATTATTGTTACTGTTTGTTTAAAAACCTTTTTTAACTTGGCATAACATTTTTCATGTTTCGATAAAATCTGTGGAACAGAAATTTATTCTGATGCGATTTTTTGCAACATTTGTTGAACGGCAAAACTATTAACAAAAGGCAGGAAAAATTCTTGTTGAAAAATGAGAAACGTTCCTGAAAAAAAGAGTTTTTTTATGAACCTTTTTAACTTCATATAATATTTTTCATGTTGCGATAAAATTTGTGGAACAGAAATTTATTCTCATGCGATTTTCTGCAACATTTGTTGAACGGCAATATTCGTTTTTCCAGGAACATTTCTCATTTTTCGACAAGATTTTTTCCTCACTTTTGTTAATAGTTTTTAAAAAGAAATACTTTAAACTTCATCTAGCATTTCTCATCTTTACATTACATTTGTTGAACAGAAATTTCTCCTGTTTGGATTTTGAGCAACATTTGTTGAACGACCATTTTCTGTGATTCCAGGAATATTTCCCATTTTTCGACAAGATCTTTTTCTAATTATTGTTACTGTTTGTTTAAAAACCTTTTTTAACTTCGCATAACATTTTTCATGTTTCGATAAAATTTGTGGCACAGCAATTTATTCGCATGCGATTTTCTGTAACATTTGTTGAACGGCAATATTATTTTTTCCAAGAACGTTTCTCATTTTTCGACAAGAATTTTTCCTGACTTTTGTTAATAGTTTTTAAAAAGAAATACTTTAAACTTCATCTAGCATTTCTCATCTTTACATTACATTTGTTGAACAGAAATTTCTCCTGTTTGGATTTTGAGCAACATTTGTTGAACGACCATTTTCTGTGATTCCAGGAATATTTCCCATTTTCTAACAATATATTTTTCTAATTATTGGAAATATTTGTAAATAAGAACTATTTTCCACTTTACGTGTACATAACATTCTTCATGTTTGTGGAAAATTTTTTTGAACAACAATTTTTCAATAATCAATTTTCTGCAACATTTTTTGAACAGAAATTTTCTTTATTTGCAGAAATATTTCTCACATTTTCGTACAGTATTTTTTGTTGATCATCAGCAGTATTTGTTAAAAAAAAATTTTTTTAACTTAAGATTTGTTGAACAGTATTTTTTCTTGTTTCTGTTTTAACAAACATTTGTTGAACGACAATTTTCTTTTTCCAAAGTAAACTTCTCAGTTTCCGTCAATATTTGTTAAAAAAAACTTTTTCAATTTCACATAAAATTTGTTGAACAGCAATTTCTCCTGATTTGATTTTCAATCAAATTTATTGGATGACAACAAATGTTGCAGAAAATCGAATCAGGAGAAAATTGCTGTTCAACAAATTTTATGTAAAGTTGAAGAGGTTTTTTTTTTACTTTTGTAAAAATTACCAATTCTCCGACAATATTTTTTTTCTGACTGTTAGCAATTTATATTGGAAAGCAGGCCTTTTCCAATTTTGACTACATTCCTCATGTTTAGGCAATATTTGCTGAACTTCAATCTGTAAAGATTTTCAACAACATTTGTTGAACGGCGATTTTTTTTTGTTTTTAAGAAATGAAAAGAAAATTTCTTATTTTCCGAAATTTTCTCCTAATTATTGGGGACAATGAAAGTAAACTTCTAATGTTTGGACAATATTTGTTGAATAACAATTTATTCTGATGAGATTTTTTCAAACCTTTGTTGAACAGCAATTTTGTTTACTTGCAGAAACATTTCTGGTTTTCCAAAAATATTGTTTCCTCTTTTTTGATAATGAAAGCAAACGTTTCAACGTCACACATGTGATAACTATTTTTGAGTACCAATTTTCTCCATTTTTCTGTTATAAGCAACATTTGTTGAACTGCAACACTATTTTTTTCTAAATTCTTTAAAAAAAAATTTTTTGGGGTTAAATTTTTCATTTTTTTAACAGTATTTCTCTTTGATTCTTTGCAACATTTGTTGAACAAACACTTTTTCTATTACTCCAATAATTATTATATTCATTATGGATTATTTGCCATACATTTTTTTTTGTAATTTTTCCTCTTCTCTTATTGTTAAGAAATAATATATTTTTCAATCTTCAGCAATATTTTTTGAAAAATAAGCATTACTATTTCGGATACCTTTAGTCATCCTTTAATCATAATTTTTTCTTAATTATTTGTAGCTTTTGTTGAATAGCATTTTTGTTTAACTTTCAGGAACATTTCTGTTTTTCCAAATGACCTTAAGAAAAAAAGCAGATAATTTAGAATTATTAGAATTTGCTTTAATATTTCTAAATTATGTGCAGTCTTTGTTGAACAGTAACCTTTCCTGATTAACTGTTCTGTATTATTTTATTGACCAACTAACTGCCTTCCTTATTCTGAGGAGCAAATTTCAAATTTTCGGACAATATTTTTTATCAATTATTGGTTTTTTTATCTTTTGGGAAAAAACCAATAATTGATAAAAAAAAATTGATCATGCTCCCAAAATATTTACTAGCAATGTTTCTATGACTTTTGTTGAATAACAATTCTAATTTTTCAACAGTATATTTTCTTTATTTTTTGATCAACATTTCATAGTCTATTTTGGTTAAAATTTAATATTTGATTTCCTAACGCATTTGTTGTGTAAAAATTAATTCAATACCGGATAATACACTGATAAACTTCTGCCAACATTACTTCAGTTGCAATTATACTCTTTGAGGTATCTAAATATCTAAAGGTGTTATTGATTTGAGGAGCTCAATATTGTCTGAAAACCCACTTTAAACCTAATTCTAGACAAAGTGGTATTCAGATTATATTTGGAAATGGTCAGTTGAAAGGTGAAGGCCACTAAAATGGCTAAAGTACAAGGTCGGTTGTGGAAAAATAATTTTTTTTTGGGTTTTTTTTTTTACCTAGAAATCCAGATAAGTTTTCGAGGAAACTGGTTTGCATATATTTGACCGATTTGTTCTAGGAAATCTCTCACTGTTAATAGTCTAGTCTGCTTGTCTAAAATTGTAAAATGATATTCAATGCCAGGTGAAAAATCTTATCCCGTCTATTGTTCAGTTACTTCATAACCCAAACGACTTAACGCAATAGATAAGAACGTATTTATGAATAGATATTTTAGAATGTTTTTTAAGAGTTTTTGTATAAAAAATGCCCTTTTTATACAAAAATTAGTCTACCTGAAAACAGATTTTAACGTAGATTTTGGTGTGTGTCCGTCCATAAAGTTAAATAGACAATTGTGACCTAACAATACCCGGTGTAGTTCAATTGTTTACTTCGTATTGTAAGCATATATAATTTTTGCCTCATATTACTTTAATTTAATTTCAAATTCTTAAGTGGATTCGAGAGGTCAAAACCCTAAAGAAAATCGGTTTTAAACGAATGCCTAGTTATAAATTTTGTGGTTCGGAAAGTACTGCTCTGTTTTTCCCCGAACCACAAAATAGTTAACTCTTCTAAGGTAATATTTGTTAACTCTAAGATTTGTCCTGTTTTGAATAAAAAAAATTTCGAAAACTTTAATAAAAAATTTCATCAGTAATGTAGCTTTTTTTTCCGTCAACAAGCAAAATTGTACAATATGAGGCTCTGAAAACCCACAAGCGACTATAGAGAAGCTATTGTAAAGGGTTTTCGAATAATAGTGATATGATTTCTTTTCAACAAAAAAACACACTAATTGTTAAGGAAATTCAAATGTTTTTTATTTAATGTGAAGTACAATCTATACAATTAAGTTCTGAATAAAACGTCATTCAAATGGCCTCCACGACTTCTTTTGCAGGAACGAATTTGATGATGTCATGAATAGCACGTTCAATATTGACTTCTAAAGCTTGGAGAGAGTCTGGTTTATTGCTAAAGACCAATGACTTCAAATAACCCCACAAGAAATAGTCCAATGGTGTTAAATCACAACTTCTTGGAGGCCATTCAATGTCACAATTTTTTGAAATAATCGAATCTACAAATTTTTCTCGCAATAATTTGGTTGTTGCACGTGCTGTGTGGCACGTAGCCCCGTCTTGTTGGAACCAGATGTTGTCAAGATCAACTTCTTCCAATTTCGGCCATAAAAAGTTGGTTATCATCGATCTATACCTCTCTCCATTGACAGTAACGGTGTTACCAGCTTCATTTTGAAAGAAGTACGGACCGATGATTCTACTAGACGAAAAACCACACCAAACTGTCAATTTAGATGAATGTAATGGGTTCTCATGAATAATTTGTGGATTTTCTTCGCACCAGAATCGACAGTTTTGTTTATTTATCGCACCACTCAGATGAAACTGAGCCTCATCGGAGAAGATGATTTTCTTAAAAAAATCTTTATCGTTTT
Source organism: Atherix ibis (assembly GCA_958298945.1). Classification (NCBI taxonomy): domain Eukaryota; kingdom Metazoa; phylum Arthropoda; class Insecta; order Diptera; family Athericidae; genus Atherix; species Atherix ibis. The sequence goes on from OY282605.1 coordinate 133,109,772, forward strand.
CAAGTTGTTCCAAGACAAAATCAGCAAATTCACGACGTTTACGGTGGTCCAATGGCTTCAGTTCTTGAGTGATAACAATTTTATACGAATGCAAGCCCAAATCCTTTCTCAAAATCCGCCAGGTAAGTGGTTTGAGACAGTCCAAATTCTTGAGATCGTCTTTCAATCGACAAATTGCGGTCTTCAGCAACACTTGCCTGAACGGCAGCAATATTTTCATTACTTCGAGAGGTTTTTTGTCTTATTGACACTTCAACATTATGTAAAGAAAATGTACGCTCGAAATTTTTAACAATTCGACGAATAGCAAACACAGTTGGACGATTATTACGATCATAAAATGGCAAAAGCGCACGAAAAGTTGCAATTGGAGAACGATTATTTCGATAATAAAATTGAATAATTTGTAAACGTTGTTTTTCCGTATATCTCTCCATTACTGAAATTGTAAATATTACTGAATATAATGAAAAAAAAGACAGATCATGATATATTACAAATGGCCGAAACGTCACTTAGAAATCATATCACTCTTATTGGAAAACCCTATATAAACGAAAATTGACAGCCTTTAACTGTCAAAGGCTGTCAATTTTCGTTGTAAAACCTAAATTCGTCAAGCGAGTTACAGCTCGAAATATGTGGAAAATCATTAAAAATTATCTCAAAACGTTCGAATCTTGTGCGAATTACACCTCGAAATGATGGCAACCTGCATGGTATATAATGAAATAAAATTTTTATCAAAAACCTGTAATTTCGGTATTTTTTATTTGATTTTACTTTTCAAAGCACAAATTGGATAATGCCATATTATAACTAACCAGCTTAATAGGGTAAAGGTTATTCAGATAGAGAAGTGTATACCAAGAAGTAGACTACGGATTATTCCAATAAAACTATCGAGCAGAAGAGAATTTTCCAAAATTAAATCTTATCTTTCGAGAAGATGGTGAATATCTTAAAAGTTTCCCATAACAGCACTTATTACAACTGACGTCCCATAGTAATGGTCAACATTATATTCTGCTGAGCAAAGATCAGCGAAGTGATCAACAATTCACAATGACACTGCTCTATTGTCTACGGAAATGGGGCTCATACTAAAAGGTTATCTTTGTGTCTTCGTTAAAATTCTCAAAACTGAAATTAAAATGACAAATGAACATTTTTTTTAAATTGAAACATTTCGTAATACATTGTCTTAAATGACTTTATTTATTTGATTTAATTTCATTTCTTTTCTTCATCTTTTTTTTTAAACAAAATTCCACTTTGAATTAAAATTGATAAGAAATTATATGCAAATTAAATGCAAAAAAAAACAAAAAATAATAAAAAATTATAATTATAGTAATAATAATACTCAAAAATTATATATTTTAAGTGCACTTCTCTTATTAGATGCGTCTTTTTATTGATTGTCTTTTTTTTTTGCTTTGCATTTACTTAATTACGCCATATCGGATGCTGGAAGGCTGGCTGGCTGGTTGGCTAGGCATTTAATTATAGTCGAATTGAAGAGTTTACACACAAAGTTATGGAAGCGAATTCAAAAACCAGATCGAAAGTACTCTTCCTCATTTTCTTACGAGTGCTCCCCATTAGCTACTTGCATCAACCGTTACGAGTCTAGTACGTGCAACCGTCCCTTGTCCGCATTCCCCATTCGCGTACTGCATCCGATGCAGTTGGTAATGAATTTCCCAATAAATACAATATTTTATAAATGGCATACTTGTGGGAGTGATTGCATCCAGTAAATTTTCTTCTGCATTTTCAATTGGAATTAAGCGGAGTTTTTCGCGATGTCATCCAATTAGCTTAATCGTCGTGGAGAGTGATGCGATGCATTCGTTCCACTCCCGTTGTTCATGGCCAACTTGGAATTTCAATATGAAAATTCCAAACGACAAGTGCCACCACAATTGTACGAATCTACCTTACCGATCATTTTGTGCTATTTTTTTTTATTCATTCAGTTCACATCATTTCATCGGATTCCATTGCATCGTCGTTTATTAATTTTTCCATTACTCATTGTAGAAAGTACCGATAGAGTTTGGGGGCTTGGAACAGAGATTCATCGGATGACTTATTCTTCAATGGGAGAAGATCCAAATATATTTAAATATTTGATTTGTACGATTACGTAGTGATCCAGTTTTGACTTTTCGTTCGTTTCTTTTTGTTTACCTGAGTCTAATAGGAAAAATCATATTTTTTTGGTATTACAAGTGACCTAAGAACATAACCCACGATAGCTCTTCAGGCTCTTTTAGACCTCTTACCGTTGCATTTGCATATTTAAAAGGAAACGGATAAATGGGCTCTCAGGTTAGAAATTACACTCCAAAGCCTTTTAAACCAGGCGACCTGTTTGAATATCTTAAAGTTGTATCGGGCCTAAAAGAAATCCAGCAAGCCAACTATCTCTCGGACGTAATGCCTAGGACACCTAACTTTAAGTCAGAAGGAGGGTGGCCGTCACTCGAAGAGACGTTTTAGAACCGTCTGTATTTAACACAGGCAGAAATACATATCATACAGCAGGCAGAAATACATATCATACAGCTTTGTGCTAGCGAGGGTATCAGAAGGAACCTACGTAACGCAAAGATCTACATCATTTCAGACAGCCAAACTGTATTAGAAGCTTTTGTCTCGTCTGATGTTTATTTCAAGCTATTTTGGGATATCCTCACGGTCCTAAATCAGTTGGCTAAATACAAAAATGTAACTTTGATGTGGGTGCCAGGTCATGAGGATAACGAACTAGCAGACAAACTTGCCAAAAAGGGAGCGAATACTCCGTTCATTGGATCTGAAACTTTTTGTGGCAATCTAAAGAGCCACCTGGGATTTATTATTTATTCCTGGTAACGCTAGGTTAAAGGATCACACTGATCTTAATGCCCGTGGAATTTTTTTTTAACCTAGTAACGCTAGATTAAAAAAAAAAAAATTCCACGGGCATTAATTACTCTTAAAAATTCATCGCCTTTAACATGGCCGTTAGAGGTCCTAAAACTGAACAAGCCAGACCCAAGGCTACTTACTCACAGGTCTATTCATTGGGAGTAGAGTCTAGCTTGGCTTTGATATTTGTTGAACTTAGACCAAATGTGTATCACATAGGAATGACCAATTTTTTTTCTTATTTACAAATTCACTGAGAACCTTCACTATTAATGGCGGTCAAACAAATACTAATCAACGCAGCGTTATCACACTTCAAATTTAAGCTTTATAAAGTTGGTACTTTCGACCGTAGTAATTTTTTTAAATCAACAACTGCCATTTATACGTCAGGTCGGGTACTTTTGGAACCGCCCTCGTATTATCTTAATCAGTCGTTTTTGCTCTGAAGAGGTTAAAACGTCGGAGAATCTACTCTGTTATTGCTTGCCAGAGACTTTGGCATCTTGGTTTGGGATTTCCTGTTTCCTACCAAATTTCCCGGCTAGATCCCAATATGATATTGGATTTGTTAAAAGCCTCAACATTACTATTATTTGAGTAAGGGTTATTCACCACAAAAGACCTCATTGGTCGAGTGGTTTTGAGACTATATTATTGTTAAGCCACTGTACTTATTGGTAATGGAAATTGACAATCAATTCTACGAACAGCTCGACGGCATACTACAATGATCGTGCAATTGCACGACTTTTTCTGAAGGGCGAGTAATTTTTGCTCATGGCAAGCATGGGAAGGAGAAATTGTTCGAATCTATACATAGTATAATCGGGCGTGCTCGTACATATGACGTCGTTCATGTTGCTCGTTGCGAACTCGTCATTTGTTCGTCATTTATGATATTTGGACATTTGACCGCATCATATTTATTTTAATTTTTTTAAATTTATGACTTTATTATTTATAATTTAAAGCTATTTTGATCTATGCAAAGTGAGGCTTACCAATAAAACATGCATAAATCGTTTGCACGATCAAAAATATATTTCAACATGTTGGAATTTCCCTTTTGCGCGCGTAAATTGCTCGTGCATTGTAATAAAGTATTTTTGCTGATGTTCACTCAAACGATTACACGATAATTAGCCTGCTTGTGCAATGCACGAATTTTGTTTGCGCCAAAACAGCATAATCTTATGCACGAGCTAAATTCGTATATGCTAGCGCATATATTAAACTGTCAGATGAAAAAGGGTTTCCCTTTAAATCATGCATACCACGAACGATGTCATCTAAGCTTATCTATACGGGACTGATTTATGTTATATCTGCGATGCTATCATTTGTGCGATGATGCCCTTCTGGGACAGGCGTTTCAGTTCCTTTATTTCTTTGGTAAAATGTGGACAATGGAAACAATGCCATCGCATTAACGTTCACCTTAAAGCCATATGAGTGGGTAATGCCCTCAAGCACCCCTATCCTGTTAGAAAGCAGGCTATAGTGTTGTTATGTCAGTAATAAGGTAATACGTCCCTTTATCCTTAGTTGACAATTCCCAATGTTGTTGTGAATTTGCCACAGCTCGTTTCTTTCTTACTTGTTGACGGTGCATCGATGTATTAATTTACTTGCCGTCGTCGATAATAGATCCTGAATCTTTCACGTTAGGATCTATTATCGACGTGAAAGAGCCAGGATCTATTATCATAAGCTTAATTGATAGTATGTTGGCAATTACATAGAAGGTATCATACGGGAAGTAGGGAACGGTTTGACGATATACCATCATCGCCTCACGTTAAGTACGATCCAGTCGCCATAGTTTCTGAGATACTGCGGAGAATATCAGAGAACTGATAACGGTGGATTGGTTTCGTCTGGTCCTCCGTAGTAAGGTGTGATCCTATGTAAGCTATTCACATCTCCACTTACCTTTTCAGCTGCGATTTGCAGATGTTTGTAAAACTAGGTAGCATCCTTGGTCCTTTACTATATAACTTTTACACCCAGGATATATGAAAAATTTAGAGTTTAGAGCTCTTGTGAGGTCTGACCTTCGATTAACATTACAGCTTCTCGGAGCGATATTTTCAGATGATTGTGAAATATCGTCTATCAGACTAGGTAGCGTCCTTAGTCCTTTACTATACTTTACTATATTAAATTTACACCCAGGATATATGAAAAATTTAGAGTTTAGGGCTCTTGTGAGGTCAGACCTTCGATTAACATTGAAGCTTCTTGGAGCGATATTTTCAGGTGATTGTGAAATATCGTCTATCAGACTAGGTAGCATCCTTGGTCCTTTACTATATAACATTTACACCCAGGATATATAAAAAATTTAGAGTTTAGGGCTCTTGTGAGGTTAGACCTTCGATTAACATTAAAGCTTTTCGGAGCGATATTTTCAGGTGATTGTGAAATATCGTCCATCAGACTAGGTAGCATCCTTGGTTCTTTACTAAATAACATTTACACCAAGGATATATGAAAAATTTAGAGTTTAGGGCTCTTGTGAGGTCAGACCTTCGATTAACATTAAAGCTTCTCGGAGCAATATTTTCAGGTGATTGTGAAATATCATCTATCAGACTAGGTAGCGTCCTTGGTCCTTTACTATATAACATTTACACCCAGGATATATAAAAAATTTAGAGTTTAGGGCTCTTGTGAGGTTAGACCTTCGATTAACATTAAAGCTTTTTGGAGCGATATTTTCAGGTGATTGTGAAATATCGTCCATCAGACTAGGTAGCATCCTTGGTTCTTTACTAAATAACATTTACACTCAGGATATATGAAAAATTTAGAGTTTAGGGCTCTTCTGAGGTCAGACCTTCGATTAACATTAAAGCTTCTCGGAGCGATATTTTCAGGTGATTGTGAAATGTCGTCTATCAGACTAGGTAGCATCCTTGGTCCTTTACTATATAACATTTACACCCAGGATATATGAAAAATTTAGAGTTTTGGGTTCTTGTAAGGTCAGACCTTCGATTAACATTGAAGCTTCTCGGAGCGATATTTTCAGGTGATTGTGAAATATCGTCCATCAGACCAGGTAGCATCCTTGGTTCTTTACTGAATAACATTTACACTCAGGATATATGAAAAATTTGGAGTTTAGTGTTCTTGTGAGGTCAGACCTTCGATTAACATTAAAGCTTCTCGGAGCGATATTTTCAGGTGATTGTGAAATATCGTCTATCAGACTAGGTAGCATCCTTGGTCCTTTACTATATAACATTTACACTCAGGATATATGAACAATTTAGAGTTTAGGGTTCTTGTGAGGTCAGACCTTTGATTAACATTGAAGCTTATAAGTAGTCGTTGAAAGGCTCAGAAGAAGGGGGGGTTCTTTGCATCAGATCGGTCATTTTCATCAACGAGTTTTTATCGCAAATAGAGATTCCGGTGATTTACCACCCCCCCTCCCCATTCACCTGATCAAAGTAACTTTCTTTTATTCGCCAAGATGAAGACGATTCTTGAAGCCTTCCAACACTCTTTCTATGTAGAGTGGAAACAACACCTCCATTTTTTATGTGTTTCTGTCAAAAGAAACTACTTTGAAAAGGATAAAATTGATGTTTAAAAAAGAAACAGTCTCACTACTTTTTTACCACACCTCATATAATGAAAATTTAATTATTTTTTGCTAAAAATCTTTTATTTACAAGTCATACCAACGAATAATAGTTACTGTTAATCCAGCTGTAATTATCTACCTCTGTGGACATGAACATATACTTCGAGTACGTGGAGTGGCGTGAACTCATTTAAAAGTCAAATTTTTCAATTGAGTGATTTTACTAGGTGTTTGGTCAAATAAGTTCACGATAGGAAAAACAAAACAATGAATAAATACTCTATCCATATTTGCATGATGGCCAGAATTATTTTCGAAAAAATTACTGGACTAACGAAAGCCAAAACAAATTTTGCTGTCGTTTGTTTTGATAGTTTTACGGGCATGTTCAGTCGGTTAAGATGGAATGCTGCTCGTAATGGGGTTCATTCTTTCGCGTATTTTTACTATCCAACAATAGGCTTACGGAATTTTTTCCCCATTTTTTCTCTATCACGTATAATTTTTTGTTATTTAATCCTCTTTCCGCCGTTCCCTATTCACCACCATTTCTCCTTATCCATCATGATAAATGGTCATCATAATTTTCATATTCGTATAAATACAATCGTGTTAATAATATGTATAGCCAACATCAATTTTGTACAATAAACCCCATTTGAAGTATATTTATTCGAAGCTCCAAGCCTACAACCATAAACACACATCGTCCAAATCATAACCATAACGAATGATAGTCTATTGTTGACCATTTTGCGGACTCGTAGAATCAAAATTCTATGGACTATGAAGTCGAGTTCATCTTCTTCTTATGTCGTCTCTTTTTTTAGTTTTTTTTTCTTTTTAATTTTGATCATATTTTTTTTGTTGATATATTGTATTATTCCAAGAAATATATTAATAAAAACCGAAAACGGGGAAAATCCATCTGACTATAAGATGTTGAAAAGAAAAAACTAAGAAATTCCATAATTTAAGAATGGCTGTAATTTATTTTTATGTTCATTAATTGAATTTTATGCTTAGTAACTAGAACATTAATTTATTAATATTTGTTAAAAAAAAAAAAAAATCATAGAAAATTTGACTTTGTTTCTTAAAGAGAATATTCCAAACAAAAAATTAGAAATTTTCTGATAGTAAATTTGCATACTTTTAGGATTTTGGTTAAAATAAAATTACCTAAAAAAAATTCACCATTGGAGTATAAAAAAAAAAAAAAATTTAAAAATTCGCCACTTAAGTTGTCATTCCCAAGTTATACCTACCAGAATATGACTTAAGCAAATATCCAAAAAAAAACCTTGTCCTAATAGCATCTTCCGCACATTATTTTGTCTTTTCCTTTAGAAGTTTTTCATTATCAAAATGTTCCCAAAAAATGCAACAGACCCAAAAACCTTCCTATAAGACTGCTTCCTATTTGGCCAAAATCCTAGAAAAATTAATCCTAAAACATCTTTATCCCATTTTTGGAATCACACCCTCCTCAGCATCAGTTTGGATTTAGAGCTGAGCATTCTACTATCAACCTTAAGTTAAAGTTAAAAAAAACCAAAGAAATTAATTTTCTCATCTACAAATAGAAGATTTAACGACCACCAAAATTATTTTTTAAAATTTAAAAAAAATGTAGAAATAAAATATTTTTCTTTAGGGTAGGATTCTGAATTTTTATTAATCGAAGGAAAGTTTCTCACAACCTAAAAATATGCAATTCCCCATTGAAAATTTAATGAAATTATTCCTTATAAACGCATTCTTTTATAGGTTAAAAAAAATGTGAATTTTATAGTAAAAATAATAGATGGAGAAAGGAGGGGTTGGAGGGGGGGAATAACATAAACTGAAGTTAAAATCAAAAGAATTCAGAGATGTCCTGATTTAGCGAGACTCAGAATGTCTGCATCTAGTATGCAGCGGTTCCGAGTTCGAATCCAGCTAGGATGCCGTTTAGTTCTCGCCAAATGGCCTGAGTTGTCTTTTATGTTAGGTAATAATTTACATTTCAATACAAATCTTACCAAGAAAATAACTTTTAAAAAAATTTCAGAATATATTATTTTTACGATTTAAAATTTTGTATCCTAAAAAAGTTCCCCTTATCAACTTCAAAACAATTAATTTTATTTAAATAGAAGCAAAATATTTTCGTAATTAATAAATTTTTAGGAATAACTTTTTTTTAATTTTTTTTAATTTTTTTTATATTGAAACTGCAACTACAATTTTATTGTAACAAGCATATTTACATAACATTTTAATTTACAATCTTGTGCACGGAAGTTAGATTCCTCTAGAAAATCTCTAGGCCCTTGTCTCGTTAAGTCTCCGATGAGTGTTTCCGGGGAGGTCAGTACAAAACAATTCTCTCACAAGTGGATTATGATGATAGGGTAAAAGGGAGTGAAATTTTTGATAGCGGAAAATGCACAGGTCTTGAACAAAGGGAACATTTAAGTCAATATGTATTACGGTGTTACGAACATAAAAGGGGGCATCAACAAGTTTACGGGGGATCTTAGATTGTAAGGCCTGGACGCGATAGAAATTGGAGCGTTTTGTTGAACTCCAAAGTTCAATTCCATATGCCCAAATAGTTTTTATAATTGTGTTGTAGATTAGAAGTTTACTTTTGATTGTTAGTTTCGAGCGTTTGTCAAGTAGTCTAAGAAGTTGTAGGTAACGTCTTTTAGCTTCAATTCTTTTTAGTCTAGTATGTGAGTTCCATAGTAGTCTCTTGTCCAGGTAAATTCCCAAATAACGCACTTTGGAATCATGTTGCTATTAATGTATAAAAGGGTAGGTTTTCCTTGACAAAGTGTGAAAGTAATGTGCGCACTCTTCTGTTGATTTACCAGGTGTATAAGCTTAAATACACTGTTTGGTCATAGATGGCGTGAGTGAGCGTATTAAGCTACCATGGGCACGCCATACTTTTTTTTATGAGTTTGACATCTGTCAACATTAATCAGTGCACATTGTCAGCAATTTCGTACAACAGCATACATTTTTCGTTTGGTAATCATGTCTAGTTTTGTGCCAGAAAAAGAGCATTGCGGCAAGCTCTGCTTTTCTGCTCCAATTTGAAGAAATCGCCTGCCGAATCGCATCGAATGCTTATGGAGGCCTACGGTGACGGTGCTTTATCGGAAACAACGTGCCGAGATTGGTTTCGTCGGTTCAAAGACGGTAATTTTGACTTGTGGGACAAGAAGCGTGAAAATCGGCCTAGGAAGGTTGGGGATCATCAATTGCAGACTCTTTTGGACGAAGATGATACCCAATCGCAAAAAATGCTCGCGGAGCAATTGGGGTTTACTCAACCAGCCATTTCCATGCGTCTGTGTGTCATGGAGAAGATTGAAAAGATCGGAAAATGGGTGCCGCATGAATTGAACGATAGGCAGATGGAGCGACGCCAAAACACATGCGAAATCTTGCTCGCCAAACAAAAAAGAAAGTCTTTCCTGCATCGGATTGTGACAGGCGATGAAAAGTGGATATATTTCGAGAATCCCAAACGCAAGAAATCGTGGGTTGATCCCTGCCAACCATCAACATCTTCCCCAAGACGAAATCGCTTCGGACGGAAGACGATGCTGTGCGTTTGATGGGATCAGCAGGGTATCGTCTACTATGACATGTTGAAACCTGGTGAAACTGTCAATGCCCACCACTACCACCAACAACTGATAAAACTGCACCGTGCTCTGTGTGAAAAAAGGACGGATTGTCAACAAAGACATGACAAGCTGAATTTCCTCCACGATAACGCACCATCGCACACGTCAAAAATGGTCCGAAGTTACTTGGAGTTACTCAACTGGGAGGTGCTACTCCACCCCGCTTATTCACCAGACCTGCCCCTTCAGACTACCATCTAATTTCGTCTATGGGCCACGCGCTCGCTGAGCAGGAAACATGTTTTTATAAATAAAAAACAGCGGATTTAAGCTTATATACGTAGTACTTTTACTCTCCATCTCTTTAACCAAGATTGAAGGTTCTGTATACACGTATGGAATTGTAAATTATTGGAAGCTATGTCAGGATTTGTATGGGTAGCAAGTATGGCTGTATCGTCTGCATAAGTAGCAATGATAGTATTAGGATCAGTTGGGATGTCATGCGTATAAATATTATATAAGATGGGACTAAGGATACTGCCTTGAGGGACTCCAGCTAGAATAGGATATATTATTGCAACTTGGAAATGTCATTGGGAGAGATATGAATTTATGATAAGGTAGTATGTTGAAGGAAGAAAGCTCTTGAGTCCCGAATGCCACACACGATCAAAATCTTGGAAGATATCTAAAAATACTCCTGGGCAATACTCTTTCCTCTCTTAATAGAGGATGCAATATGATCAACAATCCGATGGCATTACTCGATAGTAGAGTGTTCAGATCGGAAGCCAAATTGGTGATCAGAAATAATTTTTTCATTAACTATGACTGGGTAGAGTCGTTTTAATAGGAGTTTTTCAAATATCTTAACAAGAATTGGTAGGAGGCTGATAGGTCTATAGGAGGAAGGAGAATTAATGGGTTTATTTGTAGAAATAACTACAAAATATTCTCGTATTTACTTGGAGATATGGTATTTATTATTATTGCTTCGAAGAAATATATTACCAATACTTGGGTTCCATTCAATAATATCAAAGCAAGCAAATTATCGACTGCCCCCCCCCCCTCCCCAATTTTTTTTTTAATTTTTAGTAGATTATTCTGTGAATAGAATTTCAAGATACGAAAAAAAAACCAATACTCGTTTTTTTCTACGATCATTTTAGCGTAATTGGCATCACTCCGCCTTCTCGATGCTCCATCGTTCTTGGGCCCCCGGGCATTGTCTGCAAAGTCTCCCAGCAAGTGGCAAATATTTCGAGTCACGTGTCAATACACTTTAGTCTTCAATTCAAGATAATAAATTTGTGCCAATTCGTCGTTCTCTAAAATGTTTTGTTGCAATAGGAGCCGCTTTGGAAAATTCATATTTCTACGTTAAATTTACACGCACTCTCCTTGCTCTCTTAATTATACAGAAGAAGCGGTAATTGGAGCAACATAAAACAAGGCAATTAATGGCAATGTTAATATTTAATGTTGAAAATATTTTCGAGGGTTTGTTTGGAGGAATTTCGACTGTAGCTTAAATACTTTTATTTCTAGACTAACCAGCTGCTCATCCAAATCACCTCAAAACCATACCAACTGTACTTACCGCTACAGTGCTTCCTTATTGGTCAGTATTTTCTGGGAGTGTAATTTGTTAATATATGCAAAATACGAAAAATTCTATCCGCTTAACAATTCCAGACACGACAGAGTCTATAGTCCATAATATGTTAATTAGGTTGCAGAGGGAATTGGGAATATTCGACGTTGTCATTTTGGTTATTAGTGTCGTTGTGTTGTAGCTGTGGGATCGCCTGCACTGTCACAGCAGTCCATACACATATGTTGTCCACAGTTGTCCATATTAGCTTCGTTGTTGCCATTATACCGTAGCTGTACTGGTAATTAGCGTTACCGATCATAAAGAGAAGTCGTCACGGGCAAAATGGTTGTTGTCAGCGTAGGTCTCCTTGTGCCCATATTGATCGAAGCAACATTACTGCTCGACGCAGATCTGTTAGTTGCCATCGTTTGCGTCCGTCTCGGTCAAAGGAAGTATCTAAAAACAGACCAGAAAATTTATGCACCCAAGAAAAAGTACGTTTGGCACGTTCCGAACCAGCCACTTCCGAAGGCGAAGACACGGCAATAACAAACGAAGTTGATGATGGCGATCGTAACTATGGTAATACGAGAAATCGAGACGGGAATTGCGGTAGTAAGTCATGGAAATACGTAGAATTAAATCTGAAAACGCACACGACGATCAAGCCAAATGAAGAAGGTTCCGCCGTTCCGTTGACTGTTTCTTGTAGTCGTCGACTTTCGAACACATTCAAATCTTCTGTTATCGTGGAACTGTTATTGTTGGACCAAAATCAGATTCGTTATGTTCTCGTTGTTGTTGTTGTTGTTGTTGTTGTTGTTGATGATGTTTTTATTGTTATTGCCCAAAAGAGAAGATCGAAAAGGAACGGTTCCATTCAACTTCCGGTGATCGAGCCCAACATTGAAAAGATCACAGAAATAGTCTCGCTTACATAATATCTAGCATAGTAAAAGTGGACTAAAACTATTTTTTTTTTATTTTGTTCAGCCAGCTCTCCCCTCACTCCCCAACCATTAATGTAAGTGATTGATTTTTTTTTATGTGATGTTGTTTGTTTAATAAAAAGATTTTTTTGCCAATTTGTCAATCTTGTGGTTTTCTTTTTTGATAGATTTTCTTTGGAATTTTTCTTAGCAATTTTCTGAATCTGTATGAGAGAAGGGCACTGAACTGATATTTTGGCCACCATGAAACTGGGATATTTTTATTTGGTAAATAATTCTGTACAAATATGCAAATAACATTCATTTCCGGACTGGTTCCGGCTCCAAATAATGGTCTGTACAACCACATGAAGACAGTATCCAGTTGGGTTGTTGTTTTGTTAATTTTTTGTTTGTTTGTATTCCACAATAATTAAAACCTCTTCCATTTGCAGTTGATTGAATGAGGAATACTAATTTTTTCTTTGGCGACATTTTAGCTTGCTCTAACCCAAATTTTTTTTTCTTAGAAGATTGACTATGGAAGGAAAGAAAAAATTCCTTCCATAGTCAATCTTCTAAGTTTTAAAGTCCTCTTAAATAAATAAAATTACTCCACACAAAATTTAATAAACTCTAACCGACTCTTGAAACCAATATGAACTTACGGCCTTCCAACTCACGTCGATACGATCCTTTTATGTTTTTAATAGGCTTATTCTTTGTGATCTTAAAGTCCCTCTTAAATAAATAAAATTACTCCATACAAAATTTAACAAACTCTAACCGATCTAGCCTATTTATTAACAAAAGACTCATACCCATCCACTTAAAGTCTCCTAATAGCCTCATGGTTAAGGTACTATAATGTGGCTCTGCGTTAGCTAAAGGGACCTTACAAAGAACAAACAAGAACAAGTTCCACTTATAGTGTGAGTGGAATGGAATTTGTTAGCTGAGAGTATCCTTACAATCAGGATTTGTCACTTCTTAACTAGCAAATTTATTTGGAGCATAATTTAACAGATTTTCATTTAAAGAATTATTCCTACACAAAAAAATACAAGAAAGAAGGTTAAACCACAGGAAAAATAAATAAAAAATAGTTGAGACTGCAATTAATCTCCCAAAACTTCGGAGTAATCCAATTTTTAGCGATAGTCTCGTTGCCTTAAAGCAACCATTCGTGGCTCTTCAAATGATCGGATTCTCGATTGCATTCGGTGTTGGTTGCATTGGGTTCCAGCGCGAACAGACTGGACGAAAGCATGAGAATTTTTTTCCCTTCAGGGGCCAAACATCGTAAATCCAGTGTCCAAAACAACCAATCCTAAGTTTTGGGTAACAAAACTTTTCAGAATTCCAAAGGGGCATACCACACCCCTTCGGTAACCGTCCGTTCCAATTATATCATTGCTGCGGTTAACCAATTTATATTTCGGAAAGTAAAGTTAAATAAAATATGCTTAAAATTCTCAGTTTTATTTTATTATATTGCTTGGACGTTACATAAAATATGGCATTATTCAAACGTTTGTCACGACACTTCTTGCAGAATGCGATCGTTTTGAGGTCATTTTTGACGACTTTTTTGCACATTTCGAGGTAGTTTGAAGATTCGACTATTACTTAACAGATGCTTTTAAGTTTGAAGATTTTCTGCCTAATCACAAAGTTTCACACAGTCCTATAATAAAAATTTCAAACGGCGTCAAATCGCACGATCTTGGAGGCCAATTGGTATCACCAAATATCGTGTGATTCGTGAAAACTTTTCCCGTACCAAAGTCAAAATTTGACTTATGGTGTAGATTGTGGCACTGTTTTGTTAATATGGTCATGATTTAAAAAAAAACTCAGTTATCATAGGGTCATAGCGCTCAAAATTGACGATAATGGTTTTTTGCTTCCGCATTTCTATTGGAATACATACCAATGACATGTTCAGACCAAAATGCAAACCAGACAATACTATTTCACGGATACAATGGCTTCTTCGCAGTCACTTGTGGGTTTTCAGAGCCCCATATATGGCAAGATTGTTTACTTACGTATTCACTGAGCAAAAAATGAACCTTATGACTGAAGAAATTTTTATTAGAAAAATCGACGAACCCAGACCATGTAAAAATTATTACGTGTATAAGCTTAAATCCGCTATTTTTAGTCAAAAAAACCACATGTTTTCTTTCATAAAAAACAAAAACAAATTTATTCAAAGTACTTGCCCTCGCTAGCTAGACATTTGTCCCATCTCTCGGGCAATTTGTGTATACCACGCCAAAAAAAATCCTTCTCTTTCAAGGCAAACCACTCATCAAGCCATTTCCGTGGCACGTCTTCAAGAATCGAAGTGCTGCTCAGCGACGAAAACAGGTGGTAGTCGGAAGGGGCCAGGTCTGATGAATAAGCGGGGTGGGGTAGCACCTGTCTTCAAGTAGTTTCGAACCATTTTTGATGTGTGCGATCGTGCGTTATCGTGTCTTTGTTGATAATCCGTCCTTTTTTCACGCAGAGCACGATGCAATTTGATCAGTTGTTGGTGGTAGCGGAGGGCATTGACAGTTTCACCAGGTTTCAACATCTCATAACAGACGATACCCTGCTGATCCCACCAAACGCACAGTCTGAAGCTATTTATTTGGTCTTGGGGAAGATGTTGATGGTTGGCCGGGATTAACCCACGATTTCTTGCGCTTAGGATTCTCGAAATATATCCACTTTTCATCGCCTGTCACAATCCGATACTGGAACGACTTTCTTTTTTGTCTGGCGAGCAAGATTTTACTCAATTCATGCGGCACCCATTTTCCGATCTTTTCAATCTTCCCATGGCACGCAGGCGCATTTGGAGTAACATCCAATTGCTCTGCGAGCATTTTTTGCGATTGGGTATCGTCTTCGTCCAAAAGAGCCTGTAATTGATGATCCTCAACCTTCCAACGCCGATTTTCACACTTCTTGTCCGACAAGTCAAAATTGACGTCTTTGAACCGACGTAACCAATCTCGGCACATTGTTTCCGATAAAGCACCGTCACCATAGGCCTCCATAACCATTCGATGCGATTCGGCATTCGATTTCTTCAAATTTAAGCAGAAAAGCAGAGCTTTCCGCATATGCAAAACTAGATATGATTACCAAACGAAAAATGTATGTTGTTGTACGAAATTGCTGACAATGTGCACTGATTAATGTTGACAGATGTCAAACTCATAAAAAAAAGTATGGCGTGTCCACGGTAGCTTAATACGCTCACTCACGCCATCTATGACCAAACAACGGATTTAATCTTATACACCTGGTACATCTATAAATTCTAAATTTATTGCACTAATTTTCCAAAATAGTATAAAAAATTAATAAAATTCAATTAAATAAAAATTTATATTTTAAATATTTGGTCATTTCGTACTATTGTTATGCCGGTTTGAACTCAGATCATGTAAGTCGTAAGGCACTAAAATATATCTTCTGGCTTCTGTCTCAGAGATCTTATATACAAACAAACAAACGGATTTCAATTTTTATTTCAAATTCCAATTAAAATATATTCTCATCTATAGGAGGTCATTGCTCTTTTCGATTTGTGGTTTTTGAAGAAAAAAAAACAACTATAATTTTTCTTGGTGAGACATTATTTGCGATAAAAATACAATATTCAAAAGTTATTCTCAATTTTATATAAAATATTTTCGCAATAGTTTGTTTTTATTGCTATTAAAAAAAAAGAAATGATATAAATTAACACAAAAAAAATTGATCTATAATTAGAAAAAAATTTTCTTCTTCAAGAAACATCTACAAATACTCTTGATAAAATAATATCTCCTTTGTGCTATTAAGAATATTTATTTTTTGTTTATTTACTATAATAATAATAATATTATTATTATTTTGCTCTGTTTCTTAAAATCGCTAATGTCTCAGATGCAGACTGAAAATAAATACAGACAGCAGACGTTCAGAAATTTCAAAATTAGGAAATGAAATTTGAGATAATTTTTTTTCCACCCAAAAAATGCGTTTTTTTTTAATCGAAAAGAAAAAAAATATTCAATTTTAATAAGTCGTAATATTTTATTTGTTAAATGTGTTAAGGAAATAATGCTTCGAAAATTCTGAAAAAAAACTAAATCTAAATCCTCCTAAGTGGAGAATATAAGTTAATGAACGCAAAAGTGTCAACAAAACTTTTACTTTCTGCCATGAATCATACCCTCCCAAAATACCTTAATTGTTGCCTAGAACTGAACTTAGACAAATGCTTGAATTGGAACCCACAAACAAGACTCAAAAGATTAGAACTCAACAGACTGCGAGGTCTGTTCAAAAAGTATCGCGAATTTTTTGTTTTTTTTTCTTCAAAAATTAGTAATTTGGTCCCCTTTAAAGTAATCCCCACCAGATATTATACACTTGTGCTAACGATTTTTCCAATCCTCGAAGCACTTCAAAATATAATTTTTTGTGATCTTGTTCAGCTGCTCCTTCGATGCCGTCTTTATCTCCTCAATCGTAGCGTAGCGTCGTCCTTTCATGGAGCTCTTCAGTTTCGGGAACAAGGAAAAGTCACAGGAAACCAGATCTCGGGAATACAGTGACTGCGGCATTATTAGTGTATTGTTTTTGGCCAAAAATTCGCGCAAGGTGCAAAACCCAATTTTTGTTCTTCCACAAATTCGGGCGTTTCTGGCGGATTGCTTCGCGCGACTTGCGCTTAACATGCAGGTAATATTCCTTATTGACCGTTCTACCCTGTGACAAGAACTCATAATGCACCACGCCTCTGCAATCGAAGAAAACTGTAAGCAAAACCTTTACATTACACCGAACTTGGTGCGCTTTTTTCGGTCTTGGCTCGTGCGGCAGCTTCCATTGGGATGATTGAGCTTTAGTTTCCACGTCATAACCATAAACCCATGATTCGTCACCAGTTATGACCCTCTGGAGTTTTCGTCTGTTCTTGACGTGCTCGGGCGTCGGCACGCTTTTCATCGTTCACATATTCTCGGCCCTCTAAGAACATTTTGTACCACCGATAAACGTTGCTTCGGTCCAAGGTAGCTTCACCATATGTCACAGTCAACATTCGGAATGCGTCCGCGCAATTAATTTTGTTTTTCACACAAAATTTAATAAAGATTCTTTGACCCATTTTTTGAAATGGGCAGAAATCGAGGACGAGCCAAAACACGTGCAAGCAAAGCAGCTGTCAAAAATTAACTGAACATTCAAAATGACCGAACTAGTTGGCATAAGTGAGAGACATGAGTACCAACATAACGCCACAAATAAAAATCGAAAATCAAATATACGTAACCCGCGGAAATTCAAAATTTGCGATACTTTTTGAACAGACCTTCGTACTTTGACTTCTAAGCAAACGTTCTGGACTTACAATAAATAGCAGAGTACTTTTATACAATACACTACCCAGACCAATATGGACTTACGGCGTTATAACTTACGTCGATACGATCCTTTTATATTTTTAATGGGCTTATTCTTTGTGATCTAAAAGTTTATCAAACAAAGATCAAAACAAAAACAATATCATATCATAAAAATATTAACGGTTGATGATGGACTTTATAATTATTTTTGAGTTTTTAAATGTTAATTTTCTTTTTTGACAATAATTTTCTATAAGAGAATTCCTATTTTTTGTTGCATGGAGCCCGGCCTAACTTTGGAAACTCAATAAGAATCCTTCCTTCTATCTATTTCTTAGTCCTAAAATCATTTTCTATAAAGAGGTAGTTCTGATTAGAGAAGCTAATGATTTGCTGGTGTTACGCAGGGTATCATACTTGGGCCTATTCTCTACTATATTTATGCATACGATATAAAGGGTTTTCGAATAAGAGTGATATGATTTCTTTTTAAAAAAAAAACACAAATTGTTAAGGAAATTCAAATGTTTTTTATTTAATGGAAGTACAATCGATACAATTAAGTGCTGAATAAAACGTCACTCAAATGGCCTCCACGACTTCTTTTGCAGGAACGAATTCGATGAACCCAATTTTCGAGCACTTTGTCGACTAAATCAAGTCGTATGTCATGAATAGCACGTTCAATATTGACTTCTAAAGCTTGAAGAGAGTCTGGTTTATTTCTAATGACCAATGACTTCAAATAACCCCACAAGAAATAGTTTAATGGTGTTAAATCACAACTTCTTGGATGCCATTCAATGTCACAATTTCTTGAAATAATCGAATCTCCAAACTTCTCTCGCAATAATTCGGTTGTTGCACGTGCTGTGTGGCACGTATCCCCGTCTTGTTGGAACCACATGTTGTCAAGATCAACTTCTTCCAATTTCGGCCATAAAAAGTTGGTTTTCATCAATCTATACCGCTCTCCATTGATAGTAACGGTGTTACCAGCTTCATTTCGAAAGAAGTACGGACCAGAATCGACAGTTTTGTTTATTCGCCGCACCACTCAGATGAAAGTGAGCCTCATCGGAGAAGATGATTTTCTTAAAAAAATCATTATCGTTTTCAAGTTGTTGCAAGACAAAATCAGCAAATTCACGACGTTTACGGTGGTCCAATGGCTTCAGTTCTTGAGTGATAACAATTTTATGCGGATGCAAGCCCAAATCCTTTCTCAAAATCCGCCAGGTTGTGGTTTGAGACAGTCCCAATTCTTGAGAACGTCTTGGAATCGACAAATTGCGGTCTTCAGCAACACTTGCCTGAACGGCAGCAATATTTTTATTACTTCGAGCAGTTCTTTGTCTTATTTGGCACTTGAACATTATGTAAAGAAAATGTACGCTCGAAATTTTGAACAATTCGACGAATAGCGAGCACAGTTGGACGATTATTACGACCATAAAATGGCAAGAGCGCACGAAAAGTTGCAATTGGAGAACGATTATTTTGATAATAAAATTGAATAATTTGTAAACGTTGTTCTTGCGTATATCTCTCCATGATGAAATTGTAAACATTATTGAATACAATGAAAAAAAATGACAGATCATGACATATTACAAATGGCCGAAACGTCACTTCGAAATCTTATCACTCTTATTGGAACACCCTATATTTAAATCAGTTCTAACATCTTCGTTGCTACATATGCAAATGCTCTCTTGTATCTAGCACAAAAACCCAATATGCTTCCGTAACTCTCCAACTCCAAGAGGATCCAAATCCAAATCCCCCAGAAATGGTGTACCAAGTGGAGCATACAAGTTAATGAACGTAAATCCACCCACGTAATTTTTACTTTCTGCAGGTAAGCATACTTTTTTCTATGCAGTTATTTATTGTTATTCTAGGTCTTACGGACTGTTGTAGGTCTTCAACACTAGAATTCTAAGATTCCAACTCCCGTCGAATCCAATCACTTCTTCAACGGAGAATACTTCATACAAATATGGATAATTTTAAAGGACTATTTACTGTCGAGTAAGACTATATAATTTTCACAACAGTCTCTGTCAGATATTTTAACAAATTCTAAATAAAATTCTTTAGGATAAAAAATATTTTTCAATAAAGAATATCAAATTCGAAACTGAAGCAAACTAAACTTCTCTGAACTTTTAGATTTTCTTCAAGTTTTCATATTCCGAACACATGTTAACATTTGTTGTTCTGTTGTGCATAACCGGAAACATGATTTTTTTGTTTTTTTAAATTTTTTGTATAAAACCAAAATACTGAAATTTGGTTTTTTGGTGGATGTCTTTTGAATAAAACATTTTTTGTATTTTATTTTGTGTGTCTACAAATGCAATGCAATAATACGAGTATATTTTGGGGGGAAAAAAATTATATTTTTTCTTCTATTTCAGACACGATTTCTTCCGCCTGTTCCACCGAAACCGCCAAAACGTGGTATTCTGAAGGGATCGCGTGGTAGTATTACGAATATACACGAGGAGGTGTTGGTGTTGTCACCAGATTCCAAGGTCGTTTTAATGCGGAATACACTGCAAAATGAGCTGTTAGCGTTTGAGAGTCTCCATGGCAATATGGCGTATGCATCGGCGGAGAGTTTACGAAGTGACTATGGTGTTAATGGTGTTCCGAATGAGTCCAGTCCACTTTTGGGCGGACTTGGAAGTGGACACTCGCCAATGAATAATTTACATGTAGTGACATCACCGTCTCCGAGTGCTGAAAGCCTGACAGACACAACAAACTCTTCATTTGCCACACCACCGTTTTCGTTGAGTCCTATTGGTGAGTCACAAGGTATCTACCGATGGTCACGTGTACATGCCTTTGAGGATATCGCCCTACCACTACCCGATATTAAATTAGTCAAACTACCACCACCACGTGAATTTGTTATCAAACGGCAGAAATCGCCACGAAATGATTTCGGATTTAGTTTACGCAAAGCCATCTGTTTAGACCGAAGCGAATCATTATTTGCGCCCTCATTTAAGCCGGTAATCTTTGCTGAGCCAGGAGCAGGTGGTGGTGCTACAGGACTATTGCCAGGTGATCGTTTACTTAAAGTGAATGGCACATCGGTTACTGATCTTCCACGTGAGACTATTATTGAACTAATACGTAATAGTGATGAAAGTGTTACTGTCGAGGTGAGTATTATTAAATCTAAATTTACGTCTTTTTACTGAGAATATAATAATTTATAAAAAAAAAACTAAATTAAAAGAAGAAAAAAAATACTCAGACACCATCGATTGTAATTCTGTTCGAATTTTACGTTCTCCTCTCAGGTACAACCCGTTGCTGAACTGGTCGAATTGAGTCGGCGTTGTATGGTGAATGGTGAAAAGTACACGAATGGTGACGAGGTTGACCATGCTGTTAACTGTAATACACTAAAGCGAAGCGCCAGTAAACGATTTAAACATAACGTAAGTTTTAATTATATAAATTCTGACAGATTTAGTTTATTCTATTAAATTTCCAAATAATGATGGTTTTTATGATGAATTTTTTATGAGAAAAATTAAAAAACAAAAAAAAAATTTTTTTTTTTCGAACAAAATGTTCAGTTGGATTGTTGGCTTGACTTAGTCATGACAACAATCATATACAATATTCTGGGTATAACAATTACGATTTGTTATAATAGAAAATGCTTTTGTACTACAAATTATATGGTTGGTTTGTGTATTTAATTATCGTAAAGCTTACGATATCAACAAGTATCGAACAGTTTTTACATTCGGATTTTTTTTCTAATAAATAAAAGTTTCTAGCGTTGGAAAAATATGAAAATTTTTATGTACAAAATTCAACATGAAATTTATTAATTTTTATTTTATTAAAAAATCTATATTTAAAAAAAAAAAATTACTTTTAAAAGTTTTCTTATACATTATTACAGGTGTTGTAATTAATTCGTAGCGTTTTTTTGCAAAGTTTCGTGGTTTATTATGACAGTATCATTACAGAAGCGTTACTCAAAGTATTGTCCTTCGTTATCCACTACTTTTTGCCATCTTTCTGGTAATGCTCGGATACCGCGTCGAAAAAATTCTTCTTCTTTAGATTCGATGAAAGAATCGATCCAATTTTTGGTCAGTTATCGTAGTTTGAAACAAATGATAATCAGATGGGGCAATGTCTGGTGAACATGGCGGGTGAGGCAGAACTTCCCATTTCAGCGTATTTTAATAAGTTTTCACGACTTTCGCAACATGGGGTCTTGCATTGTCGTGGAGCAAAATTACTTTGTCGTGTCGATCTTTATATTGCGGCCGCTTTTCCTGTAATGTTCTGTTCAAACGCATCAATTGTCGTCTGTATACGTCACTAGTGATGGTTTCACGCGGTTGGAGGAGCTCATAATAAATAACACCCAGTTGATCCCACCAAATACACAGAAATATTTTTTTTCCATGAATATTCGACCTGGAGGACGATGTCGATTCATGACCGGGCATGCCCCATGAGAGTACCCACTTCTCGTCACCAGTGACGATTCGATGCAGAAATCCCTTCCTTGCCTGCCGTTGGAGAAGAATCTAACAGGTGACTAAACGCCGTTCGACGTCCCTTGGCTTCAACTCATGTGGAACCCACGTTCCCTGTTTTTGTACCATTCCTATGGCTTTCAGGCGTTTTCCGACCGTCGAAAAGTCAACTCCAAGCGATGTGGACAACTCCCGGAGTGTTTGGCACGGGTCTTCGTCGAGCAATGTCACCAAATCTTCATCTTCTAACTTTTTCGGCTGTCCGGGACGTTCCATGTCTTCCAAATCAAAATTTCCATTTTTAAACCGCGCAAACCACTTTCTGCAAGTTTGCTCAGCAAGAGCATGTTCGCCGTAGACATCCACTAAAATACGATGACTTTCCGCGGCACTTTTCTTCATGTTGAAGTTATGGAGTAACACTCCCCGCAAAAACGATTTTTCAGCCACGAACTTCGACATATTTGACACTGCGCAACAATTGTTACGGACACTATAACAAAATGACAAATAGTGAAAAAGTTGCGTTATGTCAGTAGCTTCTGGGCGAATATTTACTTTTGTATGTGTGACTATGGATAGTTGGTTTAACGCCATCTTTTGTAAAACGCTACGAATTAATTCCAACACCCGGTA
This sequence comes from Atherix ibis, assembly GCA_958298945.1. Classification (NCBI taxonomy): domain Eukaryota; kingdom Metazoa; phylum Arthropoda; class Insecta; order Diptera; family Athericidae; genus Atherix; species Atherix ibis. The sequence continues at coordinate 133,133,005 of OY282605.1, forward strand.
TCTTATTTTAATAAACTTTTCTTTGTTTTTTGACAATGGTTTTGAAGAAATTTTATATTTTTTATTAGGTCTTGTCAAAAAGTATCACGAATTTTCAATTTCCGCGGGTTACGTATATTCGATTTTCTATTTTTTTTTCTGTGCCGTTATGTTGGTACTCATGTCTCTCACTTATGCCGACAAGTTCGGCCATTTTGAATGTTCAGTTAATTTTTGACAGCTGCTTTGCTTGCACGTGTTTTTGCTCGTCTTCGATTTTTGCCCATTCCAAAAAATGGATTAAAGAATCTGTTTCGGGAACAAGAAAAAGTCACAGGGGGCCAGATCTGGGGAATACGGTAGCTGCGGCATTTATTAGTGTGTTGTTTTTAGCCAAAAATTCGCGCACAAGCAACGATGCGTGAGCACGGGCGTTTTCATAGTTGCAAAAGCCAATTTTTGTTCTTTCACAAATCCGGGTGTTTCTGGCGGATTGCTTCGCGCAATTTGCGCATAACTTACAGGTAATATTCCTTAATAACCGTTCTACCCTGTGGCAAGAACTCATGATGTACCACGCCCCTTCAATGGAAGAAAACTGTAAGCAAAACCTTCACATTTGAGCGAACTTGGCGCGCTTTTTTCGGTCTTGGCTCATGCGGCAGCTTCCATTGGGATGATTGAGCTTTGGTTTCCACGTCATAACCATAAACCCATGATTCGTCACCAGTTATGACCCTCTGAAGCAAATTTGGATCGTCGCGGACAGACTCCAATAGCTGCTTAACAATGTTAATGCGATGCTGTTTTTGGTCGAAAATGGGTAAAAATTGAAGGCGAGCCAAAACACGTGCAAGCAAAGCATCTGTTAAAAATTAACTGAACATTCAAAATGGCCGAAAAAAATCGGCATAAGTGACAGACATGCGTACCAACATAAGACTACAAAAAAAAATCGAAATCCAATATACGTAACTTGCGGAAATTCAAAATTCGCGATACTTTTTGAACAGACCTCGTATAGTCAAATTTTATGATGCAGTTTTTATAATTTCAAAATGTTTTTCTACAAAATTTAATTGAATAAGATTTTATTATTGCAAGAATGAGTTTTTTTTTTTTAGATAAAAATTCGTAAGAACATAACTTTAAAAATGGTAAAAAATTTCTTATAAGTATTCGAAAAAGAGGGGAGAAAAAAAGTAAAGGAATTTTAGGAAATATCTTTCAAAGATTAACTGTCCCAATTTATAAATGGTTGCACAACTTATTTACTTAACAAAAAACAAAAAAAATAAAAATAAATTAGTAAATAATAAAACTCAAACAAACCGCTTTTATTTAAGGTCACTTGTCTGCATGCATTTACTTCCGAAAACTTTGTTGACGCCTCCACAAAATTCCAAGCCACAAAATTTTCAATTGAACAAGACATGAAATCAGATTTTGTTTTTTTATATTGAAAATTTCAACAAAATCCAAACTTTTAACGAAGTAGTTGCGATTCAGTTACGAGTCATATTTTCATAATTTGTGATTAGTCGTTGAAAACTGGTAGTGGTGCGGTTTCTTGCATTTAACGCAATCACATTCCAAATTCTTCATATTTAAAAAAAAAAAAAACAACAACAAAAAAATGCGTTTCTAGTTTCTATTCACCACAAAGCTGATGTCTGATTATTATCTTTCGTATAAGATATTTTCGTAAATAATAATCGCAACCAAATATTTAAATTTCTACATTTAGTAAGAAATACGCGCACTATGTACACTGCAGTCTAAAAGTATGCAACCGTTTCTCCTGGTTTTAAGATGGAAATTAAAAAAATACCCAAAAATTAATTTTTTTTTAATTCTACCAAATTAAAAATACAATAAAAAAATTTTGCTAAAATTGCTTATTCGTTTGGAAATACGAGGTGTGACATAAAAGTAACGAGATTGATTTTGATTTTTTTTTTTGCTAAATGTTTAGATTTGCCAATGTTGACTACAGAGAATATTTATTGCCAGATTGCGCAAACCTTACTTAACACCTAAACAACTGCAAGTAAAATTTGAAAAATTCCAAAAATCTTGCCGGTTTTGCTCATACAAATCACGTTGACTGGGAATTTTCTCGGTTTCCTTTTGACGACGAGTACTCAAAAATGCAAAGCGGCCCATACCGATTGCAACAATTACGCCACCTGCCGTTAATTTCTATGTATACCATCACTCATTTTATTGTTCAATTTTCTGGTCAAACTAATTTCACAGTGCATAATTACCATATTTTTGCAAGTTTTTTTTTTTTTGCTGTTTTTTTGGTTGTCGAACGCTGCTTTAACATGAATTATTGCAGTTTAAAAGACAAAAACAAAATTTATAATATAATTTTTGCATACTTAAAATCATGTTACGCATGATTTTTAACGAGTTTTGACTCTATTGCCTAAGAATTGCCTTTTATTATTCAACTTTTTGGTTAATTTATATTTTTTGGTTTATTTTAATTTATCGTTTATGTTGACAAGGTATTTATCTCACAGTAGACGTTATAATTTTGCGGTAAAAAAGATAATATTGTTTTTTGGGGGGGGGGGGGGGGGGTGAGTGGTAAAGAAAGTCATTATTTTTTAAGACTTTATTTAATGTTGTTCGGATTATCTATCCAATTTGGGTCAAATATGCAACGTTTTGGTTTATAATTTGTTGTTAATTCATAGTACATCTCTCATAGAAGCCGTGGTCCCTATTGGCAAAAAACCCTATTGGCAGTAGCCCTGGTTCCTATTAGCGAAATACTCGACTAAGCGATTTTCACAATCTTCTCTTGATTCCAATTTCTTATTACTAAGGAAGTTTTTCAATGACAAAAAAATATGGTAATTACTTGGGACCAAGTCGGGACTATAAGGTGAATGCATCAAAACTTCCCAACCAAGCTGCCTGAGTTTCTGGCGAATCACTATAAACCTGGCTCTGTCCTGATCGCTAGCTTCAAACGGTCCAATTGTTTACAGTAGAGGTCCAAATTTAGTATTTGGCCATATGGAAGCAGCTCATAGTAGATAATTCCTTTCCAGTCCCATCAAATGCAAAGCAAAACCCTCCTGGGCGTTAGCCCTGGTTTAGCCAACGTTTGCGCCACTTCACCCCGCTTTAACCACGATCGTTTTCGTTCAATATTGTCGTATTTATCATCCCAAGTCACCATCCGTTTAAGGATTCCGTTCCGCTTGGCCAAAGCTTCTCATATGAAAATTCGATCCATCATCTTTTTTGCGTCAATTCGTGTGCCAACCAAACATCGAGTTTCTTTTTGAATCCAGCTTTATGGTTTAAAACTGTTTTTTGGGGGTCGATCTTTAGCTCCTGGGCATGATTTTATCGATATTTTCGACGACGTGTCTACCTTTGTGAGGTTAATCTTTAGCATCGAAAATACCAGAACGTAATCGACGAACCCAAAATTGCGTATAATTGGCTGTGACAGTATTGGGACCATAAGCGCTATTCAAAATTTAAAAATATACCGAATTTTCTCTTGGGTAACTTCCATTTTTTACACCTTATAACTCATAACTGAATCGACAATCAGAAAACTGTAAAAGAATTTTTTTTAGTACGGAATGTCACTTTTCCAACGAGCAGAAATCTTAGCTTTTTTGTTCAAAACTTTTTACGAGATATATATTACTACGGCCATCTAGCGAAAAAATAATCAAATATTATGCTGCGAAAATTATTCTTTAAGAAAATATTTTTGAAAATGCTATTAATAAAATACCGCAAAAATAGCATTTTAAATGTTTTTATAAGTGTTGCCCGAGCGGGCTACTTTAAGGGGGATAATACACATATATGGTATTGTAAATGTATAACTATAAAGTAAAATTATGAAAAACCATTTAATTTTTATTAAAATCACAAACAAAAACTGGCAATTTTTTTTCATTTTTAAACAAAATTCTATGTAAAATAATAAATTTTACAAAATTGCCTAATAGACAGAATCCATTTGCCGTTTATGACTGTTAATAAAAGATTAATAAAATTTTCTCTGTACAATTTATTACACGTATCAAAAAAGTTTTCATTAAGAAGAATAAATTTTTATATTTTTAAATAAATATCTAGCGAAAAAAATAATGCATTAATAAAATTGTGAACGTGAATTAATTTTCTTAATTGGAAAAGTTTTTGTTTTTTTGTGAATTACATCGAAAATTGTCTTCGGAATTTTTTAAATTTTTAATTTTTATTCGTTCCTAAATATTAATTTTTCTAACAAGAAGCATTAAATGTTGAAGACCATATGGCGTGTTATTTTTTTTTATTAATTATTAAATGTTTAAACCAGAGAAGTCAAATGTTATTATATTTTTTGTTGTTGAAGTAATTAATATCTTATTATGATTTATGGGTTCCCATTTGTTTATTACATTTACAAAACTCAATTTTAATGCAACGTATTATACGAGGTCTGTTCAAAAAGTATCGCGAATTATTTAAAAACGTATCGTGTTTTTTCCAAAAATTATTTATTTATTCATGAATATCTATTTTGTACCCTTCAAAGTAATCCCCACCAGATATTATACACTTGTGCCAACGTATTTTCCAATCCTCGAAGTACTTCAAAAAATCATTTTTTTGTAATCTTGTTCAGCTCCTCCTTCGATGCCGTCTTTATCTCCTCAATCGTAGTGAAGCGTCGTCCTTTCATGGGGCTCTTCAGTTTCGGGAACAAGAAAAAGTCACAGGGGGCCAGATCTGTGGAATACGGTGGCTGCGGCATTATTAATTATTACAATTTTTGTTCTTTCACAAATCCGGGCGTTTCTGGCGGATTGCTTCGCGCAACTTGCGCCTAACTTGCAGGTAATATTCCTTATTGAGCGTTCTATCCTGTGGCAAGAACTCACGATGCACCACGCCCCTGCAATCGAAGAAAACTGTAAGCAAAACCTTCACATTCGACCGAACTTGGCGCGCTTTTTTCGGTTTTGGCTCGTGCGGCAGCTTCCATTGAGATGATTGAGCTTTGGTGTCCACGTCATAACCATAAACCCCATGATTCGTCACCAGTTATGACCTTCTGGGCCAAATTAGGGTCATCGCGGACAGAATCCAACACAATGTTAATGCGATGCTATTTTTGGTTGAAATTGAGCAAAAATCGAAGACGAGCCAAAGCACGTCCAAGCAAAGCAGCTGTCAAAAATTAACTGAACATTCAAAATGACCCAATTTGTCGGCATAAGTACATGAGTACCCGCGGAAATACAAAATTCCGATACTTTTTGAACAGACCTCGTGTATTGACGATAAATATATTCACAATCAAATGAATTTATATTGAATGCTTTTGCATTCATTAAGACCAAGATCAATTTTTATTTTAATTAATAATCCCGCAATATAATTTTTGACATTTTAATAACCACTTTTATTTTATTAAAAGTAACTTATTTAATTTTTTTTTAAACTTATTATCTAACGTAAACTTTTTCGCACATATCTCGAGCAACTCGATTTAAAAAATAATATAATTATATTCATTTTGTTTCAGTGAGTATAGTGTATCGATTACCCACAATGTAGACTATCTCCATTACAAACTGTACGCATCGATCCACTACAGGCCTCCCTGAGCGTGATTCGTCTTTTCACCGAGACGAAGTGGAAGACGAACTATGCTCAGGGAGGACTTTAACATCGAAAAAAAAAAAATCTTTTAATTTTTGCAGACATTTGCACAAGGCCATCTTCATCAACAAGTTTTTGTCGAAAAAGTAAATCCTGTGGCACTCCAGCTCTCTTTTTCAACTAATCTAAGACCATGTGACTTTTTTTTGCTTTCCAAAATTTAAAAAAAATACTTGAAAGGACGTCACCTTATTACTGTCGAAAGAAGAGTTACCCAACCTTTCAATACTGTTACGAAGGGTAGAAACAGTGGAACTAAATAAAAAATAAAATAAAATTGTTGGAGGAAAAACAGAACCAATCTCATTACTTTTCTGTCATACCTTATATTTTCTTTTACTTTTTTAATTAAAATTTCAATTACTGGAAATTATGATTCATTTTTAGTTTTTTTTTTTTTGTAAATAATTTTCCAATAACTTAAAATTGTTCGCACTGCATTATCGATAAACTGATAACAACATTGAGAAAAGTAGCACAAAAACGTGTTAATATGTAAGTTAATTAAATAAAAAAAAAAACGAAAACAAAAACAAAACTAAATACCGTATAAAAAATCATCAATATCAGTAATGACCAAAAAAAAAAATGAGGACATTTTAAGAAACAAGAAAAATGACAAGAAAAGCGGGCCATCGATAAGAAAAATGTCGTTTTTCTGTTGAGCGCCATCTTGTTTAAATGCATGTAATTAATTAAATGTTTGTTTTCTCAATATTTTTATTTTTCATCTTTCTGTTGCTGTTTTTGTTTTCGGTTATTAATGTTTTTAAAAATAGTTTAACTGCTAAAGTAACTACTGGCAAAAAGCATAAACAGTCATTTTGTTTGGTTATGGTCATATTGTTCCCCTGCATGGTGTAATGTTCAGGGAAGTTATAATGACTAATATTTCTTTTTGTTACTGTTGTATAATATAATGACTTAGACTGCATTCGGTCTTTGCTGTTCAGTAGTATCGATTTAAACATTCTGAATTGATATGCATTGGCTTGCATCGATTGTTTTTGGGTCTGACCACATTGCGCCAGTGTTGAATATTTTTTTTCCCGGGTTACCGACCTTCGAAGTGGTGATAGTAGGTGCCTCCTCAATGGCTGGCTATTTCGAGGCACATTTACTACTTTTTGCATTTCCCATTCAACGAAAGAACGAAATTGAAATTTTAGAATTTGCTTATGCTCGCTTAGCCATTTTTATTGTTTCGACTTGGAATGTTTTATTAATTTTTTTTAATTTGTTCGTTTTCTTTCACTTGAAAGTCTGACCGAAGGCAACAATAATTGCCTATAATGCGTGTGGGTTTGTCTTGTCGTAGTGGCATGAATAGTATTAGGGAATATGAATCGATTGGTAAAATGAAGAAAAGCAACAACAAAATTTAGAATCCAATCTAATCGAATGGAACTGAACCGAACTGAACCGGAAATTGCCATTTGATTAACATATCAAACACAAAGTTGTCGTCATTGTTGTCGTGCACCTTAATTAAAAATTTTGTTGCATATCTTAACGGTGATTGCCTTCCTTCATTTTCATATTTTTTATAATTTTCATATACTTTTCCCTTTGGATATTTAATGAATTCATAAAGTTTTTTCTATCTTGTTGAATTCATTTTCACCTTTTGTTTAGTTAATTATCTTTTCGTATTATTATCACCGATAACCATTTTGGATATCCATTTTTTTTTTAAATATAATTTATACTATTTACTAAAGTAGAAAAGTGTTTAAATAAAAACACCGTTGCTACGTTAAATGATTTTTTTTTTAAATTAGATTATAATAAATTATATTTTGTTACTAATAAAAATTGCATCGGACCAAAAGAATGGTGTTATTCTTTTTTTACTAGAGTCTATGTTTTAAGTTTATATTATATTAAAAACTAGCTTGAGATATTCCAAAAATACTGATTACTACTTGAGCAGAATCTCCAACTACTTTTTTAAGCATTATCTATATCTACAAAAAAGTTGATCCTGTATATATTACCAATAATTGGTCATGGCACATTGCAGGACGTTGTTTTTAGTGGGTTAGAGTTCCACACTATTAAGAGGAGACTTCTTAATATCTTTTGAGATTTTCACCTACCCAGGGAAAATAAAAAAAAAATTTAATGACCGATTAATTAAAAATCTTAACTAGAAAAATTATCTTTACTTGATAAAATCTGTCATTCACTATCAGAACAAAAACAATAATGCAGATAAGAATTTAATACTATTGATTAAATAATTTTAAGCGAAATACGATAGATATTTTGCGGTGTTAAATTACCATCGATGAAACTTGGGATGCTCTTCTACACTCCCAAAAAATTAAGGAATTTGTAAATTCAGACGGAAGTGCACCTAACGTATACCATAAACTGGACCAAAAGTATCCCCTCTCACCTTTTTTTTTTACTAAAATTGAAAATTTATATATATAAAATGTATAAATAATTTTTTTTTTGAATAGTGTGTCATTTAAAAGATTATCCAATTTTTGCTTCCAAAAGTCAAGTTAAATAAAAAAAAAATACTTAAAACTATTATGATTTTTATTATATTGCTTGGATCTTGGCATTATGTATAAAATAAAATTCATTTAAATAGGTGTCACAAGAGTTCTTGCAGGACTCGATCTCTTTCTTTTAAGTGTTTCTCTACAAGAAAAAGTCCGGCCAAGTTAAATTACACAATATTGAAGGCCAATTAACATCACCAAATGTCGAACTTATGCATCCTAAGAAATTGCCGCGCGATAAAGCCAAAAAGTGTCATGTTGTTCGACTTGTGCTGCCATCTCGTTGAAATCACATATAATCTAGATTAAAGTTTTGAAAAAATTCAGCTGTCGTTCGTCCATAGCGCTAAGACACCACACAGTCACTTTAAGCGGATATATTGACTTTTTCAGAGTCACGTGTCAATTTTTAAGATCTCAAATATGACAATTTTACCGAATAATTGCTAAAGAAAATTTTACGCTAACTATGTCTATGAAAGAATTACCATTTTTTTAAAATGATACGTAACATAAAATTGGCAAAGTTTGAGCAGAAAAAAATGCTGTTTTAAATGACAAATATATTTGACAGCTGTCAATTTTAGAAATGAAATTAATAAAATTTTCATTTGTTTCCAAATTTTAATAAAAACATTAACAAAAAAGGAAATATGGAATTAAATGAATCCTTTAACAAGCTATTAAAAATTTACCCTATTGTTAAACAAAGAAAACTTTTTCAACAACCTTCGTTTTGTGTACACTTCCAGTATTAATAATACAGGAAATAAACTGACAGAAATAAATATTTCACAAAAGATAAGACATAATTTGTTAGTGGCCAAAGTTTATTTGAGGAAATTTTTTATCACCAACAAATCGTTCAAGAATTAACTATGGAATTAACACTGATCCACTTAAGACTTATAACAGTTCGGCTGAAAAGTTGAAAACCATGACGTCTAGATGGCGCCTCTTGCAAAAATCTACTTAATTATCACAAAGCCCCATGCTTCAAATAATTCCTGTCAAAATTTGACAGCAATCGCTCGATTGGTTCGTGAGATATAGCATTTTGAGTGGAGCAACTTTTGTTATTGAAAAAAAAATGGATAAAGACGAATTTCGTGTATTGATAAAGCATTGCTTTTTGATGAAAAAAAATACAGTAGAAACCAAAGCATGGTTTGACAAACGTTACCTGGACTCTGCTCCAGCTATTTCAACTGTGGAATATTGGTTTCGTCAATTTCGAACTGGTCGTACGAGCACAGTTGATGCAGAACACAGTGGACGTCCAAAAGAGGTGGTTACGGCAGAAAACATCAAAAAAATCCACAAAATAATTTTAAATGACCGTAAAGTGAAGTTGAGCGAGATAGCTGAGACTCTGAAGATATCGAAAGAGCGTGTTGGACATATCGTGCATGAATATTTGGGCATGCGAAAGCTGTGAGCAAAGTGGTTGCCGCGTGGGCTCACTGTGGACCAAAAACAACAACGTGTTGATGATTCTGAGCAGTGTTTGGAGCTGTTCAAGCGCAATAAACCCGAATTTTTGCGTCGATATGTGACAATGGATGAAACATGGCTCCGTCACCACACTCCAGAGTCCAATCGGCAGTCGGCAGAGTGGAGAGCGAGCGACGAACCGAATCCAAAGCGTGGAAAGACGCAACAGTCGGCTGGCAAGGTGATGGCGTCTGTATTTTGGGATGCGCATAGTATAATATTCATTGACTATCTCCAGAAGGGACAGACGATCAACAGCGACTATTATATAGCGTTATTGGATCGTTTGAAGAAAGAAATCGCTAAGAAACGGCCTCATTTGAAGAAGAAAAAGTGTTGTTTCACCAAGACAATGCACCGTGTCACAAGTCGATGAAAACGATGGTCAAACTCAATGAATTGGGCTACGAATTGCTTCCCCATCCACCGTATTCTCCAGATCTGGCCCCCAGCGACTTTTTCCTGTTTGCAGACCTCAAGAGAATGCTCGCTGGCAAGAAATTTAAGACCGATGATGAAACTGAGGCCTATTTTGAGGCAAAACCGAAAGAGTACTATAAAAATGGTATCGAAAAGTTGGAAGATCGCTATAATCGCTGTATCGCCCTCGAAGGCATCTATGTTGAATAATAAAAATGAATTTTGCAAAAAAAAATATTTCTACTGTGTTTCGTTCTAAACTTTTCAGCCGAACTGTTAAGTGTTAATAGAAAGACTTAAAAAATAATTTTTTTAACTGATTTTTTTTTTATTGCCTACTCTATACTTTATAATTTGGTTGAGTACAATTTTTTTTATTAATATAAAAAATCACATTAACAAGTCAATCAATTAATCTAAGTTCAAAACTGTCAGTCTAAATCGATCCTTACACGATTAATCGATCGATTATGATTGAAATTTGAATGAATTTTATTGAATTGATTTAGTTTTTTTAAAATTATTTTTTCATTTCAATTTCGGTTTTCCTTTTTTTGTTGCGCATATTAAGTTACCGTTTCATCGTAATTGGTCCTCGGCACTTAGTATTGACGTACTAACATTATTATCCGCTGTCAACTAATCTATTACAATCTGTCTGTCAGCAAATAAAACTCTTCACACTTGATTATCTCACATCTATTACGTTTTTGTCTCTCATTGGAAATGCTTGCACTCGATTGGTTATGTCTCCTTCTGACATTTCAATGTTTTCTGCCATTTTTTCTCTTTTCTTTCTTCACGTAATGGCAGAGAGAATAAAAGGAAAAGAAGCGAGAAAAAAAATGACAACAATGAGAGATGACAGAAATTATTCATGAAATATTGTTTTATTGACAAGTTATAATTACAATTATTATTTGCTATTAATCATATTTAAGAAAAAAAAAATTAAAAATAAACTAATAATTAGAAGAAACAACACATGCAATTTCAAAATTGGCAGCAATAAGAAAAACCAGTCGAACGAGGTGAGCTTTTGAACAGGAACTAAGAATTGAATTTTGTTGAGAAATTGTAAATAATTGAAAACTTAAAGGTTAATTTTTTTCTCATTATCATGCTTGATTAAAAGTAAAATTTAAAAAAAAAACCGAAAAACAAAGAATATAAATATTAAAAAAAATAATTTTAATCTAAAAAAAAAATTTTATTCTTTCATTTGAAAAAAAATGCCGATTTTGAAATCGATAAATATGAAAAATGATAATAATTATTTAGTAAGGAATAATTCATTTATATTATATAATTAAGTAAAGGTAGTTAATTTATTTCTTTCTTTTATGGATGGTTGAATGAGCAAAAACTTATTCAGTCCATACTGCGTGTGTGTGTGTGTGGGTGTAGTTATGAGTACAAAGAGAATCATCATAGATGGCGTAATTGACCACTAAAGACAGGCTTGATTAAAACAGTCAAATTTTGATTTTTTTTTTTAAACACCTGAAAGCAAAACGTGTTTAAAGAATGATTTAAACTTAGATTATAGAAGAACTGGATAAGCCTCTACACAAAAATTCTGTTCGAATTTTGTTGGCAATACATTCGTAGAACGCACAAACATGTAATATAACAGAAACGGCGTAAATTATTGGGGGTAAATTTTAAACTTCAGTATGCGATTGAAGCGGTTTGTTTAAAATTCATTTTCATATGTGATGTCATTAATGCGTAAACAAATCGATTTTTTAATATTGCGGACTTTGTTGTTTGATGGTATTAGTTTTGGAAATTTTCAATAAAACACAGTATTCTATTTTAAAATTTATTTATTTAAAACAGAATTACAAAGTTAAAGAGAATTACAAAGTTAAAGAGCATATACACATAGAAATATAAAAAGCAACTTAGTAAATATTATTTTTAATACAAAAACATACTGAAAAAATCGTTCCCTTAAGTTTTCTCACACACACTTTACGTACACCGGCACTGAACTATTTTCTGGTATACATTGAACTATCAACACCACATTTGTTTACATTTATTGTATGCCAATCTTTTCATTTTTTAACTACTTTTTCGACAAAACATATCACTAAAAGCCATTTAGGCACATCATAAACTAAATTTTTGGTAATATATATAGTAAAAATAAAGATGTCAACTTACCATTCCGATGAGTTACCGGTAATTCTTGACAAAACACTTCATTTTCTGAAATCAAAACTTCCTATTAAATGTAATTAACAATATAACTATTTATATAAATACTTACTTTTTCGTAAATACTTCTAAATAGATGAAAAATACACTATTACTAACACTTTCCGATGTTCCAAAATAACAACTTGAAAAATAACAAGAAAAGCTAATTATTTCGGTATGTTATCACTTTCATGGAGAATGGCGCGTTTTAAAAGTCTCCGAAAGTCTACAAAATTGAGGCGCTTTATATTTGATTGATATTTACATAATAAATAATGAACCTAAAATAGAATTCCATTTCGTATCAAAAGACTATACAAAAAATAAAAATTGCCTTCTGTATATTACGAAAACTACAATAGATGTCAGTGGGTGTCATGTCTACATAAAAAAATCTACACAAAAGTATATAATAAGTACGATTTCTCGCCGCTTCTGCAATAATTGTGCCACAGAATTGTGTAAACATATACGGAAATCTGAGGTACGGGCCTATCTAGGTATTCTTTAATCTTTTAAAGACAATTTATGAAAAAAAAAATGATTTTTCGTATGAGTACAAGTGTGGAAGATGATGAGAGATAATATAACTAGAAGAGAGAGCCCGGAATTTACGTTTTCCCGTTTTATTTTAGTACATTTTGTACGCACTTTTAACGTTTTTATTTCCCGCAAATTACATTTGAAATATTCAAAATTCAAATCAATTTTTAAACATATTTAATTATATGCACGGCAATTTACAATATTTGAAATGAATACTAAGAAGCAGATAATATGTTGTTTCTATTTATAGACAAGTGCACCGATGCAGTTGGTAAGAAATCGTTTATTTTAACGAATCAGAGGCAGGCTGACAGTTATTTTGTCAATCTGTGCTTGTGTTTTAAATTTTAATTTAAATTTTTTCCTTTTTTTTTATTGTTCGTCAAAGCAAAATATTATCGATTCAAGAAAAAAGGAAATTCTCGGAAAAGTGAATAAACATGTTGGGTCACGTGTTTCGCGCGCGCGTTATTTGGGGATACCCAGTACAACTTTGGTTGCGATTATTAAAAAATCGGCGTAAAAACGCATGAAAAACCACAGAACCATCGGTGCTTAAAAAATGTGAAGTCATTACTGAGAAAATATGCTGCAGATAAAAAAACATGGATGATTTCAAATTTGTTAAAAAAAAAACTTTTAAGCTTAGCTGCTTTGATGGGAGCTAAAAAAAAGAAAACTTATCTAATCCCTGTTCGTCCAACAAACTTAACACTGAGTAATATAAAATTAGCCTTTTTACTTCCGAACTGTACTAGTCAATTGCAGCCAATTAGACTTGGGAGTAATTCATGCTTTCAAATATTACTACTTTTAAAATCTTGTACAAATATTATTATCTAAATTAGAACGTGGAGAATATTCGAAAAATTTTAAGGTATATATTTTAAATACTGTTAAGGCAGGGGGTAAAATTATTTTTGAAAAGCTGGAATCGTTAAGGATCAAAAAGATGAAATAGAAGATATTTAGCGATGAGAGCCTCCCAGCGAACTTTTACAAAATTACATGGATCTCGACATTAAAGTCTGAAGTTATGGATATCGATGATATAGTCACAAACACGAAAATGAAACCGACGAAAAATTACCTGTTGAAGAAGAGGTAAACTTAATCCATCAAATTCCAACAAAAGAAGATGCTATGAGGCATATTGAAAAAGTTAGTTTACTAGCATTAAAAACGCAGAATACGAAACTTTCTTATGGATTTATAAGAATAAGAATTTTCCGTAATTAAACTGAAAACGATTTGCGTGATTTCCTAAATGAAAAATAATTTAAAATTTTAAATTATTGTCCTTTTTCCCATTTAAAAGTCCATTCAATAACGTAAAAACGCGGTTCACCTATAATTTCATCACAGAAAGTGGTTTATTTTTTACCATTCAATAAGAATTGATCAGTTGTCAGATTAACAAGCATTTAACTTCTTATTAAATCCAATACGATTTGATTCAATGTATTGTCGAAGATGAATATTTATGTAAATTTTTTTTGTATTTAATTTATGCTAGTAGAAAATAAGAGTACCTGTTTAAGGTGGTAATTATTGTAGAAAAAAATCTATAATTTTTCAATATCCTATTTTTAATTACAATTAATATTTTGACTTATGAAAAAATTAAGAAAACAAATCAAAACTGAAGACAAAACTCAATATATACCACTTTTTTTTTTATAAAAAATTTTGATAATTTTCAAAAAGAGAAAAACCGCAATATTTATTAAATGAGCAGACAGTCAGTCTTTAATCAAAACATTTTTAACTAAAAGTATTTCCGGAAAAAGAAAATACTTTTACAAAATGCCATAATTGAAAAGATTACAGTTTCTCTACAGATTGTAGAGATATTCTGTTATTAGAAAAAGAAAAAAAAACTGTTATAATTATATCTATTCATATTATTTTTCTCTTTATTCATAGTTAAATATTATTTATAATTTTTGAACACAATAGAGTTGAAGTAAATTTTATTAAATGTTTTGTAAAAAGAAAAGAAAAGAAAAAACTCCAAAAAATTGAATATGTTCTAAGCTCATTAAAACGAAAATTTTGAATTTGCAATTCTACTTATCTTCTTCTTCTTCTTCTTCTTGTTTCTTAAAGTATTCACATTAGACTGTTAGAAGCTAATATTATAAGAACAGAAAAATTTAAAAAAAAAAAAGGAATATTTTTATTTCCCCTCTAAAAAAAAATATTATTCATAATTAAAAGTTTCATGTTTTTTTTTTAAATATATGTTATCAATAAAAAAAGAAGAAGAAAAATGATGGGATGACCACAGAAGTAAAATAATAAGAAGAAGATATAAAGAATTTTTCATTAGTTTTGTTTTTCCACTTTATTTTCTGCTTCTTGTTTTCTTTTTAACTTTTTTTCGAGTGACTGTCACGAGACTGGAAAGATAATTGCTGAAAAAAAAATGGCAGAAAATTTTAACTCAAAAAAGAACGAATTAAACAAAACCGAACACAGCAAGAATGAATATTTAGGTTGAACACTTTTTAATTATTTAAATGATAATGACACATAAAACTTTTCATCCGTTTCGTATTATTGTTAGTCCAATGATGATGATATGAAAATACAATTAAAATGATTTTCATAAATTCATAATTTTATACAGATTTTGAGAAGAAAAAAGGTAAATATTCTCTCACCTCATTTCTATTATATATTCTCAAAACCGTTGTTGTCCAAAATATTGAAAAGAATTTTTGCTCTAAAATCAGTTCTGTTTTTTTTCGAAAAATCATTCACAGTTGACTTCAAGTAAGAACATAGAACGGTGGCATATTCATAAATAATATGGCATTCAGAGTGTAGTGTTTTCGATGTTTTTATCCGAAAAGAAAAACTATTGAAAAAATACGGTTTTTCGGAAAATAGGAAAATTTATATAAGAGAAAAACCTATTTGAAAGTATTTTTTCGACTATTCGAACTGTGATTTTTATTCGATATCATATTCGACTATTGAACTGTGATTTTTTTATAATAAGAAATTTAAAAAAAAAGAACAAAGTTAACAAGAAAATGTGCTAATTTAGACATTTGTATTGAAGAAAGGAAAAATATTTTTCAAACTGAAATTATTCATTGAAAATTTGTTTAAAGCTTTGCATCATAATTCGGGGATAAAGAAAAATAAAATGTTATGTGTGTCAATAGTTGTGAATTGAAAGAAAAAAAAGCATAATTTTAATACTGTACCATATTTTTTTTTTGTATATTATCATTGGTTTTTTTTTTTGGCTGTATTTTGTGCTAACTACAAATAATTTAGTAATAATTATGCGAAAAATGAAGTACAGAAAATTTTGGCAGGTAAAATTAAGTTTTTATTTACAATAAATTTATAACCATTTCTACTATTTGATAGTGCACTGATGTTATTAGAAAACAAATAATTTTTTTACATAAATTATTTAATATTTTTTTGAGAAAATGTTTTCTTGGTTAAAATAAATTAAAAAAAAAAGAAAACACTCTAAAAGGTGATACGAGGTCTGTGTCAAAAAGTATCGTGAATTTTTAATTTTCGATTTTTTTGTGGCGTTATGTTGGTACTCATATCTCTCACTTATGCAGACAAGTTCGGCCATTTTGAATGTTCAGTTAATTTTTGACAGCTGCTTTGCTTGCACGTATTTTGGCTCGTCTTCGATTTTTGCCCATTCCAAAAAATGGATCAAAGAATCTGTATTAAATTTTGTGTGCAAAACAAAATAAAATTACGCGGACGCATTCCGAATGTTGACTGTGGCATATGGTGAAGCTACCTTGGACCGAAGGAATGTTTATTGGTGGTACAAAATGTTCTCAGAGGGCCGAGAAGATGTGAACAACGAAAAGCGTGCCGGACGCCCGAGCACGTCAACAACAGACGAAAACATTGATGACGTGAAGAAAATAGTATTGGCCAATCGTCGAATCACCGTTAGAGAAGTTGCTGAGGCCTTAAACATATCGATTGGGTCGTGCCATTCGATTTTTACCAATGATTTGGGCGTGAGACAGGTCGTCGCGAAATTCGTACCAAAATTGCTCAATTTCGACCAAAAACAGCATCGCATTAACATTGCTAAGGAGCTGTTAGACTCTGTCCGCAACAACCCAAATTTGCTCCAGAGGGTCATAACTGGTGACGAATCATGGGTTTATGGTTATAACGTGGAAACCAAAGCTCAATCATTCCAATGGAAGCTGCCGCACGAGTCAAGACCGAAAAAAGCACGCCAAGTTCGGTCGAATGTGAAAGTTTTGCTTACAGTTTTCATCGATTTCAGGGGCGTGGTGCATCATGAGTTCTTGCCACAGGGTAGAACGGTCAATTAGGAATATTACCTGTAAGTTATGCGAAATTTGCGCGAAGCAATCCGCCAGAAACGCCCGGATTTGTGGAAGAACAAAAATTGGCTTTTGCACTATGATAACGTTCCTGCTCTCGTTGCTTGTCCACGAATTTTTGGCCAAAAACAATACACTAATAATACCGCAGCCACCGTATTCCCTAGATCTGGCCCCCATGTGACTTTCTTGTTCCCGAAACTGAAGAGCTACGCTACGATTGAGGTGATAAAGACGGCATCGAAGGAAGAGCTGGACAAGATCACAAGACATGTTTTTTTTTTAAGTGCTTCGAGGATTGGAAAAAACGTTGGCACAAGTGTATAATATCTAGTGGGGTATTACTTTGAAGAGGACAAAATATATATTAATGAATAAATCTCTAAAACTCCTAATCTCAATTGGCGAACAAATTTAAACGTAGCGTCAAACTAAATAATAATAATACAATAAATGTTTGGTTAATAGAGCAAAAATAATATATAATAACAACACGTGCTCTTAATATCAAATTAGGTATGTAGGTAGATTTATTTCTACATGATTGAATCTAGTTGGACAGCTTTTCGATAAAACCAACACTACCTGTACTGCACCAATAAAAGTAGAAAGGAAAAAAATTAGTGCAAATCGTACCATTTTGAATGTGAACTAATTGGCATTTGATTTAGTCATTTGGTACGAAAGGTGTTTATGGACCAGCACATGATTGTATACTGCACGAATGTCTTCAGACACGTGGGAGATTTGTTGAGATTTGATCGCTAAATCAATACCTCGGACACTGGAGATATATCCGAAAGATAGAAAAACGGAAACGTAGGCGAACCCGATTCGATTTGGTTGAAAAAACCAATCCGAGATTCCTTGTTTGCCAGTCCGAGTCCAGAAGAAAACCTAACCACAAAAAATACTTGATATTATTAGTTAGTTAGTCATCAAAATCTATGTAGTCACAGTTAACTTCATTTCCCCATTTCCCCTTCTCTTCATCAACTTACCAATTTAGTTCAGACACCTGCTTAATTGCGTATTCATAATACTCTACATAAATACTCAAGATAATGCCAAAAAAAAAACTGTGTTGAACTGCATTCAAAATGAAGATCTAGTTTTATGTCACCTCATCGTTTGTGCTGCATTTAAAATTTATTCATAGATCTCATCAGCTGGGTCGGTCTCCTATGCAATGTAGTTTGGATCAGAGTTTCGCTCGTATTTCATTTATTCCAAATAATATTTTATTCAAATCGTTTTTCCATCACATTTATTTCAATTTTATTTTCATTTAAATTATTCCGAAAAGATATAATAAAAAAAATAGAAAGAAAATTACTACATTCTTTAAAGTTTATGACAAATGAGGATCACCTCACTTGATGAGGACAACGCTTTAATTTAATTTGTTCTTTTTTTCGAATATCAAATTTCCGGCAATAATTTTCTCATTTTTTATTTGAATTTTTTTTTCTCAATAATAACGATATTATCGTTCTAGATAAATATCAGCATTAGTTTGGAAAAATGTATTCATTTAAAATTTATTTGCCTTTGAGATCTTATCATCGAAACGAAAAACGGCATTGTTTATCGTTTGTTTAGTGACATTGGAATGTGTTTGGCCTGTAAAACTGCATTATCGACCTAGTTACAATACGAAGAATTAATATTTCAATACAAGCAACCTTAAAAAGTAACGAGGCGAAAGCAAAACGGAAACTGCATTATCGACCGAGCACGCTGACAGCACTGCCTTATCCACAATGAAATAAAATCTCTCCAAATTTTTTGAACTCAAACAAAAACATTACATAATTGCTGCTGAATTCGCGATAGATTGCTGGGGCGGTACTGTGTATACTGCACTACCGATCCACACGCCTGGTAGCACTGCCTTATCCACAATGAAATAAAATCTCTCAAATTTTTTTTAACTCAAACAAAAACATTGCATATTTGCTGCTGAATTCGCGATACATTGCTGGGGCGGTACTGTGTATACTGCACTACCGATCCACCACGCCTGGTAGCACTGCATTATCCACAATGAAATAAAATCGCTCAAAAATTTTCTTAACTCAAACAAAAAATTACATTATCTGTCGCTGAATTCGCGATAGTGGGGCATCAGGCCTAGAATGCAGTAATCTTAAGATGGAATTCAGCTGGCGCTGGTGACATAGCTGGGTCGCCCTTTAGCATTCCCCAAATGGCCTGAGTTGTTGTGACGTTAAGAATTTGCATTTCAATACAAATAATCCTAAAAATGAACGATTCCAGAGAAGAAAACATATAAACTGCATTATCGACGATACTGCATTACCCACAATGAAATAAAATCTCTAAAATATTTTTATAAAATAAAATAATTTGAACCCAAATGAAAAATGACAATTCGCGAGACTGTGACGTCTATGCTTAGTACGCAGTGGACTTAAGTTGGAATCCAGCTGGTGACAAAGCCGGTGTGCCATTTGGTTGTTGACAAATGGCCAGAGTTTTCGGTCGTTAATAATTTACATTTGACCATAAATCAGCGCTTTCATAATCTAAGAAAGAGGGGCTTTCGGTACATTGGGCCCGTAATCGGTCCCCTTTTGGGGAATGGCTGAAAAAATGCTGTTTTCTATTGGGTTTTCCAATAAGAGTGATATGATTTCTAAGTGACGTTTCGGCCATTTGAAATATGTCATGATCTGTCTTTTGTTTTCATTGTCTTCAGTATTGTTTACAATTTCATCATGGAGAGATATACGCAAGAACAACGTTTACAAATTATTCAATTTTATTATCAAAATAATCGTTCTCCAAATGCAACTTTTCGTACGCAATTGGAGAACGATTATTTTGATAAATAAACAAAACTGTGCGAAGAAAATCCACAAATTATTCATGAACACCCATTACATTCACCTAAATTGACAGTTTGGTATGGTTTTTGGTCTGGTGGAATCATCGGTCCGTTCTTCTTTTGAAATGAAGCTGGTAACACCGTTACTGTCAATGGAGAGCGGTATAGATCGATAATAACCAACTTTTTATCGATGATAACCAACTTTTTTTAAATACTCGTCTACCCTTTACTTCAGCAAATTATCCTGAAGTAAAGGGTAGACGAATAAGCTTACCAAGTGGAAGAAAAACTATTTGGAACTATGGGGGAAATACCATCATTTTGTCAAGGCCGGTAGAGTGTAAATCTTCTAAAAGACGCTGTAGATGTAAATCTTCTAACGTAACATCTGTTTCACACGTAAACCTTCGTTGCTATTCTTGAAATATATTTACCTATTGGGGCCACCGTCAAGTATTAATTACTTCACGGAAGCAGACTTGCTTCAAGCCTTTTATCCTATCGATTCCTCACCCTTTCCACATGACGGAGATTTTTAAATATTCAGGCTGCGTGATTAGCGACAGCATACCAAAATGGCTACAATGATACGGTTCTAGGACAGGTGTTGGCCAATGATTTTCTCCAGTTCGTTTCTTTGTTCGGAATCACGGGGACAGTGGAAGGAGACATGATCCAAGGATCAAGTGGAACATGACGTATCAAGGTCTAGTTTTAAGCCATATATAAATATATGCCCTTAAGCACTCCTATTCCTGTCAGAAACTGTTCCATATTAAGTTCCACTTCCCTTCCACGTAACTATATCATGAATGGGAAGTGATGCGTCCATCTTCATTTAGTCAATGTAACGATACCATCTCACCACTGTCTCAGTTTTATCCTTCTTTCTGACGATGCGCCAATAAATTTTATTATCCCATCTGGCAAATACCATCTGGACCAACGGATTTCTATATATCAAGGTCTTTAAGTATCTGAATTACATTACAAAAAATTTTAGTAAGTAAATAAATTATTCTAAATGTGACCATCCCCTTTTGACGATACATTTAACAGCTTCTTTCACAATAATATTCTTGTACCAAAAGAAAACATATTTGCTTATTTCTTAAAAATTCCATTCCGCCCTCTTTTTCTTCAAACAATTTTTTTGTTGTCTTTACATTGAAAACTACTCTCCATAAAATTTGGTATCCAAAATTCTGTCAATAAATTTCCATTTTTATTTTCGTGTGCTTAGTAAAAATCTAACGCAATCGTTTCATTATTATGTCAACCACCAAACACCCCCCCCCTCTCCTTCCATCAATTCATTTTTATGACTGATTTGAAGTGATCTTTACTTAAAATTGGAATTTCTCTCAATACGAAACCAAAAAGAAAAAACATGTAAAAATAAATAAAAATCAACATTAAGGTTTCGGATCTTTGATAGTAGTGAGTGCGGTCATTTTAATGCTTAGTGATCCATAAACTTGCTCGTAGATGCCACAGGGCTCTATTAAATATAACCACTGACGCGGGAGGGCTACACAGAACCTCAATATAGTCGTCGGGTAAACGATCAGAGCCGACGAATTGATTTTGATGCAGTTTTTTGCCTTTGATGAATTCAAATCGTCACGATCGTAAACACTTTAAATGCCTACCAATTTATAGCCTGTCATGTATGCATTTAAAACTGTCCATGTCTATTCATCAGGTTCGATTAAGGTGGCCGGTATCTATTTATCCATGACTGTTTTGGCGGAGATAGTCAAAAAATCTATTCGAGCATGTCATATTTCCTCTATGAAGTGGATTCCGGCTAACAAACTGAATAGGCGGAATAGACTGATTGATCTATGCGCTAGACTAGTTCAATGCTGGCGTCAAAATCGGTGTAACTGCTCCACCAAACGACACTCCGTACTACCAAATAGAAGAATTTCTCCCCTGGGGCGAACAAAAATCTTAACTGTGGTCATTATTTTCAATTATTTTAATTTAGTTATTATCATCGTCGAATGGGGCACATCATTTCTAATTAGTTCGAAGTGGAGCTATATTTAAACAAAAAACTAAAAACATATCAAAAGTTAAAATGTGAATTTTCAGAATGGTGGGTGGGTCTCCTCCTGTGTATGATTAAGTAAGTCTTTTGAAAATTTGCCTAAGCCTATTGAGAGTTTTTGAGTTACATTCGCGTCGATAAAAGATCTTGCAACCACCAGCAATATCTGCATTTCGATTGAAATTTGATCATTCCCATCGAAAGTTCACCTACCTTAAGGGATCGATTGTGATTTTTCTAACGAAATGGAAAAGTTTGCATTTATAATCTTCGAATCTCAATTACAATTTATATAAAACTATCTCACATTTCGCTTTTGGTTCTGTGGTTGCCATAAAACTTTCTATTTTTATCCATGATCGATCCATAAAATCAATTTAATATGATATTCTGCTTGAATGTTTATACCACAATATCTGTAAAAGATAAAAGGTTTTTATGTTCAAATATTTCACATTTATTATTTTTTAATTTTTTTAAAGAATTCTTTTTTTTTTTTAATTCGAAAATTTTTAACTACTGACAATGACACAGATTTTTTTCAATTGCAGAAACTGGAAGAAGTCATGCATTATCATACCTGCTGAGTATTCAACTTCTGGGACCGCAAAAAAGGTTCTAGAGTCCAATGCTCTCGAATTTTCAAATGACAAATCAAAACTTCTTTATATGAGGAACAAAAAGTCCTCGATAAGTTTCAAAAAAAAATTCCAAAATCCTCGCTAATTTCCAAATAATAGATCAAAAAACCTCACTAATTTTTTAATAACGAACAAAAAGTCCTCGTTTATTTTCAAATAAGGTACAAAAAGTCCTCGTTAATTCTCTAATGAGGAACAAAAAGTCGTCGATAATTTTCAATTGAGGAACCAGAAGTCCTCGATAATATTCAAATGGCAAACCAAAAGTCCTCGCTAATATTCAAATGACAAGCCAAAAGCCCTTGGTAATTTTTAAAAAAGGAACAAAAACTCCTCGATAATTTTTAAATAACGAACAAAAAGTCCTCGGTAATTTTCAATTGGGAACCCAAAAGTCTTAGATAATTTTCAGATACAAATCCAAAAATTCTCGCTAATTTTTAAATGACAAACTAAAAGTCCTCGGTAATTTTTAAATAAGGAACAAAAAGTCCTCGATAATTTTTAAATAATGAACAAAAAGTCCTCGATAATTTTCAAATGCGAACCCAAAAATCCAATAATTTTCAGATGAAAATCCAAAAATTCTCGCTAATTTTTAAATGACAAACCAAAAGTCCTTGGTAATTTTTAAAAAAGGAACAAAAACTCCTCGATAATTTTTAAATAACGAACAAAAAGTCCTCGATAATTTTCAATTGGGAACCCAAAAGTTTTAGATAATTTTCAGATAAAAATCCAAAAATTCTCGCTAATTTTTAAATGACAAACCAAAAGTCCTCGGTAATTTTTAAAAAAGGAACAAAAACTCCTCGATAATTTTTAAATAACGAACAAAAAGTCCTCGATAGTTTTCAATTGGGAACCCAAAAGTTCGATAATTTTCAGATAAAAATCCGAAAATTCTCGCTAATTTTTAAATGACAAACTAAAAGTCCTTGGTAATTTTTAAATAAGGAACAAAAAGTCCTCGATAATTTTTAAATAACGAATAAAAAGTCCTCGATAATTTTCAAATGCGAACCCAAAAATCCGATAATTTTCAGATAAAAATCCAAAAATTCTCGCTAATTTTTAAATGAGAAACCAAAATTCCTCGGTAATTTTTAAATAAGGAACAAAAAGAGTCCTCGCTAATTATTAAATAACAAACTAAAAGTCCTCGGTAATTTTTAAATGGGAAAATAAAAGTCCTTAATAATTTTTAAATGACAAACCAAAACTTCGTTTTCTTGCAGTATTTTCCAAATTTTCATAGTAATAATTTTTTGTAAAAATAAAAGGACTTTTTTTTATGAGCATTATCATTTTTTGCTTAACCACATTCGACATTTTCGAAAACCAGCATTTTTAATACATTTTTATGCTTAATTAGATTCGATATTTTTTAAGGGTTATTTTACATAACGTTTATAATAAAGTTTGAAATTTTGAGGTCTTTTAAAGGTCTATAAAGACATTTTCATTATTAGATTGACGGTATCAACTTTCAATACCCTTTTTAACAAAACGATTTATTAAATAATTTTATAATATAGTTCAAGTTATTTAGAATACAAAACTATTTAACAAAAACTACGATTTACCATTGTTGCCATATTTGAGACCTCATAAGACTTAATTGAAGAAAAAAATCCTAGGAGAACATTAAGCAAATTTGGAGCTCAAAAAAAATTATGCTGAAAGGGCTAAAAAATAGAATCTTTTAAATTCCAATGTTTATGAAATTGTTCTAAACCGATTATAACATAAATTTTAAATTTTTTTTTATCAAAGGTCGTAGCTTTTAAATAACACCATACTTTCTATCATTTTTACCCATTCAAGTTGATAAAGCAAAAATGACAATACAATAATAATTTTCTCTAATAAAAATAGTAATTTTCTATTTCTATCAAAACAAATATTGCATAAAATTTTTCAATCTATAATAACTCCGAATTATTGAAGGAGACGGAATTTCGTAATATTGTCAACTGCAACTTGTTGCCGGCTGTTGGTGATCGTTGCTTTGATGCCTTGGTTTTCGCGTTCAATTTTCGATATTCAACTTGACACCAGACCAACTTTGGGACGCTTGATTTCACCTGAAAATGACCGTTCTATGGGTGGTTTTCACTCGTTTCCATTTAAATCGAAATTGACGTTGTTCATTTTGAATTTTTCAATCGTTTATGATTTCTTGTTTCAAGGTGGTTTATCTATACACACTGAGATCTGGTAATTTTGTTTTAAAATGTGAAAAATTGCATATTTAATGTTACATAAATAACGTTGTCTCTTCACTTGCACAATGACTAATGCTTAACTGATTTCAGTTTTAGTCTAAGAATGTCCGCTGGCGCCAATTAGACATGACATCTTTTAAATGATGAATTACTTCATTGTTATTGCATATTTTAAAGGTAGATTTGAAATTTTCAAGAATTAATTTCATCATATTTATTAAGCCATTATTGTTGTGTGTATTTAAGAAGGAAGATACATACAACAATAAAGCCATTATTGTTGTATGTATCTTCCTTCCTTTTATAGCGCATATAATTTTTCTTATGTTAAATTATGGTTAAAACATTAAAGTAATGCTGAAAATGTTTAAAGACATTTTAAAAAAATTAAAAAAAATTTAAAATGTTGAAAATGTTTAAAGAAAATTGCAAACTGCAATATCGACTGCGCGAACTGCATTACCGGTGTAAATTCAATATTGTGTCGGTAATGCAGTTTTATAAGCTAACCATACTTTCTTGGGCTCTACTTAAATGGGAAGACATCTTTTTCTAAAAATTATTCCTTTTTTTAAAAATCTGTCACAATAATATAAGATAAAAATAACTAATTATTTAAAAAAAGGCTACTTTAAGAAGAAACGGGAATATTTGCAGGTATTTAATTTGAATTTAAAAATGTTTACGTTGCATTTTTTAAATATTTTCTTTTATATAAAAATTGACGTAAGGTTTTTAAGGTTTTAAAAATTGTATTTTGGAAGCACCTCTTTGGTAGCGAATATAATTAGCTTTTCAATATGCTCGATCTTTGACACCGTATTACTTTGGTGAAGAGACTTGGGCTTAAGACCATGCAAAACGTCAGATGTTCGCTGACGGGGCCTTTGAGCAGTTGGAAACGGATCCTATATTTGGTTAAAAAATCATCTTCACTTATGATGCTGACGTGGTGGTATTTGTCAATAGCGAGAAATATCGAGTGATAATTGCAGATTTTTTTTTAAGCCGATATGGTCTTGGATAATATTTGGACTTGCCACACAACAGTTGAAACAAGTAGCTTATTGCAGACGAAGCTTCCAAGTCGCGTTAACAACCTTCGAATTTTTCTTTAAGACTACATTAAATCATCAATAAACTGGCAACATTTTCCGAGCTGGAGAACAACAGCTCGATAAGTTTCATTTCAATTTATGCAGAAGAGTCATCCAAAATTGGACCTATCAGAACACCTCTTGCAAACGAATCTGCGCAGGCCTTTTGAAAAATGTTAAAATGGAGTACCATTAATGAAAAACCTTTTACTATAAAAAATTGCGAACTCTTAATTTCAGTTTTTCTTTTTATTCAATAAATACTATACATTCGCTGTAATATTGGACTCTTAAAACAACTGCTGAACCCTGTGAATATTACAGAGCACTTGTGGTCCCCAATCAATGTCCGCTTAAAAACTGGGAATAGGAAAAGTTACAATCTCCGTCCAATAATTGTTAGCATTACGAGTAGTATAAGAAGAGTCTCTAAACTATGAACTACTGTAATAGGGCTTCTATTATTGGTTCACCATTAAGATCCAAAGCATTAACTTATTGATCTAAATGCAGTGTGCTACACCACTGAATCCATGAATCGATGTTGTAAACATATCATACCAGTACGTTTCGAATACTAATCCAAAGAATGAGGAAGCGGCTACTTAAGTGCAATTGGATGCATTTTGAATGCAATGCATTTAAATCAATTTAATGGCAATAATGCTGTGTGGTTTTGCAGTTTTCATATTTAACAAACCATCTAATTGGTTGTGAGACGAGTGTGGTGCGTTTGTTTATTTTGTAGGTAAGGTCCCTTGACTAACTTCATAGTGGCACGATCGTGATACCATTTGGCGTCTTCATTGATCGTGCGGGAATTTTCGTCGTTAGAATTTTGTTATATTCGTATTTTGTGGAGAAGATTAGTATATTCTAGAAGGTTAACAAGGGGACTATGGAATGGATTTGTTGGATTCAGAAGGTTCTAAATGAGAAGAATGCTGCTCACGAAGTAATTCTTGGTCAGGTGGTATTCATATGGGCTAACTGTGAGCACTTTCATTGCCCAGAATTCCAACGCAAAACTTCTATTGCTAAAAAGGTTATGTCGATTTAGTATGCTAAGTACTTGACCACTCGATGGGGACAGGTGTAGTCTATAAAAAAGCGAAGTACTTTTACTGAAAGCACGAAGAATATACTTTCTCATCTGTTGATCCGGATTAGATCCATACAATACGAAAATGTGTTCCATTTTCCTACTTGTCGTAAAAGTATCTGATTTTTAGACTCCCCCAAATCTATCTATTTTTTGTAGTATCTGAAAAGAAAAAGTAAAATATTCTCTATAAAACTAAATATTGAATACCAAAATTTAGATATTTATTATTTAAATAGAAATTTTTCTACCATGACAAAATTTTTTATTATAATAAAATTCTATGTATCTAAATTGGAATGAAATATCTAATCAAAAACTAATATGGAATAAATAAGAAATTATAGAAAATTCCAAAGCAAAACGATGACAATATTCTACCTATTTTTTTGTTTTAAACTCGAAAATTAATGTAAATTTTGTTTATTTGTGAAAAATATTCATGAGAGAAAATAATTTTGATAACGGAAGATTGTCAAAATGATTAGCAATGAAAATAAATCAAAAGCGAAAGATAAGGTTTTTTTTTATTATTATATTCGAAAATGTTCAATGACCCCCGAAATAATATTCTGTGTCGATTTATTTACGTTTTTCTGAGGTCAACGGAAATTTCATCGGTACTTATTGTCGGTTGAGAGTTTTTTCAGGTTTTCTTATCAGAATTTATTAAGAAACAAATCTTTCTCGAAACAAATTACATTTTTTTTATGATAAATTGAAGAAAATTTTTAAAAAAAAAGACAGAAACAAAAATAACAGTTTTATCGTGTTTTATTGTTTATAGTGATTAAAACGTAAAGTTGGACAGTCAACACAGAGATTAGTTGTCAAAAGCTTATTGATCAATTTCGGCTGGTGTGGTGAGTTGAATAATCAACAGAGCGCGTTGCACGTTTAATGATTGTTGATAAGTCGAACGGTCAATAGAGAGATTAGTTGACAATTTCTGGTCGATCAAATATGAGTTGAATAGTGGAAAGAGAGCGTTCCATGTTTAATTGTTGATAAGAGAGATTAAATGACAATTCCTTATCGAATAGGCCCGGCTATTATGCTCAGTTAACTAGTCGACAGAGCGCGTCGCATGTTTGTTGATTCTTGATAAATTGAACAGTCAACATAGAGAGGCTAGTTTACAATTCCTTCTCTTATTGAGTCTGGCTGGTGTCGTGAGTTCAATACTCGAATTGTACGAATTCAGCGACGACAGCGACATTAAACTGACCTTAACCGAACTGCTAGCATAGTAATTTCAACTTTCGTTAACAAAAATTCATCGAGTTCAATCACATTTTTCACAATTTTAAACACCATATAATATATAATTTATGTTTTTGACTTCTTTTTTAAAAAAAATTGCAAAAAAAATAAATAATACAATATAGAAAATATGTTATAATATGTTAGATTCAACAATACCAGTTTGAATTAATCCAAATAACCTTGCCATAAATGGAATCGTTTTATTTTTTTCTCTCTATTTCCGACACTTTAATTTATTAAATTTTTATTTTTTTTTGAAAAATTCCAACCAGAAACTTTTCTTTCTAATACAAATTAATATAAACTTGTTTTTCTAATTAACATTTAAGCGCGCCCACCTTTTTTTCCTCTTAGTTAGTTAGTAATAATTTTTAGCAAATCTTTTGCGGTTAAGATTCGATTTTACAGAAAAACGTCTGCTAGTTTACCATATTTTTTTTTTTTTAAAACTTTTTATAAAATTTCAATTTTATTGAATACGCATGATAATTGTTGTTAAAGATTTTATTTTTGAAGATGTCTATCTAAAAATATTCGAACAAAAAGAAATTCTCTAGAAAACGACAACCTCAAAAATTTACAGGTTGTTGTTTACAAATTAAAAATCAACTTTTTCGGTTAATTAAGCTTAAATATTTCCGGTATTTACATGGGAAATTCATATACTATTCTATTGAATATATTATTTATTAATATTTGATCAGAAATTATTTAAGAATTTTTTTTTTAAAATGTACAAATTTTTAGCCGAAATTCTTACTGTTGTTATCTAAAAGTGAATAGGAAATTTTAGTTTTAATTCGATATTAAATATTTTATTTGAAATTTAATAAATACAAAAGATTTTTTTTTACCAAAAATTAATAATCAAATATATTTTTTTATTTATAGAAAAATTACATTTTATATTGGAAATTATTTTAATTATTGTTAAGATATTTTCTTATAACAAATAAATTATTTGGAGGTCTTAAAAATTCAAGTTTACTCAATAGTTTTTCCTTCTAAAACATTTGATTTTTCTTCTTAATTATTATTGCTTTTTTAAAACAAAAAAAAAAACTTTTAAATCAAATTTTTTGTTGCAGAAATCATTCTTTTTTATAACGAGAATTTTTGGCAATCAAATTTTTCGACAAATTAAATTAGAAAATAAAAACAAAATCTTCATTATTGTAAGATTTATGATAACATTAAGGTTTAAGGACACAATTCCGAACTTTTCGGGATGTAATTCGGCCATAACTTGATAGGTGTTGTTTTTTAAATACCCTAAAATTTGAGGATTGTCTGCGCAAACATGATCTTTCCTATAGTAGCTCTATAGGAAAAAAATACAATGGCGTCAAGTCAAACTATCGTGAGGGGCAAATTGACATCATCAAATTCCAAAATTAAGGGTACTTGGAACTTAAGTGAGAACTTGCAACGTTGTGTGGCTTGTAGAGTGGTCCTATCGATGCCACACTTAAGTCCAGATTAAATTACCATAACTGGTGACGAATCATGGGTTTATGGTTATGACCTGAAACCAAAGCTCAATCATCCCAATGGAAGCTGCCGCAAAAGCCAAGACCGAAAAAGCGTTTTCCTTACATTTTCATCGATTGCAGGGGCGTGGTGCATCATGAGTTCTTGCCACAGGGTAGAACGGTCAATAAGGAATATTACCTGCAAGTTATGCGCAAGTTGCGCAAAGCAATCCGCCAGAAACGCCCGGATTTGTGAAAGAACAAAAATTGGCTTTTGAACCATGATAACGCCCCTGCTCACGCATCGTTGCTTATGCACGAATTTTTGGCCAAAAACAACACACTAATAATGCCGCAGCCACCGTATTCCCTAGATCTGGCCCCCTGTGACTTTTTCTTGTTCCCGAAACAAATTCTTTGATCCATTTTTTGGAATGGGCAAAATTCGAAGATGAGCCAAAACACGTACAAGCAAAGCAGCTGTCAAAAATTAACTGAATATTCAAAATGGCCGAACTTGTCGGCATAAGTGAGAGGCATAAGTACCAACATAACGCCACAAAAAATTGGAAATCCAATATATTTAACACGCGGAAATTCAAAATTCGCGATACTTTTTTAATAGACCTCGTATAGTCACTATTCTTAGATAAAATGGCTTTCCTACATTTTATTGCGGGATTTCAGGGCCCAATAAATGAAAATTATCGGACTGCCGTATCCAGTGAGCAAGATGTTAGGCGAATTAACTCCTGTTAAAGGAGTCTATATATATAGAATTTATCATTAATCTGATTATGGAAAATGGCAGAGCTGTACTTACCGAACTGCAAAATGGATAACCAAATATTCAAAAACTATTTCAGTGAATTAGTAAAAATGGTTTGTTTCCTTTTTTTACATAAAAGACTAAAAATTATTGCAATTATTATTTTAGATTTAAGATTCCATATAAATATTATTATTTAATTAGATTTTTCTCAAATTATGTAAATTAGGTACATTTTTTTAATGTTACTTTCCTTTAACTAAGATATTTTTAGGTAGATTGAATTTTATGAATTTTTAAAATTAAGTTTTATTCACTCAAATAATCGCTGAAATACTTAGACTTGCATTCAATTAAGATTCGATGTTGTGGAATGAAAATATTTTTGGTTAATAATCGTAAGTAGATGCCAAGTGCCGGTTCCAGTTAGGTAGTTTCAGATGATGTACGAGCACAATATGTGTGGGGTGTCTTCCAAGGTCGTCAAAAAATCTGTTTTCGTCATTTGTTCAATCGATTTTTGCCAACATACTCGTACAAGAAACAATTTCACAATTCACACTTCTTCGGATTGCTTGGTTCCAATGGCAAAGTCAATACGAAAATTCCCTTTCGATGACGAAAATCGTATCGAAGTCGTCGATGTAAACTTATCGTATCGGACTGTGTGTGGGCTTGATTAATCTTCCTTGTTATATTCTGTGGTAAATACTCCTTTTGTTGTTTAGTCTGAAGATTGATCGTCCCAGCTTTTTTCGATGTCATAATCACCACAAGTGCGACAAGACACTATAAACGTTTATGGAAATTGAAATTTCGAAAATCGTATGTCATGGTCAAACCATTATTATTATTATTATTATTCTTCTTATTGTTATTATTATCTTTAGTTATTTATAATAGTGGCACACCTGTTTTTTTTCCATAGAGATTTGGGGACTTCTTATGCACTATTTTTCATTTATTATTTAATCATATCCGAACAGTAACAATAAAAGACAAAGTCAATAGTTACTTGTCGTTTGTATTAAAAAACTTTTCTTTATCTTCAAAAATTGTTACCTGAGTTCTGTTCAAGTATTACTCTGGTTCTACTTGTTTGTGTACAAAATAAATAAATAAAATCAGCTCATTTGATTAATCAATTTTATTAAATCAATTCAGTTGAATTAGTTTCAATGTTTTTGAATTTATATATTTATGCTTGTACTATTCAATATTATGAATTTTGAATAGGAAATAAATTGAAAATTTTAAAAAGTTGTTTTTTTTTTTTTGTTTAAGACTAAACTTTCTATAGTTTATTCGATATTTTATCATAATTTATCTATAAACTACGTCATATTATTTTCAGGTCAACTGTTAAAAAATTTAAGTAGAATTTAAAAATAAATTTGGCTAAAAAATGACATTTGAAGAAAATTTAAAATATCATAGTTTATGTTATTGTTCATTACTGCTCTTTTTGGTAATAGTTCCAAATTAAATGATAGTTTGCAAAATAAATGTGTACTCTATTTGAGAGATTCTAGACTATTGATTGACCTTTAATTATCATGGCATTTAATATGCCCCATTTTTAAATCAGGAAGATTTTAATTTAAAAAGAAAATTAAATCTAGAAATCATTATAAAAAAATAAGTCCAGCAAATATTGTTAAAATATTCTTTTTTGTTTATTTTTTTATTTTAATGTAATAATACAACTTATACAATATTTTCATAATTATTTAATTTTTTTTTTAATTTCTATTAATATTTAAGGTTATTTAAATTAATATCAATATTTACTGAAATTTTAATATTTATTAAAATTAGAAGAGAAGAGGTGGAAAATTTCTAAGGTGGTAAAATTGTCTGCTTTTCAACACTATTCGTGATTTGAACCCAATTACAAATATGATGTATAGGATATCGGCTAAAATACCGAATTAAAAACTGGTGAATGAAGTCTGAACTAAATTGAATTTGCTTCGTACAAGTTTCTCATTGACATTAAATAAAAAACTAATTATTAAAAATATTCCAAATGAACTTTTTTTTATTTTAATAATATTTTAAAGTTTAAATATATTAAATGATCGTTTTTGTTTGCTTAGAAGTTTTTAATATTTAAAATTTAATTTTTTTCTGAAAACAACAATTTAATTATCGATAATTTAAATGTCCTTATCCAAGACTGAAACCAAATATAAGTAATAGTAAACAGTGTTTGCGCCTTTTTTAAAAAAATAATAAGTACAGGGTTATTCAGTTTGTGTTTCAGAAAGTGAAGTAAAATAAAACATACTAAAAATTTACTTTTCTATTAAATTTTTAGTTCATTATATTACTTAAGCCTTGCCATTATGTATAAAATATAATATTATTCATATGGCAACAACAAAACATTTTGTAGGAATTGTTTTTTTTATTTTGGGGTAATTTGTAATGAGTTTTTTGCTTATTTGGGGCTGTAATTCGGCCATTAGTTGAACGATGGTGGTTTTAAATTGCTCTAGAAATTCTGGATTGTAAACGTTCTTTCACATATCCTAATTCAAGTAAATCATATAACAACAAATTGTCCTTACTTGGAGAACTTTTTCGGAAATAAAGACTTAATAAAACCTTTTGTGTGGCTTGTAGCGCTGATTTGCTAAAGTTACATATTGTCTCGAGATGAAAATTTTCATGTTCAAGCTTAATTGTGTCTTCTTCTCTATTTTCAAATAAATACAAGCCAAATAACACCTTCAGACTAAATTTTTTTGAGTTTTCAGAACCCCATATGGAGCAATTTTACTTAATGTTATGAGGGTAGTCCTAGAAGTATCCGACCTGACGTATAAATGGCAATTGAAAAAAATTACTCTGGTCGAAAATACCAACCTTATAAAGCTTATGTTTGAAGTTTTATGACGCTGCGTTTTTTTAGTATTTGTTTGACAGCCATTAATAGTAAACACTTTCAATGAATTTGATACAATAGTTTAATTTGAAAGGTCTCAGTCCAACCCATATCAAAGCCGAATTAGACTCATCTCTAGGGGAGTCTGCTCTTTGGTTTACAACAATAAAATATTGGGTGGCAGAGTTTAAACAAGGCCGTACGAGCTGTCAAGGCAGACAATACTCGCCCAAATGTGGTGATCACGGCAAAAATAGTGAAGAAAATCCACAAAATGATTTTGGATAACCGTTGACTGAAAGCAGACATAGTAGACATTTCAAAAATTGCTTTACATCGCATATTGACTAAAAAATTTGGACATAAGCAAGCTCTGCGCAATATAGATGCCGCATTTGCTCACAATGGAACATAAGCAGCATGCATGAGGATTGTTCAATCAAGTGTTGGGTGATGTTTCGCAGTAGTAAAGCCAAGTTTTTGCGTTGATTCATAACCATGGATGAAAAATGGGTCCAGCTGAGCTGAAGTAACATTTAAAACAATGCGCTGAAATGGGAAAATCGACTCTAAATAAGGCAAAGACAGTTCTATCTGCTGGCAAGGTAATGTCGTCAGTTTTTTGAAATGCACCTAGGATAATTTTCATTGATTATCTTCAAAAAGGAAAAACGAATCAACGGCAGGGAGTATTTTCGAACTTATTTCAGGCTTGAATGATGAAATTAAAAAAAAAAACGGCCGTTTTCTTAGGCGAAAAAGAAAGTGTTTTTTAATGAAGACCAGTTCACACATCCGTTATCGCTATAGCCAAAATCGATGAGTTGAAGTTCGAATTACATCTTCATGCCATATTTAGGTCCCTTCAGATTATGTTCTCTTTACAAACTTGAAAAAATGGTTCACTGGTAAAAGATTTGCTGACAATGAAGAGATGGAGTCAGCGGTTAATTGGTATATTTGAGGAGCTCATCGGTTCTAACTATAAACAGGAGAAAATGTACCGAGCTAAAAGGAGACTATGTTGAGAAATAAAAATAACTTTTTCCAAATTTTTTGTGTTTTCTTTGTTAGGTCAGGTACTTCTGGAACTACCCTCGTATATCTATCGAGCGAGAATTATAATGAGCATAACCTCCTCTTAATGTATACAATATTAAGACTATTTTTGGAAAACGTTTTTATAATTTTCTATCAAATGGTAAATCTTAAGTTAATGAAATGTCAATTTTGATAAAATATATGTATGACAGCTGTCAAATAACAAGCGTTTACTTTCCTAACCACAAAATGGATAACACTATACTAAGTTAAGAGTGGCTGTTGCAAATAACTAGAGTGCTCTATAATTTTCACCAAAATAGTACACATTTTAGCAATATATTTTACTAAAAATTACAACAAAAAAGTACTCAGTCATCTTCAAAATAGTTAATAATATTAAATATAAAATGAAAATTCTAAGAAAAAACTAAATTCTAGTAAACAAAAGATATAATAGCGAGATTATTTATCAAATTTTATAATAAACACAATATCACATATAAAATTTTTCCCTGCAACTTTAAAAAAATGCAATTCTACCAACAAAATAAAAAATAAATAATATTGTACAAATGTTAAAACTTATGAATGGGATGCTCGCTCATGAATGAAGAACACATTATGTCACCTCGAAGTTGTGCACTCTTACGTACATAGATGCTGTTACGCGGTATCTTTTCGCCAAACAAAAAATCTGACTGTCTTCTTAAGACCTCAGTAGGATCATGCCAGTCGCACAGATGTACATACATCACGTGTTCCTTGTGCTCTTGGAACTTTGAAAAGAAAAGGATTCAAAATGTAATCAGATAAACAGAAAAAAACGTGAAGAAATGAAAACTCATCAAAACAACAAGTTGTGCATGGACGCGCATACACGTTTGTGCAGATTACAGGTGTTGACAGATCATAAAAAAAAAGTAATTACATAAAAAAAACGTTGTGATGACGACGATGATGATGATCGTTGCCGAAGAAACCATAAAATGACAAAAATTCCATGTTAAAAAACGTCCCCTTCATCAGTCTCCACTTCACTATTCCAATTATTCCGCATTTCATTATAATGCATAGTTTTGCGCTTAAGTGCACTTGTTAGCAATGTAGTTGTTATGATCCTCAATGCCATCATCGTCGTTGTGATCATAATCATGATCATCATCTCCACCTGATCGCCTTCTTTTATATTTGTTCATTTTGTATGAAGAGACGTATCTTCTTATCAACTATTTATGAATAGCATCCACAGGCGTTCGTATCTATTAATGATGGATAATAGATGCAACTTGTACATTTTTTTTGTATATTTTTTTTAGTTAATCCTCTTAGGGGTAAGTTTGCGAACATAATCGGTCTTATAATGTTGAAATACTTCCGAATCTACATATTTGTTGGTTTAATTACATGTAAGATCTTAGGCAAGATTTTAGCTACATTTTATACTATTCAGAAGTTATGGTACTTTTTTTTTTTAAAAAAACTAGCCGATTTTACTTTTGATGAAGACGTGTTTAAGTCGACATTTTGATATTTTCTCGTTCTTGTAAGGATTTCACGTAAACACATGACGTTTATTTATACTATTTTTTTTTAAAACCAGCTAATCAGTCACTAGCAAAATTATGCCCGCCCATAATTTTATTTACTTAAACACAATTTTACTGCTGCCAATAATTTTTAATACGTTGTCGATTATGTTGTCCACCTTTTTATATAAATGATAAAAACTACATATTATCATAATGAAAGTATTGTAGAAATATATCTGAAAAGAAAATTGCCCCTGGCGGTTTTCCGTAAAAAGTCATTGGTTCGGATTGTAGTTAATGTCATATTAAAATTCAATATTGAGTTTTTGTTTAGCTTCCGTTGAATGCTATTTGAGATTTATATTTATTTTTCAGTTAAAATACTTAAAACTAAGGACATTTTCGATTACTTTAGTTGTTTTAATTATTGATCATTATCAAATTTAACCCGAATTAAATAATACAATAAAGAACTAAAGGAATCGAACAGTTGCTTTAAACAAAAACCAAGGACGGGAAAAGTGTTAAAAACAAACACTTGTTGATAACGATCAATAATTAGTCTGCCAAAGAACACAAAGTTTTTCTAACCGCAACGTAAACAACATCCTTATTTGCAATGAGTTGTAAAATAATTTCAACCGCCAATGAAAACTTCAAGAAGCAGATCCCCATGGCTAAATACCAGGTGTATACGCCTAAATCCGCTGTTTTTTAGTCAAGAAAGCAAAAACAATTTTATTCAAAGTACTTGTCCTTGCTAGCTACACATTTTTCACATCTCTCTGGTAATTTGTGGATACCACGCGAAAAGAATTCCTTCTCTTTCAAGGCAAACCACTCATCAAGCCATTGTAGGACGTATTCGTAAGAATCGAAGTGCTGCTCAGCGAGCGCGTGACCCATCGACGAAAACAGATGGTAGTCGGAAGGGGCCAGGTCTAGTGAATAGGGGGGATGGGGTAGCACCTCCTAGTTGAGTATCTCCAAGTGGTTTTGGACCATTTTTGACGTGTGCGTTGTCGTGGAGGAAAATCAGCATGTCATGTCTTTGTTGATAATCCGTCCTTTTTCCACTTTTCATCGCCTGTCACAATCTGATACAGGAACGATTTCTTTTTTGTCTGGCGAGCAAGATTTCGCATGTGTTTTGGCGTCGCTCCATCTACCTATCGTTCAATCTTCCCCTTGGCACGCAGACGCATGGAAATGGCTGGTTGAGTAACACCCAATTGCTCCGCGAGCATTTTTTGCGATTGGGTATCGTCTTCGTCCAAAAGAGCCTGCAATTGATGGTCCTCAACCTTCCTAGGCCGATTTTCACTATTCTTGTCCCACAAGTCAAAATTTGCGTCTTTGAACCGACGAAACCAATCTCGGCACGTTGTTTCCGATAAAGCACTGTCACCATAGGCCTCCATAAGCATTCGATGCGATTCGGCAGCCTTTTTTTTCAAATTGAAACAGAAAAGCAGAGCTTCCCGCATATGCTCTTTTTCTGGCACAAAACTAGACATGATTACCAAAGGAAAAATGTATGTTGTTGTACGAAATTGCTGATAATGTGCACTGATTAATGTTGATAGATGTCAAACTCATAAAAAAAAGTATGGCGTGCGCATGGTAGCTTAATACGCTCACTCACGCCATCTATGCCCAAATAGCGGATTTAAGCTTATACCCCTGGTAGCTGTTAGGAAACTATTTGTTTCGCACTATAATTAGAAAGAAGTGTAAAAAACACAAAAAAATTGGATAGTGGAAATTAGTCCTAAGGAGCTATGAATCAAAATTTGAATATATGTAGATTCCGTCACGATATGAGATTGTTTCGGTGGACATAAAGATGGCAATATTTATAGAATCGAGGGAAATATGAAAAAGAAGCCACAATATATATATATTTTTGAACAAGAATTTTTTCACGTTTTTCTAACATAAAGAGAGTAAATAAATAAATTATGAGCCAAAGAAAAACTGGAACTAAAGGATTGGTGTACGCAATCTCCTGATCTGAATCCTATTCAGCCGCTTTGATTTAAAATAAACTTTACAAAATTGTAAAAAAAGTCTGCCCCAAGAGTAGTTTACAGCACCAATAATTCTAAATACTACCGGAAAAATTTAAAGAAATTCTAAACGAATAATAAACGTATATAAACTGTCCACAAAACAGATATTAAAAATAAGAGTGGACACACGTTGGCTAATCAAAAATTTAAACATTATAATAATAATCAATAATTTAAAAAAAATATATTAAATTGAATTACTTAAAATGCTAATAAAATCAATTGTAAAAATTAGATCCAAAAATATCCGAAATATAAATTTTTTCGGGGAGGCATATATTGTAATTATAACCGATAGTGTACGAGGTCTGTTCAAAAAGTATCACGAATTTTGAATTTCCACGGGTAACGTATATTCGATTATCGATTTTTTGTGGCGTTATGTTGGTACTCATGTCTCTCACTTATGCTGACAAGTTCGGCCATTTTAAATGTTCAGTTAATTTTGGACAGCTGCTTTGCTTGCAAGTGTTTTGGCTCGTCTTTGATTTTTGCCCATTCCAAAAAATGGATCAAAGAATCTGTATCAAATTTTGTGTGAAAAACAAAATTAATTGGGCGGACGCATTCAGAATGTTTATCGGTGGTACAAAATTTTCTCAGAGGGCCGAGAAGATGTGAACGACGAAAAGGTCAAATGTAAAGGTTTTGCTTACAGTTTTCTTCGATTGCGGGTGCGTGGTGCAAGAGTTCTTGCCACAGGGTAGAACGATCAATAAGAAATATTACCTGCAAGTTATGCGCAAGTTGCGTAAAGCAATCCGCCAGAAACGCCCGGATTTGTGGAAGAACAAGAATTGACTTTTGCATCATGATAACGCCCCTGCTCACGCATCGTTGCTTGTGCGCGAATTTTTGACCAAAAACAACACACTAATAATGCCGCAGTTACCGTATTCCCGAGATCTGGCCCCCTGTGACTTTTTCTTGTTCCCGAAACTGAAGAGCCCCATGAAAGGACTACGCCACGGTACGATTGAGAAGATAAAGACGGCATCGAAGGAGGAGCTGAACAAGATCACACAAAATGATTTTTTGAAGTGCTTCGAGGATTGGAAAAAACGTTGGCACAAGTGTATAATATCTGGTGGGGATTACTTTGAAAGGGACAAAATAGATATTCATGAATGAATAAATAAATTTTGAAAAAACACAAAATTCGCGATACTTTTTGAACAAACCTCATACAATAAAGTCAGTATTTTTTATAAGACTTTTTTATTGATAGAGAAAAAAATCAACCTTTCCATAATTGATAAAAGACTTTTCTAAAAACTTAATTAATTGATTCTTGTTACCAATCGGTTAAATCTATTTTATAATTCAGCCAACAACAAAAAAACTACTTAAAAATAAGGCAACAAAAAACTGAAATTTGCCAATTCAAAAATATCATCAACAATTTTATACCGATTTTAAGCTCATTAATCGTTTTATAGTTCCACTTTAGCTTCCAATTTAATTACAATCAACCACAATAATAAAGAGAGAGAAAAAAAAACATTTTTATGACAGTTTATTATCGTCAACTTTTGGTATTTAATATTATTTTCCGTTCAAATAGAAGCTTTTCGGATTGATTGTGAATAACTTTTAACGTTCAAGAAAAAGTTTCGATTTCGTTCAGGGGTCTTTGGATAACGCAGCGCTGAGGTCGCCTCTTACTGCAACTGTGCGTATTTTGATTGTAGGCTGTGCGTTGCGTCGGTTGGAAGTCATCCAAGAGGCCGTCGTCCGTCATATGCTCTGATGGAGCTGACGTATTGCCTATGCCGATGGCGACGTGCACATTATGTGCGCGTCGACTTTGAACTTCACTTAGGCTGGGGGAGTCTGCGATATACACGGTCCGTACACGACGCTCCAGTCGACGATTCGATGTCAGTTACAAAGCAGTGGCGTACTTAGTCGCGCGTGCTCAACTTTTCGGCAGCTCTTGTTAGACCATCGCGTGGTAATCACACGGTAATCGTTGTTTTTTTTGTTGGTGTGGTAAAGCAGTTTTTTGTTTTTAGGATGTTTTAATTAATTTGAATTAATTTATTATAAAAATTGCAAAAAAAAATTCTTTTAGTTCGAAAAAATGTTTGATCAGTTTTGATATTCTGAGAAATGTTGAAGTTCTCTAAATTATTAGAGTATCGTTTACATATTCTAAGAAATTTCTACCTGTTCCCAAGTTCAGCCAAGTGTCCTCAGGTTGAAGTTACCAAATGTTGATGGGGGCTGGCATCGTCGCATAATCAGTGAACTTAATCGATCGTTGCGAAGTTGACTTTTTTTTTTTTAAGTGCGGGACATTCGGACAGTTTGTTCACCGCGTTTCACTTTACTTCAGGCCAGCAATCAGTCCACCTGGTCGGACGGAAACTTGCGTGGCATAAAAATCGCTTTAAATAGTTGCGCGCGTTGAACGCATAAAAAATATTGCAATTATTTTTTTTAAAATTAAGAAAAATCAAACGTGCAGGTTGCGTGCTAAAAAAAAAGTATTTTCAACCCCCGCTTTATTAAGTGAAGTAACTCTTAAAATCTGGCAATACACTCGGAAATTCATTAGTTGGCATATCGCGTCCGCTTTGTTTCGTTAAATTGCACATAGTCGAGTGGAATCCCGGAAGGCCATTTCAACATCATTATTAACCATCGCGTGATTGTGAACTAATTAAGAGTGTAAAATTGTGAATTTTATCAATATTTTACTTTTAACAAAGATTAACACTTAATCAGTGAATGGTATTTATTTATTAGTGAAATTTAGATGATAATTGAATGCGGAAAAGCTTAGACAAGATTTTTTTTTTTTTGCTTATTTTTAATTAAGGGTATCCTTCTTGTTTATTGTGTGATTATAAAAAATAAAAAAATTATTAGAAAATTTCAACTTAAAAATAATTGCAAAAAAGTTTTTGATTTATCAATTAGAGTGTGATAATTACTATTCCTTGTTAATTGTGACTTTTCTATTTGCTGATTTTTCTTCTTTTTTGTACGAATTTTTTTGTGTGCTAGAAATTGTGATAGTTTATTAGCGAATTATTTAAGTGTTAGTTTAAGATAAAAGTGTTAACATGAATTGTTGGATAAATAAATAAAAACACCAAAAAGAATTATTTATTATAAAAAAATATACAATTTTTTTTATCATTTTGATAGCATTTTATTTATTAGATGAGTTAGTTTTTTATTAATTATGCGTCTTATCTAATGTTTCGAAATTAATTATATCTTTTCTATTTACTAGTATTATAAAATATATACTTTAAAATCTTATTTTTACCTATTGTGATAATTTTTTTTAATACAATTTCGAAAAAGAAAGATATTTTCTAGAAAATATTTTGGTTAATTTAAAAAAAAAAACGAAACTTTTTATGCTCGTACAGCATAAATACTCTTAAAAAAAATAATTATCTTATTTTTTCCGTTTATATGAAATTTATAAATACTTTTATATGATAATTTTTTTGATATTGTAGTTTTTGTAAATTTCTTCTTCTTGTTATTAAAGTAACTGAAATTTTTTTGCAAAGAAATTTCTGCATTTTTTATTTTTGAAAAATCCCGAATTAGGATTAAATTAAAGTAAATAATTTATTGAATTTTTTGTTTTTAATACAAAATAAATAAAATAAACAAAAATGACAGTTTTCTTTCCATTAAACATAACAATTAATATTAAATTTAACTGGACTTTTAATAAAAAAAAAAACAATTAAAAACATTATAAATTTGGTATTAAAATTAAGTGGGCGCTTAATAAAAATAAATTGAAAACATATTAAAAATCATCAATTATAATTATATTTACGATAATTAGTATTTATTCTTATTTTAAATTGATGAAAGTACATCATAACTAAAAAAAATAAAAATGCACGTTTAATTTTATGTTGAAAAAAACAATTTTTTTTTTGTTTTATGATAACTTTGCATGGGATAGAAAAAATACACCCAAAAAAATGATTTCACCTCATAAATAACATACTTTTAATAATATAAATAATAACACTTATAACACTTATCATATTTATAATGTGTGAAAAGTGAATGTTGAAAATTGTTAACAATTATCATAAATATTATTTACTTAAGTTAATTTCGAATAATCCGATTAAATCAGGGAAATTGCTCGTTTTAAAATAGCCGAAAATTATTCATTTCGTTAGTAGTTCATATTCACCCTCCTTACCCTTCCCCACCTTTATAGTACGATTTAGTTACTATACAATATGGTATACCATACAAAAAAATACGTTTATTTATTGATAGTTTTTGTTAGTAATTTTCGAATAATAAATTTATTTCCATAGATTTATGATAATCCTTAAAGAAAAATACCAAAAAATTTACAAACTTTAAAAAGTCACAAAAATAGTATTAAGTTAAAAAAAACTCTTGAATTATATAAATAAACGTAAATTAAAACAAACAAAAAATAAAAATAACATAAAATTAAATCCGAAATGTTCATAAAAATTACATATTTGGTATGAGAAGATAAAAAACAACATTTTTCTTGGCTAACGCGAATTGACATTAATTAATTATTTGACAATTTATCAAAATTCAAGTTTCAATTAATAAATTTAGATCAATTTTAGTAAGTTTTTTATTATCTTATGGTTGGCTAAACTGTTATTATTATAGCTTCAGACGATTACTTAACGTTCAGTATTGTTTTTTGTTAAAATTGAATATATTTTTTTCTTTTTAAATAAGACGAAACTCATAAAAAATGCCTATTTAAATTATATTAGAAATGATGGCATGATTTTAAATAGTTTAAAAAATAATAGTTGATTTAAATTCAGTGTTTTTGTAATATTTTCTTAATAATTTTTGTTATTTCATTTATAAAAAAAAATTAAAGAAGATTAAAAATTGCGATTAAAGTTTTTGTGGATCGAACGCCATCTGGTGATTTTTTTTTTGCTCTTATAATTTTTGCACTAAACTTGGCATATTTCAAACAATATCTGAGCCATCTGGTAGTTATTTTCAAAAGTATTCTCTTTACCCTAGTTGGTGACAAGTTCTATATTGATTTATTCGTAAGCATTTGCAAAAGAAATTTTAAGGTTCTGGTTTTTTATTCCTTGAAATTTCTACAAATCTGAATTTTTTTTATAATTATTTAATAAATTTGATTTATTAATTAGAGTGTGATTATTTTGATGTTGATAAGGGACCTTCTGTTTATTGTAACGTTCTTTGGCGATCCTTTAATTTTTGAGGTGGTGGTACAATTTTAATGCAAAAGTTAAATTTTTTAAATTATTATTTCTTAAGTAATTTTCTGGAAATATTTATACAAAAATTT
Source organism: Atherix ibis (assembly GCA_958298945.1). NCBI lineage: Eukaryota > Metazoa > Arthropoda > Insecta > Diptera > Athericidae > Atherix > Atherix ibis. Next base: position 133,176,560 of record OY282605.1, read on the forward strand.
AATTTATTACCGCTATGACAACTCAGTATATTTGGTGACAACTAAAGCTCATCCCAGCTATGTTCTTCTATTAGATAGAAACTAAATTGAATCATTTTGATACTAAATTAAGTATTATAAATTCTTATAAACAAGAAAAATAACTTCTTATAGACAAGAAAATTGATTTTAATGATGTATAACTGTCTTAAAATCAAAAGCACTTTTCAAGATCATTTCGAAAAGTGAACAAGTTTATTCAATTTTAAACTTTGTAGCGCCAACTAGAATATTTTTTTTTGGCTAGCTGTTATATTGCAGTTTTTCTGTAGAGAAAAAGTGGTAGAGTTAGAGAAAAATCTCGCTACAGTAGTGTAAAATCCATGTAAATCGAAAGTGTAGAGCTCAATAGCGACTCTACGCGAGAGTTTTTAGGTGAGATTTTTCTCTACACTCTATTCAACATGCTGAATAGGTCGAAGAGTTCTAAATTTTAGTAGGAACTCTATTTCGAAGGCAACTGAAAACTGCACTGCCAATGGTGTCAAAAATTAGCAAATTTGCTCTTAATTAACCAATTAAATACAATCGCCATAAAATTGACTATATACAAATGATGTTTAATTGAATTTTTCAATATAATTACAAATGATATATTCACTGTCAAACAATAATCCTGCCATATAAAAAAATACTAATGTGTATGAATCTATTTCGACGATAAAACAGTCGGAGTTTTATGTATTCTCATAAGACTGTCAGAGTTTTAAAATTTTGACAGGTGCAGTTTTCAACTTAATTCTGGATTGTGTTCCACCAATAAGTTTTTGCTTTGATGCCTGTGTAATCCGCTGATGGAATGTATTTTTTTCTGTCATTTTTAACATTTGAATTTCAATTTTGAATTATTTTGATTCAATTTTGTTTGTTTTGCTCGATTTAATTTTTATCGAACACTCATTTTAATTTGAAATATGGACGCACCGAAATGAAATGTCATTGTATGTTCAGCTATATATCTCTACTACCAAAGGCGTAGAGGCGCCTGCAGTGTAACCGGGTTTGGTAGAGATTTTTTTCCGGTAGAGCTCTACCACTTTTTCTTTATAGTCTACACAGACGCTTAAGACCGTCAAAAAAAATAGAGTTGGGGTACCGTTTAATGGACGCACCGAAATGAAATGTCATTGCGTGATCTGCCATATATCTGTACTCGAGAGAAATCAGATTATTCTTTGGTAGAGATCTACCCGAAATTACTCTACAAGTACTCTACGTAGATAAATTTTAGAGCGTTTGGTAGAGATCTACCCGAAATTACTCTACAAGTACTCTACGTAGATAAATTTTATTGTAGAGACGCCTGCAGTTTAAACGGGTTTGGTAGAGAAGAGTTTTTTTCGGTAGAGCTCTACCACTTTTTATCTATAGTCTACATAGAAGCTTAAGCATAACTGGTTTTTTTTGATTTTGGAAAAATAATATTTTTTTTAAACTTTTCAAAATTTTATTATCTTTACTATTTTTTCAATATTTTTTTTACAAAAAGTTGGTCAGTTGGAATAAACAAATTTTCTAAATCTTTTAACAGAATAACCTTCCAAACGATCAACGTTTTTTTCTCTTCTTTCATAAACGCAGTTACCGTTTATAAACTTTAATCAATCTAATAAAAACTAATTTCGAAAAATATAAATATAGACCACCCAATATAAACCTAACCTAATTTTGAAAATCAAACTTCCACGTCCCAAAAATATTTGTCAAAAAAAAAATTAAAAATAGAGTTATGGTCCCGTTTATTAATACAAAATTTATCTTTTAATATTTCTCTAACTAGAATAAACACTTATAATGTTTATAAGTACTGTTTTTTTTTATTTTAAATTTGTTCACGACAAAACGATTGTAATCATATTTATGCGTTTGTATTTATGCGTTCGTTGTCTTTTTTGTTAAACACCACTTGAATCAATAATGAATACGACCACTCACTCATCAATTGAAAACAGTTGAAATTTTTATTCTACCCCAAATATGAGTCAACTTTTAGAATACGTAATTTTATTATTATGAAAATATATTCAAAAAAAAAATAGAAATGTAGGAAACTATATTTCCGACTTTCAGTTTTTTTTTAAAAAATTATAAATTAATAATTGTCAAAGTAAATTTTAAATATTTTGTTAGAAAATAAACTTTAAAAATGAAGGAAAAAATAAATAAAAACCTTTATAAGAATTAATAGAAGAAAATTGGTTTTTAGCAACCTACTAAAAGAAAACCTCCAATCTTTGAAAAAAGAATAATCTTTAGCAGGAAAAAAAACCAAACTAATTTTGTTTTTAAGCAACCAAGATCATTTTGTTTATGTGAAAATTTTATTTTAATTATACAAATTTAACCTTAAACATTACTAATTAGTACATTATTAGAAGAGATGATTAGTTTTGGTTTTTGTGCTAATGATACGACGTTCGTCGTGTATCACGTTATATGATGAGATTAGTGACTATTTAGATTTGTCAAGAAGAAGAAGAAGAAGAAACAGAACAACAACAGATAATTTGACAATATAATTTACAATAAAACGACAAATGAAAGAAAATTCAACGAATTTATTGATGTTACACCCCCCCCCCCCCTAATCTTATTTATTGGAAACCATAACTTAATAGCATCTAATAAAATAGCCATCGAAGACCGCTCACTTTTAATCGAATAATAGAAAAGTTTGTTTTTTATTCTCTAATTCATTGTTCAAACCTTCTCCCCCCTTCCCCTTCCACTTTTACACCAAACCCAGTCTTATAGAAGAGGAGAGTTTAAATTGTGTAACTTTTTTTTACCTTGTCACTTGCCTACTTATGAGTTATAATAAATAAAAGCACGTGAATTTCAATAGAAAATATAAACTTGAAGAAGACATACTCGTGTACCTGAAATATTTTTCAAGGTTTTTCTAGATATTTTTTTGTTTTTTTTTTTTTAAATAAGAACTACTATTATTTTATATAAAACTGTTAAGTTTTGATCATATAAAAGGTTAAGTCTATATTGATTTTTATTCAGAAATTTCTTTACAATCATATTATGTGAAGAGTTATCCATTTCGTAGTAGTTCAGAAGGTGAAGAAACCCTGTCATTTGACAGCTGTTAAACAAATATGTCATTCAAAGTGAAATTTGTTTACTTGAGGGTTTGCCATTTGACATTTTGGATTGTTAAACCACTGAATAAAAACGATTTCGAACAAACATTTCTTCAGCAAAGAAGTGCATTTCTCACCTGATGGCTCCACAAGTAACATTTTGCCAAATCTGAGGGTCTGAAAACCCACAAGTGACTTTTTGGTCTAAAGGTGGGTTTTTAGAGCTTCATATATCTTTAAAAAAAATGCAGGCCTATTACACCTTTTAGACCAAAAAAGGGTGTGCATTTTGGTCTGAAGGTGTCATATTGACCCAAATATCATTAAATATAAAGTAGGCCCTATTTTTCGATATTTTGTAATATCAATTGGCCTCTAAGATCATACGATTTATACTTTTTTTGGAGGTCTATTAAGGGTTTGCCATTTGATATTTTGGATTGGTAAACCACTGAATAAAAACGATTTCGAACAGACATTTCTTCTGCAACAAAGTGTATTTCTCACCTGGTGGCTCTGCAATGCCACAAGTAACATGCTGCCAAATCTGAGGCTCTGAAAACCCACAAGTGACTCTTTTGTCTAAAGATGGGTTTTTAGAGCCTCATATAACTTTTTAAAAAAATGCAGGCCTATAACACCTCTTAGACCAAAAAAGGGTGTGCATTTTGGTCTGAAGGTGTCATATTGACCCAAATATCATTAAATATAAAGTAGGCCCTATGCTAACCTCCTTTTTTTCCTCTGAACTTTAAAATTTTAATCTGGACCATGTGTTGTTTTAATAGATGAACTCCATAAGTCACACAAAATCATAAATTCTAGCTTTTTATTCCGTGAAAAATTCCCATAATGCGTGATTTCGATATTTTGTAATATCAATTGGCCTCTAAGATCATACGATTTATACTTTTTTTGGAGGTCTATTAAGGGTTTGCCATTTGATATTTTGGATTGGTAAACCACTGAATAAAAACGATTTCGAACAGACATTTCTTCTGCAACAAAGTGTATTTCTCACCTGGTGGCTCTGCAATGCCACAAGTAACATGCTGCCAAATCTGAGGCTCTGAAAACCCACAAGTGACTCTTTTGTCTAAAGATGGGTTTTTAGAGCCTCATATAACTTTTTAAAAAAATGCAGGCCTATAACACCTCTTAGACCAAAAAAGGGTGTGCATTTTGGTCTGAAGGTGTCATATTGACCCAAATATCATTAAATATAAAGTAGGCCCTATGCTAACCTCCTTTTTTTCCTCTGAACTTTAAAATTTTAATCTGGACCATGTGTTGTTTTAATAGATGAACTCCATAAGTCACACAAAATCATAAATTCTAGCTTTTTATTCCGTGAAAAATTCCCATAATGCGTGATTTCGATATTTTGTAATATCAATTGGCCTCTAAGATCATACGATTTATACTTTTTTTGGAGGTCTATTAAGGGTTTGCCATTTGACATTTTGGATTGGTAAACCATTGAATAAAAACGATTTCGAACAAACATTTCTTCAGCAACGAAGTGTATTTCTCACCTGGTGGCTCTGCAATACCACAAGTGACTTTTTGCCAAATCTGAGGCTCTGAAACCCCACAAGTGACTCTTTGGTCTAAAGGTGGGTTTTTAGAGCCTCATATTACTTTTTAAAAATATGCAGGCCTATGACACCTTTTAGACCAAAAAAGGGTGTGCATTTTGGTCTGAAGGTGTCATATTGACCCAAATATCAATGAATATAAAGTAGGCCGTATGACAACCTCCTTTTTTTTCTTCTGAACTTTAGGATTTTAATCTGGGCCATGTGGAGTTGTAACAGACGAACCCCAACAAGGCATACAAAATCATAAATTCTAGCTTTATTCCGTGAAAAACTTCCATAATGCGTAATTTCGAGATTTAGTAATTTCAATTGGCTCTAAGATCATACAATTTGTACTTTTTTTTGGAGATATTTCTTAAATTTTAAAATATTTAAAAACTTATCCTTTAAGATCATAATAAAGCAGACATTTCTTAAATTTTAGAATATTTAAAATCTTATATCTGTCATGCAGTGGCCGAATTAGAGCGCGAAATTTGCGAAAATGTCAATGAAAATTGCCACGAAAGGTTCGAGTTTTGAAACGAATTTATAAGACATAGCGGCAATTTGAATAATATTACCAGGTGTATAAGCTTAAAACAAATGTTTTTTTCATAGAAAGCAAAAACAAATTTATTCAAAGTACTTGGCCTCGCTAGGTACACATTTTTCCCATCTCTCGGGCAATTTCTGAATACCACGCCAAAAAAAATCCTTTTCTTTCAAGGCAAACCCCTCATCAAGCCATTTTCGCACGTCTTCGTAAGAATCGAAGTACTGCTCAGCGAGCGCGTGGCCCATCGACGAAAATAGGTGGTAGTTGGAAGGGTGTCAGGTCTGGTGAATAAGCGGGGTGGGGTAGCACCTCCCAGTTGAGTATCTCCAAGTAGTTTCGGACCATTTTTGATGTGTGGTGCGTTTTCGTGGAGGAAAATCAGCTTGCCACGTCTTTGTTGATAATCCGTCCTTTTTTCACGCAGATCACGGTGCAATTTGATCAGTTCACCATGGTAGCAATGGGCATTGACAGTTTCACCAAGTTTCAGCATCTCGTCCAAAAGAGTCTGCAATTGATGGTCCTCAACCTTCCTAGGCCGATTTTCACGCTTCTTGTCCCACTAGTCAAAATTGCCGTCTTTCAACCGACGAAACCAATCTCGGAACGTTGTTTCCGATAAAGCACTGTCACCATAGGCCTCCATAAGCATTTGATGCGATTCGGCAGCCGATTTCTTCAAATTGGAGCAGAAAAGCAAAGCTTCCCGCATATGCTCTTTTTCTGGCACAAAACTAGACAGGATTATCAAAAGAAAAATGTATGTTGATGTACGAAATTGCTGACAATGTGCACTGATTAATGTTGACAGATGTCAAACTCATAAAAAAAAGTATGGCATGCCCATGGTAGCTTAATACGCTCACTCACGCCATCTATGACCAAACAGCGGATTTACGCTTATAAACTTAGTATATTCTATATAAAATGGCAAAATTAAAATAATATAATGAAATAATAATTTAATCATAATATGAATTTTAAATTGATTTTATTTAACTTTACCATCCTGAAGCATAAATTGAATAATCACTTATGTGACATAAAATAGGATCGATTCTGATAGTTTTTCTAATTAAATATAATTCAGGAAAAAATTTGTAATTTGTATTAAAAATATTTTTTCTTTTTATTATATTTCTAAAATAGTTTTTTTGTTATATTTATTAGAAATTTTTCATTATGAAATTGCTGATTTTCTTTAAATAACTTTCGTAAAATAATTACAGCAGTAAGAAAACCCTTCAATTTTTGTTGATTATCCTTGAAAGTTCTACTGAAATTTTCCCTATCACAAATAGTACGATTGTTTTTAATTTTTAAATTTAATAAAAATTACAAATAGAATTCCAAACCGTATTAAGATACCGGTAAATGTAAATTTTTTAAGTTTAAATTTATGTAAATAACAAAAAAATTTAAAATTTCTTTTTTCGTTATCCGTAAAAGTAATATTAGTTTTATGTTATTCTAATTTTCTTGAAAAGAAAAATTTAAGAATTAATTAAACTTTCTATAAAACTACAAAAATTATTCAACTTTTAAAATTTAACATAAAATAAACAGAAAGTCTGCTTTTGCCACTCTGACTGTAAAACCGTACAAATGTTTGGAATTAGGAGAAAATGAATGAACTTATTCCTTTCTTAGTTATTTTATATACTCTCCTACTTTCTTTTTTCTCTTTTTGTTTCTCTTATTTTCTCTTCTCTGAAAGATATAATTATTAAAAATAGTTTCTAAAATGAAAAAAAAAAATACAAACCCTTACAAATGATCAGAACGAAGGAAAAGCACAAAGAATCTTACATAATTGTCAACTACCGCCATCTCTTATCTAAACTTGAAAACCTCTTTTTTTCCACACAATCACATCTGCAATTAATAATTTTTCGTATGTAAATTAGTTGTTTTTTGGCATTTTTTTTTAATTGTAAGAGTTTTATTTTTATTAAAAAAAAGTATTGTAATTACACAAAATTATTCAAATTCAATAAACATGAAAATTTAATAAGCAAGAAAATCACATTTGAATTGAATTAAAATATAATCTTATCAGAAAATAATGAAAATATTACGAAGAATTTTTTTATTTTACACCTAAAAAAAAATTGATAAAATTTTTACCCTGAAAACTAAAACAAAAAATTAAAAACTAATTATTTTCCAATTTATTTATTGTTAAATAATTTAAATAATAATTATCATCACTACCAAAGATAATCTATTGATCGAATGTTATTTTTTTTTAAAAAAAAGTTCATTTTGTATAATTAGTTAAGTTTAGTTATAGTAAATGAAAAAGAAAATATTTGATCTAAGTATGGTGTGGTATTCAGATACTTTCGACCTTAAATGAAATTATTCCGGAAGCAAATATTTTCGAGAATGAATACAACATTTTGCGTTTAGTTGTTAGAAAGTAAACATTTTCATATTAGCTTATATGTTTTTTTCTTCTAGTATAAATATAAGAAGAAATAAAAATATTTATTTTTTTATTTTTGAACTACTTCAATTGTGATGACAAAAAATTATTCAGAAAATAGCCCACCAGTACTCCTATTCAGTGCATACCAACCACGCTCCAAAGTTTTCTTTCTTCCGTTTTCTAATGTACGGAGTATTTACTCACCTGAAGGACACAAAATGTTTTCTACGCTTGATTTGTCAACATCAACTCGAAATATTTATTATTTATCCTCTTAAAAGTGCTATTAAACATACACAAAAAAAAAACTTTGCAAAAATATAATTATGATAGCATAAAAAATGTCCAATCAAAGGCGGAAGTTTATTTAACATTCATTATGATTTTTCCGACTGTTTACTTTCGTGGTGATGTGCATTGAATATACGTGGTTGTCTTTTCCAACGAGAATGAATTTTCTGTGAGTGTAGTCTTTGAAAAATCCACAAAAATTCCAAACATCCAACTATTCGGGCAAAACATTAAAATTTAAAATATTAACACACGGAATTTCCTACCAGCTAATCCATCCCACATGGTTGCATTTACCACACACAATTTCGTTGGTTAAGTATTGTTGCACTGCTGGTGCATTTCTTTATTTCGCAATGCGTCCATTAGAGAGGGGAAAATTTCGTGAATCCAAATATGGAAGTGGGTGGCATAGGAGGGGCTTGTAACATGGCGTAGTAAAAGCATCCATAAAATATTTGATAGATTTTAATAGTCTCCCAATACTGAATGTACTGTACTAATTCGTAGTCTTAAATTAAAAATTGATGTAAACGTTTCGAGTCTGTAATAATAATTTGTACTCGTACATTAACACCAAAAAATATTGTTAGTTAATTTGAACCAAATCAAATTTGTTCATGTGTGCACGTATGAATTTCGAATAAAAGTTTCGAGTAGGCCATCGTGTAGGACCGTCAATTTGTGCTTGTTATGCTCTATTAATAATCGGATGACCTCACTTATAGTCGAACTGATGGAAAATTATTTCACTAACTCTATTAGACTTAGAATAATTTTTTTTATTATGAAAAAAAAAAACCAAAAAAAAATTTCCGTTTTAAAACGAATTTTTACCTATTAAAAAAGATTGTTTTTTCCTTAAAATCGAGGCATTTTGAAAATTTTTTAGCTCCTTAGAATCGAGGTATCCTTAAAATTTTATAATTTTTTATACTTTTGGAAAAGATAGCATATTTCTTTTTTTTAATGAAAAAATAAGAGGGGAAAGGGGGTGGAGATTTTATAACTGCCTTAAAAGTAACCAATCCAAAAATCATTTATACCCACTGACCTTCATTAGGAATTTTTTACGTCTGTTTAAAAAGTATCGCGAATTTTGAATTTCCGCGGGTTATGTATATTTGATTTTCGATTTTTTGTGACGTTATATTGGTACTTATGTCTCTCACTTATGCCATCAAGTTCGGCCATTTTGAATGTTCAGTTAATTTTTGACAGCTGCTTTGCTTGCACGTGCTTTGGCTCATCTTCGATTTTTGCCCATTCCAAAAAATGGATCAAAGAATCTGTATCAAATTTTGTGTGAAAAATAAAATGAATTGCGCGGACGCATTCCGAATGTTGACTGTAGTATATGGTGAAGCTACCTTGGACCGAAGCAACGTTTATCGGTAGTACAAAATGTTCTCAGAGGGCCGAGAAGATGTGAACGACGAAAAGCGTTTTTTCTTCGATTGCAGGGGCGTGGTGCATCATGAGTTCTTGCCACAGGGTAGAACTGTCAATAAGGAATATTACCTGCAAGTTATGCGAAAGGTGCGCGAAGCAATCCGCCAGAAACGCACGGATTTGTGGAAGAACAAAAATTGGGTTTTGCGCCATGATAACGCCCCTGCTCACGCATCGTTGCTTGATAGCGCCCCTGCTCACGCACCGTATTCCCCAGATCTGATCCCCTATGACTTTTTCTTGTTCCAGAAACTGAAGAGCGCCATGAAAGGACGACCCTACGCTACGATTGAGGAGATAAAGGCGGCATCGAAGGAGGAGCGTATAATATCTGGTTGGGATTACTTTGAAGGGGACAAAATAGATATTCATAAATAAATAAATAATTTTTGGAAAAAACACAATATTCACGATACTTTTTGAACAGACCTCGTATTTTCAAAATCAAAAAAAAATTTTCTAAAATCCTTGGTATCGCGGGCTGAAATGTGGAATTATCACTTAATAGTAGCTCTGCTTTCCATGGAGAACCGTGGGTAATTGGGCCGACAGTTCAGACTTTAAGCAATATCCCCAAACTTTGGAACACATCTATTTTTAGATAGAGTCTTGCAACTCTTCGGGTAACATGATTATAGACTGCATTTGGCATAGTTTATTGAACAACCAAAATGTTGAGTATTCTCGATGGTGTTCTGCTCACAGTATTTGTCGCATCAACTGACGAAAAGGCATGGAACATCTTCGACTATGCATAGACAAATAGGCTGGACCAACGGTGAAATATTTCTTTTCAGACATTAGACAAACACCTTAAAGCCAATCTACTCAACAGTCATTAACAAATTTTGGGCAAAGAAGCTTCTCAGAAGCACATCGCACTTATCCACTATTTCCTTTTCAAAAACCACCTTTGTCCTCCATGTCATTCCTGTGGCGTTCAACTCACTATTTCTCATATTTTAAATGGATGACACTTAATCCGAAGACTCTTTTTGAATAGGACTTCTCCTTTCATCGTGGAGCTCCTAGAACAAAGCATCTCTTCTCCCAAATCTTTTTTTATATTCTTAAACAATCTAATTTGTATGTTAGCTCAGATTCATTCGAAAAGCTGGCAATGCCAACAACCTCTGTTTCTTGTCTCAACAACCCTACATACAAAATCCACAAATTCTCTAATCAAATTAAAAATTTAAAAATTACAGACATTTTTTCATAATCCAAAAAAAATTAATAAATACAAAAAAAACAAAATTTTTTTTAACTAATCATAACCTCAAATTTCCGTGTATGCGCTTCAGTAGATCAACATTCGGTCGTCGTGAATATTTTGTTATTGTGCGTCAGTCATTCTACTTAACAAAAATTCACGAATACGAAGCCTCCTTGGTGTCTAGAGAGTGCTCAGAAATGATAGAAAATAATTTTTGTTATTGTGGCATTTAGAGTGCCTTCCGTGGTTCTCCCACAGCATAGTACCTCGAGGTCGATAGTGGGCCCCATTTATGTGTCTTCTGTTCCGCTCATATGGCCGAATAGCTGAACCTACTACCTACCTACATACCAACTGCCCTGACTGAAATGCCACCTACTTGGGACCGCATTATAGCGTACTTTTCTGTAGGCCTAGACGGTATATTAATTGCATTTCCGTGAGAAGCGTAACCATTGTAAGTGATGCGATTGCATTTGTGCTCAAATTTAGATCGACTCGAGTACGGGTACGGGGATACCAGCGGCGATGATGGTGCGTATTTTGTTTGGATTCGGTTTTATTTTCAATTTGTTCTCGTTTTTTGTGACAACTTTAATAGAAAAAACAGTTTTATATGCAAATTGAGAACATACTCGTAAGCTGTCAGCTGTAGAGTGAGTGTCGAGTCTTTCTTGTCGAAGATTTTCATACCACGTACTTTGTAAAGTCGGACGCACGTCGCGTTGAAGCCATCAAAATCAGACATTTTCTATAAACAAGCTTTTGGGTTTCATTTCCCTGGAGTGAATGGCAACTGCATCATACAATATATTTTCACTTAATCTTAATGATTATGATTATTGATACTTGCGTGTTATGTTCGCAAAGGGAAATTCCTTCTTAAGGAATAAATTACTAACAATATTAGATGACGAATTATTGTAATCAATATCACTTTATGATAGAATGGGAAGAGTGCGGATGAGTAGAGGGAGTTGACGGGTTTCGGCCAACGACACTTTGGGATGATTATTATTGGTTTCAATTGAACAAACGCCTCATTTCGTACGATCATATTTGAAGAAACTTTCTATTTTTACAACCGATTCCCATCCACAGAGGCCCAGACGACATTAACTATCAATTTTCCAATTTGTTGGTGCTATTTTTTTACTTTGAAAAATCGACACGCATCGACCGATCCCCTGTGCGGTAGATCGTTTTACTATTTTTACTTTCCACATATTAAATGTTCACATTGGAATATTGTATGCATTTCTTAATAAGAATTAATTTATGGACACTTTCCTAAGAAGAAAAAAAATTATTTTTTGTTAGAATATTCTGCAAATTATTAAAAAAAATTATGACATACGAATTTTTGAATTTTAAAAGTTTATATTAAGTGTTAGTACACTTGAGAATTCAAATGTTTTTCGAAATATAAACAACTTTTTATCGTTTGGAGTTGATTTTCTCACTAATTTTCATGTGATATAAAAGAGAAAATTATTCGAATTGGGAATATTTTGTATTTGTAATAAAAGAAATTTTATGCAATCTTCTATTTTCTTAACTTTAATTTGAACTATTATTAGTAAAAGTTATAATAAAATGATTTAATAAAAATATTCAGTGAAAGAGTTAAATATAAAATTTACGGTAAATTTCTAAAACAATTTTCAGAAAAATGTTTTTGCTCAAAAATTTTAGTCAACATTTTAGGTTGAAATTTTCGGTAAAAAATTTTCAATAAAAAATGTTTGGTAAAAAATTTTTAGTACAAAATTTTCAGTAAAAAAAAAGTTTCACCAAAAAATTACAGTTAAACTTTTCAGTAAAACAATGTCAGCAAAAATTCTGAGTCAAAAATTTTTAGTTAAAATATTTTCAATAAAAAATTTTCAGTAAAAAATGTTCAGTAAGAAATTTTCAGTCAAAATGTTCAGTCAAAATTTTTAGTTAAAATATTTTTAGTAAAAAATGTTTAGTAAAAAATTCCAGTAAAAAATTCCACTTAAAATTTTCAGTAAAACATTTGCATTAAAAATCCTGAGTCGAAATTTTTAGTTAAAATATTTTCGATGAAAAATTTTCAGTAAACAATTTTCAGTAAAAAATTCAATTTTCAGTAAAAAATATTCAGTAAAAAAATGTCAGCAAAAATATTCAGTTAAACTTTTCATTAAAACATTTTCAGTAAAAATTCTAAATCAAAATTTTTAGTTAAAATATTTTCAGTAAAAAGTTTTCAGTAAAAAATGTTCAGTAAAAATTCTGAGTGGAAATTTTCAGTAAAAATATTAAACATTTTCAGTAAAAAAATTTCAGTAAAAAATTTTAGTAAATATTTTCAGTAAAAATTCTCAGTCAAAATTTCTAGTTAAAATATTTTCAGTAAAAAATGTTCAATAAGAAATGTTCAGTAAAAATTATCAGCCGCAATTTTTAGTTAAAATATTTTCATTAAAAAATTTTTGAAAAAAGAAATTTTCAGTAAACAATTTTCAGTAAAAATTCTGGTGAAAAATTTTCAGTAAAAAGATTTCAGTAAAAAATGTTCAGTAAAAAAATTACAGTTAAAATTTTCAGTAAAACATTTTCAGTAAAAAAATTTCAGTAAAAAATGTTCAGTAAAAAATGTTCAGTAAAAAATGTTCAGTAAAAATTTTCAGTAAAAATTATCAGTAAGAAATTTTCAGTAAAAATTTTAAGTCAAAATTTTTTGTTGAAATATTTTCAGTAAAAAATATTCAGCTAAAAATTTTCAGTAAAAAAATTCAACTTAAAATTTTCAGTAAATCATTTTCAGTAAAAAAATTTCAGTAAAAAATGTTCTGTAAAAGATTTTCAGTAAAAATTTTTAGTAAAACATTTTCAGTAAAAATTTCAGGTAAAAAAATTTCAGTTAAAATTTGCAGTAAAACATTTTCAGTTAAAATATCTTCAGTAAAAATTCTCAGTCGAAATTTTCCGTAAAAAGATTTTAAATTTTAGTATAAATTTTAACTAAGATTTTTATCTAAAATTTTCTATCAAAAGAAAAAATTTTCAAAGATGGTGTATTGTTGGTGAATATTTTTCGTAGAATTTTTAAATAAAAATGTTTATTGAAAATTTCCTTTAAAGAACTTCCTTATAAGATTGTTTAATAGTAATTTTTTGGGAACTATTCAGTAAAAAATTTTGTAGCAAAAATATTTCTGTAACAAGAAATTTCAGTAAAAATCGTTTCATCAAAACCGTTCCGTTCAATTTTAGGGAATTAAATCTAGGGTAAAATATTTCAATTGAAAGCAAATCTTTCTAAAATACTCACGAGAAAGTTGTTAAAAATCATATTTTGGTTATGCAACTAAAATAAATCTGAATGCTGCTCACGATTAAATTTTTTTGAACAAATTTAACATTAAATAAAAAAAAAAAACAGTTAATATTTTGCATACTCAAAAATCAGTTCCACTTTTATGGCATTCAAACTAACAATGTGAGCAAATGTGTGTCATAACATAACTTATCGTGGGAAATTAAATGAAAAAAAAAATCAAATCAGCACTTGTGATTACGAATTAAGTGCGCAACGCTGAATAATGTGCTCCTCATAAAAAGATGGAAACCAAATTGATAATTGAAGGTATCTGCCGATAGTAGACGTAATGTTCGAATGGAAATCAGACCAAAAAAAGCCGCTCGAATGAAAGTGATTCGTTGCAGCCTTCGACGGAGTGAGCCAATTTGAGCCGTCTTGGCGCTGAATTGGATGCTGTTCGTCGTGAGGGTAGTCTATCTGTCACGACGTCGCAAGTGGTTCACGCTTGAACCCGAAAGCAAACAATTGTTCTCCAACACAAAATAAATAAATAAAAGTGAATTGATTTCGTCAGTTCTTTTTTTCCGTTAAATCTAAAACTATATCGTCACACCAACCAGCCAAGTTAGTTCGATTAAAGTTGCAACCGCAACTACAACGTCACCGGATCCCCAAAAGCAGCACCATCGCCAGCACTTACGAGTATTTGAATTTATTTGATTTTTCACGCTTGTCATGGCCGTAGTCATCGTCGCCAATTGAAAAGTTTCTTCTTCTTCTCCGGCTTCAATTTTCAAATTAACAAGTCACGAAATGAGTCCATTACCGTCATCGCCATTAGCGCTGTTGTCAACATTCAGTTATCTCCACGATGGCCGCCGATCTTTTTGGCAATAGTCGATTTTGAAAACAGTTACTACCAGTGCAGTGCGGTGGAAAGGAGCTGCTGCCAGCATTTACCTCCAAACCAGACAGCTGCCCACCAAATACGAATGCCGGCCAACAAGTAACGGCGATGGCGGTGGTGGTGGTGATTTTGGTAGTGGCCATTGTCCAGTGTGTGCCGTTAATCTTTTCCTTTCAAAACTATTCAAATGTCGCCGGATTTATTTATAATTGATGACTTCTTAATGTGCAACTGGCCTGCTCTCAACACTCTTAAATCAACCAAATCCAAGAGACTCTACACGAATCGGTGGCCTTTCGGTAGGTGACATTGGACGAGTATTTATTTATTGATTTTGGTCAATGGAAGAAGAAGAAAAAATTACTGTTGATCGTTCGTTTTGAATTGGTTTCTTTTCTCCAAATTTGTCTCCAGCATCATTTTCATAAATTTCGGTGTTAACAGCGCATTTTTGTCTATTGTTCATTGCCATTCTAACTAAAATAGGACCGCATAAAACTTTCAATAGCAAAATTATGTTCAACTAATTTAAAGATTAATATTTATTTATGCATTCGTAAATTGGAATTTAACCAAGTTGACCTTTGATGATGAATTTTTTATTTTAAAGTTTGAAAAAAAAAAAATTGCTGAAAAGTGTTTTTGACTATTTGCAGTTATTAAGGATAAACCGAACTATGATCGTAAATGTTTTTTACTATAATAGTTTTTTATGATCTTTTTTAAATATTTTTTATAAAACCCTAAAAATATAGACAAACTTCTCCTCTGTCAATTGTAAACTGTTTCCAATTACCCATAATGCCTATTATTTAATATTCAATTTTGCTGCCCATCACACAGCTAGTCTATACTCAACTCTTCTTTCTATTGTATATAAAAAATAATACTGGGTTATTCAATTAATGCTTCGGAAAATAAAATACTTACTATTCAAATTTTGATTAAATTTTTAATTTATTTTTACGTTAACCTTGCTATTATGAATAGAATATAACGTTTCTCAAATGGCTACCTTCAGAGCTTTTGTAGGATCAGATCTTTTGAGATAATTTTTTATGATGAATGGTGTTTCCCCGCTTTTGTAGGTCCATAATATAAAATGGCAAACTTTAAACTGAGTAAACGTTTCATTGGATGACATATATACTTGACAGCTGTCAAATGACAGGTCTACAGTTTCCGAACTTAACAAGCAGATGACTATTACTTACACTTAAATAAATGCTCTTCTTATGCAAAAAAAATTAAATATTATTTAAATAAAAAATATCGTTCAAATGTAAATCAACAGGTTTTAGTGATTCTCCTAACAATTTTATGATGGTCACTTAAAACATTCGAAATATTATTAATTTAATTTTTATTTTATATAAATTCAATTTTTTTTTTTTGCATAAATATTTTTTCTATGACAGAAATTAAATGGGATAACTTTTAAGAGCAAATACTTAAAAATAAATAAAAAACGTCTATAATTGGTCAAAAAAAAATTAATATAAAAATTAAATAAATAATAGCTGATTTAATGTTAAAAAGGTTTTTTTTTGTATCAATAAATATAAGAAGAGCTAGCAGATCGTGATGGGAATATTATTTTGACTAGTTTGGCTATTTAGCATAATTTATAAGGCTTAGCATAACTTTGTCACCAGCCAACCATTAATAGTGTTTGAATATATTTGAATACAGTTATTCTTATAAATTTCATTCCTTTAGGAAAATAGGAAAAATTTAATAAAAAATGTTAATAAAGTCTTAATAACTAACTGTTATTTTCTTGGTTTTGAATTTTTAACAAATTTTTACATATTCTTAATAGCTTACTAACCATGTTATTAATTATAAAAACAACTCATAAATTGTGTAGCAAAAAGTCATTTTGAATAAATATTTCAAATTTTGTTTCAACTATTGTAAAAAAGGTCAATGTTTTTATAATTTGTGCGATTTTTTTTAATTGAAATAATTAGTAAAAAAAAAAACATTTTTATTTGGGATTTTCTATGGAAATTTTCCTTTTCAAAATCTTCTGTGCAATTTTTTTACTCAAAAATGTCAAATTATAAACATAAATTTTAAGAAAAGAATTTTAGTATAAATTAACAGCACCATTTTTTAGTTAAAAGTATAAAATTTTTCAAAAATATTTCTTTAAAAAGTAAAAATAATTTCAGTAAAAGCTTTTGAGTAAAAATACCTTGCAGTAAAAAAATCTTCAGCAAACAAATTTTTTAATACAAATTTTCAATAAACAATTTTAGTACAAAAAATTCACGGTTAAAAAACAATTTTCAGTACAAAAATTTTTCAGTAAATACATTTTCAGTTTGAAAATATTCACCAAAGTTTTCGGTAAAAATTAAAATTAAATAAAAATTTTCAGTAAAAACATTTTCAGTATGAACAAAATTTTAGTAAAAATAATTTTCAATCAAAATTTTTAGTAAAAACATTTTCAATAAGAAATTTTCAGTAAAAATTAAAATTAGTAAAAATGTTCTGTTAAAATTTTCGGTAATAAAGTTTTCATTAAAAATATTTCATTTAAAAAATTTCCAGTAAATGAATTTCAAGTAAAAATATTTTTAGTAAATAAATTTCAGTAAACAAAAATTTTGGTAAAAATTTCCAATAAAAATTTTCAGAAAAATTTGTTAGTAAAAATTTGTCATTAAACTTGCAGTTAAACAGTTTCAATTTAAAAAAAATTTCAATAAAAATTAAAACTAAATAAAATTGTTCAGTTAATTTGCTTTTAAAAAATTTTCAGTAAAGAAAAATTCCAATACAAATTCTCAATAAAAATTCTCAATAAAAATTTTCAGTAAACATTAAAATTAGTAAAAATATTCAGTAAACATTTTCAGTAATAAAGTTTTTAATAAAAAGATATCAGACAAAAAATTTCCAGTAAATGAATTTTTAGTAACAAATATTTCTAGTAAAAAATATTTTTAATAAATAAATTTCATTAAAAAAAATTTCTGTAAAAAATAATTCTAGGAAAAATGCCCAATAAAACTTTTCAGTAAAAAAATCCAATAAAAATTTTTAAAAAAGTAAAAATTTGTTAGTAAACTTTCAGTTAAACAGTTTCAGTTAAAAAAAATTCTTTAAAAATCAAAAATAGATAAAATTGTTCAGTTAATTTGCATTAAAAAAATTTTCAGTAAAAAGATTTAAGACAAAAATTTCCAGTAAATGAATTTTCACTAAAAAATTTCATGTAAAAAAATTTTTAGTAAAAAATATTGCTAGTAAAAAATATTTTAAGTGAATAAATTTCAGTAAAAAAAATTTTCTGTAAAAAATAATTTTAGTAAAAATTCCCAATAAAACTTTTCAGTAAAAAAATCCAATAAAAATTTTTAAAAAAGTAAAAATTTGTTAGTAAACTTTCAGTTTAAAAAAATTTGGTAAAAATCAAAAATAGATAAAATTGTTCAGTTAATTTGCATTAAAAAAATTTTTATTAAAAAGATTTAAGACAAAAAATTTCCAGTAAATGAATTTTCAATAAAAAATTTCATGTAAAAAAATTTTTAGTAAAAAATATTGCTAGTAAAAAATATTTTAAGTAAATAAATTTCAGTAAAAAAAATTTTCTGTAAAAAATAATTTTAGTAAAAATTCCCAATAAAACTTTTCAGTAAAAAAATTCAATAAAAATTTTTAAAAAAGTAAAAATTTGTTAGTAAACTTTCAGTTAAATAGTTTCAGTTTAAAAAAAAAAACAGTAAAAATTAAAACTAGATAAAATTGTTCAGTTAATTTGCATTAAAAAAAATTTTTATTAAAAAGATTTAAGACAAAAAATTTCCAGTAAATGAATTTTCAATAAAAAATTTCATGTAAAAAATATTGCTAGTAAAAAATATTTTTCGTAAATAAATTTCAGCAAAAACTTGTCAGTAAACTTTCAGTTAAACATTTTCAGTAAAAGAAAATTCACAAAAAAATTACTATAATGATGTTCAATAAAAATGTTTCAGTCAAACTTTCATTTTAAATATTCGTTAATATTTTTCAAATTTTTTTAAAGAAACGTTTTTCTGTAAAAATAAATTTTGAATAACAGATTTTTTTATTAATTAATATATACTATCAGTCAAGAGAATGTCATTCCACTCTGTCTAAAAATATAAAAAAATTCTTCCTCAAAATTCTTGTAACGTTCGACAACATTGTCAAAAGACAAACTTAACCAGAACAAACAGGAAATTCTACGAACTGAATGAATAAATAAACACATCCGAATCCAAAAAAGAAACCAAAATGGAATCAGTCCGACTTTGCCAAACACCATCAACCACTGAACGCGATTTGAATAGTTTTGATTCGAACGTGGAGTTCCGTTTACTAAAAGCACAACAAATTAACCGACCTGGAATCATACCAAATTCTTCATTTCAAAATTCGTATTGACGTTTATTGATCCTCGAAAATATTTTTGTTGTGTCTACAAAATATGATCAAGGGAAAATAGAGTCGGTTTTTTTGCCCTTTACTTCTTTGTCGATCCCAAAAATAGAGTGAAACGGGGTCCTCCGGAATTAATGTGGACATTACGAAATTCTCCTTCTAGCAAAACGGATCGGCAAAAAATCTAACCTATCAACATCGTGTCTGATCGAATTGAATGCAATCAAGCGGTGGACCGAACGGTCGCTTCTTAACGAAAAGGTACTCCACTCCCTTCAGTGAGCACTTCAAACACCGCTAATGCATTTCTTAATCCCAATCCCAGACGATCGACTTAAATTAGAAGTTGTGTACGATGTATCATTCCCGCGAAGTCAGTGAATAAATAAACGAAATGAAATTCACCCAAAACTGTCCCGTCGGATCAGTAAACCGATTTTAAGCACATTTCAAGGGTAAAAATATGTCAAAACCGTCGTCCACTTTTAGCTGACCACCTCCCAACCCAGTAAACATGGCCACTCAGTTAAGCTTTGAAAAAAGTTTTAAAAAAATTCCTTAAAGTTCGTTAGTTCTTCGGCTTCGTTCAACTTCAAGCCATTCCACCACGCTTCAAAAATTAGTTTTTATTGATTTAGTTCTGTTCAAACTCAGTCTTGAGACCCCAAAGACTGGTTTTCGATTTGTTTTTAAAAAATTTATATTTTCTTGTTTATTAGCATTTTTTGGATACACCAACTTTTTTTGTTGTTTTGTGTTCATTTGTTTAGAAGGAATTTCTTTATTTTCCATTTTGGATTTTCTAATGAATTTCATATTTTCTTATGTTGTCTGTCTGTCGAATGGGGTCCATTGTCGTAAAAGTGATACACTCTCAGAATGGCACAGCGACTTTTAATAGAATTCGTTGAATTTTCGGGTGACTTTCATTTTGTGTATTATTTTGTCTTTTTAATGCCAAATTCCAATTTATTCATTCCGACATCCAATTTATGATCGTAAATGATTCAATTAAAGACAATATCAATTTAAAGACGATTCAAATAATATTACTGATTTGTAGAAATTGGATTATGACGCCCATTCAAGTGAATTATTGTAGATGTCATCAGAATTTTCTACAGTCAAATTTTTTTTTTATCTTTACTTAATTTTTTATTGAAAATAATTGATTTTTAATTTATTTGTCTGTCAGTGAACCAGTTGAATTATTTATACTTTCGTACAGAAAATTTTTTAAAGATAAAATTTTTCAAATCGTTTGAATGAATTTCTTATGATTTGTTCAAAGATTTTTTTACGATATTTTCTTATAAATTGTGCAATTGTAAAAAAAAAAATAGTAAAATTTCTAACAAACCAAATAATTTTTCTTTTGCAATATTTCTACCATTATCTGCAATAAAAATTTTCTCGTTGAAATTCAAGTTTTCTGCATTTGAATTGGGGGGAAAAATGCACTACAAAAATAACAAATTTCTTAATAATCTTTTCAATAATTTCTAGTTCAATTTCAAAGATATTTATATCAAATTATTTATAATATTTTCTATAAATGTATTTTATTTCAATTTGAAAAATCAAAAAAATTGAGTTTGAAAAAAAAAATGATTTGGAACAAAAATGTTGCTGTCGCCCCAAAAACTCATCAACATGTTGCTAAAGTAAAAATATTTCTCTTTTTAAGAAAATCACCTTAAGAATTCGATTTAAAAAATTAACAACTAAGCAAATAGTAAAATTTTGATTATTTGATTTTTGTTTAATAACATTAATGTGATGCCATCAAAAATTTGGTAGAATAAAAATTTTAACAGACTATGGCGGAGACTTTACCTTTTTCCACTCAAAAGTAACAAAAAATCTTTCAGATAGTAAATTTTTTTACAGAGATTGAAAATTACGCATTTTAACTATTATATTTATCAAATAATTGATAATAAATTTAATTATTTAAAAAAATAATTGTTATCATAGAAAAAAGGTAATTTTTATCAGGTGTTATGTTGACATGCTGCTGTGTTGGAAAACAATTTTTTTTGGGTTTTTTTGGTCACTTATTTTGTTGGTTGGTTTTTTTTGTGTTATTATTTTATAGGCAAGATAATCTCCAAGTACAAAAATAAATACTATATCTTATTTTGGTTGCTTGCACACACATTCACTTTTTGTTAGGTTTTCACAGCTGCTGCTTGTTAAGTCGAGAGCCGTTAATAAAAATATTTTTTTTTTGTATTTTTTGTATACTTTATAATAGAATATTTGCTTAAATATATTTGTAAAAAAAATATAAAACAATAAAAATTTATTTTATTTTCTTTTTAAAAAAAAAAAACATTTTTAAAAATTGTCGAAAAAAAATATAAAACGCCAAATATAAATTGAAACCATTTTATTTTCATTATTTTGCTATAAGAAATTTTATTTTAAAAAGAAAATCTTTTTATATAATTATGTTATATCTATTAAATTGTATTAAAAATTTTTGCAAAAAAAAATAGTTTATTTGCTGAATAAAATTGCAAATCAATTCTATCAACATTTTAAGCTGAAGAAGTCAATTTGTGTATGCCTCATCAACATGCTGCTTGCTAACTAATGTATTAGAGAGTTTCGCATATTTTTTTTTTTTTTTGATTATTCGTAAAATAGTAAAAATACTATTTTAGGTTTATTATATAAAAAAAATTATCTTAACTATTTTATAATACATTGACTAATATTTAAATAATATTTAAAGATTGCGATCTTGTCCGACTATGTTTTGCTGTTGTTGTAATGTTTTCAAATCAATTTCGAAAATTTTATTTTTATTCAAACAAAATTTTGCATCACTTTAAACAAAAATAAAAAAAACCAACATTTATAATAATTTTTTTTATTTAACTTATTAATAAAATTTCAAATAGTTTTTTTTGTCTATTGGAAATTCTAACATACGAGGTCTGTTCAAAAAGTATCGCGAATTTTGTGTTTTTTCAAAAATTGTTTATTTATTCATGAAAATATCTATTTTGTCCACTTCAAAGTAATCCCCACCATATATTATACACTTGTGCCAACATTTTTTCCAATCCTTGAAGCACTTCAAAAAATAATTTTTTGTGATTTTGTTCAGCTCCTCCTTCGATGCCGTCTTTATCTCCTCAATCGCGCCGTCTTTTCATGAGGCTCTTCAGTTTCGTGAGCAAGAAAAAGTCACAGGGGCACAGATCTGGGGAATACGGTGGCTGCGGCATTATTAGTGTGTTGTTTTTGACCAAAAATGGCAAAAGCCAATTTTTGTTCTTCCACAAATCCGGGGGTTTCTGGCGGATTGCTTCGCACAACTTGCGCATAACTTGCAGGTAATATTCCTTATTGACCGTTCTACCCTGTGGCAAGAACTCATGATGCACCACGCCCCTGCAATCGAAAAAAACTGTAAGCAAAACCTTCACTTCGACCGAACTTGGCGAGCTTTTTTCGGTCTTGGCTCGTGCGGCAGCTTCCATTGGGATGATTGAGCTTTGGTTTCCACGTCATAACCATAAACCCATGATTCGTCACCAGTTATGACCCTCTGCGGACAGAGTCCAATAGCTCCTTAGCAATGTTAATGTGATGCTGTTATTGGTCGAAATTTAGCAATTTTGGTATGAATTTCGCGGCGACCCGTCATTGGTAAAAATCGAATGGCACGAGCCAATTGATATGTTTAAGTCCTCAGCAACTTCTCTAACCTGTGATTCAACGATTGGTCTTTACTATTTTCTTCACTTCATCAATGTTTTCGTCGCTTTTTTCTCGGCCCTCTGACAACATTTTATGTTATGCCACCGATAAACGTTGCTTCGGTCCAAGATAGCTTCACCATATGCCACAGTCAACATTCGGAATGCATCTACGCAATTAATTTTGTTTTTCACACAAAATTTGATACAGATTCTTTGATCCATTTTTTGGAATGGGCAAAAATCGAAGACGAGCAAAAACACGTGCAAGCAAAACAGCTGTCAAAAATTAACTGAACATTCAAAATGGCCGAACTTATTCAATATTGTGTATTTGCATACGTAACCTGTGGAAATTCAAAATTCGCGATACTTTTTGAACAGAGCTCGTACATTTCTTCAGAAACTATTTATAGGAGAAAAAAACAAAATATTTCAACAAATTACAAAAATTTTCTTAAAAAAAAAAAAAAAGAATTTGTTAATTTCTCTAATTATTTTACGTTTTATAATGACATATAATAAAATAGCGCCAATTAGAAATAGTAATAATAATAAATGTTATCTTTTAAAAACAATAATTATATTTGATATTCGATATTCTGTAAATTTCAATTAATAAAAACCGTTCAATTGATCCACTCACCTCAAAAGTGGGTAACAATAAATATTTACTCAAGTGAACTAGTTTCCCAATTAAAAAAATTGCAACCAACAGTAAATAATAAAAATGTTTTGTTTCTTTTATTATTATTATTTTTATTAATCAATTCTTTTTAGTGTCTGAATATTTTGATACTAAATTCAAACGAATATTTTTAGATATAATTTAGACAATAATTGTACCATAATAACCCAATTTAAAAAAGTACTACTTTTAACAACAGCAGCAGCTTAGAAATAAATAACTGAAAATTTTTCCTATTATTTATTTAAGAATAATTATTAAAAGGAGGGGGGGGGAATAGTCATTTTTAATTATTCTATATTATTTTGGCTTATTTGTGCTGTTAAAAAAAACGACGTTTTAACTGTGGGAGCAGTCATTATTTCGAAGACATTTTAGGGTGTGTTGAACAATTATTTAAACATTTTTTTTCCTTCTTTTTTTTATATACCATAGTCTGACTCTGACATGATTGCATAATATCATCTTGAATAGTAGACAAAATCAACTACACCTTCTGTACACCTTGCCATTGATTTTACTGATAATGTTAATATTGTTACTATTAATATTGGTTCCGTCTTTACGTAATGTAAACAATTAACACTTTTGTGGTAATTTTTTCTTTTTTGTTAAAAAAGCACCTAAGGAATTTTTTCCAAGATTCATGAACAGAGTACTCCACTTATTGTTAGATAAAGAAAAGAGCAAAGTCAGCCAGCCATTATCATATTTTGTATTCTGTTTACATATGAAATATGATCATTTTAAAATTCTTAACGTGCTGTTGTTTTGATATGAAATCAATTCTGAGAAAATCAATTATAATTCGTTTAAAAAAAAAGAGTACACGAATACCATTAAAACACGTGGAAATCACACGAGGAAAATATCACTAATCACTAGTAACTAATTAGTGATTAGTATTGATTTTTTTAATTATTGATTATATGATCTTTAAGAAAGAAAATAACATAAATACAAAAATGAATATTACTTTTGTTCTTTGAAATTTTTTCTACTTCCCGGAATAAGTTATGGATGCCATAAACCAATATTAGAAATTGGAAAAACTAACATTTATCCCCATAGTTCTTGTCTGAAAATTCTTATACACAATATAATATTAAATTTGATTAAGAAAAACGTTTAATTAATAAGAAAGAATTTGAAATATTGAACAACAAAAAAACTATAACACAGAAATTACCATAAATCGCTACTATTGAACTTGTCATTTTCTAGATAACAAATAAAGTTGAAAAAACTGTCTTTAAGGTAGAAAAATTGAAATTATCATTAAAGCAATAAATTCTTAAAAACCTTTAAAAGAAATATTAATCAAAGTCGCATATTGTTATTAAATTATTTTTAATTGGTAAATAAAACTAGGAAAAGTGCAATATTTATTTTAGTTCTAAACTTAACACTTACGAGGGTCATTCAACAAGTACTTAGCCTACAAAAGAAAAACGAAAATTTTGGAAAGGTGGCAATTTATTTTTCCACATAATCTCCTTCAAGCTCGATACACTTGGCCCAGCGATGCTCTAACTTTTTTAACCCGTTCAAAATTCCCGGCGAGTGATTTTTTCAGGTTTGGAAACAAAAAGTAGTCACAGGGGGCCAAATCGGGAGAGTACGGCCAAATCGGGAGAGTACGGCAAAAATGACCAATTTGGCCATGGCGCCGGCGGAGGTGTGAGCCGGCGCGTTGTCGTGGTGGAACAGCACTTTTTTCTTCGCAAAGCGGGGCCGCTTTTTCTTCAATTCGACGTCAAATCGGCCCAATCAGTCAGCATAGTAGCGCCCCGTGATTGTTTTACCCTTCTCGAGGTAATCGATGTGGATCACACCTTGTGAATCCCAGAAAACGGTGGCCATCACCTTTCCGACCGATCGAACAGTTTTCGCCTTCTTCGGAGCACGTTCGCCGGGTGAAGTCCACTGTTTCGACTGTTCCTTGGTCTCTGGTGTGTACCAGTGAATCCATGTTTCGTCGACGGTTACGAAACGACGCAAGAACTCCGCTGGATTGCGCTGAAACAGCGCCAAACAACGTCGCCGATGTGGTCTCACGGTTGCGCTTGTTTTCCGGTGTGAGCAAATGCGGCACCCATCGCGCCGACAGCTTTCTCATGCCCAGTTCTTCGTGTAGAATATGATGCACCGTTCGTACTGCGATGCCCATAGTCTCAGCTATCTCGTGAACCTTCAATCGACGGTCTGCCAACACGAGATCGTGGACTTTTTTAACGTTTTCCTCCGTAGCAGCCGTTTTCGGGGCACCTGGGCGTGGCTCATCAAAAACCGACGTGCGGCCACGAACAAACTCGTTGAACCAATTCTTGACGGTCGCCATCGAAGGAGAAGAGTCACCATACACCCTTCCAAAAACAAGAATCTAATCATCGAACGATATTGTTCTTTTTCCATTTTTGTGCAACCGACCGACGCGCTCGCTTTCAAAGGCTCTCAAAACAAAACTAATAAAGGGAATCGACTGAAACTTTAACAGTAGGCTACTAAAAGAATGTACTGCACGATGGTAAATTTTTTTTGTGACAACAGTTCCATCGGGCGGTGAAGCTTAGTACTTGTTGAATGAACCTCGTAACGGTCCGGAAGTATTTCAAGTTTACTTCACACCAGGTCCACCTATTTTTCATACGAAGACAAGCTGTAAAACATTTTTAAATCAAGTATAGAAAAAGAATTATTTTTATTTTAGTGAAAATTTATTAATATATTCTTTTAGAGTATGGTGATTTTCGAAGCACCCTCCAATATGAATCCCTGGCTTGCGGATGCAAGTATCGCAATAAAATCTTGTTTCTCGTCTTCCCCCTGAAACCTTTCAATTCGAGCATACTATGCAGTCTTTTTTAGTCCCATTGCGTATGATGTGGAGCTTACCATCTAATCGCTGCAAACCTTGTTCAGTATTAGCGCGTCCTCGAGGTTTTTCCAACATATGAAAGTCATCTACTAACTGATCAACCAATTCTTTTATAAATACGTAATGTGAAAATGCTTTTTTGTTCTTTTTAAACGGATTTATTGTATATAGAATGTAGGAATTAGTAGCACATACTTCAAGGCCCCAGAAGAAGAGTTTTCGCCACCATTTAATGCATTTCCTTACGAAACACCTCCATATTTTTGGTATAGTTCAACACTACTTCAGGCTTCTGGATTGTAACAGGTTTGCCATGTCGTAATATTCTATGGACACACATAATTTCTGACACATCCCAAATACTAAGAAGTGTTACAACCCTTTTGTCCTTCCATGAAAGGAGTAAAGTATTATTTTTTCTGCAGGCTACTATGTTTGCTTTTAAAAATGTAGGCTTCTTTATTATAGGCGTTACATCTTTTCTATTTGTGGTTAATGTACCAGTTAAGTGGCATTCCATTTTCAGTAATTCTTTTGCCAAAGGTATACTGGTATAATAGCGGTCTGTATACATATGGTATCCTTTTGCACAGCCAACCTTATCAACAAGTTTCTTAAATAAATGCAAGTGGTTACGGGGAGATCTAATCTAGGAAGATTATCTGAAGTTATGCTGCCATAATACGGGAGAATTGTAGAAATGTACCCTGTGTTCGAGTCAGAGAAGTACATATATTCTTATACCCTACTTTGTTGGTTTTTTTTGGGATTGTAGGTAATAAAAACTACTCTCCCTTTAAATTTCACAACGGACTCATCAACGGAAATATCTTTATATGGTACAAAATACTGTAGGAACTTTGAGTTAATATATTCTTGAAGATTGCTGACTTTTTTGAATACGAGTCCTAATGTTCTGATTACCGGGAAGGTTTTCTTTTAAGTGGAGCATCCAAAATATTTGCATCCTTCCATGTTTTCCAAATTGATTCCTTTGGCAAAGGCTCCATGGCTTTTATTTTCTGCGTAGCATAATTGTTTGTCATCTTTATTATACTACGAGTATCTACCAATTCGTCTGTGAAAAATAATTTGAAAAACTCTAAGGGCTTTTTGATGTGAGTTGGAACTTGGGGACCTGGGACCTTCGAAAAAGTATTGAATGGTATTCGAGGTGGAAAGTCATCAACTTCTGTAACATCTTTCCATTTGGTACTTTCATCTGCATATATGGCGGTATTGGTCCGTTAAGTGTTAGTATTAGTAAAGAACCAAACCATTTGCAATTAGGGATTTGAACCCTTTAAGAAGCATGTCGTACTAACAACTACAAATAATTCAGAAAAATGCAAATGAATCGAGATAAAAACATATAAACTTTGTTTGTTTTTTTTTTTAAAACAGCCTCCTTTTTTCTAAATAGCACAATTATATTTTTATTAAAAAAAAAAACTAGTATGGCATTTACTAAATCAAAATATTAATCATAATCAAATGTAACAAGCTACGTATAATAGGGAAAAATTACGTATTTTTTGTAATATTTTTAAAAGTCACTCTTATAATCTTCACTTTTTTTATTCAAATGTTAATATTTTAATCCACTGTACATATTTAAATAAAAATAAAAATAAAACTATAATAAATAGAAAAAGAAGAAGAGAAAAACTGCAAAAAATCCGTTAGTTTCGAAATAAAAATAAAGTTGCACATTAAAATTAATAAATTTTCTTATAAAGTTCACATTTAAATAAATAAGAAAAAAAATGCATGCATATTACTATTAAAAAATTAAATATTAAAAATGTTAATAAAAAGATTTTACTAGTTTTAGCACGTTTCGCTAAAACTGGTAAAAACTACTACGAGTATCGAAGACATAAACCTATGAGCCCACCATGGTTGCAAACACATTAACCTGAAAACATCAAAACATCATGTTTTGAGGAATGAATTCCTCCCACTTTGACCAAATTAAATCCTATTTTTTATATTCTAACAATTTATCAGCATATAACGATAACTTAACATTTTAAAAATGTTATCCAATTCAACATAAAAAAAAATATCTTTAATATTTCGAAATTATATCCAAAAAATTCAAAAAGAAAAGCTAAAAGCCTCATCAATATTTCGTAATATTTTCAGAAATATCAATTTTTCATAATATATTATTACTTAATGATATATTTTGATATAAATCTTATATAAAATTAAAAAATCACCACAGCTAGTTAAGAAAAAAACATATTAAAAAGATGAAAATATTTGCAAATATTTAAAGTAAAAATACTTTGCATAAAACCATATTAATAGTATTAAAATAAATTAGTTGTAAAAATAAAAATAAAAGAAACTAGAAATATAATTAATTTTAAAATAAAATAGAATTTTTAAAAGACAGAAAAACAACTTTTTATGTCACGTTTATCAACCTCGAAAGATACTTAATCCCATCTTCACCATATCACATATCCGAACCGAACCGGTGACTGCAATCGATTTCGGTTAGAACCGAAAATAATTAGTTGCCATTTTCTTTTTTAACGAGCCTCATTAATTTTTATTTAACAATGCAGAAAAATAGATAAAAAACTGAAATTCTATCAAACAACCAATCTTTTTAATGAATTAAGAAAAAAAAACAACACATAAATTCGAACATATGTAAAAAATTATAAATTAAGATGCTATCAAAATGTTAAAGAACGTGTTGTTGTGTTAAAATTTGGTTTTTATAACAAAAAGAATACAAAATTTTAATTTGATTTAAATTTAATAAATTTGTTTTTTTTTTTTTGGAAATCAGGTTAACATTTAAAATTAAAGTGAAGACAAAAAACCTGCTAGAAGAAACAATGAATATTTTTGTAGAAATGCTTTTTGATTATAATCATAATGACAACTATAATATTATCTTCATAATATAAGAATAAAGGCAAGTTGTTATCAGTTGAAAGTGAATAATATTTTGCGTGTGTGATATTAATTAAAATTTTTTGTAAAAAGTGGAAGAAAGAAAAGAAAATATTTTTTCTTTGGTTATTAATTGAGAATAAGGAGAAAAATCGATTTGCGACGAGGGGATTCCAGATAGAAATGTCAATGTATCTATTACAGAAATCGTTTGAGCAATCGCTCCGTTCATCGTCATTATCGTCACCAGGAAACCAACCGTCAAAGAATGGAACCATTCCGCTGAAGGCAGAAATCCATCGGGGATGTACGGGCAAAGCTCATGCATGTGGAACAATAAAAACGAAAATCTTTAATATAAAACCGCACGAAGATCATAACCATGGTCAAAATCATCACTCAGTGAACTTGAACAGATCAGGAAGTGTTGGTAGTGGAAGCAATGGTAGCAGTCATCATCGAAAAAACAGTGTAAGTTCGGAGACAATTAGCGACAGTGGATCAGAGATATCTTCGTGGAATTCCAATGAACTGAATTCGCAGAAGAAGTCATGCGACTCGGAAAGTCCTGATCCAAAGAAACTGATAGAGAAGAACAATGTTGGAAGACGAAAAACCATCGAGACAATAATGTCCGTCGATCAAACCGATCGATCGCTTGCTAGACCGAATCGAAGGAATCGCCTATTTAGCGATGGCGACAAGGAGTCAAACGATAGCGATAAAAAGTCCAATTTTCAACGCAATCGAAGTTTTCGAGTTACTGGCAGTGGACACCGGCATTCACAACCGAACGTAATTACAGGCAATGGGATAACACGGCCACCATGGCAGAGTGTGTACTCAAAAAATAAATTGAATTCCTCTTCGAGTCCATTGTCAGTGAACAGTCCACAACGAGATAGCTCCCCAGCAAATGGGCCACAGTCGAATCTCGGACGGAATAGCAGCTTCAATAGTCGTTTTCGTAGTTCCATTCGACGCAAGGATTCGGTTGATTGGAATAGCGTTTGGGAAAAATCATTTCAGCTGCGTGGTGATGGATCGATTTTCAAAAATTTCGACAAATTTATGCTGAACAAGGTAAGTTTGATTTTTCGAAAAATTGACCATTTTTCTATAAAACATTTTTGGTGTAGTATGAAAGTATGTAACTATTTTGTGGGATTGAAAACAAAGATGATAAGAGAACTGACTAGGTATAAAAGTACTTAACAAATCAAAAAAGTATAGTATCAGTAATATCTGGTTGGGTGCTTTTTGATAATTGCTTATCTATTATATTGAATGACACGAAAAATTTAAACTAATTATTTTTGTACAATGTTTTAATGTACTATTCTTGTCATTCTATAATTTTGATGTACTTTAATTTCAACTTGATAAATAAAAATCAATTTACCCCCTAAGACACCGTTGACACTGCCATAATCTACGATGTATAATCAAAATAACAACTGACTAGAAGGGTTCGCCATAACGCCAATAGATGCTGAAAACCTCAAAACTTCGAAGCGTATTCGAAATAAATTGCGAATATTACATGGTTTATGTAATTATGAAGGAACAATTTTGTTTTTTAATTATAATTAGATACATTATTAAACACTTTTATTAAAAAAATAAATAGGTTAGAAAATAAGTAAAGTTTTTTTTTATACATATACCAGGTGTATAAGCTTAAATCCGCTGTTTTTAGTCAAGAAAGCAAAAACAAATTTATTCAAACTACTTGTCCTTGCTAGCTACACATTTTTCCCATCTCTCGGGCAATTTGTGGATACCACGCCTCTTTCGAGGCAAACCACTCATCAAGCCATTTTCGGGCGTCTACGTAAGAATCGAAGTGCTGCTCAGCAAGCGCGTGGCCCGTCGACGAAAACAGGTGGTAGTCGGAAGGAGTCAGGTCTGGTGAATAAGCGGGGTGGGGTAGCACCTCCCAGTTGAGTGTATCCAAGTAGTTTCGGACCTTTTTTGCCGTGTGCGATGGTGCGTTGTCGTGGAGGAAAATTAGTTTGTCATGTCTTCGTTGATAATCCGTCCTTTTTGCACGCAGAGCACGGTGCAGTTTTATCAGTTGTTGGTGGTAGCGGTGGGCATTGACAGTTTCACCAGGTTTCAACATCCCAAAGTAGACGATACCCTGCTGATCCCACCAAACGCACAGCATCGTCTTCTGTCCGAAGCCATTTGCTGTACGGGAAGATGTTGATGGTTGACCGGGATCAACCCACGATTTCTTACATTTAGGATTTTCGAAATATATCCACTTTTCATCGCCTGTCACAATCCGATGCAGGAACAACTTTCTTTTTTGTCGGGCGAGCAAGATTTCGCATGTGTTCTGGCGTCGCTCCATCTGCCTATCGTTCAATTCATGCGGCACCCATTTTCCGATCTTTTCAATCTTCCCCGTGGCACGCAGACGCATAGAAATGGCTGGTTGAGTAACACCCAATTGCTTCGCGAGCATTTTTTGCGATTGGGTATCGTCTTCGTCCAAAAGAGTCTTCAATTGTTGGTGCTCAACCTTCCTAGGCCGATTTTCACGTCCCACTAGTCAAAATTGCCATCTTTGAACCAACGAAACCAATCTCGGCACTATGTTTCCGATAAGGCACTGTCACCATAGGCCTCCATAAGCATTTGATGCGATTCGGCAGCCGATTTCTTCAAATTAAAGCAGAAAGGCAGAGCTCCCCACATATGGTCTTTTTTTGGCACGAAACTAGACATGATTACCAAAGGAAAAATGTATGTTATTGTACAAAATTGCTAACAATGTACACTGATTAATGTTGACAGATGTCAAACTCATAAAAAAAGTATGGCGTGCCCATGGTAGCTTAATACGCTCACTCACGCCATCTATGCCCAAATAGCAGATTTAAGCTTATACCTCTGGTATACATTTTTTTAACAAAGATAATTGTGTTCGAAAAAAACCCTATTATTTTCTAAATGTGCATGTGCTGGATCCACTTAGGGATCTTTGCTATAGCTCAGCTGTTTTTTTTTAAGCTCACCTTATTAGAAGTTCAACAAAATGATTGTGGTGGCGTTGTAATAAAAGGAGGCAAATAGAGGCGAGATACAGCCCCTCCATGGTAACTCTATAGGTGAATCTAACACGGTTTTCTGATGCCAAACTATCTATTAATTTTATTAGGAAATACAGAACTTTTTTTACAGAAAATATAATTTTTATTAGTCTCATATTAAATTTAAAAAAAAGAAGAATTCTTTTATTGTAACGCCTGCAATTTTTATATTGTCTATAAAAAGTTTATGAGACAAAAACCAGAGAGCAATTTATAGCGACACAACCATGAGGTCATTTGGCGACTCATGTCACGCGTGTGTTTGTAATGTTAACTTTCTTAAAGAAACTGATCCATATTTATTTGGACAGAACAATCAGAAATTGTAGAGCGCCATTAAATGCTTAAGAAAATTAAGAAGCGCTTCTTGGAATAGTAATGGTTAGGTTTAGGAGTGCCATAATGAAAGAAGATCTATTTAAAAAGAAATTTTGCCTTAAGTGGCATTCATTTAAAATATGGGGAATGGCATGAAGGACTATATTGGCTACCGAAGAAGAGATCATGTGTAAGTGTGGAGTGACCAATTCGAATTCTGAGAAGTATCCTTGCCGAGAACTTTGGAATAGTTGTTGAGTAGACTGGCTTTTCGATATTTGGTCAATTATGGCCGAGTTCTCAGTTAAAACTATCATTCTAGTTTTATAAAAAAAATGTCTACCTTGAAATTTCGAATAAAACATTTTATTCCGAACAGCACAAGCTACTCTCATGAAATACCACCAATACGATAAAAGCACGAAACTTTTCGAAATTTTTCGCAATTACTCTGGCAATTTATTTGCATGTCAACACTAAACACTAAGCATGGTAAATAAAATTAAAAATTTACAAAGAGAAAAAAAAAAACGTTTTCTTTCAATAATTTGAACGAATAAATGGTTTTCTATTGCTGACATTATTTTGCAAATATGTTACGACGAATAGTTAAACGGCACAGCACGCCACGTCCCATTCAACATAATACCACGTCGCTGTTTCCGTAAATTTACCATTTCAAAATCATTACTTTATATATTAAACGGTGTAAAATTAGATAAATTATTTTGTAGTTAATTACATGCAATTAGAGTTTATTAATTGGTAATCTTTCTAATGAACGAACCTCAATAGAGTAGCCGCTGTATGCGAACGATTTTTTTAAAATTCGTTTTATTGAAAGAATTTTCATCATTTTTAATGTGATTCATGGATTTTGGACCAAAAAAAAAAAAAGACTATATTAAGAAATTTAATGGTTTTTTTTTTTTCAATTATTTCGAAATAATTTGGTGGTGGTTCAATAATATACTCGGTCAATCATTATTTTAATTATGGAGTATTGGAACATTTTGTTGTTTTTTTGTAGTATTTGATTTTAATTACTTTTTTATAATTTATGATTATTTTTAAGCATAAATAAATTTATGCTACTCTTAATAGAGCAGTAATTCTTCTAATTGATTATATTCAATCTGTAAAAAAGAACAAACTTTGTTTGTGTTCTCATACCATAAAATATGCTGTTTTTTTTTATTTTACAAAATTAATTAAAAATTTGTATTTTTATTCATTATTTTTTTAAATTTTTATTACAATTTTATGAAAGTCTTATACCTAAAAAAAAACATAATGTCACTTATCGTAATGAAAGTGTATCATTTAATTGAAATCAATTAAATATATAAAAAATAAATTGGAAAATTGATCAATTATTAATAATTAAAAAATGTCTCTATGTGCATAACCATAAAAGTTTCCAGCTTCAAAAAGTGTGTTTTTATGGAGAGGAAAAAAGCCATATTTGGAAGGAAATTAATTTATTGTAAATTAAAATAG
The DNA here is from genome assembly GCA_958298945.1 of Atherix ibis. Lineage (NCBI taxonomy): Eukaryota > Metazoa > Arthropoda > Insecta > Diptera > Athericidae > Atherix > Atherix ibis. The sequence goes on from OY282605.1 coordinate 133,210,958, forward strand.
TTTTAAGAAGAAAAAAATACCCCAAAAGAAATGGCAATAAAAATTCAATGAACCACAAAATATAGTTAATCAAACGAACAGTCTCTCCGATGAACTTGAGCAGTTCATATTCGGACCATTAATTTATGTACGTACAGTTTCGATAGAAATTTATCGCTCGATTGACAGTTGCTCAGTGATCCAGAAGCTAATATCATTCGGTTGGCTATGTTTCTTTTCTTTCTTTTTTTATAGTAAATTACAATTAATTTTTATTATAATTTTTGGTAAATTTTTATTGATGTCAATGGGAAAAAAGAAAAGAAAACGAAAACGATCATCATCGATTTCCAACCGCGCGATTGATTGATTATGAAAGTCAACTTTACCAACTACTACTGTTAACTGACTTACTATTGTCAACTAAAATGAGTAATTTAAGTTGATAGTAAGTCCCAGTAATAGTAGTTGGTAACTACTATCAACTGGCTTACCGCACCTATGCACATTGAATTTGCTGGAAATTTGTTGCTAAACTTTTCTCTTCAATCATCATTGATGTCGTATTAAGCTTAACTCGTTGTCATTTTTCTTTAGTTATTTAATTATGAAGTCTTAATGGAGCATAATTTATACGAAATTCATGACCCTTTATCATTAGTGAATCACAATTGAAGAGTGAAATAGCTGAAAAATGTATTCGAAGGGAGTCGATAAGGAATAAAAGTGGGCGATTAGGCCGCGAACTGCTAGTAGCAGCATGAGGCCTCTTAGAGCACAGCGCACAGCTGCAGCCAGCAACATTAGCGATGGCAGCAACCGCAGAGCATACACACACAGCATGTCGTCATAAAGTTTTCTCTGAAATCGCCTTAGTTGAGCAACATTGTTTGCCCAACGTTTTTGTTTACTTTTCAAATTGACGCGATCCATCGAAACTATGTCATCTTTACCTATTTTACGAATGAGATTTTCTTTTTATTTTTCTCAAAGGTGAATACCGCAATCAATTTTATAAACAAAAATCTATGTTTTTTTTAGTACAATTATTAATATTATTAGGAGTTCATATGAAATTATAATTATCAAAATAAGTTTTTTTTCTTTTGGAAATAAGCAAAAATTTTTAAATACGAAATCTGTTCAAAAAATACCGCGAATTTTATGTTTTTTTTTCAAAAATTATTAATTTATTCATGAATATCTATTTGGTCCCCTTTAAAGTAATCCCCACCAGATATTATACACTTGTACCAACGTTTTTTCGAATCCTCAAAGCACATCAAAAAATCATTTTTTGTGATCTTGTTCAGCTCCTCTTTCGATGCCGTCTTTATCTCCTTAATCGTAGCGTAACGTCGTCTTTTCATAAGGCTCTTCAGTTTCGGGAACAAGAAACAGTCACAGGGGGCCAGATCTGGGGAATACGGTGGCTGCGGCATTATTTTTTTATTTTTTTTTATTTGACAGGTTTTTCATTTCTACGTTATTGTACAATTTTTACATAACACATATATGCATTTATACACATAGACATGAGACACAGTCGCTCCTATGGAGCATATAGCGGCACTAGAGACTCTGTGAACTCTCTCCATCCGCTTCTGTCTTGGGCTAGCCTTTTCACTTCCGACCATGACTTGCCAATTTGTTGGTGTTCGCGCTCGACTGATCTTCTCCAAATGGTCCTTGGTCGTCCTCTGCTGCGATTGCCCTGTGGGTTCCAATCTAGTGCCATCCTTGCTATGTCCGTAGGTGGTTTTCGCAAGGTGTGGCCAATCCAACTCCATTTCCTGCGTTTGATGTCAGCTAGCAGGGGCATTTGCTTCGTTAGAAGAAGCAGCTCATCGTTCGTTATCCAGTTCGGGGCCAGAAGATCTTGCTTATACGCCTCAAGCATCTGTTCACAAATGCTTCTTCTTGTGCTGTTTCTTGATAAGGTTTTTTTTATAGCTTGCGGCTTATCAGGCCAGGGAAGCAGCCCCCAGTGACGTTGGGAGACCCTACGGACTACATATATATAAGGCTTGTTGATGGCGGCAGCGGAAATCGACCCCGCTACCTACCGAGTGTGAGTCGGTCGACTTGACCACTGCACCACACACTCGGCTTTATTAGTGTGTTGTTTTTGGCCAAAAAATCGCGCACAAGCAACGATGCGTTTTTTTAACTTGCAGGTAATATTTATTAAGATGCAAAGATATTCCTTATTGACCGTTCAACCCTGTGGCAAGAACTCATGATGCACCACGAAGAAAACTGTAAGCAAAATTTTCACATGCGACCGAACTTGGCGCGCTTTTCTCGGTCTTGGCTCGTGCGGCATCTTCCATTGGGATGATTGAGCTTTGGTTTCCACGTCATAACCATAAACCCATGATTTGTCACCAGTAATGGCCCTCTGGAGCGAATTTGAGTCGTCGCGAACAGAGTCCAACAGCTCCTTAGCAATGTTAATGCGATGCTGTTAATGATCGAAATTGAGTAATTTTGGTACGAATTTCGCGGCGACCTGTCTGACGGCCAAATCATTGATAAAAATCGAATCGCACGAGTCAATCGATATGTTTAAGTCCTCAGCAACTTCTCTAACGGTGATTCGACGATTGGTCTATACTATTTTCTTCACTTCATCAATGTTTTCATCTGTTGTTAACGTGCTCGGGCGTCCGGCGCGCTTTTTTCTCGGCCCTCTGACAACATTTTGTACCACCGATAAAAGTTGCTTCGGTTTAAGGTAGCGTCACCATATGCCACAGTCAATATTCGGAATGCGTCCGCACAATTAATTTTGTTTTTCACACAAAATTCGATACAGATTCTTTGATCCATTTTTTGGAATGGACAAAAATCTAAGACGAGTCAAAACACGTGCAAACAAAGCAACTGTCAAAAATTAACTGAACATTCAATATGGCCGAACTTGTCGGTATAAGTGAAAGATATGAGTACCAACATAACGCCACAAAAAAAAATCTAAAATCCAATATACGTAACCCACGGAAATTGAAAATTTGCGATACTCTTTGAACAGACCTCTTATGTTTATATATTACTATATTCTTTCCGAAAATAATAATCCTACTTGCCATATTAACTAATCATTATTTTCTAGAATAAAGAAGCTTTTTAAAATTTTTATTTAAAGATTTTTTTCTAAATTAATCACAATATTTTTTCAATTAAATTGTTTAATATATAAAAAAAAACTGTGATTTATTTCGTTATAGATTTAAAATTTTATTGAAAACATTTTTTTTACAAATTAATTTGTAAAAAAAAGAACCAATTAACACTTGATATTATTTCTGTTTACAAAAAAAAATTGAATTAAATATTTTCTTAATTATCAAATATCTAAACCTGTACCTAGAACTTATTTTTAAATCCATTTGAATATAGATTGGGTGGTGAACAATACTAACCAAAATATTTGCTAAAATTTCCTTTACATTGGAAACAGCATTAATAGTATAACAATTAGAAATGATGCGTCAAAGAACACACCATTAAGATTAATATACCAAATTCAGTATTTTTGAAAATTTCATACAATAATTTTTAAAAAAAAGGGTAAATATTTATTGGGGTTTTCATAATGAATGAGCTCAAATAAGTTTTAATAAATTGGAAAAGTTGCATTAATTTTGGTAAACAAAATTCTACTGAATTCTTCCAAAAATTTGTTTATATGATTTTTCTTTATACATGGTCCTCTTAAGTTAGGTTAATAACTTCAATTTTATGATAGTTTGGGTAGCTGTCATTCTATTAGTTGACATTTGACAGTTATAGAGAGTAGACTTAGCAAAATTATTATGAAGCGTTGTAAAAATAATTACTGAAACCTCAGAAAATCGTGACTGCATTAGAACCAGCCGTCAAACTGAAAATCTAGGAATCTTCATTGGGCACCGTGCACAAGGATTTAATCTCTCTCAAACCGTTGTATTAATGTAATTTTTATTTAACGTGGTATACCGGTCGTTAAACATAATACCACGTGTTGCCTACGACCATCGCGTTTGAGATACGTCCAATCAACGTGCTCACAGACCTGTCTATAATGGATTTCGACAACTCAGTCAACTAGATCCAAATAGTTGCACGCATCTCAATCGCAACCCAGCTCGCTACAAACGCATTCATTTGATTTCTTAATTGGACTGCATCATACAGGAAACACTCAGTATGGCTACCTTCCTATGAGAATTGTATCAGTTCTTCTCATAGTCCTCATCAAAGTACAACTCATTTTATACCAGCTATGGCAAGTGACCTCAGCATGCTCACTCTACCGTACCTCATCACCATCTTTCGCATACCTTTTTTAGCCATCTGTTGTGTTTCCCGCATGAAGTAGGCAATTATTCAATCTATCCGTACAATTCATGCGGTAAGCGGTCTAAACCAACAGACCGCTTCCTCATTATTCCACACACCTTTGTGCAACTACCTGATCCCACCACATGACCAGCTACATCCATCATAGGTAGGTCCATTTGCTAGCAGTCAGTAACCAGTTACAAGCTAGATACCCTAACTGTTGGTAGCAAGGCCACCTAGACCTCTACTATCATATCCAGTGATAGAAACCGGAATCCTTGCAGCCCTAAGACTGTACCCGCGATGTTGGTATTAAACCATAGCACGGTGGACGAACCATCGTGCGGCTCTCTACACCCGTAGTACCGGATTTTATCATTTTTATCAAATACACCCGGTAAGTGCGCTTCACTCTAAAAAAGTCCTTTGGCACTGCTAGGCCAGCTAAGGTCTGTCGGTTTGCCATATCGGTAGGCACTCCCTGGCATTATTCATCAGAAAGGGCCCTCTAGGCGGTTTGCTCAGGACGCGGGTGCTCTAATACCCGTTGGCGCTTGTGGCGTACTGCTTGTGGATTATTCTCACAGAAGAAGCCCCATGTGCGGGGAAACCGTTGTATGGAATATTTTGTATTATAATTTGCATTCATACTCGTACAAAATCCAGATAATCTTAAGAATTTTAGCCCAGTGATCTTGTGCACCACCGACAGTGGAGTGAAAACGTTTTTGAGCTTCTTAGACTAGATCCTGTTTTGTTTTTTTATAGAAAATTCATAATTAGTGACGAAGTGTACCATATTTCGACTTAAGCGGTTTCGTTCATACCATAAACCAAAAGAAACTGCTTTTGGGGATGTGAAAATTCCGACGCAGTGCCCAAACATCTTTTTGTATTCCTATAGTAACTGTGTGGTTTGGGCCGGATATATCTTTAATCCGTATTTCTTGGAGGACTCTACTGGCAATGTGCTACGATTATTATTGAGCGATATTAAAATATGCTACAAAGCTTTTTCATCCACGAATTGGACCATTTGGTCTAAAATGAAAATGAAAATTCCACAACCAATGTGTCCTAACGGAATTTTATCGAAACGTGGTAATATCAATTGCCACACCCCCCCCCCCCCTTCATTGCCGGCCATTTTCTACTGGTCACGCCTTCTTCCTGTGGGGATACTTAACGGGTTAACGGGGGAGATCTATACTACACGATCAGCAAATAATTTAACATCTTATAGAACAGATACACAATGAAATTAACCTAAAAATTGTTGAAAGCATGGTAAAAAATGTCATCAAAAGAGCAGACATTTTAAGCAAGGCCATTTACGAGATGTTATTTTCTCTAAATGATTTCCAAGTCTCTATAAACGACCACTTTTTTTTGGATATTCCAAATATCGAAACTTATTAAAAGTCTTATTTATAAGAAAGTGCGGTAAAAGAATGAGTAAAATAAATGAAAAAGCAGCAAAGGGTAAATTTTATTTTTTTAATAAAATCGTTTATATTTAAAAATATTATTGTATTATTTTCCTTCACAGTTTAGATTTGATTTCTTATTAATAAACTTTTTCCGAATGCAAGAATATCAGCTTAAATAATCATTAATTTTTGCAATTTTTCTTTGTTGAGGTCCTACCGTATTTAGCCTAAATGTCAATTAAGAACTTCATGTTTAACAAATTAAAGACTTCGCTGCTATTCAATTAAATGTCTTAAAAAATACATAATATACAATATACCAACAAGTTTTTATTAAAATAATTTCTTATAAAAATAATTAAGTAATTTTGAGTGGAAAATCTGAAGTACAAAGACAACAAAATATGTACCCAAATTAGCACGTTTTCTCAATAAACACCTTGATTAATTGTCTTCACGTTGATGACCTTATGCATTAATTTTTATCAGATACTAACTAAGTAACCCACAAAAAAAAAACAGTTTACCAAACTAACAAGTATAATTATTTATATAAAATCTTGTTATCGGCAAAAAACGATTATAGAAAACGACACAAAAATGCAAAATATTAAAAAATCCCCTTAAAAAAAATAAACTTAAAAAATTATAACTCCAACCACAAATCTATAATTTTGTTGGTTGTTGGCTTGAATTCAGTAGTAGCTCATAGCAGGGCTTTGTAGTATAGCAAAAGATTGTGACAGTTAAGTTGGTGGTAGGCTTTTAAAAATAGTAGCCCGCCAATAGGCATTGATTGCGATCAGTTAAAACGATTGTGATCTTAAAGAGCAATTATTGGGCAAGCATGTCATGTTTTTGTATCATGTCAATATAAATTGCATTTAAAATTTTTTCGGACCACCCTATCGAAATAAAGGCAGGCGGTTGATCCTGCTTGATCTTTGTTCAGTAGTTAATAATTTTTAATGTTCACGGTTTCATTTTGCTTCATTTTTGTAGTGAAATTATCCACTTACGAACGTCATTTTTTTTTTGGTATATCAACTTGCAAACATAATCGGTCAATTAAGGATGCATTTTTAAGCTAAATACAATTACAGTAGATCGTGGCTCTTAATTTGGTTATATAATCTGAAACTTGTTTATAAAATTATTCATTGGAAAAAACTGGGTTGTAAGTGAAAAATTTTTTTTGCTTAAAGCTAATTAAATATAAAAATTGGTAAATTAAAAAAAGAAGTTGCTTAAAAAAAATGAGTATTTTTTAATTGATCAAAAATACTTGTGCACACTAATATTTTCGGAGTACCCCAATTGTGGTAATATTTGTTAGGTGATCTTTTTTTAAAAGATTGTAAATATTTATCTGCACAGTTTTGTGTCTAATCGTCATACTTTAGAAAGTAAATACTGCATCTGAGAAGCTTTGCGATCTTAATTAAGGATACTTCAGACCATGCTTTCGCCTAAAATTAGTAAAGGGTTATCTGTTTTGTGGTTTGGAAAGTTCAGCTATCAAAGATAAATGTTATCGATGGTAGCACATGTTTAGTACAAATTTTGCCATTTCAGATTGTGGTTCCACCCACCAAGCGATCATAGAATGCCGATTGGGTGCTTGAAGAACAGGCATTTTATGATTTTGCGAACAAATTCTACTGCAATGAGGATAATTTCTCGCTCGGCGAATATGAGGCTCTGAAAACCCACAAGTGACTATAAAGAAACTATTATATTATATACTCGAAAAGTATGCATTTTAATCTGAAGCTGTCTATCATTTGCCCGCCGGTTTGGTTGGCATGCTGGTGCGAGTATTTCACAAAGAATGGGGACTTCGATCCAGAGCGGTGAAAGTCCTGTATAAGAGTGTGTTTGTTCCGCGTGCTATGTATGCATCGTGTGTACGTAGAACCGTTTCTACCAGTATGCTAGGGTGGGCATAAATTCAGTCCAGCGTTTGACTCTGTATGCGTGTTTGAATGTAAGTAGAACCGTTTCTAATGGGAGAAATTCCATGGGATTTGGAGGTGCATCGTGGAAGCATCTACTACCGTTTACGGTGCGGTATCATGCTTACTGATTGTTCGGTTAGGAATGATGAGGTTAAGCATCTTAGTCCACGCCAGCAGCGTATACTGGTCCTGAACAGAATGTATGAAATATGGCAACGACGATGGGATAAGAGTGTGAATGGCAGATGGACGCACAAGTTCATTCCGAATGTATATATCTGCGTATGGATTTGAATTTGGTCTGTACCTTGGGTATTTGATCACGGGAAAAGGTAATATGAATGAGTTCCTGTACAGGCGTGGTCTAGCTGAGGATGCTAGGTGCCCTTGTGGGGCGGCGGAGGAGAGTGCCAAGCACCTTCTCACTGAGTGTGGCTTGTACGGGGATTTGAGTGAATTATGTGCATGTGGAATCGTGGTGTGAGAGAGAGGTATGAAGGCGTTAAAAGATTTGCCGTGGCACTATTTTAGAGGAGAATGAGAAGAATGCGTGTGTGAATGACACGCAGGGTGGCTACAACCGGTTGAAAGACCAAGGTCGATTCCGGTTGTACTTTCGGGTCTTGGCGAACCCGCATACCTGAGCTGACTTAGCGGTGCCTAGGAATTTACAAGATTCCTGACCGTAGCTCAATAAGCTACCGAAGTACATACCGAACTACTCTTAAAATAAAAATTGGTACCACGGGAATCGGGGCCCCCATGGTGGAATACACTGTGGCCGATTTAGGTGGGGCGCCATTTGGCAGCAACGTCGTGACTGTGGTTATGCCCATGTCGCGGGTATGGTCTCCGCACCGCAGGTGGGAGGTAACAGGCAAAGTCCGTCTTGCAATTATCTCGGGCACTGTCCATCTTGCAATTATCTCGGGACTCGTGGTTTAAGGTTGCAGACAACAAGGCCACGTTAAACAACGATATATAACTGTCTTATTTGCCCCTGTTTCTTTGAAAACGAGTAATAAGAAACCGTTACTGTCAATATTAAATGCTATGGCCTTATGTTAACTAAATTTTTTGGCCTGAACTTGAATATTCCAAGCAGGACTATATGTGGTTTTAACAAAACAGCACCACAAGCTATACAATATGATAAATAGTGATTTTATAGTGCAGAAAGCTCCAAGGATGTGTAATTAAAGAGATAACAAGAGATGTTAATTAGCCTTTAAGACCGCACGATTTGACGCAGTTGAACTTATTTGTTTGACGGCTATGAAAAAGATCGTAATCACAGTGATAATCCTTACTTAGAGCTTTAGTGCTTTTAAAAACTAATATCCATTATGTAATGACCGAATTCTTACAGTTTAGAATATTTAAAAACCAATAACCGTCAAGTAATTCAAAAAAGTCATCAAAACTTACCTTAAAACGATCGAGTCTCTCAGGTAGTCTTATGGCAGCCATTTATATGGTGATATTTATTATAATTTTTATAAAATAATACGAGGGTCGTTCAATCCTTAAAAAAAGGTGGAAAAAAACTGTTTTTAAAAAAAATATTTTTATTTTTCAACATTATCTCTTTTTAGCTCTATACATTTTTCCAACCGTTTTTCCAAAATTTTTATCCCGTCCAAAAAATAGGATTTCAGAAGTTCTGCAAAATACTCATCCGTTTGAGCAATGACGTCCTCGTTGGAAGTGAACCGTCGTCCGCCAAGCCATTTGTTCAGATTGGGGGAAAGAAAATAGTCACTCGGGGCCAAATCTGGTGAATAAGCGGGATGCTGCAACAATTCCATTCTCAATTCCACAATTTTGGCCATGGAAACAGCGCAGGTGTGCACACGCGCATTGTCCTGATGCAAGAGGATTTTTTTCTTCTTCAGATGGCGGCGTTTCTCTTTGATTTCCTCGCTCAACCGTTGCAATAACGACGCGTAATACGCTCCTGTTATTGTTTTTCCTTTTTCCAAGTAGTCGATAAAAATGATGCCCTGCGAATCCCAAAAGACCGTGACCATCACCTTGCCGGCCGATGGCACAGTTTTTGCCTTCTTCGGAGCCCGTTCACCCTTGAAAATCCACTGTGATGACTGTCTCTTCGTTTCTGGAGTGTAGTAGTGTATCCAGGTTTCGTCCACAGTGACATATCGACGAAGGAATTCGGCAGGATTGCGATGAAAGAGTGCCAACATAGCCTCAGAGTCCACTACACAATTGTGCTTATTCCCCTCTGAGAGCAAACGCGGCACCCATCTTGCCGAAATTTTTTTCATAGACAATTTTTCATCCAAAATTGAAGCGACTGTACCTTGTGATATGCCCGTGGCCTCAACTAATTTGCGCACTTTAATTCGCCGATCGTTCAAAATCAGATCGTGGATTTTGTCGATGATTTCAGGAGTAGACACCTCAACTGGGCGTCCTGAACGATGTTCATGCCACGTTTAAATTCATTCACCCAATTGTAAACTGTCGCAAACACAGGTGCAGATGGGCCATGAACTGCATCTAACTCGGAATTGATTTGTTTCGGGCTTAAGCTTTTCAAATGGAGATGTTTGATGACAGCCCTAAACTCCCTTTTTTCCATTGTTATACACAAATAAATGTCGTTAACTTTAATCGACGATAGAAATTGACCTACGCTATGGATCGAGCTGAAATTTTGACAGCTTTCCAGCTTAAAAAAAATCTTTACCGACACTACGAGCTCAATTTCTTAGATTTTCTAAGGACTTATCGAACGACCCTCGTAATTTCATCTAAATCTATTCTGTAGACGTGTTTTATTTAACATTACTTTCCGAAGCATTCATTGAATAACCCTTTTATTAGTTAATAATTGATTTTCTTCAAAATATTAACGAGTCTATTCATATTCAAATGATTTTTTTTTTGGAATATTAATTTTAGCAAACTCTAAATTAAGTTGCAAAATTATTCATTCGAAAAAAAAAATCAGTCACAATAATATTATGCAAGCAAATACACAATATTGTACACCTTCAATAATGTAAACATTTTGGTTCAGATTTCAGTAGAAAAAAGGCACAGCAAAATCCATAAAAATATTCTTAGTAGAAAAATAAAATTATAATAAAAAAAAAATACCTTTAATAATTTGAAAATATTGCGAAAAACTCTTTGGAATAGAGATTCTGGTTTGCCCACTGACTGACTAATTGTTTAGCGATTAAATCAGTGTGACAACCAACCAACATTCTATGTAAAAATCTTAAATAGTTCGAATCTAAATGGGGATCATTCGGTAGATTATGTGGCGAAAAAAACCAACCAAGATTTGAGCTTCTAGCCCAACGCTAAAGCCAAGCTTACTTACATTGTAGAGGATAAGCTAACTTACCTGAATGTTGGTGTGACTCGATTCTATGCTGATTTTGCAGAAATTTTTTCATACTTAGAAACAAGCCCAGCAAACGAAAAAAAAGTGTGTCATTGCAGGGAATGTCACACGAATGGTGTGTACCTACTACGATGATAGGATAGGCCAGCGAAGATTACGAAAAGATAGACACCCAAGCATTTTGAGGTTGTACAGACCCCACGCGTCTAATGTGTTGCGTTATTTACTATCTGCTTTGATATCTTCTTTTTTTGCATACACAATATTATTTACTAAAACTAGAATTGCATTCTTTTAAAAAAAAAATGTTTACTTTTAACAACAAATATTCCCTAAAGTGGGAAAAAAAATACACAACCAGCAAAAATAAATCTTTCAATTCTGAATAAATCTTCAAACATTATCTAAGATTAATTAATATGCATAAAAAAATTTATTCCAATTAAATCGATAACTTTGAAAATAATTAATTTTCCTGATAATCCTTTGACAATAATTTTCAACTAATAAATAAATAATTTTTTAAGACTATTTAATCAGAGAATAACAAATAAGAGATTGTTCATAGTTACTTAAATATTCAAATAGGAAAATTTCTCGTAAAAAAATTATTCAAAATATTTCCATAATTGTAGTATATAATCCCCCCCCCCTTTCCCCTCTTCCCTTGTTGGTATTATATAATTTTATTTATTAGCAAATAAAAGCTGATGTTTGCGGATATTAATTGCAAATTTTCTAGAATTTAAATGGTATTCTCCCCCATCAAATTGTGCTCTTCCAGCGTTGGTTGTTATACGATATCTTAGAGCCCCAGCCTCCACAGTAGCTTTTGCAAAGTGTAGATTTTTCCATAATTAAGAACACACCTTCTGTACTATTATACGAATATGATTATTATGATGTCTTCTATAGAAAATATCCAAAGAAGCTTGCTTTTAAATATAGACCCCCAAGGTGCATCCACTTATAAGTGTACTGTTTTGGAAGGTAAATAATTACGTATTAAATGGCAAATAATTTTTAAAAAGTGTTCATATACAAAAAAGTGAAATAATCTCAGGATAAGCAAAATTCCACCCTCCGACTCCTTCCCCCCTCCCCCGCCCCCCCTTTCGATGATCAAGTGATCCACGTTTCTCTTTTTTATCATTGATAATATGACTGACTATCCGTACTATCGATAGTATCACGACCAACTGCAAGACGCCATCGACTTCGATGCGATGATCCTAATCTCGTTAAATAACATGCCCCATGTGACATAGGAATATTTTCATTTTAGTTGGAACTGGGTAGATGGATCTTTGGTTGCAAGTTGACCAGCTTCATCATTACTCACTGTCGAGGACCAGATAGACTAATCTCCTAATAAGTTAGCAAATAATTTTACCAGATACGCGACATACGAACTAATCCGATTGGGTCAGGGCCATTATTCAAATGTGCCGTTGCCATAAGTCTCACCATGTGTCACCATTTATTTTACCTGCATAAGTGTGACCATGATCCTCACAGTCTCCAGTTAATATTTGTGATACGTTCTATGTTTTTCCATTAGCCAATTTTAATCCAGAGAATGTAGAACTTAAGGTGTGCTTTGATTAGCTTGCGTATTCGCAATCGTGTATCGTGTATGTATGGTCAGAAAAGACAAATTGCCTATTTGGATTGATCTATGATTACCGAGTTGTATTATTCACAATACCAAACATACCTTATTTGTGTCTATAAACACCTGTACACGATTCTGTTTTATGGAGCACCCACTCGCTTTGTTGAATTTTTTTAATGTGTTTTTTTTTTTTAAATCTTTGTTAGCACTTATTAAAAGGTGATTCGTGATTTTTATGACCTCTTCAACTTTGGTTCAATTGACTTGTGCTGAAATTAAGAATATTTTTTTCTTTTTTTACATACTCTTTGGAATAGGAATTATTTTCCGAAAGTCATAAATACAGTGTGTTCTGTGGATATATTTTTGTAAAAATGCTGAATGTTTTCGTTTTTCTATTTTTTTTTTACATTAAAAAGTTTCACCAAATTCATCTTGTTGACATTATAAATAATAATAAAGTTAACAAATTTACTTTAAATTAAAAAAGATTTCAATTTTTATTTAAAATTCTTATAAATAATGGACGACTATTAAATTTTTGCTGCGAAAAGTAAAGTTGAATGAAATACACTTTATTATATTGCTATGACCTTGCCATTATGAAATAAATATAAATGGCTAACTTTGTAGGTAATTTTTTATGGACTTTTTCACCCATTTCGATCTGTAATTCGAATATTACTTGAAGGATGTTATTTTTTAAATGCTCTAAAATTTTAGGGGTTGTCTGTGTAAATAGCCCCAAAAGGAAAAAATTCAACGGCGTCAAATTATACAATCTTGGAGGTTAATTGTCATCAGCAAATTTATCAAAATTTCATCGTTTGAGCTTTTTTTTCTCGTAATAATGCGAAAATTATTTATGTATGGATTGTGCGGCCATCTAATTGAAACCACATATGGGCCAGATTAAAATTTTTAAGATCATGCCAAAACTTAAAAATTGATTATAATATAGTCAAAGCGCTCAGATGCTAACGGTCTCTTCTTCTCTATTTTCCTAGAAATGTGGACTTACGAGGTCTGTTCAAAAAGTATCGCGAATTTTGTGTTTTTTCAAAAATTATTTATTTATTCATGAACATATCTATTTTGTCCCCTTCAAAGTAATCCCCATCAGTTTTTTTCTAATCCTCGAAGCACTTCAAAAAGTCATTTTTTGTAATCTTATTCAGCTTCTCCTTCGATGCCGGCTTTAAGAAAAAGTCACAAGGGGCCAGATCTAGGGAATACGGTGGCTGCGGCATTATTAGTGTGTTGTTTTTGGCCAAAAATGGCAAAAACCAATTTTTCTTCTTCCACAAATCCGGGCGTTTTTGGCGGATTGCTTTGCGCATAACTTGCAGGTAATATTCCTTGTTGACCGTTCTACCCTGTGGCAAGAACTCATGATGCATCACATCCCTGCAAAACTGATTGTTCTTTGGTTTACACGTCAGAGCCATAAACCCATGATTCGTCACCAGTTATGACCCCCTGGAGTAAATTTGTGTCGTCGCGGACAGAGTCCAACAGCTCCTTAGCAATGATCATGCGATACTGTTTTTGGTCGAAATTGAGCAAAGCAGCTGTCAAAAATTAAGTGAACATTCAAAATGGCCGAACTTGTCGGCATAAGTGAGAGACATGAGTACCAACATAACGCTACAAAAAATCGAAAATCGAATATACGTAACCCGCGGAAATTGAAAATTCGCGATACTTTTTGAACAGACCTCGTATTTCTAAATTTTATAGCAAAACTGTTCAAGTACAATTAATCAATAATTATAATACTCTATAACTAAGCCTAATAAAAGAATAATTATTTATGGATAAATAAATTTCATACTCATACTTTTAGAAGAAAATGAATACAGGTTTATCCATTTTGTGGTTCGGAAAGTACAGCCTTGTCATTTGACAGCTGTCAAATATAATTTTTTTCAAATTGCTATTTATTATGAATATTGTTTGCCATTTTACATTATAAATATGTTTACTACTTCGAAAACTGATAGTCTAGAGTGCATTTTAGTCTGAAGGAGGATTCCTTTTGAAAATGACGAAACAGACACCGTTACCATCAATTCCGAGTGCTATGTTCGTATGATAACCGACTTCTTTGATCTGAATTTTTTTTTCAATTTTATACTCGACTATATGTGCTTTCAACAAAACCAGCACCACAAGCTACACAATACGACAAATTTACGAAATTTATTTTGCGAAAAGTCCCCAGAACGCAAAATTTCAAGATTTGGTAATGTCAATTATCCTCTAAGATCATGCCATTTGACACCATTTGACTGTTTATTGTAAGGCTATGCGAAAAATCATATTTACTCGTACGTAGGCTACTATATATATTTCTGGCCTAGGCAACACTAAGTGTTGCCAGGTGCGATCTGACATTTCCATTGGAAAGTTTGACATTTTTTAGCATAAACGTACTCAGAACGTTTTGACGTACGACTATCATTTGTGTTGTTTACAGTGACTTGAAAAAATCAATTTGGCAAAAAAATGGAATTAACTCGTGAACATTTTCGTGCGATCATTTTTCACAACTTTCGACGTGGATTATCACGACAAGAGTGCATCGATGAACTTAAATCTTTGTATGGCTATGAAGCACCATCCTATAGCACTGTGAAAAACTGGTACAACGAATTCAATCGTGGCCGACGCTCGCTCAAAGACGAATTCCGTGAAGGTCGTCCAAAAACAGCCGTTGTTCCAGAAAACATCGATGCCGTACGTGAACTGATAATGCAAGACCGTCATGTGACATACCGTGAGATAGAGGCATGCCTAGGCATTTCTCCCACCAGCATACATTCGATATTGCATGAACACCTGGCCGTAAAAAAGGTTTGTTCTCGTTGGATCCCGCACAATTTGACAATCGCTCAAAAAAAGGCTCGTGTGGATTGGTGTAAAGAAATGCTGAAAAAATACGATCGCGGTGCTTCAAAAGACGTTTATAAGATCGTCACAGGTGACGAATCATGGATCTATGCGTATGAGCCCGAAACAAAACAGCAATCGACCGTGTGGGTCTTCCAAGACGAGTCAAATCCAACGAAAGTTGTTCGTGGAAGAAGCACTTCGAAGCAAATGGTCGCTTGTTTCTTTGGCAAAACTGGTCATGTGGCGACTGTTCCGCTTGTGCAACGTAGGACGGTCAATTCTGAGTGGTACACCACCATTTGTTTGCCTGAAGTCTTCGGAGAAATTCGAAAAACGAACAAGAGAAGTCGAATCATTGTGCACCATGACAATGCGAGCTCTCACACATCGGCTCAAACCAGCGCCTTTTTGACCGGACAAAACGTCGAATTGATGGGTCATCCTCCGTACAGCCCTGACTTGGCACCCAATGACTTCTTTTTATTCCCACACATCAAGAAAAAAATGCGTGGTCAACGATTTTCGTCGCCAGAAGATGCTGTTGAAGCATTCAAAAACCATGTTTTGGAGGTGTCTCAATCGGAGTGGAAAAAGTGCTTCGAAAATTGGTTTGAGCGCATGCAAAAGTGTATAAATCTTGATGGAGAATATTTTGAAAAACAATAAAACCTTTTTCGTTGATAAATATTCGCATTTTCATTATTAGGCCAGAAATATATATAGTAGCCCACGTATAGCACCTTCAAACCAACATTTACCATCAGACAATCAGTTTTTATGAATATGTGTACAATGGCTTCTAAATATTCACATGTGGATTTTCCAAATCCGATATACTTCAATTTTGTTTTTAGACTTATAAATGAAAAGTACGTGGCTACGGGGCAGAATCACTAGTTTTTTCTTACAATTTAACACAAATGTGTAAAGCATTTTAAAATATTTAGAAAAACTATCTATTAGGTATAAATGGCAAACGCTTACCTAACCAAATGCTTTTTTCTAATTATATTTGCATTTGACAGCTGTCACTTTCCGAATCATAAAATAGATAAATCTGTACTATTGATTTCTGCCAAAAAAAAAAAAAATTTTAATTTTATATTTTCCATTAAATTTTTTCGTAGATAAATTTAGAGTAATAACAATAATTTTATTTTAACAACATCCAACAAGTCTAACTAAAAATTATCTGAATAGAAAACAAAAATTATTTTTTTCTGTTTTTAATAATTGTTGTTCGACTATGATTACCATATTTTTCTAAATGTATAATCAAAACACTAATTATAAACTATACCATGTTTGGTAGTTGTTTATTTATTTAATAAAAATACATACTATAGAGGAAACTATTATAAAGTGTAACAAGTCAAATCGAATAAAATATTTTTTCGTTAAATAATTGAACAGAAAATTGCGCAACAAAAAAAAAGGTGAAAAAACAATTTCGTGGTGAACATATACAAAGGTACGTACAAATATGTTCAGGAGCTGAAAACTTAATGTTTTTTTTTGTGTATTCTGTTCAAAAAAAAAAAATAAACAAACCCGATTTATTAACGAACTCTTCGACAAGTTGTCTGGTTTTCCTTTGTTCGATGGTTCCTTTAAAAAAAAAACCGATGGTTTAATGCGGTGGTCCCTCTTAGATGGACAAAAATACAGAGTCAAGTGTAAAAGACGATTGGTAACTATTTGGATTTGGAAGGGAAAAAAAGTAGAAAAAAATATCGTAAATTCCAGCCGAAAATCTAAAGTGCTTAATTTTCCGTAGAAATGTGATCCACCCACGCGAAAACTTAACCATCGGGCACAGGTGTGTGTTAGTCTCGGCTAATCGCAGGTGAGAAAGGTTGAAAATCCGAAATGTCTCTTTCGAAATTCAATCGCGTTGAACCATTTCATTGCCGAAACGATTTCTGTCCAAAAGGCAGACAGAAGCTGACAGATCGAATGCCCCCTCTGGGCCACCGAACCACCTCGCCAGTACTGTCCGCACACAATCTTAGCCTTAACCTCAACAATAAAAATTTTCAAACGGACTGTTTATTATTTATTTAAGAAGAAAAAATTCCATTTTCGGGTTGCTTTTCTCTTATTTTTCCTTTGTTTCCATTTCATTTTTATTATTTTAAGTTGTTTTTTTTTCTCTCATTCTTTAATGGCTATCACACTTTAATTTGAGGCCTGATGTGGATTTGTCTGATTAAAAGAATGTCAAAAGCAAAGTCATTAACCAGATGTCTCTGCGTTCGGCTTTAAATGGCTTGTCAGAGAAGAGAGGTAGAGAGAGTGTACCTTACGATATTTAGTGTCAGTTTGATTTTCATCCAATTTTTCTCTTTTATTGTCAAAAAATGACTTTTATCGAAAATGACTAAATTATTTGTTTTTTTTCTTGTAAATAAATTGTATTTTCTGAATGCAGGTATTGTAGGTGTTGCGTAACAGTGGATGCATTGTCCGAACCAATCACAAAAAATACAATTATAATGAACTCTTTTCCCTTTTTTAATTAAAGTTGTTACGAAACATGATGAATATTTCTTGTTTTTTTCTTTTTTTGAAATTTTTAATAAATATTGTATATTAAAAACATTAATTATTGTTATATAAAAATAGTAGAATAATAAATTTTATTGGGGGCTATTTTCCTAAATGCTTTTTATAATTTTAACGTGAATTTTATTAATAATCGAACATTTTTGCATTTAATAAAAAACTTAAGCAATAAAAATACCGTATTCATAATAATTTTATGTACAATTTGGAAATTATTCTTAATATCATAAATTTCAGTAGATTCAGTTTAACTATTCTGAAAAAGAGTAATTTCAAAATGTCCTTTTTGCTTTAAAGACTACGATTAATTTTTAAAAAAAACTAATTCTAGTCTAAATATTAGGCTCAGAAATTTTCTATGATAAATTACTAAGTATATTATTTTTATTATTATTTAAGACAATTTTTCTAATCGCACAGGGTACTCCTCTGGCGTGAGCCTCCCTGAGACTTTCCATCTCAACTCCTTTTAAGAGTTATTTTCCTAACATCATTGTACCACCACTCATTAAGCTCCTCTCTTATTCAGTCCTTTTTGGAAACTTTCAAAAAACTCAAAAAGTGAGTATCTTTTCCAAAATCCTTTATATTAAAATTGCAATAATATATTTTTAGTTGCTAAATGGGATCAAGGTCGTGTCACATATCCTGAGGACATTTTTTACTTTAAAAAAAAGTGTAGACATTCTGTGCTTTTTTTGTTTTTTTGTTTGCATGTGAGGTATTTGAGACAAGAGCCAGAAGCCATTTGATAGTCCCACGACCATGAGGCCATTTGGCGAGATCATCTTACGTGTGGGTTGGCATTGCCAGTTTTTCGAATGATAAAACAGTCCTGTTTTGTCAATAAATTTAGCAAGTTCAGAATTTTAAGGGGAACAAAAAGGTTGAGAGCACCTCTTACCCCCCACCATCAACCCCTTTTCGAAGCTGATTAGCCTTAACCTCGCTCCCAACCACGGTTTACAATCCGGGTGTGACAGACAGGTTCGGTAATCTACAATTTTTTTTGTTATTATTTCAAGTAACGCCAGTATTGAAATGTAAATTCTGAGCGCTAGGACCTTAAAGAGAATTTTTACAGAATATTCTGGCGTTTATCACCATGTAATCAAAAAGTGAGGCTATAAACTTCTTAATAACAAAAATATTATTATAATAAAAATGCTATTTTTGATGTGAGTTCTCCGTAAGGGAGTACATTTGAATGAAAGATAAAACTATGATCGATACCAGAAGGGCCTGTAGATAAAACGAACTTATGGGCCTAAGCTGGGTTAGTGGTGCCTGGAATTTAAAAGATTTCTTACCATAGCTCTATGGATGTGGTACATACGAAAATACTCTTAAAAGAAAAAGTAGTGCCACGTGACTGGTAATACCATGCCCTATCTAGATGAGGTTCCTTTTGCTACTAAAACTTGATGGATGTGGTGAATGTGGTGGAGTTGGATGAAAGTGATCACCGTTAAGATGGAATTGACGCAGTAATTGTTAAATGGCTTTATGAAAGAAGCAAAATGGCAAGAATTCGAGGATGCAGGTCGATGAGTTGAAAGAAGGCTATAAGAAGCAAAATGGCAAGAAATTCGACTTGAGGTCGATGAGTTGAAAGAAGGCTATGGTAGAGTTAAAATTAATTTGAGGGTTGTTCAAAGGCATTAAGGCATTATTTTTGTCATAGTAAGATTTAAATAATTGAAATACCAAGTGTGGGACTTTAACCCACTAAAACTACACTCTTCATACCCATGACTAGGACTGGCTCTGTCTTATAGTCCGCAAGTCCAAGCCTTGCTGCCAGAAGCCAACTTAGAATTGAAGCAACTATCTCATTAAAGATCTGTTCTACTTCTTCCACGCATGTGACCACTACGACCACAGCAACATGGTCAGTGAATACGATAATTCTCGGCTCCTCTGTGATATATATAACATATTCCACAACAGAGGGCGCAGAACCGAGCCTTGTGGGACCCCTCCTCGTGATCCTGTATAATCTCTTCCCACTGCTCGTCCTGTACAACAGAATTCTATTGCTTAGGTAGTCTTCTATTATCCTGATACTATACTCCGGAATATCCATTGAGCCCAGGGCGTCACGAATACGATGACATCTGGCCGAGTTGAAGGCATTCTTTACATCAAGGGTGATAATGGCGCTGTACTTTATGGAGCACCTTTTCCACCTTTTGACTTCGATAGCTTTACGCGCTGTGCCAATGACCAAATCAATAGCATCCAAGGTGGAGCGTGTCCTCCTGAAGTTAAATTAGACTACAGATAAGCCCCTCTGCTCCTCGATGAATTCCTCCAATAGATTTCATAGAATGTGTTCCAGGATTTTACCAGCCGTGTCCAGAAGACAAATTGGGCGGTATGACGAAGGGTCCCCAAGTGACACCCTTTGGCAGTAGTACCAAACGCTCCCTCTTCCAAAGTTGTAGCGAAATTCCCCCACTCAGGCAGGTATTAAACACTTCCAAAAATAAATTAGGGTGCGCTGCGACAGCTGCTTTTAGTGCAACAGGAGGTATGGCATCGGGCCTGGATGCCTTTTTATCACCGATTTTCCTGCATGCTCGAAGGAGTTCGTCCTGGGTAATTTCTGGGACATGGCAGGACTGGGTGAGATATTGAGAGAAAGATATGGTTTAGCTGGGCTTCAAAATGAAGGTGCAGTCATTTGGATCTCGTTGTCTGAACTGGCAGAACTAGCATGCTGATTGGGCCTATCTTCATTCCTGTGGTTATGGGCAATACCGATAGGTATGCCACGTTCAATAATAGCAGAACACCGTTAATGTTAATTCAAAATGCTCACAACAAACTTTCGTTGCGTCCGATGAAAAGTTGTTATTTTTTTTATTTGATATTAAATCTAATCAATAGAATAACTCAAAAAGAATATCTTCTTTTGCTGGAAATTTCATAATTTATAAAATCACTAACAAAAATCATAAATAAACATAATTTTTGTGAATACATTTATCTCTAAATATTGTATTAAAAAAAAAAAAGTTGATTAATTTATGCATTTTTCTTTCACTAAAACAAAAATTGTTTCCATAAAAACAAAACAAATATGAGACAATGCATTTTCTTATTTTATAGGCAAAAAAAAAACAAACAAAAAATTAAAATTTTATTGCAGCATTTTTCAATCAACACTGCATGCGGTAAAGGTGTGGTCATACGAATACCTTTGAGTCGAAAGTATAGAAAATAACCAATAGAAGAAAAACCATTTGAAAATGACTTTAAAAACAAATAGAAAAACAAAGATTTTAAATGAAAAACCATTTATTAGAAGTTCATAGGTAAATACATAAAATTTATTGATGTTTGTTGAAAAGAAAAAGTGTTGATTTTCTTAAAGGCTTCTTCGCATCGTCGTTGGATGAAAACTCATAAAGTGAATGAAAGAAATTAAAGACGCACAAGTAAAGGTTGAATTTTATTTTTAAGTAAAAATTATACTTAAAAAGTAAATAATATTTATAAGGGGAACAACGAGTATTTAAATAATTGCAGATAATATTGCTGGTTAGTTTTTTCTTATACAAATATGAAAAAAATAAAAATTAAACACTTCCGATCTGTTATGGTATAGTCTGAGTTAGTTTATTGGGTACAGTTAGTGCACTATCACTGATCCAAACCATTTTGCAGTAAAGGTTGTCTATTACAGGTAATAAAATATTAAATAAAACGGTACAAAAAGTACGTTAACCCATTGTTAAGTCCATATGAAAAGTGGTGTTTTGAAGGTGTTTGACTTGTTTTATGATCACTTATCACGTAAATTTTCCTTTTATTTGTATTCAAAATATTTATACGCACATATCCAATTTAATTAGATATTAAATATAAAGTAAAATTCATATTTAAGAAAATAAAAACAAAATTCCTTAAAGTAACTTTTTCATATTTTGAAATTCAGTACAACGAAAAATGCTTAGAAGAAAAAAAAATTCCTAGTCTATAGAAAAGCTATAAATAATCTTGAATTTATTAATTAATAGATAAGAAATAACATCTTTATTTGTAAAATTGCAATTTAATCTGATGTTCGAATATATATTAAAATTATTGCTGATCGAATTGATTAATTTGAAGGTGTCTGTTATTACGAAGTTTCCCATTGGAATACTCGTCTAACGTGCCTCTAAGTTATACTCAAAATTACGCCTGAAGCCGAAATGGAATAGAAAAAAATTATGAAATATTTTTAATAAAAGACTACAAAATTGAAGGTAAATATCAAATTGGCACAGAGTTTAACCAATAGACACAGGTGTTCATTTCCATTTGTCTACGGATTTCTGACACTAAATGTTTAAAAATGACAGCCTTTAATCTTTGTGGATAAGGCAGTATAGTCAGAAGATGAGCTAGCCGAGCAAATCCAATTCAGTCGTGTAGAAATTTGCACGTATTTTAACGTATATTTATGCGTAATGTTATTTGTTTTTCTTTTTCTTTTCTTATTAGGTTTTCTTAAAATGTTTGTTTTCTTTTTAAATTGTTTGTTTTGATAAAATTTATCTGTTTTTTTTTTGTTTCAATATCGAAAATAAAAAGTTTTAACAAAATTTTGTAATATTTTTTTCATAATAATATGTTTTGAAAAATATCAAGCCACCGTAAACAAATATTTAACGCATTAATACGACGAATTCACCACGCTCGATGTTGAAAATGTTTACAACTGTCAAAAATAACATCGAAGCAATTCGATTGTTTTTAATGGGTTTTGTCTGATTGTAATTGTATTATGCTGGAAAATTGTTTTATTATAATATATGTGTACTCATTTAAAATTAAGGGGATACTCAATTGTTAGCTTAGATTAAAGAATATCAGGATAGACCGGTCTACATAATTGCCAAAGCGGTGATAAATCGTACTTATTGCATACATTTGTGTAGATACTCGTAGTTTTATTCTTCACGACAGTAAATAGGAAGTTTTTATTTCAGAATACAAAGTGCTTTGTGAAAGGTTATTTTACAAGTGTTTGCGTTCTTACGAATACATTCTTGAAAAAATTTTGACCGAATTAGTTTTGACCGAAGATAGTTATTGTAGATTTAATCTTTGACAGCCTACTATCGTTTCTTTTCATGCTCATCCAGACGTAGTCTTTTTAGGACTGTTGTCGAAAGAACTTGACATCAAGGCTGCTACATTCTCCGGTATTAGGGGTCCGCCAACGCACTTCTAAACCTCTTCTCTGTCTGCATTGAATCGGGTGCAGTAAAAAAATATGTGCCACGCGCTTTTTACCATCCCATCACAAGAAGGATACATTAGGCTAGAATCTTTTTTAAAACGGTATTGGTAAGACCGAAAACATGCGTGTCCCGTCAAAAATTGGGATAGGTAGTAACAAACATCACCATGTTATCGGTGTATCTTCGTGATGAAAAACGGAGTCTTTTGGGACCCCCCCTCGTGATCCTGTATGATCTCTGTTTAATCTTTAACAGCCTATTTAATTTGACATTTCAAATGACAGCGCTGTCATTCTTATACGTTTGTGTTCTTCTATAGCCACCATTTAATCATGGAGAAATACACGATTCCACAATGCTTTGAGATAATGAAAATTTATTATAAAAATATTTCGGCTGTAGCTCAAAGTGGGTGTGAAGACCATAACCTCACAATTTCGCGTCATTCACAAGAATTGGGCGTTATGTGACTCCAATTTGACGAATAATGTGAAAAGACTTGGATCTATATCCACACAACATTCAATTGACACATGACCTTAAGCCAAAAGACCATGTAAAGCGTCAGCAATTCGCTTACTGGGCCTTTGAGTAATTGGAAACGGATCCAGGATTTAGTGAAAAAATCATTTTTAGCGACTAAGTGTATTTTTGGTTGAATTACTACGTAAACAAACAAAATTATCGGATCTGGGACAAAAAGTATCCACAACAATTCCAGGAGTTTCCTTTCCATCCGCAAAAACTTACTGTTTGGTGTGGTTTTTGCTCGGGCCACATCACCGAAATGAGGTTGACGCGACGGTAACTGTCAATGGCGAGAGTGCTCGAGCGATGATAACAGTTTTTTTTTGACCTCAAATGGATCATATCGATTTGGCAATATCTGGTTTAAACAAACGCATTTTGCAGGTCGCATTAGGTCGAGACATCTAATGTCGGCTGGCCGCCAATATCGCCCAATATAACTCTTAGACTTACTATGCCAATAAGCCCACAATACTTTCCAAGTTGGACATCAACATGATACGAACTGTCGATAAAATTAAGCCCGATTTATACTGAAGATTCATCCAATATTGGACCTCTCGAATCACGTCCTGCAAACGAAGCCGTGGATGCCATTTAGTTACCTAATGAAACTGGTAGTTCGTATTTTGGAGGGAGCAATAAGAAGTGGTTAAATTTTATGAAGCACATTTAATTCCTTGAGAATAATGCTACCAAGTAACATCATGATTCTGGCGCTATAAAATGTCCTCTAAAAAGTTTTCTTAACCAAAATTTGGAAGTAGTTGTTGAGGTTCTCCGATATGTGGCTAATGCGTGGAAATAAATCTTAATAAATTTGTCTTTATGGTTAATAGATGCCGCAGGTTCTGATCATTTAGTTAATAGATGTTCTGGAAACCAAAGCATCTCAACATATTGATAAGCCAAAAATGGCTTCCAACTCAACTGGTAAACTGATGAGCCAAAAATTGCCTCCAAGGCTGTGAAACTGTCGCCGACAGTTCTCCATGAAAAGGGGAACATCTATTTGGTAAGATTTCACACTTGATTTTACTATGTTTACCGCCAACAAGTTGGATGCTACCAAAGGATATTGTCTGCTCATCGGCAGTAGCATCTCCTTTGAACATAACTGCGGAGTCACCCTACCCATAAACCAATTCTAGGAACAGTTTCCTATAGCAAGATGAATCGGTATTTGCTTTTTTCGCATTTACTCGGTGTCGTATACAACCTCAAACCCGCTTTTCTAATCACGGTTTCGAATTCAGGGAGTTTACAAAATTTAGAAATTTCCAACTGACAGATCATTAGAAAAAGAGAAAATAAATTTCTTTTTGGCTCGGAATTTGAAATAATTTGTCTTAAAAGATGGTGCAGGGGATAATTTGGGATACAAAGGTTATTATAGATCTAAGATTAAGTAGGATTTTTTTTAGATAGTACTTAGAAGATTTGTTAAGGAAAGTTTCTGTAAGGACAGAGTCTACCGGGGAAATCCGATGTGCTGTACTAACTAATCTTATCGTTGCCTTATTTGTATTAAATATTGGAGTCTTCATATTTGCTGATGGAATTCTTTTTATATCTTTCCTTCTATAATATTTATCGCTCCTGCTGTAATCTTCATCTTTTCATATTTTCTAGTGCCATCCTTAAAATTGCTGCTGTTTTTATATTTGCTATTACAATTTTCATCTTTGCTGCTACAGTTTTCATATTTGGTGGTGTTACAGTTTATAGATACTTTCTCCTAAAATTTTCATGTTTACTAACACAAAGTTTATATTTTCTGCTGCAGTTTCCCACTTGTTGCTACTTTTTATTTTTTTTTATTTTTATTTTAATGTTATCTACAACTACTTATGCTAGTAACAAGCCGATTTTTTAAGGGAATATACAAGGACATGAAGACGTGTGGAGGAAAACACCCATCGATGTTACCTCTAGAACAGGGTAATTTTATTTTATAATTTTAGAGAATCTCTCGGCCATCGCCGTTTTAAACGTCGATGGGTGTATACTGGAAGGGTGGGAATGAACAGTTCCCTTCCTAAAGGATTAGGGTGGAAGGATAGATGCGAATGGAATTTTTTATATCGGGAGATGCACAGTTCACGAACAAATGAAACATTTAGGTCACGGTGGATAACAGTGTTTCGTACATAAAAAGGGGCATTGACAATTTTACGAAGGATTCGGGATTGTAGGGATCGGATTGGAAGGGAGTTGGAATGCTTAGTCGAACCCCAAAGTTCTAGACCATATGTCCATATTGGTTTCAGAACCGTATTGTATAGTAATAGTTTACTTCTTGTTGTAAGTTTTGATTTACTGTCTAGGAGACGTATTAATTGTTTGTATCGTCCGTTAAGTTCACGTCTTTTAGTTTTCGTATGAAGGTTCCAGGTTAACCGTTTGTCGAATATAAGTCCAAGGTAACGTACGCTATTTTTTTGTGGAATAATACTGCCGTTTAGGGTTATGTCGGGAATTTGTTCTCGGCAGAGTGTGAAAGTTACATGAGCAGATTTTTGCTCATTTACCTTCACTCTCCACCTTTTGAACCAAGTTTCTAAGGAGTGGATATGGTTCTGTAGGATACTAATGGCTGTGGAAGGATCTTTGTGATGTGTCAGGATGGCTGTATCGTCAGCATGTGTTGCGGTTAGGATGTTGTTGTGGCAAGGAATATCGTGGGCATAAATGTTATAAAGGATAGGACCAAGGATACTTCCTTGAGGGACACCGTCGGAAATTGGAAAAATGTCAGAGTACTCAATATTTTCAGCTACCTGAAAATATCGATCTGAGAGATAAGATTTAAGGATGTGGAAATAACCCGGGGTAGGACTCGCTGCAACTTCCAAAGCAATCCAGGGTGCCATACACGGTCGAAAGCATGCGAAATGTCAAGAAACACGCCTGGGCAGTATTCCTTTC
The DNA here is from genome assembly GCA_958298945.1 of Atherix ibis. NCBI lineage: Eukaryota > Metazoa > Arthropoda > Insecta > Diptera > Athericidae > Atherix > Atherix ibis. The sequence goes on from OY282605.1 coordinate 133,237,795, forward strand.
GCTCTAGCGAACACGCTATGTAGTCGACTACGCGATGACACTGCTGGATAGTGGAATGCTCAGGTCGAAATCCAAACTGATGCTGAGGAATGACACCCTCGGATTCAAAAATGGGATAAAGGCGTTTTAGAATTAATTTTTCTAGGATTTTGATAACATGGGAAGGAGGCTTATAGGTCTATATGAGGCAGGAAGGTTTTTGGGCTTATTGGGTTTTGGGATCATCTTAATTATGGAAAACTTCCACAGGGAAGGAAAAAATGATGTGCGGAGGATACTATTATAAATATAGGTTATCAGGACTAGGGTTTTTTTTGAAAATTTGCTTTAGGATTTCTGAAGTTATTAGGTCATATCCTGGCGGTTTTGTATTTGAGAATTCGTCTTGTAGCTGTCCAGAGTGACTTATTAGTTGTCAGTGATTCTGTGTATTCAGTAAATCGTTCGTTGTTATAATTAATTATTTCTTGTTTCAGTTCTCGTTGTAGTTGGTTCAGTTTTTTCTTCTCATTTGGCATTCTTGAACGTTGCCACTGGGCCCTGGCTCGACGTTTATCGCTTATCAAGCTGCGAACTTTTTGTGGAAGATTATAGTCATGTTCTCGTATAGTTGGTTTGTTATGAGTGTATCTATGGTAGTATTAATAGAATGGATAGGTGTGGTTATGAAATAGTCTAGAATATCGGGAAGATTTCTGGCACTGGTCGGCCAATATGTAGGCATGGGAGGAGATAGGACCTCAAGAGTGGTATTGGAGAGGAGTTCTTGGAGAATCTTTCCTCGGGGATTCGAAACACGGCAACCCCATTTAGGGTGCTTGGCATTATAATCTCCTCCCGCGATGAAAGATTTTCCAATTGATTTGAGGAAGGAATCAAATTGTATGGGAGTACTTGTTGCTACTGAAATCTTTTTATTTGTTGCTGCAATTCTCATCTATTTTGCTATTATTTTCATGGATCTTTATTTTTGCTACTGCATTCTTTATACTTGCTAGTGTAGTCTTTATATTTGTTGCTGAAGTTCCTATATTTGCTGCCGATAAAGTCTTCATATTATCTGTTTTAATCTTAATTTTTCTTGCCAAATTAAACATCTTTGCTGCTGCAGATTTTACATATTGTATATGCTGCTTAAACTGCTGTTGACATTGGTCTTCGCTGCTTTAGTATTCATATTTTCTGTTACTCGTACAATCTTCATATTTGCTGCTATTACTAATCAAAACTTGGCTATTCTTTTTTCAAACTCCAAATTAAATTTTCTATTTTTTACTATTTTCATAAATTAAAAAAAACTACAAAATTTCACTAAAAGTCGACCGACCGCCTTCGATTGATTTACCCAAATTTAGTGTGTCCCAATCACGCTACTAGCCAGTTGGCTCTATTTGAAAGTTATTTTATTACAAAAAAAAATTACTAATGGAAATTCCAAAATATCAATTCAATTAATTTGCACAAAATGGGTTTGTTCCAACCAAATTCTTGGTCAAATTCTGTTCATTTAAAACTTATTACTCGCCAAAAGTTATTTTTTTAAAAAAATTGTTGATACTGCAAATTAAATGTACGTTTTTGAACATTTTATATAAAATTTATAATATTCGAAAATTATGTTAAAAAGTGATGGTATTTGGATTTTTCAAGCTAACGGAATTTGTCCCAACCCCACATTTTCTTACTGGCATTCTTACATATAAAGTGAACGTCATTTTGCTTAGGTTTGCGAATTTGATAAGTGAGAATAGGTTTCTGTATTTGTTAATTGTTGGTGATTGTTTTTTTTATAATAACTTATATTTTTTGAATAAAAAATAATCATGTTTATGTGCGTACATAAAAATAATTGTTTTAAACAGAAATAATTATCGAAAAGAAAATAATTTTTCTTGTAGTTAAATTGTTGATCTTTTTGCAATGTCATTTAATATACAATATTTAATTAAAAACGATCTATTGCCCCTAATGGACATCGATTTAAATAATCTATAGTTAAAATATAGTTTTGTTCACTAATAATAAAATATATTGTATTTTCTTTGAAGTAAAAATTATATTATTAGAAGAAAAAAAAAACAACTGAAAAATATTTTTTTTATTTAATGAAAACTATTTTCATGTTTCAAGAAACATAAAAATATTTTAACATTTCAAATTGGATAAAAATCTATTAAAAACTATAAATTACCCCAAAAAAATTTGGGCACATTTTTCATGGAAATATTTTTTTTTATCTTTTTAGATTTTAGTTTTTCATTTTTATTTAGTTGTAATTTTCCAGAGAGAAATAATCTTTAAAACTACCTTCATCTATGTATGGCCGATATCTTATTTCATACTAAAAATAAATTCTTCTTAAATTTATTGCCTTTTCTGTCAGTTTTGTGTGCTTTTCTTTTAAATGTCATTGTCAGATAATAAATATTTACCGATCCATGAATATATTTGGTTGAAAAACAAGAGCACCACCAAAAAAAACTGTAATATTTATGCCTGAACACAGCCATAATTCCGGGTGGTATTTTTAGGCATTTATTTTCATTTTCCGGCTTCTTTCCAATAATCCATATAAGAGAAACGATATGAATTTTTTATGTAATTTCCTTACTAACCAAAATAGATTAGAAATGGAATTTTGTCATAAAAATAATATTGTATATATAAACGAGCATTTCTATCTATGATCGTGATGGAAAATTCTCCTAGTTGCGGCGTACCTCACAATAATAATAAAATGTTTTTTTTTTTGGTACTTTTATTTATTATAAAAACGTTTAGAAGAATATTTTGTAAAAAAAAAAATCTTAAAGGTAATTGATCCATTAAGCGGTGTGATAGTGGTTAACTCCAATCATTTTATTTTTGAGAAATTGCTTTAGGAGTGCCGAACTTTTTCGATTCAAATTTTCTAATCAATTTTCTAATATCTCTGCTAGTTTACAAAATAGTTCATTGTCTTTCAACACTCAAACCTTTTTAAATTTCCATCTTGTAAATATTAGTCACGGAATAGTGATTTTAATTTAAAAAACAAAAAAAAATTAATGAGCTTTTGTTTTTCGCAAAGAATTCTTTCAATTTCTATTCTTTTAAAAAAATTGTACATTCTACAAAATCTTAAATCTCTTAATTGACTTTAATTAATTCATTAGAAAGAGTATTATAGTTTGTAACAGAAAAAAGAAGCCATTTACTTCAGTACAAAACTCCTTCAAAATATCTTCTTTTTTTTTAAAGTGAGCATTTTCTTTGACCTTATTTTAATAATTTTTATTTGAGAAATTCTCCCAGATTAGTTTATACTTTAAACTTTATAATGTTTTCATTTATTCTTAAACATATTTGTTTGTTAGTAGTTTTTTTTAACTAAAATAAAATAAGATAAAATGCCTATTGAAGCCGGAATTTCCTCAATTAGAAAGCTTAGCGATCTTTTCTAATAGATACACATAGATAAAATGTATGAGAATATATTTAATTATAATAAAATTTTTTTGTTATAATAAAATTGGAACGATACAGAGAAGATTAGCATGCCCCCCTGCGCAAGAATAAGTAGTTTTATACATTTTTTTGTTGTTGCGAGTATTTCTCGTTATAAACAGTTTCATTATCGTCCTTATAATCACAATAATTCCCTTGTCCTAAAGGGGACTTCCTACCCTACAAACACCCATTGATGATTTAAGCGTCACTATCTATTTCCTTTCGGAATATGGGAACCATTTACGACTGTTCTAGTTACATTTGCATCGGTTTAAAGAGCCTTGTTGTGTCTTCGCTTAGCAGATTATCAATCCACTGCAGCTATCCTACTGCTTATTTTTCGTGCAATTTTAATGCGGTGCCATGATTATGTTCATTTCGGGTTGTTGTCTTTGATCAATACAGGTGTTTATCCATGATTTGCTTTCCTTCCGAAAGCTGATATTGATATTTTCGCATAGCAATGAAAATTTTCATTTTATTTTTGTATTGTATTGTAGTTTTCTTGAACAGTTAATCATCATGGGAGGTGTTATAGACAGTACCAAGATGCCGTCATTTCAAATGGCTTTAAATCTTGGAAAACAAAAAAAAAGTCCAGGTGATAAGAGAGTTTGAGGAACCACACGAATACCTCTTTTGGATAACAAATTATTTATGGAAATGTCCGTATGATAGCATCTGTTGCCATGGTGGATCATCCAGGCAAAGCCTTTTTTTTGAGCCTTTCTAGGAGTTCTGTAGAAAAATATTATGTGAAACGAAGAACTTCTTTTGTGAGCATTTCGGAGATATTTTGGTCGATAGTCCGACTTCGATTGTTTCTCGGTCATCCAAAAATGACTTATGCCACCAAAAAAATTGTACGTTTAATAAAGAATGTCCCCCACAGCTTCGTTGCATGCTTTCGTAAACCACACATTCATGGATTCACCCCAAGGTTAACATAAAGTTGCTCCAAAATATCGTTGCTCCAAAATTCGCTGACTCTATAGGCTCTATAGGAGGTACTAACTTAGAAACCATGTAGAGAGGTCTACAGTCCTGCCAGATTGCTCTCATTATAAATCAAATTATTGCTCTCAAAATAAATCAAATTATGCACTTTTTAACAAAAAATCAAATTTTATGTCACTACTCACTCAAGAGTGAAAGTAAATTCCCTCTCCTGCCAGTACATACGAATTTTATTCAAAAAGTATCGCGAATTATGTATTTTTTCAAAAATTATTTATTTATTCATGAATATCTATTTTGTCCCCTTCAAAGTAATCCCCACCAGATATTATACACTTGTGCCAATGTTTTTTCCAATCCTCGAAGCACTTCAAAATCTTCATTTTTTGTGATCTTGTTCAGCTCCTCTTTTGATGCCGTCTTTATCTCCTCAATCATATCGTAGCGTCGTCCTTTCATGAGGCTCTTCAGTTTCGGCAACAAGAAAAACTCACAGGTGGCCAGATCTGGGGAATACGGTGGCTGCGGTATTATTAGTGTGTTGGTTTTAGTCAAAAATGACAAAACCCAATTTTTGTTCTTCCGCAAATCCGGGTGTTTCTGGCGGATTTCTTCGCGCAACTTGCGCATAACTTGCAGGTAATATTCCTTATTGACCGTTCTACCCTGCGGAAAGAACCCATGATGCACTACACCCCTGCAATCGACGAAAACTGTAAGCAAAACCTTCACATTCGACCGTACTTGGCGCGCTTTTTTCGGTCTTGGCTCGTAAGGCAGCTTACATTGGGATGATTGTGCTTTGGTTTCCACGTCATTACCATAAACCCATGATTTGTCACCAGTTATGACCCTCTGGACCAAATTTGGGTCGTCGCGGACAGAGTCCAACAGGTCCTTAGCAATGTTAATACGATGCTGTTTTTGGTCAAAAATGGGCAAAAATCGAAGACGAGCCAAAACAAGTGCAAGCAAAGCAGCTGTCAAAAATTAACTGAACATTCAAAATGGCCGAACTTATTAGCATAAGTGAGAGACATGAGTACCATCATAACGTCACAAAAAATCGAAAATCGAATATACGTAACCCGCGGAAATTCAAAATTCGCGATACTTTTTGAATAGACTTCAAACTTGTAAAAACGTTGTTTCGATAAAAATTTGAAATTTTCTTTAAAACCAATTAAATGGAAGCAATTTTAAATTAAAAAGTCCAAATTAAAAAAAAATCCCATTTATTTATTTATTTATTTGTACGTGATTTTATTGATTAATATCTTGCGCATGCCGAAACTTTATAGTAACTTTCCAAATAGTCTGAAATTTATCTTACAATAAATCAAAACTTATTATAATTGTATATGTAGACTGATTTCTACATAACTTTAGTTAATTTTAGTAAATATTGAAAGAAACAAATTAATATTTTTCACACATTTTACTTAAAATCAAAGAGGTCAGTCACTCACTCAAACGAGACATTATTATTAATTGCCAGTGAGTGAATTTTCTTATATTCGAAATTGTTACGCATTCGATTTGTTCGGAATGAAGTGAGTAGACATGATTTGTTGAAATTGTAGCTACTGATTTTGATTATTATTATTTCTTTAATAAAAAAATGTGCAGTAGTTTCTATATAGCTTATGAATTTATAAAAAATCCACAGTGTACTGAAAATGCAAATATTTTATATTAAACAACGAGTATTCACGTCTGCCATATGTTCGAATTCGTTTTGTCGAATAATTAATTAGAAACTAAATTCAAGTTTACCTAAATTATGGCAAATGTAAATTGTATAGAAAACATTAATTATTTGATTAAATTTCATTTATTTTCTTCTTAGTTTTATTACACTCCACTTAATGCACTTACGTAGTTTCAGTCAGTTTGATGTATTATAGATAATTGTGCAATTTTAAAATGCAGTTTCGTAAAGTCAAACCTACAATTTACCTACGAAATCGTATCGTACATTGATGAAGATAACAAAACTAATGCGACGACCACGCTAACTGGTTAAGGTTTGCCATTGTAATGACGAATATTGTACTCCTTAACGTGTCGATTATACCTATTTCGGCATGATTTTCCCATAAACTACACTTTTGTGATAGGAAAAAATCACATTAATAGATGGTGATGGGTGATTGGTCCTATTGAAAGGGACTACCTTTAAGACTAAACACCTATTAAATCGCAATCATAGTTGTTGATAGAACTGATTCGGAAATAAAAAAACTGAAGACACGATAGTTAAAAGTTGCAAAAACCAAAACTGAATTGTGTCTTATATCCATGTTCGTGCTTGGCTTAATGTTAGCTATTTTTCTTATTGGCACCATCGGACAATTGACGGTTACCTTTAGAAAAGCCTGAAAAACATTTAGGGCGCGGGAGTTAACCAATTGATGGTTTTTTTAATTCTAATTCGTGCCAATAATTTGCATAAACTTTTCGATATTTGCATCATTGTACATTCGTTATTGCAACAATTGGCAAAAATACTTATTTTTACCATTATTGTATGCACTTTTTCATGTAAAATAAATCCGACAACTTGTACACCCATGAAATTTCCTAATAATTTCAATATTTTTCTAATTGGGCAGAGTTAGTAGCAGAAATGATTTAAAGAATTGTTAAAAAGGTAGCAGGGATGCAAATATTTAATTGGCATTGCAATTAGATGCTCAGTTGCAAATATTTACAACAAAACTACAAAAAAATAATATGAAAAGTGTTATCCAATTAATGCTTCAGAAAATACAATTAAATAAAATATATTTTTAATTAAGATTTTGATGAAATTTTTATTTCATTCTATAACTTGGATCCTGCCATTATGCATGAATTATCATTTAAATGGTAATTCCTAGAATGTTAGGATAACATTAAATGATAACACATCATTTAAATGACGCCTAGGAAACTTTTTGACCGGCTTGATCCTGTTGAGGTAATTTTTGCTAACTTTTTAGGGCTTTTATTTCGGCCAATACTTGACGAATGTTGGTTTTTAAATGCTTTGAAAGTTTAGGATTGTCTACGTTAACAAGATCTTTTTTATAGCCCAACAAGATAAAGTTCAACAGCGTCAAATTGTAGGATCTTTGAAGTCAATTTTCATTTCATTGTATTGCTTGGACCTTGCCATTATACATGAATCAACATTTAAATGGCTTTTGATAACAAATCACTTAAATGACGCCTAGGAAACTTTTTGTACGTCTTGATCCTTTTGAGCTAATTTTTGCTGACTTTTGCGGGCTTTTATTCAGCCATTACTTGACGGATGTTGGTTTTTAAATGCTCTAAAATTTGAGGATTGTCTACGTGAACAAGATCTTTTTTGTAGCGCAACAAGATAAAGTTCAATGGCATCAAATTGTAGGATCTACGAAGTTAAATTGAAATCACTTATAGGAAGTTTTTGCGCAATAAAGCCAATATCTTTATCTTGTTGTTTAGCTTATTGCACCGCCTTGTTAAAACCACACATGGTCCAGATAAAAAATTTTAAGCTCAGCTCAGAAAAAGGGGCTACAAGCGCCTAGAATTGACGGTAAAAAGAAAATTAAAAAAAAATCACGATACAATGACATTTCCAGACCAAAATGCACACTTTACGCAGATACAATGTCTTCTTCACATTCACATGCGGGTTTTCAGAGCCCCATATACGGTAATTTTACGATTTTTCATCGATAAAGAGAATTTTGTATGCAAAAGCGTTAAACTTGGCTGCATCAGAACCAGCATTTTTTGTAAAAAGTTTTTTTTTACCTTCTTAGCACATTGTTCAGTGGTTAAATAATCTATAATTTAAAATGGCAACACTCTGTACTTTCAGAATTTTTGTTTGTCTTCTTTCAACATTTGAAATTTCAAAAATTTCTATAAATTGAAAATTCAAAAATTTCCATTCATTTCAACCAAAAAATATTTATAATTTCTCCTAAAAAGGGCAAGTTTCTGTAATTTTTTTCCACTAAACCATATTTAAAATTATCTTAATTTATTATATTCCATTTATAAATGGATTTTTATTTAGAGGAAAGCAATAAAAATGAATATTTTAATGTGTTTCAATCAGTTTTTATGGAAAATATGGCATAACATTCGTACTTAAAATGGCATGTGATTATGCCTAAACCTTACAACAGCAATCTTGTTAATTTACCTCTGAAGTGTTCTGTTGTAGAATATTTTGCAATATCTGCGTCATTGCCTAACTATTAGATAACATTTTCGCAGTATTTCCTATTTTTTGTAACAACAACAAAAAGTAAATAAAATATTTTAAAATTAATAAAATTTTTTGTATTCAAAAGAAAAAAAAAACTCAACTCATTTCTCTTGATAATTAATTGTTTTTATTACAAATTACAATTAATCCCATAAAATCTATAAAACTACAATATTTGTTATGTTCCCAATTATGCAAAATGATGTGTTCTCTAACTTGTCGTAAAACATCGAATTACTTCCATTTCTAAACTCGTATTTTATGATGAAATTAATTTTTTTCTAATTACAAATGTCCATCACATATCAACGGTTTTTTTTTGGTTTTTTTTTGTAATTGCATTAAAACTAGAAATAGGGCAAAAAACCATCATTTTCAATGTTTATATTTATAGTCCATCTGGTAATTTTCTACTCCCATTTGGAAAATTGCGCAAGTTACATAAAACTATCAATGAGGAAGTTTCATACACACCAATAAGCATTTATCGTAATAACAGAAGTGCCAATCGAACAACACCCAATGCACATGGCAGGAGCAACAAATGAAAATAAATTGACTATCGGGTACGCATTAACAATTGTCCAAACGTCCATCGAGCACGTCAGAAAATATAACTCGATGATTGGAGAAAAAGTCAAGAAAATCGGTTTCGTTTAAAGCAGCAAATACCATCGACACGTCCCAATCAGTATCGCGTTATAAATCAGCCCGCGGAAGAATGTTGCGAAACAAAAATTTTAAAATTTTCCCTTCCAGATGTTCGGGAATCGAATTGAAGCTAGTCGTGTAGGGTATAAACCATGCAATTTAGATCGAATGCCAAATGTTCAAGCGATCGGATGATGACTGACTGACTGACTGCATTATCGACTCTGCTACTAGTCTTCATCATCTCCTACTCAATACAATTTTTCTGTTTGGAATTATTCATCTTTCGATTCGTCTATATTTAAGTGCTCATGAATATTTCCATCAGTTTTGAGTAGGCCATGGGCCATGGATCATTACCGTACAATTCATTCATTTATTCAATTATTGACAAACTCGTCTTCTTCACACGCCATTGCGATAAATGTACTTGAAATGATGTAATTTCTGTTTGCATGAATCGATAGCGATACGAACTGTCGGCGAATTAATTTAATTGTACTCGATTTTGTAATGAATCTTTCCATTTAATTCCGTATGTTAAATTTTCTACTAAAAGTGAAAGGATTTATTGTTAAACATTCTAAAATATATCTACAATAATTCTAGCTACGAGGGTCGTTCAATAAGTCCTTAGAAAAAGATGGAAAAAAACTGTTTTAAAAATTTTTTTTTTTATTTTTCAACATAATCTCCTTTTAGCTCTATACACTTTTTCCAAAATTTTTATCCCGTCCAAAAAATAGGATTTCGGAAGTTCTGCAAAATACTCATCCGTTTGAGCAATGACGTCCTCGTTGGAAGTGAACCGTCGTCCACCAAGCAATTTTTTCAGATTGGGGAAAAGAAAATAGTCACTCGGGGCCAAATCTGGTGAATAAGCGGGATGCTGCAACAATTACATTCTCAATTCCACAATTTTAGCCATGGAAACAGCGCAGGTGTGCACACGCTCATTGTCCTGATGCAAGAGGATTTTTGTCTTCTTCAGATGGGGGCGTTTCTCTTTGATTTCCTCGCTCAACCGTTGCAATAACGACGCGTGATACGCTCCTGTTATTGTTTTTCCTTTTTCCAAGTAGTCGATAAAAATGATGCCCTGCGAATCCCAGAAGACCGTGACCATCACCTTGCCGGCCGATGGCACAGTTTTTACCTTCTGCGGAGCCCGTTCACCCTTGAAAATCCACTGTGATGACTGTCTCTTCGTTTCTAGAGTGTAGTAGTGTATCCAGGTTTCGTCCACAGTGACATATCGACGAAGGAATTCGGCAGGATTGCGATGAAAAGAGTGCCAACATAGCCTCAGAGTCCACTACACGATTGCGCTTATTCTCCTCTGAGAGCAAACGCGGCAACTTGCCGACATTTTTTTCACAGACAATTTTTCATGCAAAATTGAAGCGACTGTATCTTGTGATATGCCCGTGGCCTCAACTAATTCGCGCACTCTAATTCGCCGATCGTTCAAAATCAGATCGTGGATTTTGTCGATGATTTCAGGAGTAGACACCTCAACTGGGCGTCCTGAACGATGCCACGTTTAAATTCATTCACCCAATTGTAAACCGTCGCAAACACAGGTGCAGATGTGCCATGAACTGCATCCAACTCCGCTTTGATTTCTTTCGGGCTTAAGCCTTTCAAATGGAGATGTTTGATGACAGCCCTAAACTCGCTTTTTTTCAATGTTATGCACAAATAAATGTCGTTAACTTTAATCGACGATAGAAATTGACCTACGTTATGGATCGACCTGAAATTTTGACAGCTTTCCTGTCGATAATGGTACTTACATAAAAAAATCTTTACCGACACTACGAGCGCAATTTTTTAGATTTTCTAAAGACTTATTGAACGACCCTCGTATATTTTTATATTCTAGCTTATAAATAAAGCCAGATTCTCTTTTTGCACGAATTTTTTTTACACAAATTTGATTTAACACGTGTTAAAACGATAAGAAATTCTCTTTTTACACGAATTGTTTTATTTTAATACGGATTTTCAATATTCTATGAAATTTTTTATGAATTTTTCCGAGAATTTTTCTGATGAATTTGTTTCATTCTCACTCCTCCCTAAAAAGCGTTAAATTTTTCACAAGTCAGTTAGATTATGCCGTTTATATAAGTGGGATTCCCCGAATTATGCGTAGGGTAAAGACGTAATGTACTTTTTACGGAATTTAGTTTGGTTTTGAGAGTTGAAAAGAAAAGACGTTTAGTTGATGTGGATATTTAAAAAGTTATAAGTAAAATAAAGTTAGTGCTCGCTCGTATAGGTTTATTAACTCAATAACACTTCATCTCAGTCAAAACAACCCTGAATTTTCTGCAAGTACAGGTTGGATGAAAAGTTTTCTTAAAAAACATGCTTTCCATAATATAAAAATTAAGGGAGAAACTGCGTCTGCAGATGAATTGGCTGCCAAAGAATTTCTTCAAAAAATTAGAAAAATTATTGAAGATGGAGGATCTTCACCCAAGATCAAGTTTGAAATGTAGATGAAAGTGGGCTTTTTTTGGAAAAGAATGCCTAGGAGAACTTATGTTGGAAAATCGCAGAAAACTACCGGTGGTTTTAAAGTAGCCAAGGACCGTGTAACATTGTTGTTTTGTTCCAATGCTTCAGGAGAACGTATGTTAAAACCACTACTAGTAAATCGCGCCTTTTCACTAGATAGCAAACCAAAAAAGACCTGGGTGACCAGTGCAATCTTCACAGAATGGTTTCAGAAATACTTCATCCCAGAAGTTAGAATCTACATGAATGCAAAATGTCTAGAATTTAAAGTTCTTTTAACCCTTTGTGCTCGTTAGGCGCCGCCAAGGCGACACCTATAATAATAATTCCACTCGTAAGGCGCTGCAGCGGCGCCGTAAACAATAGGTATACTTTTACAGAGAATTCCTTTTGCACAGGGCTATCACATGTACACTGATAGATATTATACTAGCCTTCCATTAGCAGATGAACTATTAAAATTAAAATGCCATCTGACTGGAACAATAATGACGAATAGGAAAGATTTACCAAGTCTAATAAAGAAATCTAAATTTACACCAAGAAAAGTTGTCGCTGTTAAGAAGCACAGCAAAAAAGTGCTGCTTGCATGGAAGGATAAAAGAGTCGTTTCAATGTTGAATACATCTGCCAATGCAAGACTCACAACCATCACAAGAATCGGAAAGGGTGGTGGTATTATTTCAAAATAAAAACCAAATATTGTATTAGACTACACAAAGTCAATGGGTGGAGTTGATCGTGCTGATCAGTATGCGTCATCCTGTTGCTTTCTAAGAAAATCTTTGAAATGGTGGAGCAAACTATTTTTTTGGGGAATGGAGATTTGTTGCATAAATTCGTACATTCTACACAAAGCTATAAAAACAAAAATAAACGAAAAACCACTTAGCCATTTGAAGTTTCGCAAAGTATTGGTCGACCAGTTAGTGGGAGAATTTAAAGTGCCTCGAAGTAGGCTATATACGAGGGTCATTCAACAAGTACTTAGTCTCACCGCCCGATGGAACTGCTGTCACAATAGAAATTTACCATCGTGCAGTACATTCTTTTAGTAGCCTACTGTTAAAGTTTCAGTCGATTCCGTTCATTAGTTTTGTTTTGAGAGCCTTTGAAAGCGAGCGTGTCGGTCGGTTGCACAAAAATGGAAAAAGAACAATATCGTTCGGTGATTAGATTCTTGTTTTTGGAAGGGAAAACGCGCAGCGAAATCAAAGATCGCTTGGATGCTGTGTATGGTGACTCTTCTCCTTCGATGGCGACCGTCAAGAATTGGTTCAACGAGTTTGTTCGTGGCCGCACGTCGGTTTTTGATAAGCCACGCCCAGGTGCCCCGAAAACGGCTGCTACGGAGGAAAACGTTAAAAAAGTCCACGATCTCGTATTGGCAGACCGTCGATTGAAGGTTCACGAGATAGCTGAGACTGTGGGCATCGCAGTAGGAACGGTGCATCATATTCTACACGAAGAACTGGGCATGAGAAAGCTGTCGGCGCGATGGGTGCCGCGTTTGCTCACACAGGAAAACAAGCGCAACCGTGAGTTCTTGCGTCGTTTCGTGACCGTCGACGAAACATGGATTCACTGGTACACACCAGACACCAAGGAACAGTCGAAACAGTGGACTTCACCCGGCGAACGTGCTCCGAAGAAGGCGAAGACTGTTCGATCGGCCGGAAAGGTGATGGCCACCGTTTTCTGGGATTCACAAGGTGTGATCCACATCGATTACCTCGAGAAGGGTAAAACAATCACGGGGCGCTACTATGCTGACTTATTGGGCCGATTTGACGTCGAATTGAAGAAAAAGCGGCCCCGCTTTGCGAAGAAAAAAGTGCTGTTCCACCACGACAACGCGCCGGCTCACACCTCCGCCGTCGCCATGGCCAAATTGGTCGAATTGCGCTACGAATTGCTGCCCCATCCACCGTACTCTCCAGATTTGGCCCCCTGTGACTACTTTTTGTTTCCAAACCTGAAAAAATCACTCGCCGGGAATAGATTTGCGTCGAATGAGGAGGTCATCGTCGCCATGGAGGCCTATTTTGCTTCCCTCGAGAAAATGTATTTTTTGGACGGGTTAAAAAAGTTAGATCATCGCTGGGCCAAGTGTATCGAGCTTAAAGGAGATTATGTGAAAAAATAAATTGCCACCTTTCCAAAATTTTCGTTTTTCTTTTGTAGGCTAAGTACTTGTTGAATGACCCTCGTATTGTACTTCAGCTCCATCAGAGATCAGGCTCAATGGAAAACTATATATTTTGAGAAAAGGTTCCAATCGGGACTGTGTGGTCTGCTCAAAAAGGGCAGTAAAAGGTGGAAGAAGAGAGACAAGCGAATTTTGTGATACTTGTCCTAGAAAACAAGGATGCATCTAGGCGATTGCTTCGAAAAGTATCACACTTTGAGAACGGTGTATAACTTAAAAATGCGGGATTGACAACAGATGGCATAACTTTTACACATGGTTTGTGTTAATAATAACTCATATGGCATTTTGGAGGTTAAACATCTGTCATTCATTTTCGATTAGTCATTGAACGAAATAGTGTAAACAACAAAGTTTTTTTTTGCTTAAAAAATGTCGAATTTCGTCCCAAAAAAGTCCCATTTGCGGGAAGTGTTGATTTACTTCTTCAATTTGAAAAAAAGTGCAGCTGAAGCACATCGATTGCTCACCGAAACTTATTCTGAATATGTTCCATCGATTTCAACGTGCGAGAGATGGTTTGTGCGGTTCAGAAGTGGTGATTTTTAAACGGAAGACAAAGAACGACCAGGTCAGCCAAAAAAGTTTGAAGATGAAGATTTGGAGGCATTACTCGAACTCAAGAAGATATTGCAAAATCATTGGGAGTCACTCAAGCAGCCATTTCAAAACGTTTGAAAGCAGCAGGATTCATCCAAAAGCAAGGAAATTGGGTCCCATATGAATTGAAGCCGAGAGACGTTGAAAGGCGATTTTGCATGTCCGAAATGCTGCTTGAACGGCAGAAAAAGAAGTCGTTTTTGAATCGAATCATTACTGGCGACGAAAAATGGATTCATTACGACAACCCAAAGCGCAAAAAATCGTATGTGAAGCCCGGCCAACCAGCCAAATCAACGCCAAAGCCAAATATCCATGGCGCCAAGATAATGCTCTGTATTTGGTGGGATCAGAAGGGTGTGATCTATTATGAGCTATTGAAATCGGGCCAGACGATCACAGGCGACCTCTATCGAACACAATTAATCCGTTTGAAGCGAGCATTGGCCGAAAAACGCCCGGAATATGCGACCAGACACGAAGCCATAATTTTCCATCATGACAACGCTCGGCCTCATGTTGCAAGACCGGTTAAAAATTATTTAGAAAACAGCGGCTGGGAAGTTTTGCCTCACCCGCCTTATAGCCCAGACCTTGCCCCGTCTGACTACCATTTGTTTAGATCCATGCAAAACGCCCTCACCGGAATACGCTTCACTTCAGAACAGGGCATCAAAAATTGGCTCGATTCATTCTTGGCCTCAAAACCGGAGCAGTTTTTTTAGCGCGGAATCCATATGTTGTCAGAAAGATGGGAAAAAGTAGTGGCTTCCGATGGACAATACTTTGAATAAAATATATTGTAACAATTTTTCAAAATAAACACTCAAAGTTTGCCAAAAATCCCGCTGAACTTTGATATTTTTGTCCATTATAATTGTTAAACCTGCTCGTTTTTGTTTGTCACCTTTCCAAAATATTTTTTTTTTATTTTCTAAAAAAAGCTTAGTTTTTTGTAAATTTTTTGCTTAAAAACTCACGAGTTGCTGGTAACCCACTTAAATTTTTTTCACGACTTCAAAGGGTTAATTCTAGACAATGCACCTGGCCATCTGGTCTTGGAGCACCCAAATGTGCAATTTTGTTTTCTTCCGCCTAATACTATATCTTTAATACAACCGCTAGACCAAGGGATAATTGCTACTTTTAAAACGTACTACATAAAACGTTCATTCGAATACGTGCTAGACAAACTAGACCATAATAAGGATTTAACAGTCATTGAAGTTAGCGTTCGGTGACTTAAAGCCATCAACGCTGAATTCATGTTGGAAAAATATTTGGCCAGAATGTGTCAAAAGCAAAGATCCTGATCCTGTCATCCCGCTGCTTTTACTGACATCATAACGCTGGCACATACAATTGGTGGAGATGGATTCAATGATCTATCATTTGCTGATATTGTAGTTGATAAAAGCTTGAGTGAAAATGAAGTTATAGACCTCACCTTTGAGACTCATGATAACAAAGAAGATAGCGATAATGACGAAGAAGATCCTCCCATTTTAAATGCAACTCTAATTAAAGAAGGTCTTGATCTTGCCAGGAAATTAGGTAATCATTTTGAACAACATGATCCTGATGAGGAACGAGCTGCAAAATTTAAACCTGAACTGAAAGCATTAATGGCATCTTACAGGGAACTTTACACGTATAATAGTTTATCACGAAATCAAACACAATCTTTAATGACTGATTTCCTTCTAAAAACTACATAAAATTTTGTTACGTCTATATTATATTTATTTTTTTTATATTAATGAATTTCAGATACGTATATTATCTTCAATTTATTTTTTATAATATATTTAATGAATTAAAATGTGTGAGCACGCAATAAATTCTTAAGTGAACTCTATCAAGATTTTTTAAATATTGTTTATTGTACTTTTCAGTTGGTTTTGTAGGTCTGGAACCAATCTACTATTCTTCCATTTAGTCAATATATTTTTTTACACGAATTTTTTTTATCTATCTATCATATAAAAAGATAATTAGGTGTATAAGAAAAACTGTATTTTTTTATAAAATATGTCACTTATTCCTATGTCTAGGTCTCTAAGGCTACATACCATCTGACAGGAGTAGTCAGAAAAAACTGTAGCTTTTCCTAACAGACTATTATTTCTCATAAAAAGTTATTTTTATATTATTGAGTAAAAAGAAAAAAAATATAATTTTTTTTAAAATACGTAATAAAAACCATTAATAAAAATATTAATTGAACGAAAATAATAAAATTTCTTCTTTTTAATTATGATTACAGGCTCGCGCCGATGAAGATAACGAGAATCAAAATGGTGAACACGTTTGGCTTGTACACAAGGGCGGATTCACTTCAGCATTTCGTCTACCACAAAAAGATAACGAATCTGGAAAAGTCACAGTACAATTGCTACATAATGGAGAGCAGGTAACTGTCGACGAAGACGATATTGAAAAGGCAAATCCTTCCCCTTTGGATTTAGTGGAGGATATTTGTCAGCTGAAGCATTTGAACGAAGCGTCTGCACTGCATTGCCTCCGCCAACGATATGCCAGCAATCTTATTCATACCAAGGCTGGACCTATTCTTATGGTAGTCAATCCAATGGCGCCGTTATCATTGTATTCCGAGAAGGTAATTAATTAGTTGTATTTCTTTTATATTTTGACGAAATTTCTTTCGGTTAAATTTCTAATAAATGATTTTTAAGATTTTCGTATGCAAACAATTCTTAAAAAAATATGCAAATTATGGGATTTTTTTCAGCAGAGTGTTGAGTGATCTGCTCAATCGATCAGCAATTTCTGAGATATCCTGTATAGTAACCATTGATCAAATAAACCACTCTTAATAGCCCATTGAAAAGGAGGCGCTTTTTACAAACACCCTAAAAAATTTTAGTTTTCAAACAAAATATTCAGCGTACAGATGAGCTAATTAAGTTTTTTTCAAAAATTATTTTTTTATTCATAAATATGTATTTTGTCCCCTTCAAATTAATCCCCACCAGATATTATACACTTGTGCCAATGTATTTTCCAATCCTCGAAGCACTTCAAAAAATCATTTTTTGTGATCTTGTCCAGCTCCTCTTTCGATGCCGTCTTTATCTCCTCAATCGTAGCGTAGCGTCGTCCTTTCATGTGGCTCTTCAGTTTCGGGAACAAGAAAAAGTCACAGGGGGCCAGATCTGGGGAATACGGTGGTTGCGGCATTATTAGTGTGTTGTTTTTGGCCAAAAATAACAAAACCCAATTTTTTTTCTTCCGCAAATCCGGGCGTTACAGGCGGAATTCGTCGCGCAACTTGCGCATAACTTGCAGGTAATATTCCTTATTGACCGTTCTACCCTGTGGCAAGAACTCATGATGCACCACGCCCCTGAAATCGAAGAAAACTGTATGCAAACCCTTCGCATTCGACCGAACTTGGCGCGCTTTTTTCGGTCTTGGCTCGTAAGGCAGCTTCCAATGGGATGATTGAGCTTTGGTTTTCACGTCACAACCATAAACCCATGATTCGTCACCAGTTATAACCCTCTGGAGCAAATTTGGGACAGAGTCCAACAGCTTCTTAGCAATGTTAATGCGATGTTGTTTTTGGCCAAAATTGAGCAATTTTGGTACGAATTTCGCGGCGACCTGTCTCACGTCCAAATCATTGGTAAAAATCGTATCGCACGAGCCAATCGATATGTTTAAGTCCTCAGCAACATCTCTAACGGTGATTCGGCGATTGGCCAAAACTATTTTCTTCACTTCATCAATGTTTTCGTCTGTTGTTGACGTGCTCGGGCGTCCGGCACGCTTTTCGTCGTTCACATCTTCTCGGCCCTCTGAGAACATTTGATACTACCGATAAACGTTGCTTCGGTCCAAAGTAGCTTCACCATTTGTCACAGTCAACATTCGGAATGCGTCCGCACAATTAATTTTGTTTTTCACACAAAATTTGATACAGATTCTTTGATCCTTTTTTTGGATTGGGCAAAAATCGAAGACGAGCCAAAACACGTGCAAGCAAAGCAGCTGTCAAAAATTAATTGAACATTCAAAATTGCCGAACTTATCGGCATAAGTGAGAGGCATGAGTACCAACATAACACCACAAAAAATCGAAAATCGAATATATTTAACCCGCGGAAATTCAAAATTCGCGATACTTTTTGAACAGACATCGTATAACGTTACTCTTATTTAAAAAGATGAATTCCAAAACTATAACCAGTACCATCTTACTTGACACTCAAATATCCAAATTACTTCCATGACCTTACAAAAATATCGTAGACTGCTATCGTCACCCTGGAACTATACCAGATAAATGACTTTCTTGGAACTCTCACACGAGTGCACTTAACAAATGTTCGTCAAAAATTACATGAAAGGAGAAACTCTTAATTCTTAGTTGAATACAATTTTCTAACTGGTTTGTACCACCGAATTTAAACTTTAAAATTTAAAACTATAAAATCATTTTTATAGTAATTTATTCTTTTAATATTATTTAAAATGTGGCGACAATTAAAAATTTTAAAGAATTTTTTTTACTTTCACCCGTAAAGTAATCACCTGAAAGTATTTGATTATAAAATTAAAATAAACAAACTAAATACCACTGATCACTTTCGTTTTCATGATGTCAAGACAAGCATGCAAATAGTCTAAAAGCAAATATCGAAGTGCTCTAAAAAGAATTTCTTAGACCTTCCACATCGAAATTAATTTCAAGAATGTCAAGTATTTAATGCGTAAGTAGGACTCGGACAAACACGATTCTTTGTAACAATTCAATATTAACGATTTTTTCTCGCTACTTTTTTTCTATTGAATTTTCTTCGCGTTGAGGTCAACTTCTCACCATTCTAGAAATTACCTCTTTTCTAAAAAAAAAAAAAAATTGTAAATAAATATAAACTAGAATTGAAGAAGGTTGAAAAGAAAACCATCGATAGAAAATGGTAAAAAAAAAAACAATTCACAATATCTGCATTTGCATATGAGAGGGAAATAATAACCATCACCTTTAACGGATACAGTAGAAAACGGAAACGCGGGAACAGAGGGAAAAGACGCATTTGTAGTTGAATGCATTTTCATGCGATCCACATTCGAGAGGGTGGCATTATGTTAGACGATTTTCTAAAGTCTCCCCACATCGATAAGCACATGCACATGCGAACTGGGAGGGAGGAGGGAGACGTTAGAGTCTATCGGATTTTTTCTCTATTTTATAATGCACTCGTATATAATGTAATTAATGAAGACAATTTGGCTCGTAATAGTATGCAGTATGCAATTCACCTTAGTGAACACCTTTCCCCAAGAGTGAAGCCCTAGAAGATGAACAGAAGACACCGTAAAACTGAATCGGTTCGGTTGATGGTAACTCTTCCATTGTCATCTGACTCTAGTGCCTAACGCATCCCATGAATGGATAGTATTCGCTGGAATATTTTATTAATTCAAAGTTAGAAATTTGTGCATATTTGTTGAAATATTTTCACCAAAAAAAAAAAATGGATACAATTACCTGTAAACACGAGTATTTGTTGATTAAAAAAAAATTCAAAACTTCACAAATTAACCGAATATAAACAATTTCAAAAATTATTTTTGTAGTTTCTATTTTCAAAAATTACTTTTTTTACGTATACTTTTGTGATAAAAATAAAAGGAAATTAATTTTGGTTTTTTTTTTAAAAAAATTTTGTTGTTGTTATGATGACATCCTTTTTCTAGGTGGTGTCAATGTTTCGAGGCTGTAAAAGTGAGGATATGCCACCGCATGTTTATTCATTAGCACAGACCGCCTACAGGACCATGCTAGAAACACGACGAGATCAGAGCCTAATCTTTATGGGACGTTCTGGTTCCGGAAAGACGACCAGCTTCAAACATGCACTTTATTATTTGGCATTGGCAGCAGGTACGTGAACACAATAATATCTTTCAGTGTTCCATTTCGATTGACTAACTATGAAATTGTGAAAAATTGTTTGTTCTTAGGTTCTGTCAATAAACTGCTCACAGCAGAAAAAGTGAACGCAATCAATACGATTCTGGAGGCGTTCGGCAATACGAAAACCTGCCTCAATTCGAACGCAACGCGTTTCACACAACTTCTTAGCCTCGATTTTGATCACAGCGGGCAAATTGCATCGGCTTCTGTGCAAGTGCTCCTACTAGAACGATCGCGTGCTGGAAAACGGAACGGCGGTGATCAGACATTCCACATTATGACACGACTTCTGGCAGGCGCTGAGGGTCATTTACAGAAGGAACTCTTTTTGGATAATATCGCGCCCGAAGATAGTAATCCGTTCGTGTCACTGTCGCAGAAATTGGAAGAGCGACACAAAGCAGCATCGGAGTTTGCACGCGTCGTTCAAGCTTTCGACACTTTAAACGTTGATCCAATAGCAGTGAAGGGAATTTGGTGCATTCTCGCATCGATTTATCACTTGGGCGTAGCTGGCGCAGCAAAAAGTATATTTTCACAGAGATTCCTTTCAGTTCAGGAGATAATCGAATGTTTCCGTAATTTTTATAGTTGGAAGTGGACCTACATCCCGTATCCAATTCGCTAATCCCTCAGCCGCTCGAAAAGCATCTTCCTTACTGGGAGTATCTCTCGAGGATCTCTTAGCTGCAGCATTTCCTTCCACCACATCAGGCACTTCCAGTCCGGCACGTTCACCAACCGAGACTGCAGAATCAGCCTGGGAAAGCCTTGAAGGACTTGCTATCGGACTGTATTCGGAAGCCATGGCCGCAGCTGTGGCGCTTATCAACAAAGCCATTTGTACCTCAGCACATACGATCGCATCAATACTCTTGGTCGATACGCCTGGTTTCCAAAATCCAGCCAGCTGTGGTGTCCAGCTTGGCGCATCGCTCTCTGACCTACGACACAACTACCTGCAGGAACGTCTACAATTGCTCTTCCATCACATGACTTTGGTTGCGCCGCGCGATCGATACGCTCAGGTAATTTCCCTTTCTGACTTTCAACAAAAAAAAAATATTGCGGAACATTTTTGAAAATTATTTTTATATACTCCTGTTTTTAGGAATTGGTGGAAATCGATACTGAAGGTCTACCAGAGAGTCATCCCGGTCCTCTAGTGTCGTTAATAGACAAAGCACCACAAAATCACGTTGTACGAACTTCCCAAAGAGACGTGCGCGAACAAGATCGTAGAGGCCTTCTTTGGTATGCCAAAAACCAATCTTATGAAAATTTTTTTTTTAATCAAAATTGTTTTTCTTTTTTTAAAGGCTTCTGGACGAAGAATCAATGTACCCCAACTCGAACGATGACACATTCCTTGATCGACTGTTTTCACACTACGGCGAACGGGAATATCAAGTGCTCCTACGTCGTGCAATGGGACCTCGCCAGTTTTTATTGCAACATTTGCAAGGCACAAATCCAGTGTTGTACTCAGCTCAAGGTTGGCTAAAAGCAAGTCGGGAACATCCAGCAATTAAAAATGCCAGCAGTCTAATCCAAGACAGTTCCCGTGACGAAATCAGCCGTCTGTTCGTTGGGACTTTGGCACGCGGTACCGGAGTTGTTTTTTGTGGTTCCGTTGCTGGTCTTGAGGGTACCCAATCCCTGCGAAGAGTGTCCAGTATTCGTCGTTCATTCACTTCCGCCGGTGTAAAACGAAATTCAGTCATGCTGCAGGTGAAATTCACTGTCGACGGAATTATCGACACTCTGCGAAGAACCGGAACACATTTTGTTCATTGTTTCTTGCTCCAACACAACGCCGGCACGCATTCCATTGTGACAACATCGCCCACCCACTCCATTCATGGCAATGAAGATATGGTTAATGTTCCTCTTCTTAGAAGTCAGGTAAAATTACTTTTAATACTTAATCCAAGACCTCAAACAATCCCAAGTACTAAACTTTATTGATATTTCCAGCTCCGTGGATCACAGATACTCGAAGCTGCCCGCCTTCATAGATTAGGCTTCCCCGAATCAGTTCCTCTGACCGAATTCGTACGTCGATTTGGTCTTTTGGGTGATGCTTCGTCTAAGGAAAATAGTGTCGAACAAATTTTAACCATCAACGAAATCGATCCGTCTACATACAGAATTGGACCAAGTCAAGTGAGTGTTTGAAATTTTTTGATTTTTCCCATTAAAACGACTGTTTTTTTTTATTACAAAAATATCTTATTTGTAAAAAGTTCCAAATACTTAAAATATGAGAACAACTTTTATTTTCTTATGATCCCAAATTTTTATTACAAATTTACTAAAATTTTTTTTTTGAATAAATATTTTCACTCGAACTAGTGTTAACCCAGAATTTATCTCTCATTCATTATCTTCGCCTGTTGGCTATGCAATCTGCTGACAACAATTTATTCTCTTAGTTTTCAGTGTTCTAAAATTTGATTATTTAGACAAGAAATTTTGATTATTTTTTTTTATCTTGAATAAACTGAAAAATTTATTGTTTTTATAAAGAAAAAAGTGTATATTTTTGTATTTATTATTTATTTATGTTAATTTCCGGACATAAAATGATTTTCTTACCAGCCAGCCTCTCAGATAATTTCGAAAACTGAAGTATTGAATTCTGCGGTGCCTGCATGGTATGCAATTTGTTGTAGTTTTCGAAAGTCGTTCTGAGTGAAGTTCATTGTTGCTCACAGGCAATAGTTAAGATTTGATTTCCGATTGATTTCTAATTAATTTGACTTTTAATTGTGAATTAGTATTTTTATAGTGATTTTTTTTAATTACATTACATTTAAAAAAAGTTGCATAAAAAATGTATAAAAGCTATAAAAAAATTATAGCTCCAGTATAAATATCGGGATTTCGAATAAGAGCGATATAATTTCTTTTAAAAAAAAAACACACACTAATTGTTAAGGAAATTCAAATGTTTTTTATCATATTTAATGTGAAGTACAATCGATACAATTAAGTTCTGAATAAAACGTTATTCAAATGCCCTCCACGACTTCTTTTGCAGGAACGAATTCGACGAACCCAATTTTCGAGCACTTTTTCCACTAAATCAAGTCATATCATATGTCATGAATAGCACGTTCAATATTCACTTCTAAAGCTTGAAGAGAGTCTGATTTATTTCTAAACACCAATGACTTCAAATAACCCCACAAGAAATAGTCTAATGGTGTTAAATCACAACTTCTTGGAGGCCATTCAATGTCACAATTTCTTGAAATAATCGAATCTCCAAACTTTTCTCGCAATAATTCGGTTGTTACACGTGCTGTGTGGCACGTAGCCCCGTCTTGTTGGAACCAGATGTTGTCAAGATCAACATCTTCCAATTTCGGCTATAAAAAGTTGGTTCTCATCGATCTATACTGCTCTCCATTGACAGTAACGGTGCTACCAGCTTCATTTCGAAAGAAGTACGGACCGATGATTCCACCACACCAAAACCCACACCAAACTGTCAATTTAAGTGAATATAATGGGTGCTCATGAATAATTTGTGGGTTTTCTTCGCACCAGAATCGACAGTTTAGTTTATTTACCGCACCACTCAGATGAAAGTGAGCCTCATCGGAGAAGACGATTTTCTTTAAAAAAATCGTTATCGTTTTCAAGTTGTTCCAAGACAAAATCAGCAAATTCACGACGTTTACGGTGATCCAATGGCTTCAGTTCTTGAGTGATAACAATTTTATACAGATGCAAGCCCAAATCCTTTCTCAAAATCCGCCAGATTGTGCTTTGAGACAGTCCCAATTCTTGAGAACATCTTGGAATCGACAAATTGCGGTCTTCAGCAACACTGGCCTGAACGGCAGTAATATTTTCATTACTTCGAGCGGTTGTAATTGAAAATTATGTAAAAAAAATGTACACTCGAAATTTTTAACAATTCGACGAATAGCGAACACAGTTGGACGATTATTACGACCATAAAATGGCAAAAGCGCACGAAAAGTTGCAATTGGAGAACGATAATTTTGATAATAAAATTGAATAATTTGTAAACGTTATTCTTGCGTATATCTCTTCATGATGAAATTGTAAACATTACTAAATACAATGAAAAAAAAAATGACACATCATGACATATTACAAATGGCCGAAACGTCACTTAGAAATCATATCACTCTTATTGGAAAACCCTATATAACCTTACTTTCTTAGATGTTTAAATTATATAAAACTCAGTTAATTTATGAATAACTAATTACAAAATATACTTTTAAAATGAGAAAATAAAAATTTCATAAATAACTTTTTTTATTAATTATTCATGAAATTTTTTAAAAAAAATTTTAAAAATTTCTTTTTTGAATAAAATATGGAATTTTTGTATTTCTACAAAAGAACTTTTTATTCCCTAATAATAGAAAAATAAATAAAAATGAATAAATCAATAGTCGACAACAATACACACAATTGCTTAACAATATCCGTAATTATTTATATAATATTTTCCCAAGTAACTTGTTAATGAATTTCGTAGTTTATAATTGGTAAGTCCTAATTTAAGAATTAATCAAGAACACAAAGCGTATAATTACTAGACGCAGAATACCATACACTAAAAATTCTCTTTAGGAAAAAATTATATAGTTCCGAAAATTAACAATGAATAAGAGAATAATTAGTTACCATTTAGTCGATGTACTATTTCTAGTAGTAATCAGTAACGAGGCGAATAGAAGCGGTCATGCATAGTAAAGGGGCCCCACTAAACTAGTTTTCCAAAGCCAAAACAATTAAAGAAAGCAATCTCTTTCCATTAAAAACAACAACCAATGCCTATCACTGTTTATGGATAAAAATTTCACACCAATGTCGTCGTTGCCTTTTGATTATTTTCACACCTAATCCCCAACCTTATTAAAAAAATATTTTTCTCCTCCTTGCCATACATTGTTTCTGTTCAATCACGTTATTTACATTAGTAAGTAAATAATGTCTCTGAACTTGACTGCTACTCAAAAAATTCATTTATTTTAATATTAATAAGAGTTGATGTGATTTGAATATAAATTTGTTGAAAATTGAAATTTTATTATCCTAATCACCCACCTTCCTTTTTAAATGTTTCTACACTAAACAATTTATATGCCATTCATAAATTTGCCAAAGACTAGTTCCTGATACTCTTGAGTATTTGCTGAAGATTATTTTCTTCGGTATTTTCCGTTGCAAAATTCCTTCTGCTATTTTGTATTTTTATGTTGTTTTCAAGAAATAAGCACACCAGCGAAAGCTCATCATATACAAAACTGTTTGTTGTTTTCCATTTCACGTAGAAAGATAGAAAATCTGTTAAATTTCACAAATGTTTACATTGACGAGCGAGCATGCATTCTTCGTACTATACTTGTTTAGGTCATGCAAAAACTTGAAATCCAAAACTTTATCGTCAAATCGAAAAAGAAAATTAATTTTTTATAATTTCTTCACATGAACGCAATTCAATCTTGTTTATGTACTTTGATTTACGTAGTTAATCTGCGAAAATTATCGAAAATCATCAATAGAAAAAATTTGGAATGTTCAATTTGCCGCCCCCAATTTCGATAGTTTCTCTATCATTTCAACTTTGGAAATTAGTAAAAATTTAAGATTACCAATAAATTTACTCACTAATTGCAAAATATAAAATAAGACGCTTTTAGATATGAAAATATTTCCTCTGTAATTAGTGCATATGAGAAATGTTTCAAGGGAAAAAATAAAAAGTTCATTATTTTTTTTGTTTTATTGGCAACATTTTCATATGCAACATTTTTTAGTGCATAAGTTCCTGTAATTTGTTTTGTTTTTATATAAGTAAAAATTTCCCATAAAATTGAAAATCTGTAAATTTACTTTTTGACAATTATTGATAAAAGAAAATTTTAGAATTGATTTGTTTTTCTGCATTAAAAATGAACAGTGAAATAATTTTGCTTATTTTTGTTATAAAAAAAAGAATTTGGAAATTTTAGTTTAGAGACTTTTAGTTTTTGGAGGTTATAAAAATTAAAAATTCTCTAAAATTACTTCGAAATTCCATAAGGCAGTTCGAAAATAGAGCGCTGTCATTTGACAGCTGTCAAACAACACTGTCAGCCAAGTGGTGACATTTGTTTAGCTCAAAGTTTACCATTTTACATTTTGAGATTTGGTTTAACTACTAATTTGTTTTGTTTTTAAGTAAAAATTTCCCATAAAATTTAAAATTAATTTGAAAATATACAAATTTAAATAAATTTTTCTGTAAGTTTACTTTTTGATAATTATTGATAAAAGAAAATTTTAGAATTAATTCGGTTTTCTGCATTAAAAATGAACAATGAAATAATTTTGTTTATGTTTGTTATAAAAAAAAACAATTTGGAAATATTAGTTTAGAGATTTTTGGTTTTTGAAGATTATAAAATTTAAAAATGCTTCTCTAAAATTACTACGAAATTACATATGGCAGTTCGGAAAATAGAGCACTATCATTTGACAGCTGTCAAATAACACTCTCAGCCAAGAGGTGATATTTGTTTAGCTCAAAGTTTACCATTTTACATTTTGAGATTTGGTTTAACTACTAATTTGTTTTGTTTTTAAGTAAAAATTTCCCATAAAATTTAAAATTAATTTGAAAATATACAAAATTTAAATAAATTTTTCTGTAAGTTTACTTTTTGATAATTATTGATAAAAGAAAATTTTAGAATTAATTCGGTTTTCTGCATTAAAAATGAACAATGAAATAATTTTGTTTATGTTTGTTATAAAAAAAAAAACAATTTGGAAATATTAGTTTAGAGATTTTTGGTTTTTGAAGATTATAAAATTTAAAAATGCTTCTCTAAAATTACTACGAAATTACATATGGCAGTTCGGAAAATAGAGCACTATCATTTGACAGCTGTCAAGCAACACTGTCAGTAAAAATTTCCCATAAAATTTAAAATTAATTTGAAAATATATAAAATTTAAATTAATTTTTCTGTAAGTTTACTTATTGGCAATCATTGATAAGAGAAAATTTTAGAATTGATTTGTTTTTCTGCATTAAAAATGAACAGTGAAATAATTTTGTTTATATTTATTATTAAAAAAAAGAATTTGGAAATTTTAGTTTAGCGACTTTTAGTTTTTGAAAGTTATAAAAATTAAAAATTCTCTAAAATTACTACGAAATTCCATAAGGCAGTTCGGAAAATAGAGCGCTATAATTTGACACCTGTCAAACAACACTCTCAGCCAAGTGGTGATATTTGTTTAGTTCAAAGTTTACCATTTTACATTTTAAGATTTGGTTTAACTAATAATTTGTTTTGTTTTTAAGCAAAAGTTTCCCATTAAATTGAAAATCTTTAAAAAATATAAAAAATTTAAATAAATTTTTCTGTAAATTTACTTTTTGATAAAGCAATTTTTAGAATTGATTTTTTTTTGTGCTTAAAAATAATTTTGTTTCTGTTTATTTTTGTTATAAAAAAAAGAATTTGGAAAGTTTACTTTAGAGACTTTTAGTTTTTAAATGTTATAAAAATTAAAAATTCTTCTCTAAAAATATTACGAAATTACATAAGGCAGTTCGAAAAATAGAGCACTGTCATTAGACAGCTGTCAAATAACACTCTCAGCAAGAGGTGACATTTGTTTAGCTCAAACTTTACCATTTTACATTTTGGGATTAGGTTTAACTACCAAACAACGTGTTATTATTATAAAAAACTATCTAAAAATATGACAATTTTTGCGTTTTCAAAAAAGCCTATTTAGAACAAAATTTTCTTTAGCGATGGGGCTAATTTTTTGTTGGGTGCATACGTCAATTAGGGTATATGTGGCTCTAAAGACCTACAAGTGACTATGGAGAAGCCTTTGTCTCTGGTATGAATTTTTGTCTAGACACTTACCATCAATTCTCAGCATTATGGTCTTGTGATAACCGACTTTTTTTTAATCTGAACTTGAAAATTTTAATCTGGACCTTATATGAATTTTTACAAAACGGTGCCACAAGCCACACAATATGACAAATTTTAGTTCTATTGCGCGAAACTTTTCTAGGTTGCGTAATTTCGAGAGTTGATAATGTCAATTGCCTTCCAAGATTGTGCGATTTGACACCGTTTGACTTTTTTTTTTTATAAAACTACTTTAATAGTTTTATTAACATAAATAATGTTTAAAAATTTACAGCATTTAAAAATCAATATCTAATAATTTACAGCATTTCCGAAAAGGAAATGTCGACCAGCGTCAAATCGCACGATCTTGGCGGCCAATTCATATCACAATAAAACTAAGATTTGTTACATTATGCGGATTGTAGTGCCGTTTTGTTGAAACCACATATGGCTTCGATTAAAATCTTCAAGTTCAGATGAAAAAAATTTGTCTATCATACCAGGTGTATAAGCTCAAAACAGCTGTTTTTTGTCAAAAAAAAACATGTTTTTTTCATTAAAAGTTAAAAACAAATTTATTCAAAGTACTTGCCCTCGCTACTCATTTTCCCATCTATCGGACAATTTGCGGATACCACGCCAAAAAAATTCCTTCTCCTTCGATGCAAACCACTCATTAAGCCATTTTCGGACGTCTGCGTAAGAATCGAAGTGCTGCTCAGCGAGCGCGTGGCCCATCGACGAAAACAGGCGGTAGTCGGAAGGGGACAGGTCTGGTGAATAAGCGGGGTGGGGTAGCACCTCCCAGTTGAGTGTCTCCAAGTAGTTTCGGACCATTTTTGACGTGTGCGATGGTGCGTTGTCGTGGAGGACAATCAGCTTGTCATGTCTTTGTTGATAATCCATCCTTTTTTCACTCAAAGCATGATGCAATTTTATCAGTTGTTGGTGGTAGTGGTGGGCATTGACAGTTTCACCAGATTTCAACATCTCAGACTAGACGATACCCTGCTGATCCCACCAAACGCGCCGCATCGTCTTCCGTCCGAAGCGATTTGGTCTTGGGGAAGATGTTGATGGTTGGCCGTGATCAACCCACGATTTCTTGCATTTAGGATTCTCGAAATATATCCACTTTTTATCGCCTGTCACAATCCGATGCAGGAACGACTATCTTTTTTGCCTGGCGAGCATTCGCATGTGTTTTGGTGTCGCTCCATCTGCCTATCGTTCGATTCAGGCGGCACCCATTTTCCGATCTTTTCAATCTTCCCCATGGCACGCAGACGCATGTAAATGGCTGGTTGAGTAACACCCAATTGCTCCGCGAGCATTTTTTGCGATTGGGTATCGTCTTCATCCAAAAGAGCCTGCAATTGATGGTTATCAACCTTCCTAGGTCCCACAAGTCAAAATTGCCGTCTTTGAACCGATAAAACCAATCCCGGCACGTTGTTTCCGATAAAGCACTGTCACTATAGACCTCCATAAGCATTCGATGCGATTCGGCAGCCGATTTCTTCAAATTGAAGCAGAAAAGCAGAGATTCCCACATATGCTCTTTTTCTGGCACAAAACTAGACATGATTACCAAAGGAAAAATGTATGTTGTTGTACGAAATTGCTGAAAATGTGCACTGATTAATGTTGACAGATGTCAAACTCATAAAAAAAAGTATCGCGTGCCCATGGTAGCTTAATACGCTCACTCACGCCATCTATGACCAAACAGGGGACTTAAGCTTATGTATATGCTACGGCCATATTGCTCAAAATTAATACTAACAGTCTCTCCTTCTACATTTTCAAAAAATGTAGACCAAACTTAAAACCCGAAAGTCGCTTTTTGTGGATACAATGGCTTCTTCCCAGTCACTTGTGGGTTTTTCGAACTGCATTAGTGACGTTTTACCCGATCAAACAAACAAAAACGCGGCTATTGCAGAATTTAACAATTTTACCGCATTTGTTGGTGAATATTTAATAAATAATGTAATTGTTTTTAAAATAATGACCCAGAAAAAAAAATTTTTAGTTCAGTGAAAAGAAATCGACCAGCAAATTGAAGAATTTTTTTTTTTTACCTATACTCGTACTTAATTATAATAATATTATTAGTTAATAATTGTTCTACACCGAACAGTAGTGTATTTATGTATCTTTCGGTATTAGATGCCAATTTTAAATTAATATACCACATAAGATGGATAATCGTGCGTTCTTTAAATGGTCTGTGAAAGAAATTTGTAGTCAATTAAATTTTCTGACTGGTACCGAGTGTGTACACATACTCGTAGTACTGACAATAATCACGTTGTTGCTAATAAAGGTAAACTCTTAACTGACTATTAAGAATTATTAATAATTTTATTAGTGAGACAATCTTATGATTGTATTGGACATAAAGTAAGGTTTTTGTTTAGGTCCACATAAACTAAGTCCAAACTAGAGTCGGTGTGATCGTTTAAAAGTACATACGAAGTCTCCAATGTTTCCCATACCGTTTAGCAGTATTTTCTTTTTCCTTATTGAATTAATTGCAACTGATCAACCATATAGATTGTCTTTGTTTAGATTCAATATTTCTGCATAATTAATAAATATAGTCACGTGTAGACATGGTAAAACTGATGACAGACGAATAGTTAGTGGCTATTCCGTAAACTGAAAAAGAGTCAACTGAGGTCAACAACATGAATTTGTTGAACTACTTGCAGAACGAAAAATATATTTGGCCACTGTCCATAAATGACATAAGAGAATTCGTTTTATGCATTAACTAACTTGTTACAATATTATTTACAGCGGCACCGTTTATTCGTCCCGGTTGGCTTCATCGCCTCACCCAAATTCTAATACAACAGAAAATAAAGTTTATTTTTTTTTTTTGTACAAGTTTACCTTACCCACTGTATCTCTCAGTTAAATAAGAAATTCCCACAGTTCTTTATTCTATTCTATGTACAGTTCTTTACCACTTTCCACCACCAACAAAATTATTATTTTCTTTTTTGCAAAATATTTTTCTGTATTACGATTGTTGAATTTGAAAATTTTCTTATGCAAAAT
The DNA here is from genome assembly GCA_958298945.1 of Atherix ibis. Lineage (NCBI taxonomy): Eukaryota > Metazoa > Arthropoda > Insecta > Diptera > Athericidae > Atherix > Atherix ibis. The sequence goes on from OY282605.1 coordinate 133,269,411, forward strand.
AGCTCAAGTCTAGTGGTTTTTTTTTCTTCTTTACTGAAATCATTTTGAATTTATGTACAAATAATTTATTATATTTTTTGTTGTTGTTGTGAATAGGTGAATAAACTTGATTTATTAATATTATTTTGAAATTTGAAAAAAAAGATTTTAAATAACAATAAAACGAAGACTACACTGCTACTCTGACAATAGCAACAAAAATTACTACAAGTCTTAATTGAAAAGCTATTCATCCTCACACCTTCTCCGTATCTACTTCCGTTGAGAAAATAGAAATAATTTCGTTCAACTTTCATTTCAAATCAAATACTTTTTAAAATGTAATTATTTGCAAAGATTTGTATTTTACCAATAAGTCTTTTTTTTCTGCTATTTTTTTTTTTTGGTTTGCTTTGTAGTAACAACATTTCATTTGTTATCTACAAAATAAATGGAAGTAATCTGCAAGTAAAAATAATAATAATAACTTTATTAATAATAAAAATTAAAATAATATACATTGATGAAAACTTTATCATATATACAATAAATAATTGATTTACAAAATTTTATCGTATATTAAAGTCAGTAACATTTTATAACCGATAATATTGATTGCGGAACGGTGTGTATTCATTTTTACTTTAAGAAAAAATATTCATTAAACACGTCGCAGATGAAAAGTGAAACTGACTTATCGGGTTTACAGTAAAAGGATGGTATTAAAACGCTGAACAAAGATGCAAAAGATGTGCGCAGTGCGGAATTATTTGATGTCGAAAATGCTTATTGATGTCCGAGTCGATGGATATTGTCTCATATTCGTGATATCGAAATCGAATCTGCGCAGTAAAGAAATCGAGATTTTAATGATGGTGGGATACGAGACGATACCATCAAAATCAGGTGATTGAAGGACCCCGCAAACAGTGAAACAGTGAAGCCCTCAATGGGCTTATGGACTTTTTCCGAACAAGGTTGAATGCAGTTTTCATTTTTTTACATACCTAACTTGTATAAGAGCAGGTGAACTCTCCTTTGCATATGTAATATATGGAATTTGTGCCGGTATCGCATTTTTATTTTGTTGATTTTGGTTTAAATATTTTTTTTCCAAAATAATTAAAAAAAAAAAAATAAAATAAAAAAAGAATTGTCTCGAAAATGCTGTAAAAGGAATTGTCCGAAGAAAGGCCAGGCTGATATTGCCAATTAAAGTCAAAGTGAAAGTGTCGGCATACAACAAGTACGTATTTTTTTTTGTATTCTGCAAAGTGCATTGGCCGCATTCTGTCCAGCCGGATTCCCATTAAGAGTATATAATGGACACTGAAAATACTGTAAATTTGCAAAGATCGATCAATCGATGGTATAAATTATCATTGCAAATTGATGGTTAACTAAAACAACCGCGCGCCGTATACGATTACACTTGATTTGTAAAATTATCCAAGTCAATTGCACATGGTTATTGGTACTTTTCCTAAATTAATTTTCATTTTAAATTTTTTTTGCATATCTACGATAGAGAAGAAAAAAATATTTTTTCTTTTGCAAATAAAAATCATAGGAAGAAAAAAACAAGTGCAGCAAAAAAAAAACCTGCGATGGTAGGTAGAGGACGTTAGCAATTTCAAACGATTTGAACAACTTTACGGAATCGTTTTCGAAAATCCATAAAACGTACGATATCAGCAACTATAAAATTTTATTAACCGTGAATTTATAACGATAGGAAAATTTTTATAGTTTATGCTAAATAGTATGTTTTTTTTTTGTTTTCAATATAAAATCTACCGAATCATAATTAGAATACGCGTTGTATATTTGTAACATAAAAAAAATAACTTTCACCATTTACTGTTCAGTAAAATTTTGCTGGATAACCACCACCTTACGTGATTGCAGTAGAAAAATTCGTGAACACAATGTCGATAATGATGACCATACTTTTAGCTAAGGTCACTTCGGGCTGTTGTCATAGATATTAGCTGAGACACGTTTCTGATGCCAGTAGTGACACTAACCAATTCGATGAAAGTGTTTTCGTTTTTTTCCCTTAGAATTTTTCAATCTATTACCAAATTAGGAAAAACGAAATTTTTCATCTATTACATTTTGAATATTCACAAATTCATATATGGTATTTTGAAAATCCGTAATTATTTTAGGAAATTAATTTTTTTTTATGGTAATTGCAAAAATAGAAAAATTTATTATTCAAGTTTACTCACAAAAATAAAAAAAATCCGTAATTTTTGACATTTGCCTAATAAATACGGAATAGTTATCAAAACGCCCCAGATTTTGCAGATGGGACGTGTGTGGTTTCCAAAAACAAAGCTGAATATCCAATCCGGATTTTGAGCAATTTTCATGCCCAGAATTTGGATAAGGATATTGAATAGACTAGATTGCTGTTAGTTGGCCAATGAGATTCTAAAACTGTGGTGGTCAGTTAAGTGCTATCAAATTTGTACTTTGGAAAGTAAACTTAAATAATATTCAGACTTTTTTTTTGAATGCATGGATTTTGGCATTTTCCATGAAATATACGTAATATCAAATGATCGCCACGAGGCTTCTTTTTTCGTACATTTCGGCCATAACTTAACGGATGTTGGTTTCTTAATGTTCTAAAGTCTGAAAAGAAAATGTCGACCGGCGTCAAATCGTACGATCTTGGCGGCCAATTCACATCACCAAATTTCGAAGTTATGCTTGCTGGGAACTTTTCGACCAATAAAGCTAAGATTTGTTATATTATGCAGATTGTGGTGCCATCTTGTTGAAACCACATTTGCCTTTGACTAAAATCTTCAAGGTCAGGTTAAAAAAAATTCGTCTATCATACGGCCATATTGCTCAAAATTAATAGTAACAGTCTCTTCTTCTACATTTTCAAAAAATTAACCCGTATTTCTTCATTTTCAAAGAATTAGCCCTTCAGACCAAAGTGAACAACCGAAAGTCACGTTTTGTGGATACAATGGCTTCTCATCAGTCACTTGTGGGTTTTTAGAACTCCATAAGTGATATTTTAACCGATTGATAAATTAATCAAAAAACATGGCAGAACTTAACAATTTTATCACATTTTTTGGTGGATATTCAATATGTGAGGTCTGTTCAAAAAGTATCGCGAATTTTGTGTTTTTTTTTTCAAAAATTATTTATTTATTCATGAATATATAATTTGTCGCCTTCAAAGTTATCCCCATCAGATATTATACACTTGTGCCAACTTTTTTCCAATCCTCGAAGCACTTCAAAAAATCATTTTTTGTGATCTTGTTCAACTCCTCCTTCGATGCCGTCTTTATCTCCTCAATCGTAGCGTAGCGTCGTCCTTACATGAGGCTCTTCACTTTCGGGAACAAGAAAAAGTCACAGGGGGTCAGATCTGGGGAATACGGTGGCTGCGGCATTATTAGTGTGTTGTTTTTGGTCAAAAATTCGCGCACAAGCAACGATGCACGAGCAGGGGCGTTATCATGATGCAAAAGCCAATGTTTGTTCTTCCAAAAATCCGAGCGTTTCTGGCGGATTGCTTCGCGCAGCTTGCACATAACTTGCAGGTAATATTCCTTATTAACCGTTCTACCCTATGGCAAGAACTCATGATGCACCACGCCCCTGCAATCGAAGAAAACTGTAAGGAAAACCTTCACATTCGACCGAACTTGGCGCACTTTTTTCGGTCTTGGCTCGTGCGGCAGCTTTCATTGGGATGATTGAGCTTTGGTTTCCACGTCATAACCATAAACCCACGATTCGTCACCAGTTATGACCCCTTGTAGCAAATTTGGATCGTCGCGGACAAAGTCCAACAGCTCCTTAGCAATGTTAATGCGATGCTGTTTTTGGTCGAAATTGATCAAAAATCGAAGACGATCCAAAACACGTGCAAGCAAAGCAGCTGTCAAAAATTAACTGAACATTCCAAATGGCCGAACTTTTCGGCATAAGTGAGAGACATGAGTACCAACATAAGGCCACAAAAAAATCGAAAATCAAATATACGTAACCCGCGGAAATTCAAAATTCGCGATTATTTTTGAACAGACCTCGTTTATAATAATTGCCAAACCTTAAGCTAAACAAATGCCCCCTTGGATGATATTCGTATTGGTTCAATCTGAAAAATCTACGCATGGCTGAGATAGTTAGTTACCATTCTGTTAGTATGTTAGTAGTTGAGACAAATAACGTATAGCTATGAGCAATGGAACACCGAAGATTTACTCAAGTCAAGTCATCAAAACGTTCATTTCTCATAACTCCCACCTATCCCGGTACCCAACGCAATTTGAGACACTCCTCTTATTGCGAAGGTTTTGTCGATTACATGGCTTGGTTGTTAACTAAAAAAGTATTTATGTTATGAAATATTTTATTTGGAATTTTTTTTTTAAGTTAGTATACAAATCAATTCGGCTTAAATATGCTCATTTCTCAATAGGCAAATTGAGTTAATTATGAAAATAAGTGTAGAAATGTGAAAAGAAAATTTTTCCATTGACCTTCAGATACAACATAAACTATAATTTTTCTATTTTTATAAATTATAAACTTGAATTTTTTAATTATTTCGCAAAAATGTACAAATATGAACAAAATGTTACGAAAGCTTAAAGGTAGAAAGAAGATATTACGAGTATTTAAATTGAAAAATCCAAAAATGATAATTATCAAACAGAAAACTTGTAAAATATGTGCTACTTACTATGTGCATAATACAATCTTAATGCCATAAAAGCACTTAAAGTAGATTGTTTTGTCGACAAATGCAAAACAAATGCATTCAAATTAACTCATATACCATACATTATTCGAATAAGAAAGTTTTTATCAAATTATCTCTATTAGTTGTTTTTGTTTTTATTTCTTATTATGAAACTTGTTATTTAATTAAATATCGATCGAGAAAGTTTAAATAATTTAATAAGCCATTCAAAAGCCAACAACCTTTTTCTTTCTACAATATCTTCATCATTATCCAACAACTACAACTTATTGCTCTGTAATTACAGATTAAAAAAAAAATTAAACATTCAAAATATTTTTACGAAATAAAAATTGATATTGGTTTTGAGTGCGTTTAAAAAGGTGCAATTTATCAAAAACGATATTAATCGGGAGAGTTTCACAATTTTAGGCCCTTAAGGCTTAAGATTAAGATGCTTCCAAAAACTACAGTCGAAAGGGATTTTTTACTTAAATGAAGTGAAAAGTGGCCTTTTAAGTTTTGCTTTTATCTTAATGCGAAAAAGAAAATTCTCTTTTCAACTTTCTTCATAAACGAAAAACAATTTGAAATTTGCAAATATTTACGAAATTGTGTATGCTTAGTAAAACGTTGTGAAATTTTTCATGTTTGATTAAAATAAGATTTAAAATTCAGAAAAATTTATTTATAAGATTTTTTTTGTACATGAGTATGTTTTTTTTTTTTAATAAAATAATGAAGACACAAGCAATTGCAAATAATTGAAATAATGAAAAAAAGTAATAAAGAGGCATTATTATAAGAGATATTTTTCGGGACAATATTTTGAACAATAAAAAAATTTTATCGTACATGCCAGTTTTGTCGTTTGGTCTTAAAGGATAAAAATAATTTTATTTTTTGGCATAAAATAAAATTCCTGTGACGTATTTCAGATGTTTAAGTATTTCAATAGTGTTGTTTTGAATATTCAAATTGGAAATAAAGTGGATTTAGCTGAAAATTATTGCGACAAAACAAATCCTTTTTTTTATATTATTGTTTTCTACTTTAAAAAGAATTTCTTTTAAATTCTGAAAATAGAATATTTTTTTAATAAGAGTTCTACTTTAAAAAGAATTTCTTTTAAATTCTGAAAATTGAATAAAGTCTGTGAACTTTTTGTTTAAACAATTTTTTTAATAAGAGAAACTGTGCATTTATTAGAAAAAAAAAATTCTACTCTTTATTAGATGTCCAATAAATTTTTCTCAATATCATGGACTATCCAATCTGGTATTCGGAAAGTAAAGTTATATAAAACATACTTGAAATTTAGATCTTAGATAAAACTTTTATTTAATTATATTGCTTGGATTGTGCCATTTTGCATATTATATAATAACATTCAAATAATGGGTATGAAATTTCAATCCTTTGGAGTAATTTTTCAAGGATTCTTTTGCACATTTCTTTTTGTGGTAATTTTTTGAGAACATTATTTGACAGAACTTTTTTTTTTAACTTAACGAAAGTTTAAGAATTGTTCTGTATTAATTTCTTGCGGATACAAGGGCTTCTGCACAGTCAGTTATAGATTTTCAGAGCCTCAATACGATAATTTTGCTTATTAACGTATCTATCGAGCAAGAAATTAGTCTCAAAATTATTTTTAAAAACATCGAATGTTCAATGCGTAATATAAAATGGCAAAGCCTAGACTAAACAAATCCTGCCTTGGATAACATATCGATTTTCGATTTTTTTGTGGCGTTATGTTGGTGATCATGCCTCTCACTTATGCCGACAAGTTCGGCCATTTTGAATGTTCAGTTAATTTTTGACAGCTGCTTTGCTTGCACATGTTTTGGCTCGTCTTCGATTTTTGCCCATTCCAAAAAATGGATCAAAGAATCTGTTTCGGGAACTAGAAAAAGTCACAGGGGGCCAGATCTGGGGAATACGGTGGCTGCGGCATTATAAGTGTGTTGTTTTTGGCAAAAAATGGCAAAAGCCAATTTTTGTTCTTCCACAAATCCGGGCGTTTCTGGCGGATTGCTTCACGCACCTTCCGCATAACTTGCAGGTAATATTCCTTATTGACCGTTCTACCATGTGGCAAGAAATCATGATGCACCACGCCCCTGCAATCGAAGAAAACTGTAAGCAAAACCTTCACATTCGACCGAACTTGGCGCGCTTTTTTCGGTCTTGGCTCGTGCGGCAGCTTCCATTGAGATGATTGAGCTAAGGTTTCCACGTCATAACTTTAAACCCATGATTCGTCACCAGTTATGACCCTCTGGAGCAAATTTGGGTCGTCCCGTACACAGTCCAACAGCTACTTAGCAATGTTAATGCGATGCTGTTTTTGGTCGAAATTGAGCAAATATCGAAGACGTTCAAAAATTAACTGAACATTCATAATGGCCGAACTTGTCGGCATAAGTGAGAGACATGAATACCAACATAACGCCACAAAAAAAATCTAAAATCGAATACGAGTATATGTTTGACAACTGTCATATAACAGCGTTGTACTTTCCGAACTACGAAATGGATCACCCTTAATTTTTGGGAATTTCTTTGTTGTTGTGAATATTTTTTAACTAATTGAGAAATATTTCTTCTTGTTTTCATTTTTATATTTCCCAAAACTAATACATATTTTCATAGTTTTTTCGAACAATCACTTTTCTTTTATTAGAAAAATAAATTCACAAAAGATCATCGACTTTCGAAGAAAACACTAAACATTCATCCCCCCCCTCCCCCCCAAATATCACACCATATATTATTTAGTATTTACATATTTATTTATAGTTAAATAAATGAAAAGAAAATCGAAATAACTAACAAATAAAAAAAATTCTTTTTATAGCCATATGACCTCTAAACTATAATTTATGCGTCAAAGTTCAATAGTATCGCCCACGACCTCATTTTTCATCAAACTATGTATGTCATTTGAACGAACTGAGCCTAAGTAAATTTTTTATCAAAAATAATATCATAAAAAGGGAAATTTTTATATACAATTTGATTTACTATCGGTTTTTTTCTTCTCTATTCGTTAAAATATTGTTGTTTTGAAATTTGACTTTCTTTGGTCATTTTTGACTAGTAATTTTTCTTGTATTCACATTGAAAAACAAAACTTTTTCATACACCCCCATTACTGTGGTAAATTTTTTTTTTAGTTTAAATTAATTTGTAAAGTTGAAGTAATAAATGTATTCTTCTGTGAATAGTTAGAAGAAAATTATTATATTTCTAAGATTTTTAGTATATAATAACTACTAACCACATAATCGTCTGTCAATAGGAAAAATTTCGATTTCTATTTAACCTTTTCCCTATTGTAAGTAATTATTAGAAATTTCTCTCTTTCGCTACATATTCATATCCATTCAAGAAGTTTATTATTTGTAACAAAATTTCATTTGGAGCTATTCTACTTGAAAAAGTAAATATGCAAAAAGTGAAGCTCTATTTCGTCTGTTCTTAAATTATACCAACTCACATCTAGGATGGAGTCATTGTTATAAAGAAAAGCTCAACTCAAATAGCACGAGTATATTTTGTATAATTTCTTTTCTATTAACACATTCGTTTGATTTTTGGAGTTTTGGAATTTATTTGATTAAATAGTTTTTCTATTTACCTTTTTTGTTGTTGTTATTTTTTTGTGTGTGTATAAGGCGCCAAAACTGTTTCGAATTGACCGCACATCAATCGGATAATGGACAGCAGCAGCGCATACTCAATGTCTGTTAAGTTTTTTTTTTTTTTTTAATTCTTTTCCATTTCGAATGTAACAAGTTTTCACCATTTCTTCTTTTCTAAATAAAAAAAATAAATACTCACCAATTGTTGGATACAGAAGAGACTATAGAGAAAACTATAAATTTTCCCATTCAAATGCCAACACTCACAGTTCAAATGAAATCTATTAAAATTCATCTAACGTCAATCTAATAGGCAGGTAGGTACAGGTACTACGAGTGGGTAGGGTAGATATGTGCGCGCACAACTCAAATCCGGCACTTGTCTCAGACCTTAACTGAAATTTTAAGTTGAAAAAGACTCTTCCCAATACACACTTTAGTTAGAATGCACACACATACACATATGGTCTACTATCATTTTTTAATCCTTTCCAAGTTGATGATTGGTAAACAAAACAACAATAGTTACGATTAGTATTATTTTATGGTAACAGTTTGGAATTGCGTGTACACATACTTTGGACAATATCGACAAAAAAAAAAATATTTTAACTTCTCATCGAATATAAAATTTCCCAAGAAAAATTAGAAAATCTATTAGCAATTCTTACGAGTTCGCATGGCCAGTGCGAATGCCATTTGTGGATGGTACGAAGCTGATCTAATCATTAAAATGCACCTTGCCACCAGACAATTAGAAAGAAATCTGCCGCATTGCATTCGTGCAAAAAAATGCATAGAGTGGCATATGGGGAAGGAGGAACATGGAACATGTTGAATTGTATTGTTTTGAATTTCTCTCGCTCCACATTGGCGCGAGTATGTTATCAACCTTGATTTGTACAAACTAACCATTATTTATACAAGAATACTCTTATAGGAGTATTAGCCGCTGAGCAAACAGACAATCTAATAAAAATTGCCTGACAATCTTTGTCAGCCGGGATAGATCGTCAAACATGCAACAAATCGACTTTATATGCAATTTTATTGCGAATACTATATTCACAAAAGCGCATGTGAAAAAGACATTAACTCAAAGTAATCGAATGGTTTTTTTTTCTGCCATTCGAAAGACACTCAATCTTGGATGATGGCGGCGGTTGACTGTCTTATAGTAAACACAAAATGAACTGTAGAAATCGTAAATAGAAGGCGGATTTTTTTCTGTTCTCCAAGTAAATATTGTACATGTCCGAAAGTAACATTAGTGCACGTATGAATGCACCAGCGTTTATGGCAAAATTGCACATGTTAATTGAGTGGAACATTGAAGATTAGCTCAAGTGTAATTAATCTACCGTAAAACAAAATCATTTCGCATTCGTTCTATATTATTTCTGTAAAACTCTTGATGAGCCATATAATGAGCCTTATCATTCTATCATGTCATGGAATTAAAATTTCGTGTACATCAAACTTAAATATGACATTAATTGCGTGTACTCTGATTATTACTATTGTTATTGGTATTATTGTTGACTCTATTAATACTGTCCTAATTAAAATGAATAAAAAAATTCACCTAATCGGTTAAGTTTTTAGTTTGTAGAAAAATATGTACTATAAAAAAAAATTAAGTAAAATTAAAAAAAAAAAAAACAATGAAAATGAGGGGGTCCTCATTAATATTGAAGTGAAACGAACCTAAAAATATTTCATAATCACAATTAAATCTCAATTTATTAAGAAAAGAGTCATGTTAAATTGTGAATTAAAAAAAAATTTATTGAAATACCAGGTGTATAAGCTTAACTCCGCTGTTTGGTCATAGATGGCGTGAGTGAGCGTATTAAGCTACCATGGGCACGCCATACTTTTTTTTATGAGTTTGACATCTGTCAACATTAATCAGTGCACATTGTCAGCAACTTCGTATAACAGCATACATTTTTCCTTTGGTTATCATGTCCAGCTTTGTGCCAGAAAAAGTGCATATGCGGGAAGCTCTGCTTTTCTACTTCAATTTGAAGAAATCGGCCACCGAATTGAATCGAATGCTTATGGAGGCCTATGGTGATAGTGCTTTATCGGAAACAACGTGCCGAGATTGGTTTTATCGGTTCAAAGAAGGCAATTTTCACTTATGGAACCTAGGAAGGTTGTGGACCATCAATTGCAGACTCTTTTGAACGAAGACGATACCCAATCGCAAAAAATGCTCGCTGAGCAATTGGGTGTTACACAACCAGTCATTTCCATGCGTCTGCATGCCATGGAAAAGATTGAAAAGGGTGGTCGGAAAATGGGTGCCGCATGAATTGAACGATAGAAAGATGGAGCGACGCCAAAACACATGCGAAATCTTGCTCGCCAGACAAAAACGAAAGCCGTTCTTTTTCGAGAATGGTAAACGCAAGAAATCTCGAGAATGCTAAATGCAAGAAATCGTGGGTTGATCCCGTCCAACCATCAACATCTTCCCCAAGAACAAATCGCTTCGGACGGAAGACGATGCTGTGCGTTTGGTGGGATCAGCAGGGTATCGTCTACTAGGAGATGTTGAAACCTGGTGAAACTGTCAATGCCCACCGCTACCATCAACAACTGATCAAATTGCACCGTGCTCTGCATGAAAAAAGGACGGATTATCAACAAAGACATGACAAGCTGATTTTCCTCCACGACAACGCACCAACGCACACGTCAAAAATGATCCGAAACTACTTGGAGACATTCAACTGGGACGTGCTTCACCATCCCGCTTATTCACCAGACCTGTCCCTTTCCGACTACCACCTGTTTTCGTCGATGGGCCACGCGGTCGCTGAGCAGCACTTCGATTCTTAAGAAGACGTCCAAAAATTGCTTAATGAGTGGTTTCCCTCGAAAGAGAAAATTTTTTTTGTCGTGGTATCCACAAACTGCCCGAGAGATGGGAAAAATGTGTAACTAGCGAGTGCAAGTACTTTGAATAAATTTGTTTTTGCTTTCTATGACAAAACCACGTGTTTTTTTGACTAAAAAACAGCGGATTTAAGCTTATACACCTGGTATATTTTTGCTTACATAATAAAATTATGAAAAGGACGCAAATTAATTGAAAATTGGATGAAATTAAGAAAAAAACAGAAGTTTTCCCCTGGTTGAACCGTTGACGCTTGCTTTGACGTTACAAATGGCGTCAATTCAACCATACAATAGTTACTGAGCCTCACCAACGCAACCGCACTATTGTAACGCCTAACGCTGACGGTGACAATTCAGCGAACACTCACACTATGAGTGACTGAAAAGGCGCTGTTAAAATTTTTTAAATCTTCACAATCTCATGCGAATGTACATAATTGCAAATAGCTACCAAAAGCTCAATTAAGCTGATTTAAGTCTAATCTCTTATTTTCATTTTTGTTCACATTATTGCCAAACCAATTTCACATTTTTTGAATGTCTTTTTATTTGGCATCATTGTTGAAATTGAAATTTAAGGGAAGATAAATGTATATACTCGTATATAATATTTAATTAATTTAAAAATTAAGCTTAATCAATAAATAATTAACTGATCCGATGACGGTTCCTTTAAATGCAATTGTGTTTAATTTTTTTTTGAATTGTCGTATTTATTGAACGTAGATTCAAAAAAATATCTCAAAGAGTGAAAGAGACAGTAATTATCAGCAAAATATATCAAAGAGAAAAAGGGTATTTTGATAGAACCTTACAAATGTTTATTTATTGAAATATTTTGGAAATTTTTTTTTATTTTACAAATTATTTCGTGTTGTTGTCTTATTTTCATAACTAAATTTCTGGGATTACGGTGCCATCTTGTTGAAACCACATATGACTTGTTATATTATGCGGATTGCGGTGCCATCTTGTTGAAACCACATATGATCTAGACTAAAATCTTCAAGGTCAAGTTAAAAAAATATCGACTTTTTTTAGACTAAAATCTTCAAGGTCAAGACTAAAATCTTCAAGGTCAAGTATATAGCGATATAAGGCCATATCGCTCAAAATTAATAGTAACAGTCTCTCCTTTTATATTTTCAAAGAATTTAGACCAAAGTGAACACCCGAAAAATCACTTTTTATGGATACAATGGCTTCTCCCTAGTAAATTTCTGGTATTATTCTATTTTGGTTAAAAAAAACTGAATAATTAATGAGTTGTCCAATTTGTTTTTTGAAAAATAAAGTTACATGTAATATGCCAATTTTGATAAAATTTTATAATATACAATAATTTAAATGGCCGCTACGAAATTTCTTGCAAGACTCGTTTTTTTTTTAAGTAATATTTGCTAAATTTTTTATAATTTTGTGGCTGTAATTCGGTCATTACTTGACAAATATTGATTTTTAAATGCTCTTGTCTGCCTAAACAAGATCGCTCGCAAAGTCTTACAAAGAAAAGTCCAACTGCATCAAAATCTATTTGAAAACACTAAATTTTAAAATTACGTGTTCTGAGAATTTTTCGCGTTTTGTTGAAACCACAAATAATCCAGATTAAAATTGTCAAGTTTGGATCGAAGAAAGTTCCTTATCATGCGACAATAACTCTCAGAATTGACGATAACGATCTCTCCTTCTTCATTTTTCAAAGAAATGACAGCTTCAGATCAAAATGCACCCTAGACGGTCACTTTTCCCGCCAAAAAAAGGTTTCTCCACAGTCACTTGTAGGTTTTGAGAGCCTCATGTAGGGTAAATTTCCTAATTGACGCATCCACCAAGCATAAAAATGGACAAGAAGAGTGAAAATCGGCCTAGGAAGGTTGTTGACCACCAATTGCAGTCTCTTTTGGACGAACACGATACCCAATCGCAAAAAATGCTCACGGAGTAATTGGTGAATTATTACCATTTTTATAGAAAATTTCGTTCGAAAAATCACCACCCAATCGGCTTATTTTCTACCCATTCTTTGGTCAGCAGGCTTTGATTAATGTAAAATAGCAAATTTTCCCTGTCACACGCGGATTGGAAACAGTGGTTGGGGAATGGAGTATGAGAGTGTCTACGGCACTAAATAGTAATAAAAAGGCAAACACCAATCCATTCACATATAAGAAAAAGGAAACGTTTCCTTGAGTCGTTGGATGAATTAGGTCATTCTGGTCACAGAAGCCGCCGTCACATCTTATGCTGTCATCTAGCTTGTTGGCGGTGAACATCGCTATAGAAAGTGTAGAATCGTACCTAATAGAAGCTCCCCTTTCCATGGCGAACTGTAGGCAATTGGAACTGCAATTAATCTCCCCAAACATCGCAGCGTGAATATTTTTACAGACAGTCTTCAAGCCTTGCAGACTATTCGTAGAACATCAAATGATCCGATACTCAACGTGATTTGTCGTAGTCTATTAAACAATAGAAGCGTCGAATTGCGTTGGGTCCTGGTCACATTGGTATCCTCGGAACTGATCAGCTGGCGAGGGAGTTGCTCTACCGTCCTGTTCCCACCGAAATTCCAAACTTACCTTATCTAATAACCAAATGGCACTTAATACCTTTAGCCATACGTAAGCAAACAGACCAACGGCGGTAGATTTCTTACCACACATTGGCCTAACATCGAAAAACCAGTCTACTCAACAACCACTCCAAAGTTCTGGAAGCTATTCCTGTGGCGCTTAAATAAACATTCCCCTTATTTTAAATGAACGCCACTTTATGCAGAATTTCTTTTTGAATATGACTCCTTCTATTGTGGACCTCCTAGATCCAACAACTCCTTTCCCAAGTCTTCTCTTTAATTTTCTGAGGGAAAAAATATCATCCATAAAATTTAACCACTTCTAATTGCTCCCTCCAACTAACTACCGAGACCAGTGCCATTAGTCAAGCTGGCAATTCTAACCTACACGTAATATGAAGTCGACAAATGGCCTCATGGTCGTGGCGCTACATAATGGCTTCTCACTCTTGTCTGAGATACTTAAAAAAAAATTTAAAAAAATTACAATTTTTAAACTAAACAAATTGTTACCTTCGAACTATGTAAAAACTTATATTTTTAGTCCTTTTTTATATTATGAAATTCTTAATCAAAACTTTTAATTAATTTTACACTCTTTATTTGTTTTTTTTTTTTAATTTTTTTTTTTCATTTCTGAATTAAAATTGCAAATCTTTTTTTAGCACAGATTTTCTATTGTATCCTCTTAACAGAATCTTTGGATTAAATTGATTTTATCTGAATTTATCTACATACTAATTTATCTTATGCACATTGCCCAACTTCAAGGACAAACGAGTGCATTTCCAATCTATTTTCTATTAATGCAGGGCACGATCTTATTATATCCTGTTTAAGCCACCTATGTGATCTGTAATTTTCAATCGTGCTATTTTCAATTTGAGTTCAGTCTTCTTACTACACGTAGACATTCTTTCCTTGATTGTATCCTTTACTTTACTGAAGAGAATTTTAAAAACAAAAACAATTGTAATTTGTTGGTACAGATCAGTTGCATACAAAACAGACACAAATAATTGGTAGCCATGGTTTTGTGATCCATCATGATTGTTATTCAAAATTCGTATACTCGTACGCACGCTTAGGTTTATGGTCAAGTTCATATGGAAATTTAAAAATACAGTAGAAACCATAAATGTCGGCTTCTACTTAAAAAAATTACTTCATTTACCATTTACTGATCTTATTTTGAAGTCACACGATCGTTTTTTTCCCCTAAGCGATTGTTATTATGAATTTTATATAAAAACAATTAAACATTTTTATCAAGAAAAAAAATATGTTTACTTTTAGTTAAAATAAATTTTATAGTAAAAAAAAAAAAAAAACAAGCAAACTCATAAGAAGTCATCAAGACTCTTCTTCCATCACTCCATGAATTTGAAAATACGAAAAAAATCTTATTCGGTTTTTGTTTTTCAAAACTTTATAAAAACAATACATAATATTTTGCTATGATTAATAAATAATAAACGGAAAAAGTCATTAAATTTAATAGAAAAATACAAAAATATTATTTGTTCATTAATCAAATGTCAGTTCAATTTTTAATGTTTCATCTTCATTTGGCTGAGCATCTTCTAGACAATTACTTCTAAGAGACATGAGCTAAAACAAATCGTGATATTTAAATGAAAAATGGTTACTGCTATTTAGTAGTCATTTAAAACTTTTCCTAAACTATTAATTAACTACTTTTCATTATTATGTATTCGAATTAGTTTTTTTCTTTATTTTGTTAGTTTATGTATTTTCTTACATAAATGAAATATGAAATTTAATAATTGTCTTATAGCGGATAGTATTGGGGAAAAAAGTGTATTTAAATTATACGAGGGTGGATTGAAAAGTTTCTCAGAATGGCAGTTAAAAGAAATTTTTAATTATATTTTATACTTGGTCCAATGTCTTTCAAGTTTTTGATCACCTCCCCGGAAGTGGCTTTATTCAAGATTCGCAAGATACTTCTTCATCCGATAAGAATCTCTCTCCAGATAGAAATATGTTATTTTCAATTTCGGGAACTGCCATTTTTTTCCTTAATTGCTATATTCAAATTATCCAAAAGCTTTTCGCACTATTGACAAGTGACAGTTTTATCCTCTTTTTAATTAGTCTGTTTGAAGAATTCCTTTTACATCCCATAAAACTAATACAACGGACCGTTTAATCTGATCAAATAGTCTTCAGTTAATTCGAAGTCAATCCTACACTGTTTTTCATGGTCTTTTCATTTTTGAGGCAACTCAGCTTAAAAAATATTCAAACTAGCGGTTGATATTTAGTTTTAGGATCACGTCCTAAACGTGATCTTTCAATTATGTACGTTCTGTCAAGTCTAAATTCGGAAACCCAAAAACTAAAGGTAGATTAATGATGGTGATTTATCTGCGAATACACTTTTTAACTTTAATT
This sequence comes from Atherix ibis, assembly GCA_958298945.1. NCBI lineage: Eukaryota > Metazoa > Arthropoda > Insecta > Diptera > Athericidae > Atherix > Atherix ibis. The sequence goes on from OY282605.1 coordinate 133,285,672, forward strand.
TTATTTCCTTGGCAGTTTTTCCTTTTTAATAAAAACAAAAATCCATCCCAAATATACCTGCCCAGACCTGGAATGGATGCCTTAGTTGGGAGCCGTTTTGAGTATTTCGCTTAACATGTCCCAATTTGAAAAAGAACGCAACCAATTCAGTATGCTTCTGCATATTGTTCAAGCATGAGCTTAGGTTATGCAGCAATTTATTATACTGATTCGACAACTAATATGATTTAACAGTTTTTGCTGTAATTCAACAAGCGGGGAGGTACACTATGCTACCAGGGGTATAAGCTGTTTGGTTATAGATGGCGTGCGTGAGCGTATTAAGCTACCATGGACACGCCATTTTTTTTATAAGTTTGACATCTGTCAACATTAATCAGTGCACATTGTCAGCAATTTCGTACAACAACATACATTTTTCCTTTGGTAATCATGTCTAGTTTTGTGTCAGAAAAAGAGCATATGCGGGAAGCTCTGCTTTTCTGCTTCAATTTGAAGAAATCGGCCGCCGTATTGCATTGAATGCTTATGGAGGCCTATGGTGACAGTGTTTTATCGGAAACAACGTGCCGAGATTGGTTTTATCGGTTCAAAGAAGGCAAATTTCACTTATGGAACCTAGGAAGGTTGTGGACCAATTGCAGGCTCTTTTGGACAAAGACGATACCCAATCGCAAAAAATGTTCACGAAGTAATTGGGTGTTACTCAACCAGCCATTTCCATGCGTCTGCGAGCCATGGGAAAGATTGAAAAGGTCGGAAAATGGGTGCCGCATAAATTGAATGATGGGAAGATGGAGCGACGCCAAAACACATGCGAAATCTTGCTCGCCAGACAAAAAAGAAAGCCGTTCCTGCATCGGATTGTGACAGGCGATGAAAAGTGGATATATTTCGAGAATCCTAAATGCAAGAAATCGTGGGTTGATCCCGGCCAACCATCAACATCTTCTCCAAGACCAAATTGCCTCGGACGGAAGACGATACTGTGCATTTGGTGGGATCAACAGGTTATCGTCTACTATGAGATTTTGAAACATGGTGAAACTGTCAATGCCCACCGCTACCACCAACAACTGATCAAATTTCACCGTGCTCTGCGTGAAAAAAGGACGGATTATCAATAAAGACATTACAAGCCGATTTTCCGCCACGACAACGCACCATCACACACGTCAAAAATGGTCCGAAACTACTTGGAGACACTCAATTGGGAGGTGCTACCCCTTCCTGCTTATTCATCAGACCAGGCCCCTTCCGACTGCCACCTCTTTTCGTCGATGGGCCACGCGATCGATGAGCAGCACTTCGATTCTTACGAACACGTCTGAAAATGGCGTCGTATCCACAAATTGCCCGAGAGATGGGAAAAATGTGTAGCTAGCGAGGGCAAGTACCTTGAATAAACTTGTTTTTGCTTTCTATGAAAAAACCATGTGTTTTTTTGACTAAAAAATAGCGGATTTAAGCTTATACACCTGGTATTTTTCTATACAGGGTAGCAGCTTATTTTGTATAACTCTGAGTAGTACGATCAGCAGTAGAATATGCTGTAAACAATAAACATAAAAATGGCCACGAAGCGGTTATTTTTAGCGAGAGCCTCGCTGCTTGAAACGATATTCGTGGCTCCAGGACAGACCCGGTACTTAATGATAACAGACATCGCTTAATAAACAATCGCTTTCTTCAGTTGTAGCGGGTGCCGGACCATGTAGGTATTCCTAGCAACGAATATGCTCATCGGCTTGTAAAAAAAGTTGTCCTCCGGCATTCATTAATCTTTTCATCTCGTGGCAACTAACAGCATCAACACCCACCAGATGCACATAATGGGAAAACAGTGCGATTTTCCTAGCGAAACCGATTTATTCGACAACCAATTCGAAATTCTGAGCGAGAAAATTGCTCAGAATTCGATTTGGTCATACCGCCATCACCCACAACTTCCTTCTCGGCAATCGTGAACATCCTATCTGCCAATCATGTGGCGTTCGTCTGACTATACCACACATACTGGCGGATTGTCACACAACAAGTAGGACTCCGTCAATAAGTGAACTACTATATAGATCCAGCTACAACACCCTTTCCTAGTCCTCTCTTCAACCTAATTACACATACTAATCTACTCCATAAAATATAATTTCTCTAACTTAGTCTGTTTGAACACTTAAACCGTCATACCTGAGAGACGCCAAATGGCCCTACGGTCGTGACCCTTAAATGTGGCACATGACCCTTAAATCGTGACTCCTGGCACATGTCTTTGGAAAATTGCTTACAAACAAACAAACAATAAAAAAAAAACCTTATGGTGGCTCTAATATCGACTTTGACAAAAATTGTCAAAAATATAACATGGCCGATTAAATTGACATTTAAAAGATAAACGTATTAGCAGAGTTGCCAACGTAACAACATTCAAATACGAGGTCTCTTCAAAAAGTACCGCAAATTTTGAATTTCCGCGGGTTATGTATATTCGATTTTGGATTTTTTTTGTGGCGTTATGTTGATACTCACATCTTTCACTTCTGCCGACAAGTTCGGCCATTTTGGATGTTCAGTTAATTTTTGACAGGTGCTTTCCTTGCACGTGTTTTGGCTCGTCTTCGATTTTTGCCCATTTTCTACCAAAAACAGCATCGCATTAACATTGCTAAGGAGCTGTTTGAGTCTGTCCGCGACGACCCAAATTTGCTCTAGAGGGTCATAACTGGTGACAAATCATGGGTTTATGGTTATGAGGTGGAAACCAAAGCTCAATCATACCAATGGAAGCTGCCGCACGAGCCAAGACTGAAAAAAGCGCGCCAAGTTCGGTCGAATGTGAAGGTTTTGCTTACAGTTTTCTTCGACTGCAGGGTCGTGGTGCATCATGAGTTCTTGCCACAGGGTAGAACGGTCAATAAGGAATATTACCTGCAAGTTATGCGCAAGTTGCGCGAAGCAATCCGCCAGAAACGCCCGGATTTGTGGAAAAACAAAAATTGGCTTTTGCACCCTGCTCACGTTTCATTGCTTGCGCGCGAATTTTTAGTCAAAAACAACACACTAATAATGCCGCAGCCACCGTATTCCCCAGATCTGGCCCCCTGTGACTTTCTTGTTCCCGAAACAGATTCTTTGATCCATTTTTTGGAATGGGCAAAAATCGAAAACGAGCCAAAACACGTGCAAGCAAATCAGCTTTCAAAAATTAACTGCATAAGTGAGAGACATGAGTACCAACATAACGCCACAAAAAATCGAAAATCGAATATACGTAACCCGCGGAAATTCAAAATTCGCGATACTTTTTGAACAGACCTCATATATAAAAAATTCTGTCATCTAGTGGTGCATTTCAAAAACTTTTGAATCCACTTTCGTTGTAAACTTTTACTTTTAGAAGAGTATTTTTTTTTCTTCATTTCAACCAAAATTAAATTGAAAAAGGAAAAATCCAAAAAAAAGACTTCCCCAAACACTTCAATTCCAGAATAATAAACTCTCTGAAAGAGTTCAGAAGTAAGAAGAATCTACTAGCCAAAAACGAGTAAGGCAATTTCTTCTGGATGAATATCTTTCCTAATAAAAGTAAAAAAGTGTTCATTTTACTTTCCTTTTATGAGTATATGCATTTTTCCTGTGAATTCCGTTTAAACGAAAAGAAAAAGTACACCTCGACTTGTTTGGATACGAGAAAATACTTGCGCAGAAAAAAAAGACCCCGCATACAATGTACTGTTGACCAGAAAGAAAGAATTTTCTTTGAATAAAAATCCATCATTTACGTGGTATATACGAGCACTTTACGGTATTTACTTTTCTTTAATTAAAAATACAAAGCACGTTGATTAAAAACGTTGGCATTTTCTTACCTTAATGATGCGTTGATTTCTGATTTTGCCTCAATTGTCGGACACTATAAATTGTGCACATTAGCAAATAGTTAAGTGAATTTCTCACTACTAACATTGGCTGTGAATATTATTTGCAGGTAAAAAAAAAATACATAAAATTTCCATTGATTTATTTTAGCTTGACTATTTGCGAGAATTATGTGAAAATATTCGTAGTCGAGCAACAAAAGCCACGCGTTTAACGCACATCGGTAGCAGTGAATAACTGATTGCTGGATAAGTAAATGGCTGAACTTTCACATAAATCAGATCAGATTTATCGATTTCTAACAATTCTCAGATTGCATGTGAGCATTTGTGAATTTCATTTTACTAAATATAAATTTTTTCTTCGTTGGATTTTTCAATTTACATTCTATCCATACAAGCGAAATTGTTTAAAGTTTTTTGTTATTAAGTGTATTTGTATACTTTTTTTATATTGTACAAAAGTATTTTTTTCTGTTTTTAGTCTGGAACATGAATGAATTGAACCGTTTATAATTCACCGAATGTTCTGTAAAACTTTCACCCAAATACCTAATGGTCCGTTAAAACAAGACGTTTTCTTTAAAATCATTTTTAAGATGAAAGTCAAAAATTTTTTTTATCAATTACTGCCAATATTATCCATTTAACTACGATACAATAAGTTACGAGAAAATAAGAGTGGCATTACTGAGAACGATCTGAAAATATTACGGACTTCTCGATGTGCCATTAAATTTTGTTTGACTTAAGCAAAGTTGCGTTGTCAAGAGTACAAGTTTTTCGGTGGCATAAAGCGTTTTTGTAGTGTCCATGGTAGTAGCTTAATACGCTCACTCACGCCATCTATGACCAAACAGCGGATTTAAGCTTATACACCTGGTAAATTTAAATTTACCAACTTTTTATAATTTAAAATTTACAAAAAAAAAAATTTATATCAATTTAAGCTACAATTTTACTAGAACAAATTTAATTCGAACAATTGAACCATTCAGAAAATCATTTGTGATTAGAAGATAAATTATTGTAAAAAAATTTGCTCGTGTTTTTACCTTTTTTTTTATAATCAATCAAAATAGCAAAAAAAATATCAAATAAAAAACGCAACCGAAAAAGGAAATTGTCGTTTATTTATAGTAGGAAAAAAATTATCTTTAATCGTATTTTTCCAAACAAAAGTGAAATAATTTTTCTTGAAAACAAAACAGAATTTGGGTCAAACTGAAGCTTATGTACTTGAAGAAAAACAAAATATTAACGCTCGTTTTTGTTATTTCCGTTTTCAAAAAAAAAAAAAAAAAATTCATAATTTCAATTTATATAAGTTAATGTTGATTTTTCTTAAATCGTTAATGTTCATAACTAATAATTTTTTTTCTCAAAAAGAGAAATAACAGAATTGAACAACAACCAATTTCCTTCTTTTAACACTTTTTTAAATCAGTAAGAATTGAAAACAAAAAAATAATCGTGTGAAAAATGTCTTTAAAAACTAAAACTAAATTAAAACTTATAAAAAAAACGACTTTCTGCAGAAAGTAGAAGAAAATAATTATCAAAATCGATAAATATAAATAAAAATAAAGCAAAAATCAACTTAAAAAAGTTCTTAACAAAATTGCTGTAGGTTTTTGTGTCAAAAAAAATAGTTCGAAAACGCCAAAATAAGCGCTTAAAATCATTTGGGTTTTTTCTTCTTTCTTTTTTTGCTTGGTAAGCAATAATGCTCTTTTTTGGTTATTTTTATTACAACTTCCTTTATTGAAAACCAAAGCGAAATAATCTTCCAGCAAAGCCCACCTTATTGAATTAATGACCAATTAACATGGATTACTTCTTGATGGGCATCCGATAGAAAATTTTTGATCGAATTCTTCGTTTGCGTTTCTCTCTACTTAAAATTTTTGTACTTATTTGTTTAAGTTAAATAATTAATCGATGAGTTTATTTATAAAAAAGATAAATTTTGAAAAGATACGAAAAGAGAAAACACTCTCTTTTATGTTTTGTTTAGTTTCTGTCTTACATTTAGATACTTTTTTTTGTTATTTTGTTTGTTTTTGATTCTTATTTACACTTCAAAGTATAAAGGTCATTGCCAAAATTGTATCTGAATGTAAGACAATTCACCAAACAAACATTTAATTTTTCAATTTTTTTTCTTCATTAATATGACTGTTCATGAAAGTTTAGTTTTTCCACCTGCAATAATTCATTTCACTTAGGAAGAAAGTTGCAAATATTCTATTTTCAAAATTAATAAGTATTTTTCTAGCTGGGATAATTTTAATATTTTTATATTACTTTTACATTTATTCTTTTCGAATTATATATAAGAGGCATTAAAATTATCATTAACTAAAAATTCCCGATCACAGCTGGTGATCCTCAAGGTAGAATTCTTGGGCCACTCTTATACATTATTTATACCTTGGACATCTCAATTAATCGCAAAAGTATAACTTCTGCCTGTGTGAACGCTACCGCTTTTCTTTATATCCCACTTAAATGACCAAATTACTTCCAAAAAATCTATATTCCCATATTCTTTTTTGGAATTTTCACAAGAGACTATAAAGAGTAGAACTCTACATAAAACTTCTTATATTGCTGGACAATCGATCAAAACAACTAAAGTTCTAACAACACTATTTTAAAACCAATCTGAACTTACAGTATTGAATTCAACTTTAGTGTTCGTCGAAGCATTCCAATTTATCTCGCATCCCCAATCCCTTCACTCTAAAGTCATCCGAAAACTCGTCATTCGAATAATTTTATATTTACTGCTTAATGGCAAATTTCTAAAAATTTTAGACTTATTTTTTTTTTAGAACTCTACAGAGAACTTCTTATATTGCTGGAGAATCGATCAAAACTTACACTGACGACAACGAAACTTCTCATCCACAATATTATTTTAAAACCAATCTGGACTTACAGTATTGAATTCAACTTTGGTGTTCTACGAAGCATTCTAATTCATCTCGAATCCCTAATCTCTTCTCTCTAAAGTCCTTCGAAAAATTGTTGGTGCTCACTACAATTTGTATATTTCTCGTTATAAAAAGTTACATTCTCAATTATCTCACCGTAAAACCCCTCTCATTCAAAAACTCCCCTCTGTTACCTTCCACATAAGACAAAAGAGAACTTTTAAAATTCGTTAAAATTTATTTAAGAAATACCATAATTTTAGATAAAAATTTTAAAAGGACTTATTTTTTATATTTCTTTTTTTACGAGTATAATTATTGTTGTACTAACGGAGTTTCATAGAGGGAGGGCCAACTTGGACTAACTGATGTCAAGTGCTTATATAATTTTTGTAATTTTTATCTTTTTATTCGTGTAAAAAGTGATTTTAATAATGAAAAAAATTATTTTTTCATTATTAAAATCACTTTCATGTACTTGCTGACAAAAAATGTTTCTTTCCAAAGTTTTTTTGGCTCAAAATTTATTATTTCTTAAAGAATATTCTGATTTGTATGTGACCTCAGAAAATGTAAACTAGGCCCCAGAGAATGGAATCAGGAGCCTCAGAAAAATTCAAATCAGGCGCCATTAAATCTGATGAACAGTAAGGCCAAGCGAATTCTGCATTTTCCGAAATAATTCGGGCACCGAAAAGTTGTCGAAAAGTCTCCGTGGTCACTCTCGCGATGTGCACTGTTTCACCATCCCGCTGTAACTACATGTCAGGGTTGATCAGAATTACCGGATATGAAAAATTCTCTATTTTGATACAGTATACCGCGCTAGACATGATTTGAGGATGTTTATTATTGTCTTCAAAAAAATATGGATCGATGACTCTGCTGACTATAATTCCACTTCAAACAGTGCATCTAAGCGCATGTAGTTGACAGTGATGCAATGATCTCGAATTGTTCGTACCTTAAATTTATGAAATTCTGTTCATTTCGATATTTATTTAAATGGAAATGTGCTTTCATTCTTCATAATTAGGTTATTTAAAAAGCTGTCACTATCTGTGTGGCTCGGTATGAATCTAATTTCGGTAATAATTCTCGGACCAATTGTGTATTAATAATAAATAAAAGCATAAAAGCATGTCGGCGAGTAGACATACCATATGAAGATGGATCATCGTTGACTATCTGCCATACAGCCTCCACACTACTGCACCTCATTCCTCAAAACAAGTGATTAGGCGCCTAATCAGCAACTGCAAGCTATTGCAGCCATAAATTTCTGACCGTTTTTTCTTAAACTTTTAATAATTAATCGTCGGACAACATAATAAAATGCAGAAATTTTGACCCTCTCTTGGACTGAGTCTGTAGGCATAACATTTTATTTAGTTCTTTATAATTAGCAACAGAAAAAAAATTTAAAAATTCAAAAGTTAGAACTTTTTAAAAGCAGTAAGTCCAAATTGGCCCATTCTGGATGGTAGTAATTATTAAAAAAAATAATTTTTTTTTCTTTTATATTTTTATAATCTCTTTTTTTTCAATAAAAGATTATACTAAATAAATTGTGGAGTTGTGAATATATTTTTTTTTTAAATGATGTATTTTCCTAAATATTACCTCATAGCCCATGAGGTATTTCCTTGTTTTTGATCATAAAAAAAGATTTATTCTTTAAAATCGATTAAAAACAAAAATTTATTGAAAACTTTCATAAATAAATACTAAAAAATAATCAACTCAAATAATAAATACTAAAAAAAAGTCGCTCGAAGTTTTTATTATTTTTATTTCAAAATACTTTTTTGATTTTTTCTGTCAAAACAACTAAGTTGGCTGACTGCTCCCGTTAAACAAATTAAACCGTACAACAGCAAAACTTACTTATTATGACGAGTATTCAGTCGAAAGAATATTCGGCATTTTTTCTTTTCAGTTGTAAAAGCAAACCCGAATTGTTCAGATTTAAATAATTATTAAAAAATAATAATTAAATAATAAACCATTTTCACTCCTCTTTTTAATAATGAACTATTTTCACTTCTATTTTCATATTATTTAATTATTATTATTATTTTATCTTAAAAATTTTACTATTTTTACAAACAACAATGTGCCTATAAATATTTTCCCATTATTCATTAATAGTTTTCTTTTCTCAAATGTTTTTTTTTTTATTTACAATAAATATGAAAAAAAGCTATATTTTTGTATTAATTATAGATTGGGCATTTATTAAAAGAAAACGATATATTATCTTAAAAAATTTCTACAAAATTTATAATCAATTTTCTTTATTTATTATTTATAATGTAAACAAAAAAAAATATTTTCATTTTTTATAAAAGGTGAAAAGAGAAAATTTATTCATCGATGGAACAAAAAAATTACTTCCACATAATTAATGAATTGAGAAAAACCTATGAAAAGATAAAATAAAGAGTTCCTCCACTCAATTAGGGTCAATGAATCTATTTTTAAAAGATTTTCAATATTGTTCCCAAATATACTAAATACTTTGAAAGAATTTCCATAATGGCTATGAAAATTAACCACCCACCCATCAATGAAATGGTCTGTTTAGAAATTGTCTTCTACTAAAGTTCTAAGTTAGGTAATTTAATATTCGTGTCTTTAAATTGTTCACGTATAATAAATATTTGGTTTATTCGATGGATTTATTTAATAAATACATAAAATGTAACTGAAAATGGTTAAATAAGATTAGTTTCAATAAAATATTATTACGGATTTTATCTAAATCTGTTCAGTTGGCATAAAAGTAACGATAATTGATTAAAAGAATATAAAATTTAACGCCAACGCAATGCTAATGGACAAATTTGAATTAGGTTCTTTTGGAATAGTTTTTTTTTGTTAAAATTTTTACGTAATATATTTTTTTTTAACACATCACTTTAGAAAATAAGGTTAAAAAAAATACTTTAAAGTATCTTAAAATATAACAGATTTAATTTAGGGCTTTAAATTTGTGGGTTTGATTTACGAAAACTTGCTTAGGGAAGACTTTAACATCCAAAACTGATGGAAATGTCGCACGATTGAGGGCTCTTGGGGCAGTCTGTCGATTAACTTCGAAGCTGATGGGTGAGTCCTCGAAACGCTCATAAATATGGTTCTTTACGTCAGATCGGACATTGCAGGCATTTAGATTTTCCACCATGACAAAGTCACCTGTCACATAATCATATGAGCCAATCGAAGTTTGTGTGACTATTTTTTGTTCCCCAAGATTAAAAAAAACCACTTGAAAGGACTTAATCGTGGTACTGTCGATCATATCCAAAGAAGCACTGCTACGAAAAGTAGAAACAACGCCTCCGAGGATATGTAGCCGCCCAAAGAAACTACTTTTAAAGGAATAACATTGATGTATAAAAAATAAAATTAAAATTATAGGGTTTTCCAATAAAAGTGATATGATTTCTAAGTGACGTTTCGGCCATTTGTAATATGTCATGATCTGTCATTTTTTTCTCCATTGTATTCAGTAATGTTTACAATTTCATCATGGAGAGATATACGCAAGAACAACGTTTACAAATTATTCAATTTTATTATCAAAATAATCGTTCTCCAATTGCAACTTTTCGTGCGCTTTTGCCATTTTATGCTCGTAATAATCGTCCAACTGTGCTCGCTATTCGTCGAATTGTGAAAAATTTCGAGCGTACATTTTCTTTACATAATGTTCAAGTGCCAATAAGACAAAGAACCGCTCGAAGTAATGAAAATATTGCTGCCGTTCAGGCAAGTGTTGCTGAAGACCGCAATTTGTCGATTCCAAAACGTTCTCAAGAATTGGGACTGTGTCAAACCACAATCTGGCGGATTTTGAGAAAGGATTTGGGCTTGCATCCGTATAAAATTGCTGTCACTCAAGAACCGTAAACGTCGTGAATTTGCTGATTTTGTCTTGGAACAACTTGAAATTGTGTCATTGAATGGCCTCCAAAAAGTTGTGATTTAACACCATTAGACTATTTCTTGTGCGGTTATTTGATGTCATCGGTCTTTAGCAATAAACCAGACTCTCTTCAAGCCTTAGAAGTCAATATTGAACGTGCTATTCATGATCCTATAATTGCTTTACTTTTGGAACTATTAAATCAGTATAAATATCCAAGTCCTGATGCTTATCTATGGAAGAAATTCTTAGGTAATAATCCTTCTGATATATGTATCTAAAAAAATACTGAATTTTGTTATCACTGCACTATGGAAGACTTTTTGGAAATTGTATTAACGGAATTTCAGTTTTACTTTTTTTTTAATAAAATCATTCCAATTTTTGTGTGAACAAAAATAAATTCTTTAATTAAAATTTTGATTATCAAAATTTATTACAATTTATTTTATTTATGGTCCTCATAATACCAAGTACTATTTAACTCATTATTATCCAATGACACTACAACCGATCAACCATACATAACTGATTGTTAAGAAGAGTTCCAATAAACCATACTCTCTTATATGATCATAATTTATGATCTATTTTCATATTCAATTTATGATTTCAGCTCTGATATGACTCTGTAAAGGCGCCAACATTAATTATAGTTAATAGTTTTCATTTCTTGTTCTTCTTTTCTTATCAATAAAAAGTTACATGTTGAAGGTCAGTTTTGGAAATTATCTTCTTGCATTTTCTGAGAATTTTTAATCTCAGAAAAATATCAATTGTGTTTTATCACTATTTTTTGTTGGTCAATATAATTTTTTTTAAATTCTCTCAAATTAATATTTATTAAATATTTTTCTATTTATCATGAAGTGGAAGTAATAATGGTGTATATGGTAATCCATTTTGTGGTTAGGAAAGTACAGCCCTGTCATTTGACAGGTGTCAAACATATAGATTTACCCATCTATATTGAAAATGAGCTTATTGATGTATCGGCCGAGTGAAAATGAGGCGCATTTCCTACTCGGCGGATACAGCTGTAAGCAAAATTAGCACAAATGAGGGCTCTGAAACCTTAAAAGTGACAGTGGAGAAGCCATTGTATCCTCAAAAAATGGATTTTAGTCTGAAAGTTTTTTTTTTTGAAAATTCAGAAGGAAAGACGCTTACTATCTATTCTGAGCCCAATGACCGTATAATAACCGACATGTTATGCCCTGAGCTTAAACTTTTATAGCTGGATTATGTATGGTGCCAACAAGACAGCACCACAATCCATGTAACATGATAAATTTTGGTTTTACTAACGCTAAAAATTCTTAGCTGTTAATTATCCTCCAAGATCGTAAGATTTGACGCCGTTGGACATTAACTTTGTGGGACTGTACGAAAAAGTCAATAAAAATTACCACAAAATGATCAAGTCCTGCAAGAAGTCGCATGCCTGCCATTTGAATAATTTTATATTTGCTGCCTAATATCAAATTCATATAACTTTTTTTATATTTACTGCTTAATAGCAAGTTTCTAACTTTATACTTTCCATAGCACAAATTGGATAACCTTTTTGCATGCTATAAATTTCTTAGAATTTTTTCTTTAAACTTAACATTGACTTTTAAAAAAAATCTATTCAAATATTTCATTTTTTTTTTAAATACATTTAATTATTATTAAAAATGATAATAAAATTTCAATCTGGCCCATATGTGGTTTTAACAAAATGACGCCAAAAGCTACATAGACAACAAATATTGGTATTATTACATAAAAAGTTCTAAGGATGCAAAATTTCGAGAATTGGAACGTATTATTTGATACAGCTGGACTTTTTTTATGAGGCTTTTTTTAAACAATCCCCAAAAATTTTAATCATCTAAAAATTAACCTCCGTTAAATAATGTTCTAATTACAACCCGAAATGTGCAAAGAATTCATAAAAAATTACCTCAGAATAATCAAATCCTGTAAGAACAATTTTATATTTAATGGACAATGGCAAAATCCAATCATTATTATTAATTAAAATTTTTTTTTTTAATTGATTATATTGATTGGATTGAATCTATTATGGATGATGCCAACAAGACAGCACCACAATCCATATTATACGATAAATTTTGGCTTTACTACGCTAAAAGTTCTTAGTTGTTAATTGCCCTCCAAGATCGTACGATTTGACGCCAGAAGTCATCAAATTATATCAAAAGTATCAAGTTCTGCAAGAAGTCTCATGGCTGACATTTGAATAATTTTACTGCTTAATGAAAAATGCCAAAAATTTAGGACTTAATGTTTTCCTATCCCAAGCACAAATTGGACTCTTTAGGTTTTTTTTACTGTCAAAAGAGAATAAAAAGCAGAAATTTACGGCATAAATGTAAGAAAAAATTTCCAAATTTCCAATATAAGAAATGAACATTTGTAAGGTTTGCTTCAATATCGATATCTAAATTTTATGCTTATTTTATTTAAATTTACTGTACGAATCCTTAATTAGATAGCATTTTACATTATCATAGAAAATTTATAAGAAATTTGCTATTTTTATCATTCTACGAGTGAACGTATACTAAATTTTCTGTGAAAAAATTAGCCAAAATAGACAGAAACAATAAAATTCATTTAACTTTAGTCGAAATTGCTTACATTTTAAAGCTCATCGCCAAGTAAGCTTTTAATTCTAAAACATACGAGGTCTGTTCAAAAAACGTATATTAGATTTTCGATTTTTTGGTGGCGTTATGTTGGTACTCATGCCTCTCACTTATGCCGACAAGTTCGGCCATTTTTAATGTTCAGTTAATTTTTGACAGCTGCTTTGATTGCACGTGTTTTGGCTCGTCTTCGATATTTGCCAATTCAAAAAAATAAATTTTTTCAGCGGGAGTTTATCGGTGGTACAAAAAGCGCGCCAAGTTCGGTCGAATGTGAAGGTTTTGCTTACAGTTTTCTTCGATTGCAGGGGCATGGTGCATCATGAGTTCTTGCCACAGGGTAGAACGGTCAATAAGGAATATTACCTGCAAGTTATGCGCAAGTTGCACGAAGCAATCCGCTAGAAACGCCCGGATTTGTGAAAGAACAAAAATTGGCTTTTGCCATTTTTGCCCAAAAATAACACACTAATAATGTCACAGCCACCATTACATATATTCCCCAGATCTGGCCCAATGAAAGGACGATGCTACGCTACGATTGAGGAGATAAAGACGGCATCGAAGGAGAAGCTGAACAAGATCACAAAAAATGATTTTTTGAAGCGCTTTGAGAATTGGAAAAAACGTTGGCATAAGTCTATAATATCTGGTTGGGATTACTTTGAAGGGGACAGAATAGATATTCATGAATAAATAAATAATTTTTGAAAAAACACGTTTGTTGATCAACATTTTCTGAAACCTAATATTTTTAATCCATTTTCACTATTGAAAAATTACATTTTGGGGGGATTACTTTGAAGGGGACTTATATATATAAGTGTATAATATCTGGGGGGGGGGGGGGTATTACTTTGAAGGCGACAAAAAAGATTTTCATGAATAAATAAATATTTTTTGAAAAAACACAAAATTCGCGATTATTTTTGAACAAACCTCGTATTTATACACTAACAGGTACTTAGTTATTTACCTTTTATAACTGTAGGTCGTTCAACTTGTATAAGAACTTATTCGTCACAGTGATCATGAGTAGAGTAAATTTACGAAAAAAAATTCCCATTTCTGATCATCAATTTATTTATGTTTATTTATGGCATGTACAATCAGAACTTGTAAAAAAAGTTACTTCCGCATTTCGTAAAGGTGAATTTTCTATTCTGTTCTCTCCGCCATATTTTCTCTTCTTTCCTTATCATTTCTTACACCAACTACTCGTTAAACTGATTTACTTTTTATTATAATACCAATCATACACCCATCTCTGATATTACAACTGCATATCAAACTGATCTCGGATACATACAATATGCACGTACACGTACGTACGTGTATAAATTTCTACGTTTTCAAATAGATGCGAAAATCATATCGATAAAAAGAAAACAATCAACTTTTACCTATTCTCGATATTAAATGGTGTTTTTTTTCTCCATTTATCGTATAAAGTAAAATATTTGAAAATATTGAAAAAAAAATTTTCGCATTTGGATTTTCAGTGAAAATACGAGTACTCGTATTCGTAGCGGATCATTTCTCCTTCCATGCGATTTTCTATTCAAAACTGACCGATCGACTGCACGGACGAACGAACGGCTTTACCGTAGTCGGTCGGTCGGTCGGTTGAGAAGCTGCTCTGCTGCGATGCGTTATTTGAAGTTGAGACGAAACACTTTTGGCTGATTTATTGTACGTTGCGTTAATTTGCGGATCGATTTCGTGCGACGATGTGATGCACAATGCGTTGCGATACAATGCGTAATCGGATCTCAATGGTCAATTGGTTGGTGTCGCACAGTGGCTCTTCGGTACACGATAACTCCTTGTTTGAACTTTAATGTCTTGTTTTTACACGGACGTGCTCCTGACTATTATTGTCTGATTCCATCCAACTTGAGTATGGCAAGAGTTTATTTTCCGCAATTCCATTCAAGTTGAGAAGAACCTCGTATTTATAAAATGGTCATTTTCCTTTTTTGGGATTATTATCACATGAATTGGATATGTCCGAATGTATCGCCTAAGGTTTTGGTTAAGATTATCTCTAAAACAAGTGGCCGTGGACTTCTCTTCAACTTGTGTTCACCTTTAATGCCAGTGATTCTTTGATTTCTTCTCGAAAAGTTGTTATACCTGTTTACAGGTAGTAATCGTAATCTTCAAATCTACTCTAGAAAATATCGCCCATTCTTAACATTTGTAATTGTCTTCTACTTTTCATGTTCAACCAAAACCCTTCGAATAAATTATGATTATGTACTGTCGTCTTCAAATAAAATATTCTCCTCGGAATCGGGAACATTCCTTTTCATAAAAGATCTAAGCATTTTGATGCTGACTCGTAACCGTAGTAAAATAGTTTTTAGATTTTCGATTTTTATCTTCTTTTATTTTATATCAATTTTTTTCAAATGTTTATATTCATCTCAATTCAATGAGGTGGGCTTGCTTATCAACTTCTCGTTTTATTATCTAAGAAAACAAGAATTCCGAATTGAATGAAACAGGATATTTTCGAACAAACCCCAGTACTTACACTATACTATTGAGTTTTTAAAATAAAATAACTATTATGTATTTCTTTTATAATTGTTTCAATTTATTATATTCCACACCACAAAAAAAAAACAGATAATATAATTTTGTATAGATGGAAAAATAAAAATTCACATTTATTATTTGTTATTTTTATCAAAATATCACTTCTAATTATAGATATTTTTATAAAAAGATTTTATATACAATAATTACCCGGAATATTCAATCAGGAAGTATTCCTCTTAAATACTTATCCGGAATATTCAATCAGGAAGTATTTTTTTTATTATTTTATCTATAGTAAATGCATACTTATTCTATTGAAGTTTAACTTTTAAATACTTATTATTTATAATAAATACCAAATACAAGTACAGCTAATTTTATATTAAGAAATAAATTAATTTTTATTCAATTTTCTTTAGTTCCTTTTTAAATCAAATCAATTTTATTTAATCGAATCTATTTTTTTAACGTCATCAGAATCGATTGGTCACAAATATGGCCGCCGTTCAGAGAATCCTACGGTAAAACCTTACAACAGCAAAATATAATTTTTTTATCGGAAAAATTGTTTTTATAATTTTTTTATTATTTATTATCAATTGATTAATTGAAAAATTATAATAATTGTTATATTTTTACTAATTCAATTACTTTCATGATAATCAGAAAATTATTAAGGAGCTCGTAAGAGTTTATTTTTATTCAAATTTATTATTGTCAATTGTTAGGAACTCTAGAGAAATTCTAAAAAAATATTTCTAATAAGTGAAGAGAATAAACACAAAATCTTTATCATTTTCATGATAAATAAGTTCCTAAAAAAATTTACAGTATAAAAACAATTATGTAAATAAAATTATTATCATAAATAAATAATATTGTACATAAAAGTAATTTTGGTAATTTTATGATTTTGAAATATAGTTTTTCTTTTTCTTCAAAAATAAAACCGAAAAAATTAAATAGAATTAATTTTTTTCAGAATTAATTATTTGTTTATTAAATAAAATTTTCTTTTAACCTAATATCTCTATTGTAAAATTACTTAAAATGTTATTCTACCCAGCATAATAGTTTGTTATTATTTACTTTTTTCTCATAATTGAAATGGAAATAAAAAAATTTCAATCACAAAAAAATTCATTTACGTTCACAGAAGAGTTTTTATTTTTCAAATCTACATTAAAGTACAAAATTTACTTAGTAAATTTACCTCTTTAGTCTTAGAATATGATAGACAGAATTTGTACGATTTGTTTGCTCAGAAATATTTTTTTGTAAATTATTTTTGCTTACCGTAAAATATGAAAGATACCAATTTTACAGCAGAATTACTATAATTTTTCTTTATTTTCTATTGTAGAAATACAAATTCAAACATGACTACTTAATTCCAAGAATATTCGTTTTTTCCGTCTAAGGTTTTTTTTCCTTCTATAAAAGTGATTATTTCTTCTAAGATATGGGTAAAAGGGAAATTCATGTAAATAAATTTATTCAGGTCCTACTGAGTTTCTTTTAAACCAAAAAAAAAAAAAAAAAACATTAAAAATTTTCTACGAAATATCTAAGAATACATACTGAAAAGATGTTTGAAAACATCATAATTTAAAATGTTGATTAATTCATCATAAAGAAAGGAAATGCCTAATAAAACAAGTGAATATCTTCTTTTGTGATTCATTCCAAATAATCTTTGCAATGAACATGGATGGTACAACGATTCGAGTGGAAACATTTTCATACCGACACGAATGAAATATCTGACAATGATCGAATGAGGTGTGGTTATACGACCTACCTGTAACCAGCTAAACAGCATTTACCTGTCGATAATTTCGAATGAAAGTTGCCAGTTGCAAATATGAAAAGTGCCAAATTATCAAATTGCTTACGCCGCGGATTCATTTGATTTTCGAGTCGACAAATTTGAACGAGCACAATTAATGTTGCAATCAAAATACAATAATTTTTAACTCCTTTTTTTTTTTTTTTTTTTTGGTAATCTATGAGATATTTGAAATTCCTTGCAATCTATTGCCCATATACATATGTCATGGACATTTTATGCAATAATAAAAAAGACATAAATATGCCGCGCAGCTTTTATTCTTTAAATATCGTAAAATAAAAATATTTTCACTTTGTTAAATCTTATCTGATAATACTTATTATCATCGCTATTGGAAATTACAGCAAACAAAATATGGCCATGTGTGTTGTGTGCTTTTATCTTTTGTGAAAATTTTGCTATGACAACATTTTGAACAAATAAAAATGTGCAGATTTTTATTTGACAAAAATTATTTTCTTTTGTTCTTAACCATACAATAAGAGACAAAAACGAATTTTTAATGAGCTGAACTTTCACGAAGAAAATTTAGGTGTTTTTTCTAATTTGTCTAATTGGTAAATATAGATTTCATTTCATTGGAATATGACAAAATATCATATTAATAATGAGCAAAATATTTTATATTATTGTTTTTTTTTTTTAAATTTACAAATAAAGTCGAGTAGTCTTAAAATTGCACAATTTCTCAAACAATTTAGTATCAGCACATGCAGAAAATAGTGTCAAAGTCGATATTAAAAGTATTGGATTGGTTATTGGCTATTAATTAGGTTTATGAATTGGCTAGTAACTGATCGAATTTCATATTTTTAGGGCGAATAGTTTTTCGGCCATTTTCGTTTTGTCCACATTTTAATTGTTATAAAAATTTTAATCCAGTGCATGTCTAGTTAGCGATACTAGGGCGTATGCATCTTGAGTTCGAATCCAGCTGGTTTTTTTTTAACATTTCTTATATAAATGTAACTAGAAATTACTTTTAAAAATAAGTTTTAATATGCTTAAAACGTTTGTTGATCAAAATTTTCTGAAACCTAATATTTTTAATCCATTTTCACTATTGAAAAATTACATTTTTCAATCATATTTATTTTTGTACAATAGATAAAGGCAGATTCTTTTTAAAAAAAAAAAAAAATATATGTTATAATCGCAATAACGTGTTAATTTCGACTATAAAAAATACTTTACCAGCATAAAATTATTTCATATTCACCTGGCAAAAACATCAAGTATAAGTAATTATGTCAAATTTTTTAATCACGGTTGCATTATTCATTTTAACACTCATACTGGTGTGTTCATTCATTATTTCCAAATTACAACCATCAGATAATATTTCTAAAGAATGAAATTATTTTTTTTTAAAAAAAAAACCATCAATTAATATCAAATCAAATTGATTTAAATTCAATCAACGGAATAGACTATAAGATGAACAACAATTTTAATGATAGGAAAAAAAGTGATCAACAAAAATAAAGAAGATCCTCCTCCAGCCATTGTACCACCGGCTATAAAAAAAAAACTAAATGAAGCCTTCGGTATTTGATCATTGAATGTGATACCGAAGTCTGGAGTGCTCTGGAGTGTATGGATGGATGGTGTGAATCGTTTCTTGTAACCAGAGCATGATCGATTGGCGCATATCAAATTCATGAATCCGATTCGAAGGTGATCGATCGGTCAAAAGAATCAGTTTTTATCAGGTGGTCTCTACTTAATTCGATTGATCCCTATTGACTGTACAGATTTTTAAAATTAAAAGTGAACCAACCACAAAATAACTTAACGCGGTTAAAAGGGTTATTTTCGTATCGATAGTCACGTTGGTGGTCGATAGGATCGGAATTATGGTCTTTAAAGTAAGTTTGTATATACTTTAAATCACATGTGTTTTGTATCTGTATTCTTCCTATTCCATTGCAAGTTTATCGCTCCTCTTCTGAATGGCTTTTTTGAATATGAATATCTAAAAGAGTTAACATGTGACCGACCATATCAAAAAGGTCGAAGGTGTCTGTATTTTTGTCGTTAAACTGTTTTTATGCACACATCGATTGGTCAAGTGTAAACGCACACGTAGAGTCTCTGTGGTTTTAGATCTGAAATAAAAAAAAACAAATAATCCTTACACATCCACTCTCACCATTCGGAAGAGTTAATTTCATTTATCAATGGATAACAGTACCTTTCGTTCGAGTGGTCACCATTTGATGCATGATTGTGCAACCCGTTTCTGGAAGTTGTTTCGGAACTCGGTATAATGACTGGCTTGTGTGATTGTGAAGGTTTCGGAGTTTGGATTTTTGTTCACTGTTCTACGAACGAGCATTGGACGAACGCACATTTTGGGTTTGCTGGAGTCATTTTGCTTTTCTTTACCGTTTGTTGGCTTGCCGTCTTTTTCCTGTTATTCATGTCAGCACAGCACTTCTTTGCCACAATCAACAAACCCGAAGAAGTAGCACACTAACTCTGCTCTTCAATCTTCTCTTGTAACGTATCGAATATGATTTGCTTCCCAACAATCGGTAGCTTTCTTCGTTCCTCCTCAGCCAATCCACTTTGATGAAATTTCTTAGTGAATTTTCTATGTCGTATGTCTTTATTCAGCACTCTCGACTGATGGTAAATCAGTGTTGGTTCATGTTTTGAGTCTTCATCGGTTTTGATAGCTTGTGGAGGCATCAAGTGGAATTGTACACAAGAAAACCCAACAACTTGTTAGTTAACTGGTTGGTTGGTTGTTTAAGCTGACTGACTATCTGCTTACTACTATTCCTCAGTGGTTGTTGCTTCGAGTGCAGAGTAATTATTTCGATGGATTAGTTTAACGAAAGACTTGACGAATGCAACAAGTGTTCTCTCCGTTTGTTCGGTCGTATTTATCCGACGTAAAGTATTGTTTTCAACTTTGTTAAGGAATCGCGCGCCATCCCCCACAGAATAAAAAGTGCACACAAATTTCTAAATACAAAAAAAAAATATTGAAAAAAAAATTATTCTAATTGAAAAAAAAAAATGCAAATATATACAAAATATTAAAAATGTGAAAAAAATTATAAAATTTTTGCTGTGCTCTTAAAACAAAGTCTCAAAAACGAAAGAAGAAAAAAATAGTGAACAAAATTTTGCTATCTTTAAAATTCGAATTTCATTTTCAAAATTAAGTGCAACTTTATTATTTTTTTTAACAAAATTTACTGTCGCGTTAATACATACTATATATAATAGCTTGACGAGAACAAAAAAAAACAAAAAAAATACTGTAATTCAAATGAAAAACGTATGAATTGGATATGGTCAAGTTTTGAAAAATGATCTACCGTAAAATGTCGGATATATTTTCCTCTCCGAAATATATACTTGCTTATACGCAGTAGCAAATGTTTTATTATGAAAACGGGCAACTAGTGATATTCAATTCGGTTCTCCTATTTATTCGGTATCAAATACGTTTCAAGTGTATTGTGATTGTTGATTTGAAGCGAAGAGAAGATAAATTAAAATTGCCGTTGCATAATTTGCACTTGAATGAAAACAAAAAAAAAAAAAAATTAATAATAACAAACAATAATGGATCCGACATCATCACGTAAGATACTATCGTCACAATCAGCATCAACAAAAGGTGTACAGAAGCTTTACACGAAAATACGTCACAAAATCGAAGATATACCACCAAGGATTACTGCCAAGTTGAACAAAACATCAAAGTATGCCAACGGAATTGTACACTCGAAACCAGTAGCTGCTCCGCGATTATCCAAAAAACATAAGCAAAGTCAAAATCAAGTTGAAATTCTATCGTGTGTACAGGTGCAGCCAAAGAAAATCGAATCGAACAAGGACACCATTACGATGGATAATGTCAATCGAAAGCTATCGGCTCAGAAGGTAAATGTAGTTAGACCGACACCGAATTATGAGAATATGATCATCTCAAGGAATCCGAATGGATGTGCCCAAGTAGAAATGGACAGCGACGAAGAGTGCCGACTGAGCCTTAACGACTCAACAATATCTCTTGAAGATGAGATTTTCGAAGAGTTGGAAAAAGTTGCTCATGACGAGGCTAAACTGAATGCTGTCCTTAAGAATTTTGATAAGATTCTGGCCGATTTCACTACAGCATCGAGCCCTGCAAAAGCACCACCTGCTTCCAAAAAGAATCAGCGACAAGAGAAGGCAAACGTTTCTGTAACAAGCGCATCAGTACAAACTGCAATGAAAAAAACAACAAATAACGACAAGAAAAGGTTCGATGGTCACAAACAATTGCAAAAATCAAAAACTTGTAGTATTATCGAATCGCGATGTATTTTGAAAAAGAGCATTTCAGATCCACACGGTTCTGGCAATTGGGATTTCCAGTCAATCACGGAAAATCTGCATCACTATAGTGCCTTTCAAGTAACGAAGAGCCTTTGGAATTTGCAAGATTTCGAAGCATTCGCAAAATCAGGCAAAACATTAGAAGAATTTAACTCGAAGCGTCCTCTAATCAGAATGGATCAACTACAAGGCAAGAAAGTTACTAAACCAAAAATCGCAACAACATCGAAAACAATAGCACAATCAGCATCGAATTCGGGCACAGTTCTTACTATTAAAGTCGTTCCTATAACGAAACCAACAGCAGAAGTAGTAATTGTTAATAAGAATGAAGAAACACAAAATCGTAATGAGAAATCCGATACAAAGGAAATCATTAAGTCGAATTCTGCTACAAATGAGCTCGGAGTGTCCAGCCGAATAAAAAGCCAATTGCCAAGAGCAAAAAGCGTCTGGGAATTATCATCACCATTTTCGCTGACAACAAGTCAACAGTATCCGAGTCAACATGCTGTCTGCAGTAGGACATCGTCAGGCAGTAAAATTCCGGTGAAAAAATCAAATCCACAAAAACTGGCAGCTAATGGCCGCAGTAATAGTTTCTGCATTGAATCGATATCGACTGGCATCTTGACAACAAAAGCTGCCGCTAAAACGGTACAAATCGTTAAGGTTCAACCTATGCAGACGAAGCGCATAAGCCCAGCAAGAAGTAATACTACTTCTGTGACGCGGATTGTACGAAATTTAAACGAAATGAACGCCGATGGTAGAGCTGTCCTAGCCAAAATGTCAACAACAATAAATCCTTCAACGACGAATAATTCAAGTGCGACTGTAAATGTTTCGATGGCTACGAATAGAAGACGGTCAATGGGCGCCCAAGTTGCATCGTCTACTCCGCATTCCTTAAATAAAGTTGGTATCTCTACGAAACTAACAACAGCAGCAATGCCAGCACCGTCACTGTCTTCTACATCGCTGTCACTGTCAGCATCGACAACTGCACTTGCAGGCACGAAACTAACAATAAAATCGACCCAAAGCGAAATCACGTTCAACAAATTGAGAACATCAGCGAAAGTGTCAAATCAAAAGGCAATTAGCGCTGCCACTCAGAAACATTCGAGCGATCTTCTATTGAACAAGTGTCTAGAGAAGGGACAGGAGCTTCTGCGTAAAGTGGAAGCATTCGGTAGCCTGACGAAACTCGAAGCCACCAAATCGAATGTAAACGGGAACAGCAAAAAAGTTAAAGCATCCATTGCAAAATTCGAACGCAATCAATCGAGAGGTGAAGTCCTATCGAAGACGTTAAGGCGATCTGTTTCGAACGATATCCCAGCACCAAAAGCAGCACTTACCACTAATGGTCATACGCGCGAATCCCATAAGCAAGACACAGAAAACATATCACAAAAGAATTTGCTGACCGCGGTTAGTGATCAAAAGCACAACATCGCCATTGGTTCAGATAAAAGCAATCATAATTGCAGCAGCAGCAGCATCAGCATCAGCAGAAATAATGACGAAAACAATCAGCATAAAATGAAACCAAATCGAATGGGAAGTGATGTTGTCGATAGCGTCAGTAATGATCATAAAAGCACTAATGATAATCACAGCGGTGGAAAGTCACAATTACAAAAAGAGTGCGATGAAGGGAACGGAAATGACTCGGCTAAACGAGACTCAGGAATCGAAATGGAAAAACAAGTGATTTCCGAACAGAAAGAATCAATCAACAAAATTGTGGAATCTCCTCTTCTGTATGCCCGCGAAACAACAGTCAAATTTCCCCGTTTGGAGTCATGTAAAATAATCCCCCCACTTCTGGGTTATCCATCACAGCATCATGCCGAACTGTTGGTTAACGTTAAGGCACAACAGCAACCCTTACGTGTACACCAAGACTCCATGCTGTGCATCAATAGTGATATCGTCCGCAGCGAGAAGGAGTATCAAAGTGACTGCTCTGATGATTCTGGCCACATATCCAATGAGAATGATGAGCACATCATCACGGTATCAACCGCTTGTTCCAGTCCCACAATTGTCGACAGTGCCTGCAGTTCCAGCAACAGTTCGACGACCACTTCTACTATCGGTATTTCTTCGACAGCACCAAAAGTACTTAAAGGCACAAAAATCTCAGCGCTTTTGGGCAAATTCGAATCCTCCACTACCGGAACTAGAATAAATGACAATCTCAACAGTAACATTGTTGCTGATCGAAAACATTGCACCACCATTAAAGTAGCCGAAATCAAAAATGTTCCATCAAATACTATGAAATCGACTATCGAAATTTATCCCACATACAGTTCCGAGGTAAATATTGTATTCGAATAATAAATACGTAGAAAATTTGTATTAATAAAACAAATTTTAATTATTTTATATTTACATAATTAAATATGTATTTTTTTTTAACGTATGAATTTTCAAATAAAATAGTAAAAAAAACACCTTTTTTGATTTTGTTCAAGTAACAACGTCGTTAAGATCTACTAAAAATTCAGTAGTCCGTCCTAAATAACCTGTTGTCTTATAACCGGAAATAATGCTGTTGATAGGTTTAATATAAAGCTGAATTTTTTGTCACTAATAAATCGTCTTTAAATTACCTCCGGATTAGACTACATCGATTTGGTTGGGTTTTTTTTTGTTGCAATATCTTTTTTTAATTTACTAAATTTATTTATCTTAAAAAGACAATTAATACACCAAATAAATGATCACAGTTCCCATAACACCCACTCCATCCTTAATGCCATAACTCAAATAACCCACACAAAAAAAAATGTAATTGAAAACTTGCAAAAAAAAATCATTTGGTAGTTCTGCAACTACCGGTGGTTTTATGCAAATTAAATTAAAGAGATGGCGTTGATGATACTAAAATCGTTTTTATAGTGATTTTTATTAATTTGTATATATTTTTCTTCTACATTTAACTTGAATGTATAAAAAAGACCGTAATTATTATTTATGTTTTTGGTTTTTTTGTTTTTTTTTTTGTAAATACATTTTTTTTATTGCATTTTAATTTCGTATTAATATTTTTACGGTTGTGCTTAAATGGGCGTATAAATTTGAATATGCCAATTTTGTTTTATGGAATAACATTTTATATGTGATAATTCATATACTCTTCTTTGTTTTTGTAGTGACATTTCGATTATATTAATTATAAAAAAAAAAATAAAAAAACGGAGATTTTTTTTAGAATTTAAATTTTTTTAACCAAAAAAAAAATAATAAAATGAACGTTAAATAGAAGAATTCTAATAATAATGGAAAATAGTTCAGTAAAAAATCCTATTATTTATTGCTAAATAAATTTTTGTATTCTTTGTTAATTTTCCATTTACATATTTCTATAATAATATTACTAAATATTTATAATTTCTAGTTTAAGAAGCTTATTACATTGTATTTATTTCGAAATATGCTTAAACAAGTCACTCGTGTCATCATCGCATACATATGCATTCGTAATTGTTCATTAAAAACAAAATCGCAATGCGTGTAATATTCGTACTTATAGTGTTTTAGTAAAGAATTCAAAGGTAATTATTTGTCTTATTGATGTAAATGCTACATCATCGTATGTATAAAAGTGTTTTCAAGCATTTACCGATAATTACATGAGTATCTTCTCATATGTGGTAGGAAATTTAGAAGAAGAGAAAAAATTTTTTTTTGCTATTTAAATAATTTTGCAGATAATTGCAGTGACATAAAAGGGCGATAACTATTTGCGAAATACTCGTAATTATTTTAAAATGTTTACAGTTGGAAATACAATTTTTTTTTTAAATATTACTGCAATGCAAACAATCTTTTTTTTTTTTGTTACAGCAGAAACTATTTATAATAGTTCCTTTAAAATTTCGAAAAAAACATTATTTAAGAAAAAAATCTTTTAAAAACTTATCACATAAAAAAATAAGTAATAAAGGTTTTTCAATTTGGGATTCTGAAAGTACATTTAAATAAAACACAGTTTAAATTAAGATTTTATTTATATTTAATTGATTGGATCTTACCATTATAAGTAAAAAAAAACACAAATTGTTAAGGAAATTCAAATGTTTTTTTATTTAATATGAAGTATAATCGATACAATTAAGTTCTGAATAAAACGTCATTCAAATGGCCTCCACGACTTCTTTTGCAGAAACGTATTCGATGAACCCAATTTTCGAGCACTTTTTCCACTAAATCAAGTCGTATGGCACGTTCAATATTCACTTCTAAAGCTTGAAGAGAGTCTGGTTTATTGCTAAAGACCAATGACTTCAAATAACCTCACAAGAGATAGTCTAATGGTGTTAAATCACAACTTCTTGGTGGCCATTCAATGTCACAATTTTTTTTAAATAATCGAATCTCCAAACTTCTCGCAATAATTCGGTTGTTGCACGTGCTGTGTGGCACGTAGCTCCGTCTTGTTGGAACCAGATGTTGTCAAGATCAACTTCTTCCAATTTCGGCCATAAAAAGTTGGTTATCATTGCTCTCCATTGACAGTAACGGTGTTACCAGCTCCATTTCGAGGTCCACCAGACCAAAAAACCACATTAAACTGTCAATTTAGGTGAATGTAATGGATGTTCATGAATAATTTGTGGATTTTCTTCGCACCAGAATCGACAGTTTTGTTTATTTACCACACCACTCAGATGAAAGTGAGCCTCATCGGAGAAGATGATTTTCTTAAAAAAATCGTTATCGTTTTCAAGTTGTTCCAAGACAAAATCAGCAAATTCACGACGTTGACGGTGGTTCAATGGCTTCAGTTCTTGAGTGATAACAATTTTATACGGATGCAAGCCCAAATCCTTTCTCAAAATCCGCCAGGTTGTGGTTTGAGACAGTCCCAATTCTTGAGAACGTCTTGGAATCGACAAATGGCGGTCTTCAGCAACACTTGCCTGAACGGCAGCAATATTTTCATTATTTCGAGCGGTTCTTTGTCTTATTGGCACTTGAACATTATGTAAAGAAAATGTACGCTCGAAATTTTTAACAATTTGACGATTATAGTGAACACAGTTGGACGATTATTACGACCATAATAAAATGGCAAAAGCGCACGAAAAGTTGCAATTGGTGAACGATTATTTTGATAATAAAATTGGATAATTTGTAAACGTTGTTCTTGCGTATATCTCTCCATGATGAAATTGTAAACATTACTGAATACAATGAAGAAAAAAATGACAGATCATGACATATTACAAATGGCCGAAACGTCACTTAGAAATCATATCACTCTTATTGGAAAACCCTATATTAAATACAACACCATTGAAGGGTTCCAGTCTTTACGATGTTATTTTTGCTGATTTTTTTGCATATTTTGATCTGTAATTTTGCTATTTATTTGAAGGATATGATGTTCATTTTGAAATACTCTGAAGTTTAAGGATTGTCTGCGCAAACACGTGTTTTTTTTTGTAGACGTACAAGAAAAAATCCAACTGCGTCAAATCGTACGATCTTGGAGGTCATCAAATCTCGAACTTATGCAATATAAACAGAACTTTGTGGTTAAACCACATCATTTAGTTCAAATTAAAATCTTTAAGTTCAATCGGCCAAAAAAAAACGATTGACGATAACAGTCTTTCCTTCTTTATTTTTAAAGAAATACTGGCCAATGACATCTTCAGACCAAAATACACGCCAGACAATCACTTTTCTTGTGGATAAAATGACTTCTACACAGCTAATTGTGGATTTTTACTAACCCAAATACGGATAGTTTTGATGATTGACCCCATATTCACCGAATAAGAGAAATGAGCCTCTTTGCTGAAGATTATCTTATTCGAAAAATCATCATTTAAAGCATATTTTAGTCAGCATCCAAATTTTTACAATTTTTATATTATTTTCCAATAATTAAATAATAATTAAAATAGCTCCTATATTTTTTAATTATAATTTTCTACTTAAAAATAATAGTTATTTATTGTAAACTTTAAAATAATAAACAAAAAGTAAATTGTTACAAGAAAATTCGAATTCTTTCGAATTGTCAGTATTTTTCTCTTATCTAAACCTTACAAATGCAACCGATACGGCATTTTGGCCCGATAGCCTTGTCTTTTTTATCTTACATTTTCCGTTGTATTAATTTGTATGCGAATTTTTTTTATATATTTTAAAATGGACTTAAAAAATAACCTTTGATTATTTATTTATATGATGTTTTTTTTTTTGAATAAATTAACACATAAAAAAATAAAAGATATTCATAAAAATTAGGAAAATCGATATTTTATCTAAAAAAAATACAAACTTATACCATTCATTTTTCATTTTCAATATAAATTATAGTAACCTAATTTTATAGTTATTTTTTATATCTATTTAATATTATTTAAATTGTAGTCGTCTTCTTGAAAACTATCTACTGTTATTTGCAGATAATATCATACAACATACCTACGAGTATATCTTTTCATATACAATATGAATTTACGAATTTCTTTTTTAAATTTTAAATCAATTCAATTCTTATGTGGAGATCGAAATTCGCTGTTTTTTTCCCCAATGATTACCTACTTTTTTATAATAAAAATCTATACAAAAACATTTGAAAAGAAAATTTATCTACACTATGCTCGGATGAGTTGATTTTAATTGGTTTCGCAAAATAACGAGCCTGGGACATTTAGCTAAGCATTTTATGTTATTTTTTTAATATTTTAAAAATCAATATTAATTGGTATATTAATTTTTAAAAATAAACTAATAATATTGTTTATACCTTACGGATTCTCTGAGAATAAACAAAATTTTTCAATTTTTTCCCAATTTACATTTTTCAACAATTAATTGCATTATCATAAATTGCATAAAATTCTATTTTATCAAAATTCAGATGCAAATTAACACTTTTTCTTGTTGATTAAAAAAAATATCAGCATTTAATGAAAAGAATAAAATCCGATTTTATAATATTTTTCTTTTTTGGTTTTATATTTTCAAATTGAATTCAGTTTTTTATTTTTTTTTAAATAATATTTTACTTAATAAAAAGCTATAAATATGAATAAATTTATTTTTATATTCATTAAATTTGATTTTCTTCTTTTTTTTAAAAAATTTTTACCTTTATGTTTGACCTAATAAAATTTTTACAGATATAAAACCATTTTTAAAAGCAATTCATTAATTTTATTAGGTTTTAATGTTAATAAAAAGTTTTTTTTCTTTTACTAAAAAAAAAAATGCATTGCCAAAATATTGAAATTATTAGAAAAAAATTATAATGAGATTATTATGAATATGATAGAGTTAAGAAAAAGATTAGAAGAGCTGCAGCAGTGTAAATTTATTTTTTAAAAACAAAAAGATAATATTAAAAAATTTTAATTAAATTTCAGTCAATATTTAAGAAAATTGACAAATAATACTTACTATGCACGCTCGACTTATATTTTTTTAATTAGATTACCTCAAAAATTATTTCCCATACGCATAGAGGGCAAAAAGTATCGCGAATTTTGTGTATTTTGAAAAATTATTTATTTATTCATGAATATCTATTTTGTCCCCTTCAAAGTAATCCCCACCAGATATTATACACTTGTGCCAAAGTTTTTTCTCATTCTCGAAGCACTTCAAAAATCATTTTTTGTGATCTTGTTTATCTCCTCTTTCGATGCCGTCTTTATCTCCTCAATCGTAGTGTAGCGTCGTCCTTTTATGGGACTCTTCAGTTTCGGGAAGAAGAAAAAGTCACAGGGGGCCAGATCTGGGGAATACGGTGGCTGCGGCATTATTAGTGTTTTGTTTTTGGCCAAAAATGGCAAAAGCCAATTTTTGTTCTTCCACAAATCCGGGCGTTTCTGTTGGATTGCTTCGTATAACTTGCAGGTAATATTCCTTATTGACGGTTCTACCCTGTGGCAAGAAGAAAACTGAAAGCAAAACCTTCACATTCGACCGAATTTGGCGCGCTTTTTTCTCGGCCCTCTGAGAACATTTTGTACCACCGATAAACGTTGCTTCGGTCCAAGGTAGCTTCACCATATGCCAAAGTCAACAATCGGAATGCGTCCGCGTAATTAATTTTGTTTTTCACAAAAAATTTGATACAGATTCTTTGATCCATTTTTTGGAATGTGCAAAAATCGAAGACGACCCAAAACACGTGCAAGCAAAGCAGCTGTCAAAAATTAACTGAACATTCAAAATGGCCGAACTTGTCGTAACCCGCGGAAATTCAAAATTCGCAATACTTTTTGAACAGACCTCTTATTTTTCAATATATTACTTAGCATTTTATTATAAAATTTTCCATTAAAAACTAAATTTATATAAAAACAATTTCAAAATTTCTTTTTTTTATTTGTTGTTGCAAAAAATTGTTTTACTAAAATTCTAAAATTATCAACTTAGAAATATCATAAAAACAAAACATATATTTAAGTTAATTAATAATCAGAGGTTCTTATTAAAAAAAATTATGTTTAAATATTATTACTCCAAAACGATTTGGAAAATATTTAATTAGGAAATAAATTTTATTTTTTTTTTTGGAAAGAAAACTCGTAATATGCTTTTTTTTTTGTACATAATTTGTATAACTGTCAAAGTATTTACTTTCACTTAATTTCTCAATTATTATTAATATTTGCCTCTCTGTTTATGATCTTGATTATCAGATAATAAACAAAATTATACCAGTTGCTTACCTGTCTGTCCACCTACTTGTATTCAGTTTATATTAATTAATACGTTTGTATAAAACATATATATTTTTTTTATACATAAAATTTAAAGGAAAACTAAAAAAAAAAAAATTTTTTTTGCTATCAATTAATTTTCTTTTAAAATATTTTATTAGCTTTCTATTTGCAAAATTACATACCATATTAGATAATAGAAAAGAAAATAAGACAAGCAACAATTATGAAAATACGTTACTTGTACATGTTTTGGAGAAAAAAAAACTCCTTTTTTAATGAAGTTGATTACAACACTTTTATTAGAAAAAAATTCAACTCTAACTTCACTATCTTCAAGTTATCTGTATTTATAAATATGAGTATTAGATCTGAAAATAAATAAAAATTTCAAACATTGTACTTTTTTTTTACTTCTTACCCAATTAAAAGATAATTCATTGACATTATTTATCGACTCCTCTTTTTATCAATATTATTGGCAGCTCCTTTCAGAAATAAAAAAAAAAAAACAAAAATTTATATACAATAAAAATAAAACGTTCAATTTAATGCCAAAAAAGAAATTCATTATTTGGCAAAAAAATATGCACCGTTTTGTTCGATAACTTGTTGCCATTTTGGAGGTAATTTCATAATGCCTCTCTCATAGAAACCCTCGTCCCTATTGGCAAAAAACTGGGACAGTCGATTTTCACAATCTTTTCTTGAGGTGAATTTTTCACCTGCAAAATCATTCGTCATAGACAGGAAGAGGTGGTAATCACTTGGTGCCAGGTCGGGACTATAAGGTGGATGCATAAGAATATCCCAACCAAGGTCCCGGAACTTCTGGCGAGTCACTATCGATGTATGCGGCCTGGCGTTGTCCTGATGGAACACAATTCCTCTCCTATTGGCCAAAGCTGGCCGCTTCTGGGCAATTGCTTCTTTCAGAAGGTCCAATTGTTGACAGTATAGGTCCGAATTAAGAGTTCGGCCGTAGGGGAGCAGCTCATAGTAGATGATTTCCTGCCAGTCCCACCAAACACACAGCAAAACCTTCCTTGACGTTGTCGTAAGTGACCCACTTTTCATCACCAGTAACCATCCGCTTCAGAAATGGATCGATATTGTTGCGATTCAGCAGCGATTCGCAGATGGAAATTCGGTCCATGAGGTTTTTTTGTGATAACTCGTGTGGCACCCATACATCGAGCTATCCAGCCTTATTTAAGTGGTTCCAAATGGTTTTTTGTGTAATGTTTAGCTCCTGGGCAATCGAAACAGTGCTTACGTGACGGTCGGACTCGACGATTTCCATTATTTTATCGACATTTTCTCCAGAGCGTGGTGCATCTTTGACATCAAAATTACCAGAACGGAATCGACGAAACCAAAATTGCGCGTGATTGGCTGTTACAGTATCAGGACCATAAACACTATTCACATTTTCAGCTGCCTGGCTTGCGTTTTCGCCTTTATCGAAGAAAAACTGTAAAATATGGCATATTTTCTCTTTGTTGGTGTCAATCTTTGACGCGTGCTAAAAAAAATACTGAGTCAAGTAATCACAAAACTGTATCAGAAATTTTTTTAGTACGAAATCTTATCTTTCTAACGCCATCTAGTGCAACCCGATCGCACTTTTACAACGGGAGATACAGACTCCTAAAGCCATCTATTGGCAAAAAAAAATGGATTACTTTTTACTACACCTTATATATATATTAAAAACAATTTAAAAAAATAAACAACTTACAAATAAAATTAATTATATTTGATAAAAAACAAATTTAATCATAAAATAACTTAAGAATAAATTGAAATTTTTCCCCTTCTAACAAATTATAACTGGTTATTTTCTCAAAAAACATAAGCAAATCTATTTTTAAAATGCAAACATATTTTTATAAATATTGAATTTGTCTAAAAATAAAAAATCCAATCAGATATCAATAAGCGCCATTTAAAATAATATAAGGAAAGGATCAATGATCTCAAGTTCATTCGCATGCATATCGTTGTTAGTAGCGCTCTATTAAGAAGGGAAAAAAGGCAGATTAAATCAGCACAACCACCGGGCTTATCTGACTTTCAATTTAAATTCACAATTTTTTTTTTTTGTAGATATTTTTACCTTTTTCTCTACCATTTATATATTTAAGTTTATTCACACTTTTCTTTCTGTTATGTATTCCAAATAGTAGCAAGTACTATTTTCACTATACTCTCATAGCAATCGATCTACAACAACCTGCAATCTTCGATTCATCTTCTCGATAATTACTAATTTTGCTTAAAGAGTTTTTCAATATCGATTGAAGGTGGAAAATTACTAGACATTTTTCCGTTTAGTCATTAGGTATAGATTATTGTAGATCTTTTAAAAGATTTCAACTGACCGGTAATCTAAAAAGCTTTTAGTAAAGTTCTTTTCATATAATAAAATCAATTCACACAAATAGTATAAGATGATGAGATAATTTTGTCTACTATTTTCATGATATTCATCTGATCGTTCATAAAATTTTTATCGAAAATCATATTGATTGAGCGAATCGAATTGCTTAAATCGATATATGCTATAATAAATCGGTTATAGATTAACATTTATTTGAATAGTGATCATATCTTTTGGCGAAATATCAGCAGCAATTAAGTTGTAATTTGTATTTGAAGAATCAATTTAGTGGTAACATTTTTTTCCTTTCTCAAATATAAATTTTAATACTATCGCTATTATTATATTTTTCCTTTTTAAATAACATTTCAATTATACTATGTCTTACCTTTAAGTATGCTTAAAAATGATTAGGACTATCAACTGAAAATAGTAAAATGTTCATATTAAATTTTTTTCTTTAATCAAAGAATTTAAAAAAAAAATTTCTCTCATACACTAAAATTAGTAAAATCTTTATGAAATTTAATACTTGCATGGACCACTATCGTATAATCCATTATGCAGTTTAATACTTTAAATTATTATTTTTTACTTTATTTTTGCGAAAATTCTATCTTTCACTTATATTTATAAAAAATATAAATTATCTTTCATAACTTTATTAAAAATTTTTTTTTCAAAACTATCGAGTTTTTCAATAGCAACTTGACACTTTTGATTTCTTACTGTGAACGCACCCTTAAACCATTCAGTGTGCTGTCACTGTCCAAAACACCCTTACAAGATCAAGTTAACTGAAGAACTAAAGCCACTTGACCATATGAAGCGACGAACGTTCTCAGATTGGGCTCTAGAGAAGTTTGCCGAAAATGACGACGTTCATCGCATAAACCTCTTCAGTGATGAAGGGTATTTTTGGTTGAATGGCTTCATCAACAAACAAAACATGCGTTATTGGAATGCTGAAAACCCTCATTTGCTTCATGAAACACCACTTCATCCACAAAAAGTGTCTGTATGGTGCGGTTTTCATGCCGGCGGCGTCATTGGGCCATTTTTCTTCGTTGATGAAAATGACCGTCACGTTACAGTCAATGGTGAACGCTACAGAGACATGTTGCTGGGTTATTTCTTTGATCAATTGCATGTGCTCGACATCAGTGATATGTGGTTTCAACAAGACGGTGCTACATCCCACACAGCGGGAGAAACAATCGACTTATTGAAGTCCAAGTTCGGTGAACGTGTTATATCGAGAAAAGGTCCTGTCGATTAGCCGCTGAGATCTTGTGATTTACCACCTCTAGACTTTTTTCTGTGGGGCTACGTTAAATCGATGGTCTATGCCAACAAGCCAACGACGTTAGAGGACCTAAGAGCCAATATCGAACAAGAAATAGCGGTCATTCCCCCTCGAATTATGTGACCGAGTCATCCAAAATTGGCTTCAACGAATCGACCGCTACAAGCGTGCCCGTGGTGGATATTTGACGGAAGTCGAGTTCCATACATAATTGCATTGATTTCACTTTATGTTAAGGCAATAATAAAAGTTTTGATATCTCAAATGGTTTGCGAGATACGAGGGTCATTCAACAAGTACCTAGCCTCACCGCCCGATGGAACTGCTGTCACAAAAGAAATTTACCATCGTATAGTACATTCTTTTAGTAGCCTACTGTCAAAGTTTCAGTCGCTTCCCTTCATTAGTTTTGTTTTGAGAGCCTTTGAAAGCGAGCGTGTCGGTCGGTTGCACAAAAATGAAAAAAAAACAATATCGTTCGGTGATTAGATTCTTGTTTTTAGAAGGGAAAATGCGCAGCGAAATCAAAGATCGCTTGGATGCTGTATATGGTGACTCTTCTCCATCGATGGCGACTGTCAAGAATTGGTTCAACGAGTTTGTTCGTGGCCACACGTCGGTTTTTGATGAGCCACGCCCAGGTGCCCCGAAAACGACTGCTACGGAGGAAAACGTTAAAAAAGTCCACGATCTCGTGTTGGCAGACCGTCGATTGAAGGTTCACGAGATAGCTGAGACTGTGGGCATCGCAGTAGGAACGGTGCATCATATTCTACACGAAGAACTGGGTATGAAAAAGCTGTCGGCGCGATGGGTGCCGCGTTTGCTCACACCGGAAAACAAGCGCAACCGTGAGACCACATCGGCGACGTGTTTGGCGCTGTTTCAGCGCAATCCAGCGGAGCTCTTGCGTTGTTTCGTGACCGTCTACGAAACATGGATTCACTGGTACACACCAGAGACCAAGGAACAGTCGAAACAGTGGACTTTACCCGGCGAACGTGCTCCGAAGAAGGTGAAGCCTGTTCGATCGGCCGGAAAGGTGATGGCCACCGTTTTCTGGGATTCACAAGGTGTGATCCACATCGATTACCTCGAGAAGGGTAAAACAATCACGGGGCGCTACTATGCTGACTAATTGGGCCGATTTGACGTCGAATTGAAGAAAAAGCGGCCCCGCTTTGCGAAGAAAAAAGTGCTGTTCCACCACGACAACGCGCCGGCTCACACCTCCGCCGTCGCCATGGCCAACTTGGTCGAATTGCGCTACGAATTGTTGCCCCATCCACCGTACTCTCCAGATTTGGTCCCCTGTGACTACTTTTTGTTTCCAAACCTAAAAAAATCACTCGCCGGGAATAGATTTGGGTCGAATGAGGAGGTCATCGTCGCCACGGAGGCCTATTTTGCTTCCCTCGAGCAAATATATTTTTTGGACGGGTTAAAAAAGTTAGAGCATCGCTTGGCCAAGTGTATCGATATTGAAGGAGATTATGTGGAAAAATAAATTGCCACCTTCCCAAAATTTTCGTTTTTCTTTTGTAGACTAAGTGCTTGATGAATGACCCTCGTATTTAAAAAAAAAAGTTGTCAAGTTCTTATTCAAGAACCCTTTTATTGCATTTATTGCATTTTAGATGACAATTGGCCTTTTTACTCTATCAGATTTTAGTCTAAATTCCCGTACAAAATTCTTTGTGAACTTTGCATTAAAATATCGATTCCGAATTTTCGACTGCCAACAAATAAAAATTATAACACTTTGGTTAAATTCTTTGATATTTTAGCGCAAGCACTTTGGTTAGGTTCTATGATATCAAATTGTTAATGTTTTTTTTTTATATTGTATATTGAATAATATTTATTTATTTTATTTATATATATTAAAATGAGTTAAACAGAAAAAATAAAATATTTTAATAATGAAAAAAATTTAAAAAAAAACAATAATTATAATTTTAAATGCACACTTTTACGGTAATTAACAAGACGTTAACACTTAACAAAATTATCCATTATTCAAACCAATCATAGACACAATTAATATGCCAATCAATTAATATCAAAAAATTAATTTCGTTCATCAAAAAATGACTTAATAAGTTTACTAATAGCCAAAATATTACAAACAATTTTTGTATATAAATATTAATTACAAAATTACTTACAATTTATTTGTAAAAGAAAATTAACACTTCTGTTTTTATTCAAATAAAAGAATACCAACTTTTTTAACAATTAACTAAATTAAGAAAAGAAAAAAAAACATCAATCAAAGGCGGAAAACAAAATGAATCGATCGTTCGAAAATAATACACCTCACTTTGTTCATTGTCACTCGTAAAATAGTTTATTTGACTGTCTGGCATTTTTCATATCTTAGTCTTCTTCACTAAGTACTATCCCTACCTAAAAAAAAAAGACTTTAAGTTTTAAAAAAATACAAAACTAAAATAAAATAAACAAACAAATCAGAACAAAACTTTCTCAACCATATTATATTGAGTACGAAATTGTTTACGAAACTATTTCAATTTTTTACATTTCAACTACCATTAACAACTGAACAGAAGTTTTACTATTATTATTGTATTATTCACAAAGAAATGTGTTAAGAAACTTAATGTCTCTTGTGTTCTTTTGGTAAACGGGAACAGCTGAAAATTATTGTTTGTATATATGAAGAAAAAAAACCAATCATGTACGCAATTTCTACCAAAAAAATGCTGTCATGCATAATAATTCATAGGAGTTGAGGGGGGGAATTCATTTCTATCTGTATGTACTTCAGCAGCAGTAATCATTTTGGAATAGAAATGAAAGCTAAACATTCATAGTGGACTATTTAAATTTCAATTTTACATTTGTAAGGTTTAAAAGACAGACAAGTTAACTACTGACCATTTTGCATGCAGAAAATGAATGAACACAAACAATAAAAATGGTAAATTAAATAAAAATAAAATGAGAAAAAATAAATACACAAAATCGGGTCTCTTCTTAGGTCATACATGTGTGTCCATTGAAATTTTCTTTTCTTTTCTGAAACTATTTGTATTCTTAGTTATCAGTGAATTTTAAGCAAAAAAAAAAATAATTTCAAATGTTTAAACTCGTCGACGAACCTCAATTTAAATATAATATCTTCTATTTTTGTTCGTTGTAAGAAATTCTACACAAAAATATTAGTTGCTTTGAATATTTTTAACTTTTAGTTTTCTTTTTCGTTGGTTTTATTGCATTTCAATAGCAATTTTATGCTCTGAAGGAATTTCCCTTATCAACATCAATACTGTATGTTCTACTTACCTACTAGTACGTAACTATTGAAATTACTTTAGATTTTAAGAAAAAAGTACCTCCTCTAGAACGAAAACTATGTTATAAATTTAATACGATCTAAAACACGTATTTCATCTTATGTAGTGGTACAAAAATGGATTTAGATAATTACTTTGCGGTTATTAAATGAAAATTTACTTCTCTATCACGAACATAATCAAATTAAATAAAAGAAAACCGCTTTTCGATATTCTTTAAGAAGAATAAAAATTCTTTTTAGTAAAACTTATTAAAAATATTTTTTTTTAAATAATTTGTTTTAACACAATTTTTCAAATAGAATTTCAATAAAATATTTATAAGTTAATGAATTTAATAATAATTTATAAAAATTATTTCCGTTTGGTTGTTTATCTAAATATAAAAATTTCAACTACATGTGTACACACATCATGGCAAAAATGTAGTAAATTTCAATAGAAAATGTAAATATTTATTTCCGCATTTTAGTTTATATCTAATTGAAAATTTAGATTAAAAATTAAAAAAAAAAATAACAGTAAAGAAATGATTACTTTTTAATGTATATACTGAAAGTTATAAAAAAACAAACAAATTTTGTGTACTTGTAAAATTGTCATGTTTTCGTACGGAACTATTAATACAAATGCTCATCTTTTCTTTTATTTTCGATTAGTTTTTTTTTGTCTGTAAATTTTTAAGAACATCTTAAATAATATTTTAAAAGAAAGAAACACTAACAAAAATTCACGAACATATTTTTTTAACAAACTCTTGTCTTAATAATAATTCAACTCTTTTTTTATGTTTTATTATTTAAAGTTTATGCTTTAAAGAAAAACATCAAATTTTATTCAAATTAAAATTTTAATTATAAAAAATTCTATAATTTTCTTTTTCAAAAAATATTCCTAAAATTACTAAATTTTTTTTGGGCATAAAATGAATGTATTTAAAATTAAAAAAAAAGTTCCTAAGTCCTTAGATCAGTCTTTTGTTAAAATTATACCCATAACATTCCTTAACACATTTATGGCTTTGGTTTTCCTCGACTCTACAGTTATACTGTTCAAAAAGTATCGCGGATTTTGTGTTTTCTTCAAAAATTATTTTAATTTATTCATGAATATCTATTTTATCGCCACCAGATTTTTTCCAATCCTCGAAGCACTTCAAAAAATCATCTTTTGTGATCTTGTTCAGCTCCTCCTTCGATGCCGTCTTTATCTCCTCAATCGTAGCATAGCGTCGTCCTTAAATGAGGCTCTTCAGTTTCGGGAACAAGAAAAAGTCACAGGGTGGCAGATCTGGAGCATATGGTAGCTGTGGCATTATTAGTGTGTTGTTTTTCTGCAAAAATTTGCTCACAAGCAAGCATGCATGAGCAGGGGCGGTATCATAGGGCAAAAGCCAATTTTCGTTCTTCCATAAATCCGGGCGGTTCTAGCGGATTGCTTCGCGCAACTTGCGCATAACTTGCTGGTAATATTCTACCCTGTGGCAAGAACTCATGATGCACCACGCCTCTGCAATCGAAGAAAACTGTAATTAAAAACCTTCACATTCGTCCGAACGTGGCGCGATTTTTTCGGTCTGGGCACGCGCGGTAGCTTCCATTGGGATGATTGAGCTTTGGTTTCCACGTCATAACCATAAACCCATGATTCGTCACCAGTTATGGC
Source organism: Atherix ibis (assembly GCA_958298945.1). NCBI lineage: Eukaryota > Metazoa > Arthropoda > Insecta > Diptera > Athericidae > Atherix > Atherix ibis. The sequence continues at coordinate 133,325,196 of OY282605.1, forward strand.
CCTCTGGAGCAAATTTGAGTCGTCGCGAACAGAGTCCAACCGCTCCTTAGCAATGTTAATGCGATGCTGTTTTTGGTCGAAATTGAGCAATTTTGGTACGAATTTTGCGGCGACCTGTCTCACGGCCAAATCATTGGTAAAAATCGAATGGCACGAGCCAATCGATATGTTTAAGTCCTCAGCAACTTCTCTAATGGTGATTCGACGATTGGCCAATTCTATTTTGCGTCCGGCACGCTTTTCGTCGTTCACATCTTCTCGGCCCTCTGACAACATTATCGGTACCACCGATAAACATTGCTTCGGTCCAAGGTAGCTTCACCATATGCCACAGTTTTTCACACATAATTTGATACAGATTCTTTGATCCATTTTTTGGAATGGGCAAAAATCAAAGACGAGCCAAAACACGTACAAGCAAAGTAGCTGTCAAAAATTAACTGAACATTCAAAATTGCTGAACTTGTCGGCATAAGTGAGAGACATGAGTACCAACATATCGGCACAAAAATCGAAAATCGAATATACGTAACCCGCGGAAATTCAAAATTCGCGGTCTTTTTTGAACAGACCTCGTGCTTACCCAGCCTAAAGATATTTTCATAGCAACTATTATTTTTAAAAATTACATCCACTTTTTAGGGGTGAAGGTTTAAACAAAAATGTGCTCATGTTACTTTTACATTTTGCTGAGACCAGTTTCTTGATGTAAGCCTATATGGACTTATAATGGACAAAGAGTTAGCCTGGAATCTTCACACGATAACAAAAAGAAACGAACTTAAATGACGATACAAACAGTTATTACTACACAACATGGTACTGAAACCAATATGGTCATACCGAGTTTTGGCGTTCAACGAAGCACTCCAATTCCCATCAAATTCAAACCTTACAATACCAAATCCTTAGAAAAGTATTATCAATACTCTCTTTTATGTCCGAAACAGTGTTATGCATCGTGATCTTAATGTTCCAACAAAACTGTTCACTCCCTCTACTCTTTGATTATATATCCATCGACATTTGAAATGGTCTAGAAATTTTTCGAAATTAAAAAATAAATCATCCTGGTTTTGGAGGGGTATTTTCCTTAACATGTATTTTTTTATCTACAACTACAAACAACATTGCCTTAAAAACAGTGACGAAGTTTTGTTCGTTATAAGCAAAGGAATGCATAACTTTGTTACTAATATAATACAGAGCATCAACGATTGTTCGGAGAATTTGAAATTGAAGGTATTGGGCTCGAGACTAATTGGAAGGCTTAGTAGAACCCCTTAGTTCAAATAACGTACATCTAGATCGGTTTTAAAATTCGATTTGTAGATTGAAAGTTTATTTTTTAGTACTTTTAATATTCCATTAAGGTATATAACGTTGGAGGGATTTTTACAGTGAGTGAAGGTAACATGAACACTATTCTGCTTATTTAGTTTAACTTGCCACCTCGTAAACCAGTATTGCAGATTTTTTATATGCGATTTTAGATTTCTGGAAGTCATTCTGGAAGGTAACATCCGTATAAGGTACCAGTAATACTTTTGGAATTACTTGGAATGGCAACCGTATAAATATTGTATAGAAGTGGACCAAGAATACCTCCTTGAGGAACACCAGCTAGAATAAGTTATATTTTCAGAATTATCTGCATTAATAGCTATTTGGAAGTGACTTTTGGAAGAGATATGATTTTTAAATAAGAAAGTATGTGAAGAGAAGGTACCGCACTCGATCTAGGAATACGCCTGGACAGTACTCTTTTCGCTCAAGAAAGGACGTCATGTAATCAAGCACACAATGACATTGTTGGATGGTGGAATGTGCTTATTAGAAACCAAATTGGTAATCGTGGATAATTTTGCCTTAGGCTAGAGGTGTTTGAAGAAGGGTTTTTCCAAAAAAATTTTGGTAACAATCTTTTAGGTCTATACGAGGATGGGGATTTTACTGGTTGTTTGGGTCTACAAGAGTTTTTTTTTTGGAATAAAACAAGAATTTGTTTTGGAGAATTTTTTGAGGATGGAAGCGGTTATTAAATCGTGTTCGTATTTTCATTAAAAAATCTACTTATTACTAATTATATGCAGTTATAGGTATTTTAATATTATTTTTCTTAAAAAACAACATTAAAAATAAACTAATTTCGAAATTAAAAATAAAATTTCCACTAATTTCGAACAAAGTTATTTTTAAAAGGGTTTGCATCTAAGCTAAACTGGTCTTGACCATAAATAAGAAAAAAAGTTCCCAAAATCGTTGGAATTCAAGCCATTTTCTTTACGTTAAAATCAAAAATTTTGTTATTTATTATTGTTTATTTTATAGATTTAATCATCACCACTAACAGAATAGTCAAATGGACATCTCAAATCATTCCATTTTATTATACAATAAAATAACATGTCATTTATTAAGTGAACTTGGCATATTTTTGTGAAATGTTGTTTACAAATTTCTTCAGCAAAATAAATTTTATCGAATTTGACTGGCTTCAAATGATTTTCCTTAACTTATTGAAATGTGAAATAACTGCAAATATTATATAGAATCAAGAATTTGAATCGATTTCATAGTTTATAATTATTGCATAAAAAAATGTTCTGAATTCTGTTTGTTGTTATTTTTTCATCTGTAAATGATAATCAAAAAATACGAGCTTTAAATAAATCATAAAAATTTCCTTGTCACGATGAAAAATATTTTTCTATTTATTAATTCAGAAAATCTCAGACACAGTCTAAATGACATAATACGAGAGTACGTTTAAGAACAAATTTTCAGAGTCTGCTATCTATCTTACTGAAACTAACTGTTCATAAAAGATTCTTATTGATACACTCGATTAGATTTTGTCTTCCATAAAATTGAAAATTCCCACACACAAAATTATGAAAATCTTTTTGACATTAATTCAGTGTAAAAATAATATTTTAAAGAATCCAAGCGAAATAAATTTAAAGATTTTACAATAAATCTTAATATTCAATGTCAAAGTTGATATTATACATATTTGAGGGAAAAAAAATATTTGTTCTCCTTTTAATTCGTTGGCATTGGAATAGATACTAATTTGTCATAGTCTAAATTTAATATAAAAATTCTAAATATAGTTTTTAAGGAATTTTCTTCAATCGATTGCAAAAAATTCCTAATAACATAATTAGTGATTTTTTTGTTCTAAAATATTTCATAACTTTTTATGAAATTTGGACAAATATTATGAAATATTTTAATGAAAAAATACGCAAATTTTTCTTGTCCCCCATACCACGCTTTTGTCATCACAAGAATTTTAAAGAATTTCAGATTTCCTTGTTCCGTGATTTTCTCTTTCATTATGGCTGGTAAATATTTGACGAAATCTTAATTCTTTTTAGAATTTGTTCTTTTTCTTTAGTATTTCGAATACAAGAAAATATATTCAAAAATAATTGACAAATTTTCTATAAGAAATGGAAAAGAATATCATTAAAAAAACAAAGTTTTTTTTTATTTTTTACTTCTTCTGAGGTAGGTGGGTGACTAAATTTTTTCTCTGTATTATTTACTATAAAATGAAAATAATTTGAGAAAATCAAATTAATGAATTGAGAACAAAATGTATTTATTTATTTATTTATGAACGAAGTGTGATAGAAAAGTAATTGATTGTACGTTAGTCCTTTAAAAGCTTAGAAAAGGAGTTTTTAGTGTGAAATCGAACATTGACTGTAGTTTCCCAGTCTCCTATTCACTTGATCTTTTTTTCTGGCCTTTTTTATAAATAAAATTTCTGTGTTTCCCCATTTTTGCAGAGTATTGCGTCAAATTTGCTGCATTAGTATGAGTCTTTTACACCACCAGTGAAAGTGCTCGAAATGTTTAAATCGTTTTTATCATGGAGCTAATTTTTGTGACATAGCTTAACGTTGTATGATTCCCGAGGTTTAGGGCTGTTCAATCAAATAATAAATCTACTCTGAGTAGGGAAGTTCACGCTGCTGAATTTATTCCTTATTTTTGTTATTAAAATAGCAAAACTTTGATGACAAAAGAAAATTGGTCGATGACAAGGATTTAGTCATACAGAACAACATCAGAAATTAGATGCTAAGAAGCATTTAATCTTCGGCATTTAGTTTGTATATATTTTCATACAATCTGACGTAAGAGAAATATTTTTTCTGATTAATTTACAAATAAAGGTTTTCCGAATTTTTTCGCTAATCACGTAAATCTAAAATAGAGGCAATCATTTATTAATGACTTATACATTACGATTATCCGTAGAGCGGACACGAAAAAAGTAGAATTTTTATCACATCTACTAAAAAAATTCGAGTAATGTAACTTCAAAACAGTTTACAGCTGCTTTATATAATTTTTCAAAAAGTGTTCCAGAACCTGTATTGATATATGTGTACTAGTACGAAAAAGAAAGTGCACCCATCTAGAAAATGCAGTTCGAAAAAGAAAGTGCACCCATGGAAGACACGAAATTCAAGGATTTCGATTTACCACCTTGATCGAAAAGTTCCCGGAGTGTTGCGCTCCCATCGTTCCGATTTGAATTCTGTTTTTTTAAGTTGGTACATCTGTTGTTGATATTCCCTCTAAATCTTAGCGTCATAGCTTGACATTTGCAAAAGTTACGTAGCCAAGAGTACATCTATCTCTGTGTGTGTTGGCGATTTTTTACAATTTTCGAAATGGATTTTTTTTTTATTTTTTTTTTTATTTATTTTTTAGATATTTACAACTACAATATAGTAATAAGCAAATTTGATCAATAGTATTAGTTAACTTGAAAGGTTGTGGGGAGTAAACGCCCAATGAAGTTCCTCCTGCTAGCGTGTGTTTCTGTTAGGACTCAGTATTTTAGTAAATCACGCGACCAGTGACGCTTAAGTCTTCGATGGTTATATCTAGGGAAGGACATGGAGGATAGTTCTTGAACAAGAGGATTATTATGATTGAGGACACGGGAACGGAACTTTTTATAGCGAGATACTGCCACATCAAAAACAAATGGGACTTTAAGAGCACGATGAATAACAGTATTGCGAACATAAAAGGGGGCATCGTCAATTGTACGGAGTATTTTTGATTGAAGGGATTGGACAGAGTTCTAGTCCGTATGTCCATATGAGTTTCAGTAAGGTATTGTATAACAGTACTTTGCTGTCTATAGTAAATTTGGAACGTTTGTCTAGAAGTCGAAGTAGTTTTAGGTATCGTCTTTTAAGTTCTTGTCTTTTAAGTCTTGTGTGTGGGTTCCATGTCAAGCGTTTGTCTAAGGTCAGTCCTAGGTACCGAGCTTCGTTGTGTTGTGGTATGGCACTGCCATTAAGGTATATGGGAGGGCATGTCTCACGACGGAGAGTGAAAGTTACCTCGGTAGATTTACGTTCATTGACATTTATTCTCCACCTAGTAAACCAGTTCTGGAGGGTTTGGATTTGGATTTGGAGAGTTTCGGAAGCATGTTGGGGCTTTTCGTTGGATGCAAGGCAGGCCGTATCATCGGCCTATGTAGCAAAGAAGGTATTAGGGCAGATTGGAAAATCGGATGTGTAAATGTTGTAGAGGATGGGTCCAAGTATGCTACCCTGAGGAACCCCAGCCAATATCGGAGAGATATTGGAGAGTTCGTTGGATTCATTTACTTGGAAGTGTCGGTTGGACAAGAATGATCTAAGTATTAGGAAATAGGTGGAAGGAAGGAACCTCTTGAGTTTCCAGAGTAGACCCGGGTGCCAAACTCTCGAAATGGATTTAAATTTGCAACAACGAACTTGTTTTAAATTTTGCGTAAAAAAAAACAGATTTAATGGTGCGCGAACGTTGGAAAAGTGTTTCGGCAACGATTCTCTAAAGAAAACGGTAGTTTACCAGTTGCACGAGCGGTTCAAAAGTGGTCGTGAGTCAATCGAAAATGACCATCGACATTGAAAACCGACGAAAACATTGAAGAAATGTTGGTCAATAACCGCAAATTAACCATCAGAGAGATAGCGGAGGACTTGAACATTGCCTATGGATCCGTCCAAGACATTTTGGTTAATGATTTGGGTTTCCGTCGTGTAGCAGCAAAGTTAGTGCCAAAAGACCTCAATTTCATGCCAAAAAGAAACCGTGTTGACGTCGCAAAAGACATGATTTGCGAGGCTGCAACCGATCCCACATTCATCAAAAGGATCATTACTGGAGACGAGACGTGGGTTTATGAGTACGGCACGCAATCCAGACATCAGGCAAGTGAATGGCGTTCACCAAATGAGCCGGGAAAAAAACCACGTTGTTTTCAGTCAAAAAAGAAGGCAATGCTCACGGTTTTCATGGATAACAACGGTGTTGTGCATCATAAATTTTTGCCAGAAGGCCGGACAGTAAACAAAGAGTATTATTTGGGAGTTAGAAGACGTTTTCGTGAAGCAATTTGCCGAAAGAGACTAGAATTGTGAGCAGAAAACTCGTGCATTTTGCACCATGATAACGCACCGTCGCACAGTGCCATCATTATTCGTAATTTTTTGACGAAAAATGCAACAAATACCATCCAAATGGCACCGAATTCACCTGATTTGGCTCTCTGTAATTTCTTTCTGTTCAGTCGAGTTAAAAAACCATTACGGGGCACGCGTTTCAATAGCCGAGAGGAAGTAATGGAAAAATGGCAGGAAGCACTGATGGATATACCGAAAACCGAATATAAAAAATGTTTCGAGGATTGGATCAGGCGCTGGCATAAGTGTGTTAAAGTCGATGGGGATTACTTTGAAGGGGACAATATACAATAGATTTAGATGAATAAACTTGTATTTTTAATTTTCTGAATAAATTGCGGTAACTTTTCGATCAAGGTGGTATCATTAACTGGGCAAGGAAGACAGCCAAAATTTGAAAGAATCACACTAACACCTTTCTATAAGGATGTCGGACCCATTACGTACAAAAAATATAATGATATGATGCAGTTATTGCCTTCTATACCTCCTGTTCATAATGAATATTTCAAAACTATTGAGCCCAATCGAAAAACTGTACCTAATGCCAAGTTTGCAATAATGGTAAACTTATTATTAAATATTGGGGTTCGGAAAATAATTTCGTTTATTTTTATAAAAATGAAATGACAATTTTCTTATAGTGAATTAATATTTTATTCAATTAAATATTGTCAAGTCTGATCCAATAACCTTTCCCATCTTTCTGGCAATAGCATGATTCCACGCTCATAAATTTTTTGTTCTTTGCTGGCGAAAAACTAATTTAAGTTATTTTTGACCTCCTCCTCATTTGAATTTAACGTTTAACCGTCCAAAAAATTTTGCAGAGACCGGAACAAATGATAATCGGAGGGTGCTAGGTCTGGAGAGTATGGTGGGTGTGGCAGTATATCCCAATCAAGCTCTACACAGTGTGTCCCAAAAAGAACCGAATATTTAAATCATACAACATGCAGCGCCATCTATTGAAAATTTCCAGCATTAAAAAGATACATTTATCCTCTTTCAAACGCACCTAAATTCATGTAAATTGGATGACACACTGTGTAAAAGTTTCTGGAGTGAATCATTCAATTTGTGCAACTGATGACAGTACACTTCAGAATTGATCATTTTGTTGCTCGGTAGAAGCTCAAAGTAAACGATTCCTTTGAAATCCCACCAAACACATAGCATAAACTTTTTTTTTTGGATGAATATTGGCTTTCGAAATGCTTTGAGCCAGTTCATCTTTTCTTCTCCAGGATCTTTTGCGCTTAACATTGTTGTAGACAACCCATTTCTCGTCCCAAGTGATGATACGCTTCAAAAATGGATAAACTCAATCACAAACGTCAATGTGAAGGCACAAATTTTTTCCCGTAAGAAGATGAGAAACCCATATGTCGAGCTTTAAGATTAAACCTAGCCGTTTCAAATGATCATGAACGATCGAATTCGATAAATTTAATCTCACACCGATCTAACCATCAATTAATGCCTTTATTGTGTCTTCATCAGCTTCAACTGGCCTTCCAGAATAACGAAATTACTTTCCGAACAACCCAATAACAATAGAATTTTTACAATTCAATTATTATAATAACGTCTATACGTCCATTTACTGCCCAAAGAAGGTATATTATTTTATTTAAATTCACATACTGGTCATTTAAATAATCAATTTAAATATTTTAAAATTCATAGAATTTTTGACAAAAATTTAGCATAATTTATTTACATTTTTAAATTTACTAAAAATGCAAAAAAAAACTTTGAATATTTTTAGAAAGAAGAAAAAATGGACTTACACCACATTCAAAAATAAACGGTCCAAATAATAAATTCAAAGAAATATTTTTTTTTTAAATAACAGTTTTAAAAATATATATACAATAGTAAAAAAATTATTTAAGAAAAAAATGGGTAATTTAAAAGCATTTTTCGAGTTCATTGAAATTGCCATAAAAATTCCATTAATCATTGTGAATCAATGTCATAATCAAAATTCTTCAAGTTATGAATTTTTAATCAATTCAAAAATGTATTCTAATTGAAAATTATTGTGTATACAAATAAGAAAATTAATTCATAAGAAAGAAGTTAACCAAACGTACATAAAACAAATATAAAAGTTACAGAAAGTCTTTTAAATAAATTAACTAATATGAAAAATAGGCCCACGATTTGAATAGTAAATGAATTTTATTTGAAATTTACATAAAAACAGTTGTTATTATTATTCGAGAAAAAAAAATAGGCAATATTCGAAGAGTACTAAAATTTTCTTTTAAATTATTTCCAGGTACTATTCCGGTCGGGTATTTTGAGCCAACTTGAAGGTAAACGTGACGAGCTCCTGTCGGATCGTATTGTACAATTGCAAGCCTACTGCAGAGGTTACTTAGCGAGGAAACGTGTCGCTCAGAGGCGCGTTCAAGTAAGTATTCGTTAACAAAAAATTTAATACCATTTATTCATCTTGATTAGATATTAAATCGTTAACAATAAAGAAAAAAATAGTTATGACTTATGATAATATTTTATTATAATTTTTAATATTACACAATGGCTTGTTTTCAAAACAAAATTAATATTTTCGAAATTATTTTTTAACCGATTAAATATTGATGTTTATTGTTGATTATAAATATGTTGTTTTTTTTTTGTTAATAATAAAATTGAAAATGCACAATAGGAATTGGCAGTACGATGCATTCAAAGGAACGTTAAAGCATTCTTAGCGGTCCGGGACTGGCCATGGTGGCGTCTTCTTGTACGTGTTACACCACTTCTTAATGTTCATCGTACAGAGGAGCAGTTAAAAATTGCCAGCGACGAACTACAAATGCTCAAATTGAAATTGGAAAAAATCGAAAATGAAAGAAATGCACTAAAGACTGACAATGAAAAATTAGAAGCTAAAGTAAGTATGGAATTTTCCAGTTTCCAAAAAATGTTTTTTTTTCTTTCTTCTATTTTAAGTTCTAATTTTTTATTCTACTCAAAGTATGTTTATAATGAAAAAGATCAGATTTTAAAATAAATTTAATTATAAAAAATTATGACGTTTAGAACATATCTGAATTATTAAAAGTTTATTTTAATAATATACTGTATGATATTTGTACCAATTGTAATTAGAATGAGTGTTATATGGTATATGCCCTATAAGGCCCTTTTTCTTATATGGTATATGCCCTATAAGGTTTTCCAAAAAAAATGATATGATGTCTTTAAAAAAAAAAATACACTAATTGTTAAGGAAATTCAAATGTTTTTTATTTAATATGAAGTACAATCGATACAATTAAGTTCTGAATAAAACGTCATTCAAATGGCCTCCACGACTTCTTTTGCAGGAACGAATTCGATGAACCCAATTTTCGAGCACTTTTTCCACTAAATTAAGTCGTATGTCATGAATAGCACGTTCAATATTGTCTTCTAAAGCTTAAAGATAGTCTGGTTTATTGCTAAAGACCAATGACTTCAAATAACCTCACAAGAAATAGTCTAATGGTGTTAAATCACAACTTCTTGGAGGCCATTCAATGTCACAATTTCTTGAAATAATCGAATCTCCAAACTTTTCTCGCAATAATTCGGTTGTTGAACGTGCTGTGTGGCACGTAGCCCCGTCTTGTTAGAACCAGATGTTGTCAAGATCAACTTCTTCCAATTTCGTCCATAAAAAGTTGGTTATCATGGATCTATACCGCTCTTCATTGACAGTAACGGTGCTACCAGCTTCATTTCGAAAGAAGTACGGACCGATGATTCTACCAGACCAGAAACCACATCAAACTGTCAATTTAGGTGAATATGAATAATTTGTGGATTTTCTTCGCACCAGAATCAACACTTTGGTTAAGTTATTTACCGCACCACTCAGATGAAAGTGAGCCTCATCGGAGAAGATGATTTTCTTTAAAAAATCGTTATCGTTTCAAGACAAAATCAGCAAATTCACGACGTTTACGGTGGTCCAGTGGCTTCATTTCTTGAGTAATGACACATTTATACGGATGCAAGCACGAATCCTTTCTCAAAATCCGCCAGGTTGTGGTTTCAGACAGTCCCAATTCTTGAGAACGTCTTGGAATCGACAAATTGCGGTCTTCAGCAACACTTGCCTGAACGGCAGTAATATTTTCATATGTCTTATTGGTACTTGAACGGCAGTAATATTTTCACTTTGTCTTATTGGTACTTGAACATTATGTAAAGAAAATATACGCTCGAAAATTTTAACAATTCGACGAATAGCGAACACAGTTGGACGATTATTACGACCATAAAATGGCAAAAGCGCACGAAAAGTTGCAATTTTTTTGCAACTTTTCTCAACGTTTTCTTCCAATCCTCGAAGCACTTCAAAAAAATCATTTTTTGTGATCTTGTTCAGCTCCTCTTTCGATGCCGTCTTTATGTTCTCAATCGTAGCATAGCGTCGTCCTTTCATGGGGCTCTTCACTTTCGGGAACAAGAAAAAGTCACAGGGGGCCAGATCTGGGAATACGGTGGCTGCGGCATTATTAGTGTGTTGTTTTTGTGCAAAAATTCGCTCACAAGCAATCATGCATGAGCAGGGGCGTTATCATAGTGCAAAAGCCAATTTTTGTTCTTCCACAAATCCGAGCGATTCTCGCGGATTGTTTCGCGCAACTTGTGCGAAAAGTTTCGCGCAACTTTCATGGGGCTCTTTAGTTTCGGGAACAAGAAAAAGTTACAGTGGGCCAAATCTGGGGAATACGGTAGCTGCGGTATTAGTAGTGTGTTGTTTTTGGCCAAAAATTCGCGCACAAGCAACGATGCGTAAGTAGGGGCGTTATCATGGTGCAAAAGCCAATTTTTGTTTTTCTACTTGCAGTTAATATTCTTTATTTACTGTTCTACCCTGTGGCAAGAACTCATGATGCATCACGCCCCTGCAATGGAAGAAAACTGTAAGCAAAACCTTCACATTTGAGGTTTTTTCGGTTTTGGCTCGTGCGGCAGCTTCCATTGGGTGATTGAGTTTTGGTTTGCACGTCATAACCATAAACTCATGATTCGTCACCAGTTATGACCCTCTGGAGCAAATTTGGGTCGTCGCGGACAGAGTCCAACAGCTCCTTAGCAATGTTGATGCGATGCTGCTTTTGGTCGAAATTGAGCAATTTTGGATACAAATTTCGCGGCGACCCGTCTCATGACCAAATCATTGGTAAAAATCGAATGGCACGATCCAATCGATATGTTTAAGTCCTCAGCAACTTCTCTAACGGTGATTCGACGATTGGCCAATCAATGTCATCAATGTCTGTTGTTGACGTGCTCGGTCGTACGGTACGCTTTTCGTCGCTCTGAGAACATTTTGTACCACCGATAAACGTTGCTTCGGTCCAAGGTAGCTTCACCATATGCCACAGTCTTCCACACATAATTTGATACAGATTCTTTGATCCATTTTTTGGAATGGGCAAAAATCAAAGATGAGCCAAAACACGTGCAAGCAAAGCAGCTGTCAAAAATTAACTGAACATTCAAAATGGCCGAACCAACATAACGCTGCAAAAAAATCGAAAATCGAACATATGTAATCCGCGGAAATTCAAAATTCGCGATACTTTTTGAACAGACCTCGTATACTTAAATTCCAATTTTGGTGAAATATTTATTCTATTATATTAATTGGATCTTGTTATTATATAAATAAAAAATTATTGCCCATAAGACTTTATGCAGGACTCGATCCTTTTGACATAATTTTTGATGACTTTCTCGGATTTTTCGAAACATAATTTTTGATGACTTTTAAGCTCTTAAGTTTTGATGTTTATTAATGTAAACATAATTTTTCGTGTTGCCTCACTAGAAAAAGTCCAAAGACTTCAAATTTCACACTTCTCGAAGTCTAGTTCACATCACCAAATATCAAAATTATGCGTTCTGGAAATTTTTTTATTAATAAAGTCAAAATTTGTCATGTGGTACAGTCTCATCTAAACCAGGTATGGTCCTGATTAAAATCTTCAAATTTCAGGTTAAAAAAAAAACCCAGAATTGACGGTAACGGTCACCGCTTCTTCATTTTAAAAGCATTTCCCATTCGGTAGATAAGGAAATCACAATTTTAGACCATCTTATATGATTTTCCGAGTCATATACGAGTTAATGGCAAATTTTTTTTTCTGGTATATTCAACGATAATGTAAAATGGCAAACCGTATACTAAGCAGTTACTACTTTAGATTTTATATATGTCTTATAACTATATATTTTCCGAAACACACAATGGATAACTCTGTAGATCCCTTTGTGCACCTATACATCGGTGGAGTTGTTGTTTGCACTCTTCATAGTAGTGCTGCAAGAGTTCAAGAGGAATCGCCTTCAACACCTTCAAGTTGCATACTTCTTTGGATATTATCGACAGTACCAAGATGACATCCTATAAATTGTTTTTGATCTTGAAGAACAAAAAAATAATTAGACGGACTGTGATCAGGTGAAAAAAAACTCGTTGATGGAAATGATGGACCATCCAAGTATCTGCAGTGTTCGATCTGACCCTATTTCTGAGCCTTCGAAGGACTTTTCCATAAAAAACAAGGGCCCACACTCATTCCACATTTTCATAAGTTTTCGATGTTGATCGTCTGCCTGAGCAAGGTTCATCTTTCACTGCGTCTGTGACCTCCAAAAGTGCTTTATGCCATCGAAGAACTTCTGCTCTTAATAAGGAATGTTCTCCAAAGACTTGTTGCGACTTTTCGTATGTCAAACTCGCAGATTTACCAATCCAGTGATGCCATCCACATCCCAGGTAAACTATATCAGATCCTATATCAGTCAATATTCAAACGCTTTCTCAATACTTGAGAATTGTTAAAAAAGAAGAATATGATAAAAATAAATACAAAAATAGAATCCAACCCAATTCGAATAAGCCTTTCGATCATACTTTGTATGCTTGTTTAGCTAATTTTATTTAAGAAATAAAATTCTACAAAAATAATATACCTACCGCAAAGAAAACCATAAAACCAACCAGAACTGACATGGAAATTATTAATTTTAAAACGAATGGCAAAACGCATTTGCTTTTACTTTGGAAACTTTCTTGAATGTATTTCTACGAAAATTTTAAAAGTGAAAAGTAATCATTACCAAATAGATTGACGCGAGTAGACACAAAAATAAATTTCATAGAAAATTTTTACTCAATCGCAAACTGATCACAATTCGATTGCATAACCAAATTTAATTGATGCAACATTCGACAAGAAATACGAGTACAACTAATGTCTTGGCTCTAGTATCGCCAAGAATTTAAACAAAAAAAAACAGAAGTACTAGATTTTTAAGCTTTTGTCAATTCTGTTAATAAATTTTTTTTGCAAACGGTAGTCACAATAAAATAAAAAAAAAACTTTTCTTATAATCAGAATTAAACAAATTAAATATAAAAGAAAAAAAGAAAAACACTTTTAAATCTCTTTTTTTAAATACGATTTTTATCTTCGAATTTTAAGAAAATAGAACATTTAAAAAATTGGCTTTTATCCAACAACCAAAAAAAAAAAAAAAACATCAGACGATTTGTGTTTGCTTTTTTTTTCCAATAATTTTTTTATATTCTAAAACATGATAAAAAATTTCCATTTTCAAAATAAAGATTTTCTTTTTTTTTTCATCTTTTTAAGCAAAGAAAATCAATAACATGACAATAAAACAAGCAAAGATTCTTTAAAAAGTAATTCGTTTCATATATAATTACGTAAATTTATTTTTAATATCTATTTATAAAAAATATTTAAAAAAATTTTTTATTTATTTTTAACATACATTTTGTAACATCATTTTCGGTACCAATTATTTTACATGTTTGGAAATTTTCTATAATAAAAATGATCCTTTAATCAAATAAACCTATTCATTTACGAATCTCTGATAAAACAAACTGGACTAATTGCCTTACTTCCATTCCAATATTGGAAAAACTCCTTGAAAAAGTATTCTTCAAAAAAATCGATCCGATCTAGTTTGGCTTCATTACTATGGCATTAAGTTGTCGATTTTATTGCATCCTATCTTGAAGGGAGAATAATATTATCTCATTATAAAATATTCTATCTATCACAACGTTACTTCCTTCCACGTTATGGAAAATCTTCAATTTTTCTATATATCCCGGATTAATACTGATGTTCCTGTAGGTAGCATTCTTGCACCCATCCTTTACAATATCTTTACTTCAGATATCGCGACAGTGGTTATAATCCTTAAAAAGTAGCTTAGAAAAGTGGAGCGTGAAAGTCAATCAGTATAAATTTTAGAAAATATAATTGAATCAGTATAAATTTTAGAAAATATAATTCCAACTGCCGTCGAATACAATCCCTTCAACCTAAAATCCTTGGCAAAATTATTGATGTCCCTTTCTATGTCCAAAACAATATTATACACTACGATCTAAACAACTCCTTGTCTAATTGCTGAGAATTGTGTGTTTCTCGTTATAAAAAATTTCAAACACATTTAATTATTGATATTCTAGAGCAAAATTTTCCAAAATAACAAACTTAATTTTCTACTTTATAATTAATTTTAAATTGCATCCAGAACTATCGACAGTGTTTATTATTTCCACTTATGAGCAGCTGTCATTTCAACTAAGCAGTGACGTTGCGGAGACTTACATTACCTCACATGAATTGCAAACATTTATAGGGTTTACAACAGAATCTAATTCTCTTTAAATTATTGCCTTTATCAAATAATATATTAGGGCATTACAAGATTATAATTACAAATATTGGATTTTAAAACTAGAAAGCATTTTAATAATTTTTTTTTAACATTTGTAATTTTTGCAATGAATTCAAGCAAATTTTAGAACTTATTAACGCTCATTATTTTTTGTGTAAGGAATTTTTAACGAATCCTTCACGTTCAAACATTGATAGTACCGGGTTATCTATTTCGTGATTCGGCAAATATAACCCTGTCATTTGACAGCTATCGAAAATATATGCGGATTTGACATTTTACATTATGGATTGTTTTTCCACGAAAGAAAGGCTAATTATTTTATTCTATTAAAATTTCTTCATCGATCAGACTTCTTTCTCGCTCGGTAGATAAACCAAAAAATAAAATTGCCATACATGGGGCTCTGAAAACCCACAAGTGACTATGGGAAAGCCATTATATATGGGAAAATTGTCTCTCTGATGTGTATTTTGATCTGAAGGTGTCATAACATTTTTTGAAAATGACAAAGAGGAGACCTCTACCGTTTTTTTTTCAAAAATTCAGATTGTTATGCTTTAGGGGTGCTAACCCTAAAATTCTGGTAGATTTTCCTACTGGAACTCGAAAGAAAGATCACTCCTTATTCAGAGTAGTCTCTAGAGACCTCTACCGTAAATTTTTTTAAAAATTCAAATCGTTATCGTCGAATTTATTATTGTCTATGTGTAAGATCGCGAAAAAGCCTTACAGTGCTTTAAGGGTGCGAACGCTGATATTCTGGTAGGTGTTGCTACGGGAACTCGAAAGGAAGATCGCTCCTAATTCAGAGTAAATTCAAGAAACCTCTACCGTAATTTTTTTTTTTAAATTCAAACCGTTATCGTCGAATTTTTTATTGTCTAACATCGCGAAAAAGCCTTACAGTACTTTAGGGGTGCGAACCCTGATATTCTGGTAGGTGTTGCTACGGGAACTCGAAAGGAAGATCGCTCCTAAATCAGAGTTATCTCTAGAAACCTCTACCGTACATATTTTTTAAAATTCAGATTGTTATCGTCGAATTTTTTATTGTCTAAGATCGCGAAAAAGCCTTACAGTGCTTAAGGGGTGCGAACCCTGATATTCTGGTAGGTGTCGCTACGGGAACTCGAAAGGAAGATCGCTTCTAATTCAGAGTAATCTGTTTTAAATGCGAACTCTTGGTCAGAGGCCCCCCCTCCATTCTTTGGTGGACCGGTTTGACATTGTCCAGACCCTAAGGACTGCCAAGCATGGACTTTGACTATTGGCGTAGGCTTCGAGGAGGCTGTGAGTCTTAAATGTATGCATTCATCTGGGGATGAATTAAAAGAGAAAAGTCATAAAAATGTCCGTCTTCAAAAGCACAAGGAATTAGTTATGGGGGGAGGGTATAGCCAATAGGCTTAGCTACCTCTTAGAACAGGCGCAAGATATAGCGCACTCAGAAAAAATTTCACGCCGTTAAATTTTTTCTGTAAGACTACGTATAAAATTCCGTCTTACCTTGTATACATACTGGCAATATCCAAGCAATATAATTAAATAAAAATTATTTCCAAATCGAAAAATCATATAAATTTTAATAAAAATACTAAAGAAAACCCAATGTTTTTGAAAAAACTTGAAATTTGAAAATGTCAGAATAATTTTTTTTTGTATAAAAACCAGATTCTACCCATAATTAATTTCGAATAAAAATTCAATTTTTTTTTTATAACTAGAAAATAGTTTGATTATTAATTTATAGTTAAAAAATTTTTGTTTAAATATTTAATTTAATAGTATCCTGCGCACAACCTATTTTCCCTTACTCTGGAAATATTCTGTCATTAAAATGATCCCTAAACCAAATAAATCCATTAATTCTCGTTCCTCCTATAGACCTATCAGCCTCTTACCAATTCTTGGTAAGATATTCGAAAAACTCCTATTAAAACGACTCTACCCTGTCTTAGTTAATGAAAAAATTATTCCTGATCACCAATTTGGCTTCCGATCTGAACACTCCACTATCCAGCAATGCCATCGCATTGTTGATCATATTGCATCCTCTCTTGAGAGGAAAGAGTATTGCCCAGGAGTATTTCTAGATATCTCCCAAGCTTTTGATCGTGTGTGGCATCCTGGACTCCTGTGGAAACTCAAGAGCTTTCATCCTTCAACATACTACCTTATCATAAATTCATATCACTCCCAACGATATTTCCAAATTGCAATTAACTCAGAATCGTCGGAAATATATCCTATTCTCGCCGGAGTCCCACAAGGCAGTATCCTTGGTCCCATCTTATAAAATATTTATACGCATGTCATCCCAGCTTATCCTAATACTATCATTGCTACTAATGCAGACGATACGGCCAAACTTGCTACCCATAAAAATCCTGACATAGCTTCCAACAATTTACAATCCCATAGCCACAACCTTCAATCTTGGTTTAAGAGATGGAGAGTGAAGGTAAATGAACAGAAAAGTGCTCACATTACTTTCACACTTTGTCAAGGTAAACCTACCCCTTTATACCTTAATAGCAACATGATACCGCAATATGATAAAGTGCGTTATTTGGGACTTTTCCTGGACAAGACACTAACATGGAACCCACATACTAGATTAAAAAGAGCTGAAGCTAACAGACGTTACCTACAATTTCTTAGACTACTGGACAAACGCTCGAAACTAAGAATTAAAAGTAAACTTTTAATCTACAATACAATTATAAAACCAATTTGGACATATGGAATTGAACTTTGGGGTTCAACGAAACGTTCCAATTCCTATCGCGTTCAGGCCTTACAATCCAAAATCCTCCGTAAAATTGTTGATGCCCCCTTTTATGTTCGTAACACTGTAATACA
This sequence comes from Atherix ibis, assembly GCA_958298945.1. Classification (NCBI taxonomy): domain Eukaryota; kingdom Metazoa; phylum Arthropoda; class Insecta; order Diptera; family Athericidae; genus Atherix; species Atherix ibis. The sequence continues at coordinate 133,343,291 of OY282605.1, forward strand.
TCGTGACCTAAGATTGTTAATTAAAATGTTATGTAAATTTGCTTGTTACAATAAAATTGTAGTTGCGCAGATAAAAATAAAAATAATTTCGAAAATCAATACTTTTATTTGTCATTAATTTTTTAATAACGGTAAGAATTTCCACTGATTCTGATCAAAGATTAAAACAATTTATTTACTCAAATAATATATATAAAATAGAAAGAGACCCTTTATATATGTATTCTTTACCCTGAACCGATTATTCATATGTTCCGAATGCTACTTTTTATACAAGAATCGGCACAACGTTTGCAGAAGGTTTGTAAACTTCCTGTCATAAGTTTTTACTATTGAAATTATCGCAAAAAATATCTTCTCGAAAACAATGCATTTCAATTCAGAATTGCTAACTTATGCTAGAGCTAAAGAGTTTTATTTTTAAAAGAAAATCTCCCCCATTAGTAAGACATCCATCCACCATTGAATATCTGATGTGATATTTAATCTGATAGCCGCCCGCCGCTATGCAATTTTATTCCATTCCAAAATGCATATTGTTTTCAGAGCACTGACATATCATATGAAGTGCAACAGATTTATTTGAAAATTAAAATAAAAACAATATTTTTTTCTTCTTAAAAATACCGGCTAATATTGCATAATTATTGTCAGTCATTAAAGGGAAACCGGCACGGCACATAAATATGATAATTTATCTTTTAATCTGGCTACGAGTATCATAGTTGCTATGATGTAAACGATATGAAGTAATATGGAGGTTTGCCAACATTTATTCAATATTTACCAACCAAATTCATTAAAAGATTGATGCCACTTGTACCAGCAGATTTATTTGTGTTCGTTCTTTTTTTTTCGTCTTTTTCTTCTTTTATTTAATATCAAAAACACAGCATCCGTTGTATTGTTAAAATTCGTTTGAAAGATTCTTAATAATTTTAATAATCGATCAAAAGGGTTTTTTTTTTAAAAATAAAATATGTTCTATTGTAGTAGGAAAATAACTTAATATATTTAATACAGAAAGGACTATTTTCTGGCAATACATGATTACGACGAATGGGAGCACATCTCTCCATCGTATGATGTATGCCCGAATTACATTTAATCAAATTGAAAATTATATGTGCCCGATTGTCTATTTGAAATGTTCTCAGTGAATTGTAAAAATATCAAATTTTATAAATAGACCAAGCCAAAATATTCATTGTGTACCACCACTCGAAATCTATTTTCAATCGAATAAGAAATCTACAAACAAACAGAAGAAAAAAAACTAAATAGATAAATTAAAAATAGGTTTAGATACAACTCTTACGAGTGGATACATATTATTGGACGACTAGTACTAAAGGGGATGATTATTGCCAAGTTATTTTGATTAGAGAATTTTTTTTCTTCTTATTAACATTAAATTCATATGCTAGAAAAATAGTTTTTCTACTAAAATATTTTTTTTTTTTAAATATAAAATAAAATTTTAAGAAATCTTTTTAATTAGTCGTAAGCAATCGAAAAATTCATGGGTTTTTTTTTTCTTTCGAACATGTCTAATAATATTAACACATTGCCTCTGGATTAAGTAGGCAAATAGCTTTTAAGTCCAACTTCTAAGTTATTAATTTTTGCAATTTTAAAAATTTATACTTTTAAAATTTCAAAAATAAGAAAATCTTTTCGCAATAAATCAAAATTTAGAAAAAATTTTGGGAATTTCATAGTATAAGACTATCCATTTCGTGGTTCGGAAAGTATAGTCCTATCATTTGACATTCGTCACTCATATCTATAACTTAAGGTAGCATTTTTCTTAAGTTTATGAATATGAGGTTGCCATTTGACATTAAGGATTGTTAATTACCAAAGCATACCAATTAGGTGCTGTAACAAGGACTTCAAAAATTGCTTTTTCAAGCAAACAATATCTTTAAGTGGTCGGCTCATTTCTCCCTTGGCGGATACATCAATAAGAAAATTGCTATATATGAGGCTCTGTAAACCCACAAGCAACTGTGGAGAAGCCATAATATTCGTGAAAAGTGACTGCCTAGGGTGCATTTTGATCTGAAGGTGTCATACTTCTTTCAAAATGAAGAAGCAGACACCGGTACCATCAGTTCTGGGCCCAATAACCGTATGATAATCTAATTTTTTTTTTTTTGGCTTAAATCTAAAGATTTTAATATGGCTCATATGTGGTTTTATCAGGTGTTGTAATTAATTCGTAGGGTTTTTTGCAAAGTTTCATGGTTTATTATGACAGTATCATTACAGAAGCGTTATTCAAAGTATTGTCCTTCGTTATCCACTACTTTTTGCCATGTTTCTGGTAATGCTCGGATACCGCGTCGAAAAAATTCTTCTTCTTTATATTCGATGAAAGAATCGATCCAATTTTTGGTCATTTCGTAGTTATCAAAGTGCTGCTCTGACAAGCCATGCGCCATGGATCGAAACAAATGATAATCAGATGGGGCAATGTCTGGTGAATATGGCGGATGAGGCAGAACTTCCCATTTCAGCGTATTTAAATAAGTTTTCACGACTTTCGCAACATGGGGTCCTGCATTGTCGTGGAGCAAAATTACTTTGTCGTGTCGATCTTTATATTGCGGCCGATTTTCTTGTAATGTTCTGTTCAAACGCATCAATTGTCGTCTGTATAAGTCCCCAGTGATGGTTTCACCCGGTTGGAGGAGCTCATAATAAATAACACCCAGCTGATCCCACCAAATACGCAGAAATATCTTCTTTCCATGAATATTCGACCTGGAGGACGATGTCGATTCATGACCGGGCAAGCTCCACGATTTTCTGCGTTTGGGATTGTCGTAGAGTACCCACTTCTCGCCACCAGTGACGATTCGATGCAGAAATCCCTTCCTTGCCTGCCGTTGGAGAAGAATCTCACAGGTGACTAAACGCCGTTCGACGTCCCTTGGCTTCAAGTCATGTGGAACCCACGTTCCCTGTTTTTGTACCATTCCTATAGCTTTCATGCGTTTTCCGACCGTCGAAAAATCGACTCCAAGCGATGTGGACAACTCACGGAGTGTTTGGCACGGGTCTTCGTCGAGCAATGTCACCAAATCTTCATCTTCGAACTTTTTCGGCTGTCCGGGACGTTCCATGTCTTCCAAATCAAAATTTCCATTTTTAAACCGCGCAAACCACTTTCTGCAAGTTTGCTCAGCAAGAGCATGTTCGCCGTAGACATCCACTAAAATACGATGACTTTCCGCGGCACTTTTCTTCATGTTAAAGTAATGGAGTAACACTCCCCACAAAAAATTTTCAGGCACGAACTTCGAGATGTTTGACACTGCGCAAGAAGTGCTACTGACACTATAACAAAATGCCATATAGTGCAAAAGTTCCGTTATGTCAGTAGCTTCTGGGAGAATATTTACTTTTGTATGTGTGACTATGGATAGTTGGCTAACGCCATCTTTTGTAAAACGCTACGAATTAATTCCAACACCTGGTAATAAAATACGCCACAAACCACATAGACGATAAATATTGGTTTTATTGCGCAAAAAGTTCCTAGAACGGAAAATTTCGAGAATTGCTGATGTCAATTGCCCTCCAAAATCGTATGATTTGACACAGTTGGACTTTTTTTTAATGAAACTACACTAAAGATTATGTTTACACAGACAATTCCCAAAAATTTAAAGCATCTAAAAACTAACCTTCGCCAAATAATGTCCTAATTACATGCGGAAATGTACGAAGAATTAGTAAAAAATTACCTCAAAAGGATCAAATATTGTAAGAAAAATGTTATATTTAATGTACAATGGCAAAATGCAATTAATATAATAAATTTAAAAAATTTCATAAAAATCTAAATTTTAAGAACATTTTATTTAACTTTACTTTCCGTAGCACAAATTGGATAACCCTTTTTTACATGCTATAAATTTTTTTAGAATTTTTTCTTCAAACTTAACATTGACTTTTTAAAAAAAAAACTATTTAAATATTCTTTTTTTTTTTTTTAAATACATTAAATCATTATTAAAAATGATAATAAAATTTCAATCTGGGCCATATGTGGTTTTAACAAAATGATGCCACAAGCCACAAAGACGACAAATATTGGTATTATTACGTAAAAAGTTCTTAGGACGCAAAATTTCAAAAATTGGATCGTATGATTTGACACAGCTTGATTTTTTTATGAGGCAATACTAAAGATTGTGTTTACCCAGACAAATAATGTTCTAATTACAACCCGAAATGTGCAAAGAACTCATAAAGAATTACCTCAAAAGGATCGAATCCTGTAAGAACATTGTCATATTTAATGTACTATGGCAAAATCCAAGCAATATAAGGGAGTAAAAAAAAATTTAATTTATTATATTGATTGAATTGAATCCATTATGAATGATGGCAACAAGACAGCACCACAATCCACATAACACGATAAATGTTGGTTTTACTACGCCTTGCTGTTAATTGACCTAACCAAGATCATAAGATTTGACGCCGTTAGACATTTTTTTGTAGGATTGCACGAAAAAGTCATTAAAAAATATCCCAAAAGAATCAAGTCCTGCAAGAAGTCTCATGGCTACCATTTGAATAATTTTATATTTACTGCTTAATAGTAAATTCCTTAAAAATTTTACACTTATTTTATTTAACTTTAGTTTCCGTAGCACAAATTGGATATCCCTTTTTTGCATGCTATAAATTTCTTAGAATTTTTTCTTTAAACTTAACATTGACTTTAAAAAATTACTATTCAAATATTCTTTTTTTTTAATATATTAAATCATTATTAAAAATGATAATAAAATTTCAATCTGTCCCATAAGTGGTTTTAACAAAATGACGCCACAAGCCACAAAGACGACAAATATTGGTATTATTACGTAAAAAGTTCTTAGGACGCAAAATTTCAAGAATTGGATCGTATGATTTGACACAGCTTGATTTTTTTATGAGGCAATACTAAAAATTGTGTTTACCCAGAAAAATAATGTTCTAATTACAACCCGAAATGTGCAAAGAACTCATAAAGAATTACCTCAAAAGGATCGAATCCTGTAAGAACATTGTCATATTTAATGTACAATGGCAAAATCCAAGCAATATAAGGGAGTAAAAAAAATTTTAATTTATTATATTGATTGAATTGAATCCATTATGAATGATGGCAACAAGACAGCACCACAAAGCACATAACACGATAAATGTTGGTTTTACTACGCCTTGCTGTTAATTGACCTAACCAAGATCATAAGATTTGACGCCGTTAGACATTTTTTTGTAGGATTGCACGAAAAAGTCATTAAAAAATATCCCAAAAGAATCAAGTCCTGCAAGAAGTCTCATGGCTACCATTTGAATAATATTATATTTACTGCTTAATAGTAAATTCCTAAAAATTTTACACTTATTTTATTTAACTTTACTTTCCATAGCATAAATTGGATAACCCTTTTTTACATGCTATAAATTTTTTTAGAATTTTTTCTTTAAACTTAACATTGACTTTTTAAAAAAAAAAACTATTTAAATATTCTTTTCTTTTTTTTAAAATACATTAAATCATTATTAAAAATGATAATAAAATTTTTTCAAATAAAAAAATGTAAATCATCTTTCACAGCAAATCGAATATTTGTCAGATATTTTTATTAAAATATAAAATCTTTTGACACAAAACGAATATCTAAACATCTAATAAGATTAATTTTCCACCTTCAAAATGAATTATGAACTTTTTAAAGTTTTCTTATTTTTATGTACACATAACATATGTGAAAATTTTTTCCTTCCAAGACTGACGTTTAATTCATATTTCCATCATCACTGTGCACAATATATCCCATATTAACTCTATGATTTCTGATATTTATATTGAGGTGGAAAAAAAAGAAACTATAATTTTCTACCAGAAAAAGAAAATAATAAAATACAACAACAACAAAAAGACTTGTTGATTTCCGGTGAACACAAATTTGGAGGTTTTTCTTAATAATGCCACTCAAATAGGCGCCAATGTAGAACGGAGACGACGATAACTAAGCAATTTTTATTTATTAATCAAAAAACTCAAAAACTACCAATCTTAGTGCAAATTATTGTTTAATTAAATAAAATATATTCGTTTTTGTTGTTATTTTCGAATAATAATATCTAATTTTATATTCTAAAATGATCTCTTCTCTTAAAAGTATCCGATTCATTTTGAAGGTTCGTTAAAAATACTACTTAGTAACCAACTAATTATTATAACAGAAATTAAACAGATTATTTTTTTTGATAAACGTGTTCAATAAAACAATGCAATTATGCAATTTGGTATGCATGCTTTAATGCAGTTTGTAGGTGCTGGCATTTACCTTGACCATCATTAAAATATTATATTTTCAAGTGTAAAACTCAACAACCACACTCGTAAATATGACTAAAAAAAAAAGAAAGATGAAACATTTACCATTTATAAGGAAAATTTTACCTTTCACACAAACACACAGTAATAAGATCGAAAAAAATAATATACTTTTTCATCGTATTGAGTTTATGAATTGTATAATTTTTGTTGGCACAATTTATCCATTTTTATTTATATTTTTAAATAAAAATTTGTTTATTCAAGTTAGTGTGTTTTTCTTCGTCGCTATCTCTCCCCCAATCCCCCCCACTCCTTTTTTATAAGAAAAAAAAATTGGTGCCAACAAACAAATTCCAATGAGTCAGTAATAGTTGCGTGAACAAATATAATAAAATTAATCGTCAGGAATTTTAAACGAATTTAAACAAAACAATTTTTTTTTTTTTAAACAAATTTGTTTGTTAGTATTTTTTTTTTTTTTTTAATAATATTTATGATTTTGAAAATGATTAATTGAAAGAAAAAAAAAATAGTTTTTGTCGACAGATACTCTTGGTATGGATAATGGATTTTACTTAAAACAAATCAAAACGCATTTCGACTAATGTGCACATAATCCACATTTTTAAGAAAATAAATGTTTTGCTACAAAAAAAAAAAAAAACACACAAAATATCTGCAAATACTAGCAAAAAATATAGAAAAAAATCAAATTGAAAATGTAAAAACTCATAAAATTTCTTATTTAAAAATACAAGTCACCCACCGCTTCTGCTCGGTCGCTCTTCTAAATAAATATTAATAATAAAAAGATTCACCAAAATCTACCGAAATACCACGAGTTGCAGAGCATACAAAATTTTGGCATCTTCAGTTCGGTTTAAAGAAATTTTTTTTAAATATTTTTAAGTAATTAGATATAATTGCCTCTTAAGTTACATCCTCAAATAACTTTAAAGCTTAACTATAAAAAATACTATGTAGACAAAAAATATTCGGTTTTTTTCTTCAAAATATCATATAATATTTAAAAAAATTTAGTTTTTTTTTTTATTATATATTTATGTTTTATAATACAATAGATATAATTTCAAAATTAAAAATAAACTGTAATTGTGACTAATGACATCTATTGGAGATGTTTCAATCTTTTTAATATGGCGTCCTTGACATTAATGGTCAGTGAAAAGTGGCTGTCAAATTTAGTCACCAGCAGCCATTTTTAAAATTTTAATTATCATCTATTCCAAAAAATTTCAATTAAATCTTCTCTATAAACATATTAACAATAATAAAAAATGTAATTTAACTATTCAGTATTGGAAATGTTCATCATATTACCTTAATTATTGGATGTAAGGGAAAGTTCTGTCGTTTTTGAACACTTGCACTTGTATGCGTTATCGATTCTTAGCGAGAATTCTGATTCGACTGAAATCAATTTAAACCGTTAGTTTATACACATTTTTTCGTATTTTTGTTAGTTTTTTTAAACTTGTAAAACAGTTTACATGTATGAAGAAAAAGTTCACTTAAGACATTGTATGTTGTATGAGTTCCAAAAAGGGAACAATGCGATGGAGACAAAAAAAACTTATTCGTAACAGTTCGAATATGCCAGAAATGGTTTGCGAAATTTCGTTCGGGTGATTTTTCTCTGAAAGACGAACCCAGATCAGGAAGGCTCCGCAGTATGAGCAGGACAAATCCCATGTTAAATTCCACAGAAGTGGCCTTCAAGCTTGGAATTCATCAGACTACTGCTTTAGAGCACATTAAAAGGCTTGGTTTTGTGTCCAAACTCTATGTTTGGGTGCCACACGAATTAAGCGAAAAAAATTTTATACATCGAATTTTAATATGTTCTTCAAATCTTGCTCGTCACAAAAGGGAACCGTTTTTGGACCGCTTGGTGACTGATGATAGTTTATAAACATATATAGGCTTTTCCAAAAAGAGTGATATGATTTCTAAGTGACGTTTCGGCCATTTGTAAAATGTCATGATCTGTCATTTTTTTTTTTCATTGTATTCAGTAATGTTTACAATTTCATCATGGAGAGATATATGCAAGAACAACGTTTACAAATTATTCAATTTTATTATCAAAATAATCGTTCTCCAATTGCAACTTTTCGTGCGCTCACTTTTATCTGAGTGGTGCGGGAAATAAACAAAACTGTCGATACTGGTGCGAAGAAAATCCACAAATTATTCATGAACACCCATTACATTCACCTAAATTGACAGTTTGGTGTGGTTTTTGGTCTGGTGGAATCATCGGTCCGTACTTCTTTCGAAATGAAGCTGGTAACACCGTTACTGTCAATGGAGTAGTATGATAACCAACTTTTTATGGCCGAAATTGGAAGAAGTTGATCTTGACAACATCTGGTTCTAACAAGACGGGGCTACGTGCCACACAGCACGTGCAACAACCGAATTATTGCGAAAAAAGTTTGGAGATTCGATTATTTCAAGATATTGTGATATTGAATGGCTTCCAAGAAGTTGTTATTTAACACCATTTAACTATTTCTTGTGGGGTTATTTGAAGTTATTCGTCTTTAGCAATAAACCAGACTATCTTCAAGCTTTAGAAGTCAATATTGAACGTGCTATTCATGACATACGACTTGATTTAGTGGAAAAAGTGCTCGAAAATTTGGTTCATCGAATTCGTTCCTGCAAAAAAAGTCGTGGAGGCCATTTTAATGACGTTTTATTCAGAACTTACTTGTATCGATTGTACTTCACATTAAATAAAAAACATTTGAATTTCCTTAACAATTAGTGTGTTTTTTTTTAAAGAAATCATATCATTTTTTTTGGAAAACCTTATAGGGCATATACCATATAAGAAAAAGGGAATATTTTTACAAAGCGGAGACACCGCCGACCACATCCAAAGCTGGCGTGCATCAAAATAAAGTTATGTTGTTTTGTTGGTGGGATCGGAGGGGTATTGTCCACTATGAGTTACTGAAAGAAAATTATACGGTCGATGCTGATCGTAACTGTTCGCAACTTGATGTTTTGAATAAAGAAATTCAATGTAAACGTCCATATTTGGCCAACAGAAAGGGTGTAATTCTTCACCATGACAACGATAGACCTCACGTGGCCAGAAAAAAAATTTTGCAGTGATCGGAATAAATGAAAATCGGAGGGAGCAAGATCTGGAGAATACGGTGGACGCTTGATAACATCCCAATTCAACTCATTTAGCTTGGGTTGGGTCATCATAGCCACATGTGATCGCGCGTTGTCGTGATGAAACACTACCCCTTTTCTGTTTATAAATTCTGGTCTATCCTTTTGAAGGGCGATGTTCAATTTGGATAATTGCTGGCAATATCGTTCTGCTGTTATTGTCTGATTGCGTTCCAAGAGATCAAAATACACAATACCCTTACAATCCCACCAAACACAAAGCATAACTTTTTTTTTAATGGATTTCGGCTTTCGAAGTTGTTAATGGGGCTTGTCCAGGTATATCCCAATGTCTTTTTCTTGTCACGTTGTTGTACACGACCCATTTCTCATCTCCCGTTACCAAACGATGCAAAAAAGGTTCATGTTTTTGTCTTGCACTCAAAGCAACGTACGTTGAAACACGATCCAATAAATTGGCAGCCGACAATTGATGAGGTATCCAAACGTCATACCGCGAAACCACCCCCATACGCTTTAAATGTCTTAATACGGTTGTTTGGTTGACTCCCATCATCGACGCGATCTCCCTGGTGGTTAGACGTGGATTGGTGTCAATTATGACTTTTAACTTGTCGTCATTAGACTTCAATGGCCGCCAGGTACGTGGTTTATCAATTAGTGAAAAATCCCAGATCGGAATTTTTTAAACCATCTTCGTACCTGTCGAACTTTGATGACATCTGCTCCATACACTTCGCAAATGTTTTTGGTTGCCACACTCGCGGTATTGTCTTTACAGAATTCATAAAGTAAACAATGACGTAAATGCACTTTATCGACCGACATTTTGAAAAAATACAAGGGCTCTTCACTGTACTCTGGCCAGGCCAAAACTGAATAGAAAGTAAAGGGAAAGCATCCTTTATAAATTTTTTTTACCTAGGATCATTAAAAACGGTCTTAACTTTTGCTTGGATCTTAGAATTATGCATGAAGTATACCATATAACATCAATTAACTTCTTACTGCAGCACTAGAGTCTTTTGGGGTAATTTTTGATATTTTTTTCGCATATTTCGGGCTATAATTTTGCTATTTCTTAACAGATTTTGGTTTTTAAAGTATACTCTGAAGTTGTAGAATTATTTTGTATAGGTTGACAAAGAAAAAGTTCAACGGCGTCAAATTGCTCGATCTTGGGAGCAAATTGACACGTATGGTCTAAGTTAAAATCTTCAGATTCATAGTTTAAAAAGGCGGAGAATTGATAGTTACGGTCTTTGCTTCTTCAATTTTCAAAGAAATACGGACCAATGAGACCTTCAGACCAAAATGTACAAAAGACAGTCACCTTTCGTGGATACAATGGTTTCTTACACAGTCACTTGTAGATTTTCAGATTCCGATAAATGGCATTTTTGCTTATTGACGAATTCACCAAGCGATTTATACGAAACAGAATCACTACTTTTGTAGAAAGTTTTTATAACTTCAACGCGTTATTTTCTGATGAAACAATCCATAATATAAAATGGCAAAACTCAAACTAAACAAAATGTCACCTTGGATAACATAAATGTTTGACAGATATTTAATTAGATGACTGCACTTTCCAAACCACAAAACAGATTACCCTTTTCGTAACATCCTTTAAAAGTTTATAATTTAATTTTGCTTAGCATTTGTTAATAAAACTAAATTGACGATATTTTAATAATAATGGAAATTTTCTGTAACGCTTCAGATGCACGTATGCACGCATCCGTTATAGTTTTTTCTTGTCTGATTGTTTAAGAGTTGAAATTTGTTGCGTCTGTCAGCCAACAGCAGATACAACAGATACGATATTCGAAGCGCCAAATATCCAAAAATAACGTGGCGAGTATAGTGTGTCTGCCAAAAGGGAGAAACCGTTGGTGTCACTAAAGTTTCAATTTCAGTTTCGTACGAACAGCCGAGTGCGGTTCTAAGATAGGCGCACTCAACTTTTCGGACAGAATCAGTTTTTCTATACTAACCGAAACTGAAAATATGTAAAACTCGATTAACCTCAATCATAGTCAAGTTGTAGGCCAAGTTGCGCGTCGCGATATTAGCTTTTTTTCATACATCGCTATTATAATTTATCATTTTGCATATAATCCCATATAGTTCAAATATATCAGATTTCACATTATTATTTTTTTTTTTTGTTTGAAATCATCATTTTACGCTTACCTAATCGAATCATAACGAAAAAAAGTGCTGTTTCAATAGAAAATTTGTACTGTTTTTTTTAAGTGAACGTCTTATTTAACATTCTATTCAAGAAATTTGTTTATGTAAAAGAATTTAAAAATTCTTACAAATGTCTTCTAAATAAGTGCATTTTTACTAAAAAAAAAAATAATAAAAAGAAATTTAGTAAAGTGAATTTTTTAAATGGCGCCAAATCCACCAGCTTATACAATAAATCAATCACCATCACCTACACCGGTTGCTGAAAAATTAGCAACTGTACAAATTTCCAGCCAAAATGGAGACAGAAAAATAACTTTAAATACCCCAAAACTGAATGGTGAAATTGGAATTGGAAATGATCTTCAAACATCGACATTTACAACAAAAAAGCCACCCGCCTTAGACACATCAAAGGATAGTGCGACTGGAACACCACGCGTTTTTAAATCGCGATTTTTAAAGAAGAAAAATCTATCAGAAACTACAGAAAATGATACTGAACAGTTAACAACCAGTAACATCTCAAATATACTAAAAACTAGTACGAGTACAAAAGTTTCAGATATTGTAGAGAATTCAAAAACAATATCGGAAACTTCATCGAAATATTCATCAATCAATAATAGTACATCGATTAAATTCACTTCATCCGAATTATCTGCAAAATCGTCAACCAGTAATAATTCAATTTCTTTAAATGGCTTTAGTACAGAAAATTCTATAACGGATACGGTTACAAAATTAATAAAAGATAGCAAACTCTCAGCGGATAATATTTTGAAATCACCTAAAGATATAACATTAAAATCTGATAATCTATTAAATCCGATCAACAAGAATAGATCAAATTCTTTAACCGGCAGTATAATAGATAAATTTAACATTAAATCGGTCAGTTCGGTAAAGAATCAATTAGGGGATAAAAATATTTCGGATAATTCTATAGTGAATAAACGTAAAAATTCTGTAGACAAAATTTCCGAAAGCAAAGTGCTTATTGACAAATCGCTTACCCAAAAATTAGTAACGGAAAAAATTCTTGAAAATAAATCGTCGGTAAATAAATTTATCGAAAATAAATCCGATCATGTTACAAAGCCTATTTCGGATAAACCCATTACGGATAAGACACTTTCGGATAAGCCCATTTTGGATAAGCCAATTGTTACCAATTCATCGAATGCAGGAAAATCTTCTACGGATAAATTAATTGCGGATAAATTGTCTACAAATACTGCTAGTACAGAGGAACGTATTGTGGATAACTCAGTTAAGGATAAAATTAAAAAGCCATCGTCTAGCCTGAAAACAAGTTTAATAAGTGATACAAGCGAAAAAACAAATATTATAGCATCTAATGAAGTCCCATTAAAATTAAAATTAGGTGCGAAGAGTGATTTGAAAATATCCACATTGAAGTCCTTAGATTCGACTATAGGAACTGAGGCCAAAGGATTAGCGGATAATATCGCTAGAACTAAAAAAGAAATTATAACAACTACGGCAATAGATACGAGTACCACAGGAGATATATTAAGAGATAATAAAGAAAAATCACTGAAAGTTACCAATGAGGTGATATCTACCAAGGTGAACGTATTAAAGACTACAAAACCAAAGGAATCAAATGATAGCCCAATGAGCCAGTCAGTAAAAAAAGAAGTCAACAGTATAATAAGTGATAATATAGAAAATAATACAAAATATTCAAAGGATACTATACCAAAACCAACAATTGAAAATGTTATTAAATCGCCAGCTAATAGCATTTCGAAATTTATAACAGATAATATGTCGAAACCACCGGTGGATAAGTCCACTAAACCTCTGTCAGCAGAGACATCGCTAAGTGAGAATATTTCTAAACCGAAAAATGGCTTCAGAATTGTAGCTAAACCAGAACAACATGGCATTGATTTGTTGTTGAAAAAATCAGAAATTAAAAAGACAAATACTGAAAGTATCATGAAAAGCTTAAGGGAAGCTGCAGAATCTATGTCAACATCGACAACCGAAGAGAATACTGGTAGCTCTGTTATGGATCGAATAATTGCAAAAAGTCAATCTGTAAAAGTAACAACCGTCAATGATATTCTAAGTGGGACAACGAATAGATTTTCTGGGCGAGAAATGCTATCTCAATCAGGCCCAATGCAAACCGTTGATGGATCTGAGCATCGCAGAAGACCAATAATTCCTATGAAAAAAGCCTATACGACTGCATTGGAAGAGTCAATCAGAGATGCAGCCGCTAGACCACCAGTACCGCCACAAGCATACTCACGGACAAGAAAACCAATTAGACCCATTCGGCCACAAGAACTAATATCTAACGGAAGTGCAGATCACTCCGTTGCAGTCAAGCCCATTGAAGTGTCAATAAAATTACCAATATCGCGATCTAGCACACTATCTGACTCGGTATTCGGCAGTGGAGAGTCTTCCGCGTTAAGTTCCCGGTCACCAAGTCCTACTATTTCGACGCGTAGCAACTTGTCTACATATTCGGCGGCGTCCTCCTACCGGTCTGGACGTTCATTAACACCTCGACGCATATTTCCACAGACATATTTCCGCGACGAATCCATTAACTTGAATGATCTGCAGTCTCTGGAACAATCGCCAGTTGTATTCGACGCGAATCTATCGTTTGTCATGGGCTGCAAAAAGCAACCAGTGCATCAAACTTGCCGACCAACACCGGCCCACACAGATCCTCAAACCGCTTCCAGTTACTTAAGTGCGAAAATCGAAAGCTTCTTAAAACGTACCGATCATGTCATGGAGGAGTGGCATGCCGGTGGAAGCAGCAGAGGCAGTCGTGACGACGACACTTTAAGCCTGATCGAGCGCCAACGTGAAAGGAGTGTCGACCGAGGACGTACCGTACGTTCGCGCAGTGTTACCAACAACATCCTCATTAAGGGCTATCAGCTCGCAAAAAGCCTACCACCGACCACCACAAGATCGCGATCGCGATCCAACTCGATCGCAAGGGATTTCACCGACGATGAGTCCACCACTGTAGAAAACGATGAGGTTAAAATTATTCTTTTAATATTAGAACTTCCATTTTTCATTTTTTTTTTTTACAATATTGAAATTTCTAACTGGGAATTTGGGATACTGCTCTGTAATGAACAGTATTTTTCCGTACTCCTAAAAATCTGTCTTGAACCACTGACAATATGCATGCGACTGAAAATGATTACTGAAAATTTGGACTAAACATTTTTACTGACCATTTTTAATAAAATTTTTACGGAAAAATTATAATAAAAATGTTCAGTCTATTTTCACTGACCATTTTTACTGACGAATTTCACTAACCAGTTTTACTAAACATTTTTGAAATTTGGACTGAACATTTTCACTGACCATTCTTACTGACCATTTTTATTGATCATTTTTGAAATTTGGACTAAACACTTTCACTGACCATTTTCATTGACCATTTTTACTGACGATTTTTACTGACTATTTTTCTGACAATTTTAACTGAATATTTTTACTGACTATTTTTCTGACAATTTTTACTGAATATTTTTACTGAACATTTTCACTGCCCATTTTTACTGAACATTTTTGAAATTTGGACTAAACATTTTCACTGACCATTTCTACTGACCATTTTTACTGACGATTTTTACTGACGATTTTTACTGACTATTTTTCTGACAATTTTTACTGAATATTTTTACTGACTATTTTTCTGACAATTTTTACTGAATATTTTTACTGAACATTTTCACTGCCCATTTTTACTGAACATTTTTGAAATTTGGACTAAACATTTTCACTGACCATTTTTTGTGACCATTTTTGCTGACGATTTTTACTGACAATTTATCTGACCATTTTTACTAACTATTTTTACTGACCATTTTTCTGACCATTTTTACTGAATATATTTACTGACCACTTTTACTGACCATTTTTACTGACTATTTTTACTTACTATTTTTTTCGGATCATTTTTACTGTAAATTTGTACTGACCGTTTTCACTGACCATTTTTGCTGATAATTTTTTCTGAACATTTTTACTGACCATTTTTTCTGACCATTTTCACTGACCATTTTTGCTGACTATTTTTGCTGACCATTTTTACTGAAAATTTGTACTGACCATTTTCACTGACCATTTTTGCTGACCATTTTTTCTGAACAGTTTTACTGACCATTTTTTCTGGCCATTTTCACTGACTATTTTTGCTGACTATTTTTTCTGACCATTTTTATTGACCATTTTTACTGAAAATTTGGACTGAACATTCTTCTGGACACATTTTTCTGACCATTTTTATTGAATATTATTTCGTGACAAATTTTTACTGACTATTTGATCAAAAAAAATTTCTAATTTTTTATACTGAAGAATCTTTATTGAAAACTTTTACGATGGACATTCTTCGAACTCTGCTAATTGCTATTGCAATCAAGAAATCTTTCCGAATTGGGGCCAATATTTTAGTGAAGCCTTACACTAATTAGCTATTAGTGGTTTTTTATTTTATTTTTGAAATTCTCATCAATTTGTGTCATGGCTTGTTGCCTTAAGTAAAAAATTTTACTCACTATTTGCGTTTTTTAAGTAAAAATATTTTTAGATACAAACAACTGTCTCCATTCCTATGCAGATACATATTTATTTATTACATTATTTTCATTGAATGACTTTATTGTTCGGAAATAAAATTTTAGAAAACGTCCAACGTGTAGAATCTTTTTAATTATTTTTGATACTTTCAAAACAAACAAAGCTCACTTTATATAATTCCATAAAGCCGAAAATAAATTGAGAACAAATCATTCTAGTCTAAAATTAAACTGTTTTCCTAAAGATTATCCAAAATGTATTTTACCGATTGAAGTAAATTTCGCCTACTTAATCACCTGTTGTATTGTAAATAAAAACTAGATTGCGTTATTCCGAAAAAGTTACTTTATTCTATGAGTTATATAAGATATTGTTTATTTTTGGTAATATTGTTATTATTTAATTCTAATGATTTGTTGTACAAATAAATTAATTGTTTCTGTTTAAATGACAATATAATGCTGGATTATGGTCTTTTTCACCTTTTCATTAGATTGAAAATTAAGAAAAAATAAACTATTTTAATGCATAGAATTTCAATATTATAAATAATTAATCAATAAAAATATAACAAATCCTATTCGAAATAATTATATTTATTCTATTATTCTACAAGAAAAATCTTTTAGAAGATTTTATTTCAAAACATCTTCCAAAATAACTTCTTAAACTTAGGGTATCCGAAATACTTTTTTCGGTGTTGTCATTTTGCTTAAATAAAAAACGAATTTCTCCATGAATTTAGTGTTGTTTTTTTTCAAATAAATAAACTCGCTCGTACGTACCGAAATTCTCATAAAAAAAAAGGAAAATATTTTCGAAATCGGTTTATTTCTAACAGCTTGTGAAAATCACTTCCGTGTTAAAATTTTCTTAGTTAAATCTTTGCTCAATCAGTAAAATAGGTCATCTCTTATTTCCTTCTCTCCAAGAAAAAGAAATAATTTAAAAAAATATAAATTTTATAAAAAAAATTCTTCTCTGTGCAAAAAAAAAATCCTCTCTTCAGGAAATAATAATTATAGTAATTAATCGTTACTTAAAAGTAATAATAAATAGAAAAAAAGAGCATTAAAAATGAATAATATTAAAATAATCAAATTACGCATTGCGAACGAACGTTTGTATCCTTCGACATTATTATTTTTATGCCCATCGCAGTGAGTCAATAAACTAGAACGGCGGCAGCAAAAAATCTAATTCAAATAAAATTAATTAAAAAGAGATTTAAACTAGCCAATATCGAATTCTATTATAAAGTAGTCATTCGGACTATTTTGAATCTATTTCACAAATGAATCTTTAAGAAAAATAGAAAAGAAATGAATTTCGATTTTCGAAAAAATTCAAGACTATTTTTTCTTCAATTAAATCGAATTTTATTGCGCTGAATTTGTTGATTGTGTACAAACTTACTTGCAGATCAACCTAAAAATAGATCCTTTGCAAGAGAGACCACTATTAGAATTTTAAGAATACTAGAGATCTGTCTGAAATAATTAACTCCAGATAACTATGTTTATCAGTAATCGATAAAAGTTTTATCGAATTGAATTAAAAATACCAGCGACAAGCATACTTCTTCTTCTGAACTATCTCCCTTAAATAATTTTTTTTTTTTTATAAATTCTTTTCTTCCATTTTTTCGAAAATATTTTTTTTTTTAAATTCAGTTTAACAATTCATTTTGTTAGTAATGGAACAAATCAAGATAGAACCAAAATTTATAGCTATTTTTACATATATTTTGATGTTGTTAAGGTCTGAAGAAAATTCAAAAATTTAGCAGATTAAAAGTTGATTTACAAATTTAAAATTTCCTTTTAATTACTATTATTTACAAAATATGATTTAATAAAATTCAAAATATTATTCCCTCAATTTGAAGACAAAGAAAAAAATTAAATTTATTCACCAGAAAGTATGTTTGCAATTTCACTTATAACTTTAAACCTTACAAATGTTTATAAAGAGTTGAAGCGACAAGCGATCGATCGAGTGTATTCGAAATTAAATTCATTTTTTAATCAAAATAATACAAAATTTAAATTTTTTATTATATTATATGTTTTTTTTATAACCAATATGATTTTTTTTTGAAAGCATTCAAAAAATTCAATCAAAATAAATTTTCGAAAGTTTTTTTTCTATAAATTTCACCTGCAAGTTCAGTCTTATCAAAATTGACCTTTTTAGTAAAATTTAGAAAAAAGAAATTTTCAGACATTTTTCCATTATGAATAACAAAATATTTGATATCTTCTACAAAAAAAAAATACGGACTTCTACTTAGCTCAACTATAAATATGTTTACTATTAAGCTTGCCAAAAATTCAATTTTATTTATAAAAAAAAAAAAAAAAAAAATAAAAGCAATTTTATTTAAACAAAATAATATTAATAAATTTAAGCTGATAAAATAAAGTATCTAAAAAATAACAATAACAGCTGAGTAACAATCTAAAATTATATCTGGACGAATTTATGATTTTTTGTTGTTGCCTTAAATACGAAAACTATGTACAAAAAAATACACAAAAATAAAATATCCTCAATACATTCACTAACTAATTTATCAAAGTGATTGTTCATTTTCTTATAAGAATTTAAATAATTTTAAATTTGCTTTCAACATTTTTTTTACTTTAGATTTTTTTTAAAAAAAATTTAAATCTTAAAAAAATATTAAGAATTTATTTCTGAATTTTCTACAATTTGTCATAAAAGTGAAAATTTTATAAATTTCATTTTTTTGTTTTCTTTACTAAGAAAAAATTTTTGCAATAAAATAAAAATTTAAGGTCACTGACTATAAAATCTTAAATTAACTACTAAATTTTAATATGCAGCTCTTATTAATATAATTTTCTGATTTAATTTTTAAAGTGCAATTTTTTTTACCAAAGTTTTTAATAATAAATTGGAAAAACTTCTACCTTAACCTTTATACTAGTCAGTATTTTGCACTTTAACTGTTGCTTAAATTCTTAAATAAATAAATTTTTTATTGAATATTAATTTTACTTTAGAAAAAAAATATAAATATTACTTATTACTGTATGTGTATAATAATTTTTATCGTAAATTTATTTTACAATAATTATGAATATTCATAAAAGAGATCCGATTTAGTTTAAATGCATTTTAAAACGATTGGTAATGAAAAACTTTTTTATATTGTAGAATAATTGCGTATTGAAATCTTTTTTCCTCTTAACTAATCATAGAAAAGATGGTATATGAGATTACTATCATATTACTCATTATTAGCCATGATAATAATTGTTGCATAATTAATAAGAAAAAAGGAAATTTGCGGTTTTAAACAAACCTTTACTAAAAAATATTTCAACTAATCATTGGAGGGGTTTTGTTTTTATTTCTATTCTTCTTTTTTTTTATGTTAAAAAAACTATTAAATAGCTTATTACAAATGTTTGAAATGTTAATGCAATTAAGCAACAATTTTTTTTTAAATTTAAATACCGACAACATTATACAAAAATTATTTACAACTGTTCGAAATTGAAGAACAATTAATGGTATATCGTTTAATTCTTACAAAATATTGAATATAAAGTCAATATAAAAGTATATTTAGTACAGAATTTTTTAAAGAATTTATTTTTAAAATAAAATAATAAAAATGATAGTTGAGATTTAAAATTAAAAAAAAAACACAAATAAAATAATTTTCCCATCGTCTAATGGTTGTGAATTAATATTAGATTTGGTAATTTTATGAAATATTTACAATTACCAAATCTTATTTTTACTTAAAAACGTTAAATTCTTAAAATAAATTTAACAATTGAAAACTATTTTTACAAAAATTGATTTATTTTTATGCAGAAATACCCAATTTTTGGGGGTAAGACATTTTCTTGCGAATACTTATTTTCAAAAGCAAAGTGGTTCGTGTATTGGCTATGAGAAAGCAGTACAAACTTTGTTGATACACACTCCGTCTTCGTTGTTTTTCTGTAACGGAAACACAAAAGCACACAAATTTTATTTATTTAATTTTTTGCAAAATTTTCAAATAAATATTTTTATTTTAATTTTAAAAATATACCAAAAAAAAAAAAATAACAATAAAAACAAATTAAGTCGATTTTAATTGAAAGGAATTTCGAAAAAAAGATTCAATTAATTTTGAAGTTCGAAAAGATTTGAATTTTATAAAATTTATAAATAATATTACATGTAAACATTTAATAATACACTTTTTAATAAATTAAATTATTTAAAAATACTACATATAAAAGATCTGTAAAGAGAAAACACTTTCTACTCAATTGTTTTATGCAAAAGCCTACTTAAATTTTTTATTCCATTTTAGAAAAAAATTATATGAGACAATATATTTTCTTGGTCAAATCAGTTTTATTTTGCTTATCTATAGTTTTTCATATTTATTGTCTAAAAAATATATAATTAATCTTTAATTGAAGATAAAGTTAATTTATTTCAATGTCTTATATAAATAGTCCAACCAAATTTGATTAAATTAATAGAATTTTTTTGTGTAAAATTGATCAAAATAGTTCATTATTAATTTATTGTTAATTTGAAATAGATTTTATCATAATTTGTACATGCTTAGAATTTCTGAACCTTTTCGAATTGATTTTATATTTTCAATGTCATAGAATTCTTGGATATTTTGTGTTAAGACGTATCTGTGACTATATTATACATACAGACTTTTGTACATGCATAGGTATAGAGTATGATAGAAATTCGATAAGACTTTGGAAAACTACGATAAAATGTTAAGTGTGAATAAAATGCTGAGTACTGAAACTGTAAGAATTTTCGAATGAAGACAAAAGCAAAAAACCGCAAATATATGAAAAATACTTGTTTTATAGTGTGCATAATGTTATTTATTTTTAACTTTAAGTATACGCAAAAAAATATCCAACAATTATTATAATAATAAGTTAATGTGTGTAAATTGAAATAATATGAAATATTCATTACAGCTCTCGGAGATGACGGTCGATCTGACCGAAGAACGATCCGCGTCGACGATGGTCAGTGAAAGATTAGAAGCGGAAACAGCTGAACGCCTCAAACTCGAAAAGGAACTGCAAGAACAACAGTCGAAAGTGAAAAATTTGCAAGAGACATCGGAAAAATTGGAAATGGAATTGATTTGTGCTAAATCTGATCTTAATGGGTAAGTGATGATATTATTTATCACGACTAATTAATATTTTTCAATATTCTTCGCAGATGAATAATTTTAAATATCCAAAATAAATAATTTTAAAAATAATTATTTCAATTTTAGTATCTCAGAAGATGAAGATGCGGAAAATGAAGAAGGCAGTGGCAGTGTGTATAGGTTGAAATATGAGCGTGCTGCCCGAGAGTTGGAATTCACTAAACGACGACTACAAACCCAACATGAACATGACCTGGAGCAACTGGTCGGCCTCAAAAAGCAATTAGAGAAAAAGGTACAAGAAGAAAAAGGCATTTTCAAAAATTTCATATTCTTTTTGACATTTCCCGTTTTATTTTTCTATATTTTGCTTATGTTTTATTATCACAAAATGATGATGGTTTGTTATTGTCTGCATGCGTTGCCTTATCTGAAAAATTTTACGTTTCTCTTATCATAACTTGTTCTTTTGTTTGCTTTCATACTAAATACAATATTTGGACATGGAAAAAATATTTAGCTCGCCGATGCGTACGAGGAAGTTGAAGAGCAGAGACAAGTTGTCGGCCAGTGGAAGCGGAAAACGCAAAAAATGACCAACGAAATGAACGATCTCCGCATGCTACTCGAAGAACAGAATAGCCGCAATAATTTGTTAGAAAAGAAGCAGAGGAAATTCGACGCCGAAACACAAGCATTGCAGGTAAAGAGGAATTTTTTTTGTTTACCTGAACTACTTTAGAATTATTCGCATTTTAATTGTGCATGTGTGTTTAAATTTGAATCTTTTTACAGGATACTGTTCGGCTCGAGAAGCAGGCTAAAGAGAGACTGTCACGTGAAAAAGATGTTCTCCTTGCAGAAAAGTTTACGTTAGAACAAAACCTGTCGGTAAGTTTTATATAAAAAAAGTTTTTTCTTAATTGCTTTTAAAACTAATATAAATATTTATTTAATGGTTGATAGGACACTCGTCTTGAGCTAGAACTCAAGGAGGAGAAGTTATCTGTACTACAACGTGAAATGGAGGAGATGACATTCGCTGGTGGCACCGAAGAAGAAATCGCCCAGTTGCGGCGTTCCAAAATGGATTTGGAACGGAACCTCAAAGATCAAGAGGAGGAGTTGGACGATATGGCTGGACAAGTGCACATGTTGGAACAGGCCAAACTTAGACTTGAGATGACTCTGGAGCAAATGCGAAAGGAAGCAAGACGAGAAGCTCAGCAAAGGGATGAAGAACTCGAAGAGGCTCGTTGCAGTTCCTACAAAAAAATTAAAGGTAAACGAGGATTTTTTTGAAAGTTATCAGAACTACCGCCCAGCTATTATTTATAGTAAAGATTTTTTTTTTTTACTAATTTCGATTTTATTTAAACAGCTTTGGAATGCCAACTCGAAAGTGAGCATGAGGAACGAACACTATTGCTCCGTGAAAAGCATGAACTCGAAAGGCGATTACAAGCTATGGAGGAGCAAGATCGTGCCGATCGAGCTGCAGAGGAAGCGGTTAATCAGAAGATTCGAAAGGATTTAAGAAAATACAAGGCTCTATTGAAGGACGCACATGCCCAATTGGATCGTCTGAAGAGTGACACTCCTGGAAAAGCTCTCATTCGCCAATTGAAAAACCAACTCGAAGATGTAGAAGCATCTCATATGATGGCAATGAAAGCCCGCCAAGCAGCCGAATCAGAGCTTGCCGATCTTCAAGTTATGCTAGAAGAAACACAACGCGCCAAACATGAAGCCGAAGATAAATCATCAGCGGCACAACGTGACCGGGCTGAACTTCAAGCACAAATCGAAGAGAATGAAGAGGAGATGTCGGAGTTGATGAAAAAATACAGTGCAACTGTTAAACAATTAAATAACGAACAAACTGCCATATCAGAATATGAAATTAAAATGGGTGAACTGGAAGCCGAAAGGAATTCGCTTAAGGAACAGGTAGCCGAGTTGAAAACAAGGCTCGAAAATATCGAAACTATGAGCGATCCAACTGCGGCAATGCAATCCAAAAGGTAATTTATTCACACTTCAAACTGTTAAATTTGTTTATAAATTTTTTTTCACATTCCAAAATAAATAGGTTAGAGCTACGAGCCAAAGAATTAGAATCACGACTTGAATTAGAACAGGCAACCCGAACGCGACTTCAAATGCAAGCAAGTCGACACAAAGACGTGTTGGAAAAAATACAAACCGAAGTTAGTCAATCAAAGGCCAGAGAATTGCAGGCTCAGGATGCTCTCAAGAAAGCACAAAGGAATCTGCGCGAACTGCGGGAAGAATTCCATATCGTATCGAATCGGGAGCAGGAAACTGCAACGCGTCGCAAAGACATCGAGAAACAATTGGAAAACGCCGAAACAGAGACAACGTCGCTTCGAAATGATCTGCGGCTGGCGTTGCAACGGATCGCCGATTTACAACAAGCCATGGAGGAGGGTGATGATGATATTTCTGAAAGGTATGGAATCATTGTATAACTATAATTCCTCTCTTTATTATTATTATTGAAATTAATTTAGACCATCGCAGAAATCAATGCAAAACCTAATGATTCATGGACATTTATTTTTAAACATTTGTATGGTTTTTTATTGATTATTTTGCTAAGTAGTCGATAAAAAAACCATACACAATAAAAAATTTCAAAAAAAAACTTACTAAATATCTAACACTATATTTTATTTAAAATTTTCATTTAATACAGTGACGAAAGTGAGAGTACAGAAGCATCATTAAGTGACTTAGAACCGAGACTTAGACTGATTCCAAAGGATAAGACTTCTTCCCCACTAACTAAAATAGAAGCGAAAGATACGAATGGTTTGACTGATACAGCTTTAGTTATTAAGGAAAAGATAAATGAAAATAGTCCAAGGTAAGCCAAAAAAATTTTCTCTCTCCTTGGTTTTTTTTTGAATTTTAATGCGTTTTTTCCAGCTTGTACAAATATACGTGTGTATATATTATATATAGTCAATTTTTGTCATTTTTTAAAAAATGTTTTTATTATGCACATTTATAATTATTATTGGATATACTAGGTTTTTCAATAAGAGTAATATGATTTCTTTTTAAAAAAACACACTAATTGTTAAGGAAATTCAAATGTTTTTTATTTAAGGTGAAGTACAATCGATACAATTAAGTTCTGAATAAAACGTCATTCAAATGTCCTGCACGACTTCTTTTGCAGGAACGAATTCGATGTTTCGAGCACTTTTTCCACTAAATCAAGTCGTATGTCATAAATAGCACGTTCAATATTGATTTCTAAAGCTTGAAGAGAAGTCTGGTTTATTGCTAAAGACCAATGACTTCAAATAACCCCACAAGAAATAGTCTAATGGTGTTAAATCACAACTTCTTGGAGGCCATTCAATGTCACAATTTCTTGAAATAATCGAATCTCCAAACTTTTCTCGCAATAATTCGGTTGTTGCACGTGCTGTGTGGCACGTAGCCCCGTCTTGTTGGAACCACATGTTGTCAAAATCAACTTCTTCCAATTTCGGCCATAAAAAGTTGGTTATCATCTATCTATACCGCTCTCCATTGACAGTAACGGTGTTACCAGCTTCATTTCGAAAGAAGTACGGACCGATGATTCCACCAGACCAAAAACCACACCAAACTGTCAATTTAGGTGAATATAATGGGTGTTCATGAATAATTTGTGGATTTTCTTCGCACCAGAATCGACAGTTTTGTTTATTTACCACACCACTCAGATGAAAGTGAGCGCACGAAAAATGGCCGAAACGTCACTTAGAAATCATATCACTCGTATTGGAAAACCCTATTATTCTGTCCAAATAAATTTGAAGATATTTTCCTATTTATTTGTAAATACATATAATAAAAATATTAATCTTAATTAATTATTATTTAGTTAAATCTATTTAGTTTTATTTAATATTGACTTATTTTAATTATGCTTTTTAAAAGCCAGATATTTTATATTTTATTATATTAAGTTTATCTTACATTAAAATTCATTAAATAATTAAACGAATTTTAGTTTTCTATTATCTCTCTCAGCAGATATTTACACACAATATAATTTTTATTTATTATTATTTCTCGATTGTGTATTCAAAATCTATCATTTTTATAATCAAATAAATAAAAAAAAATTACTTCGAATTATTTGGGACAGTATATTAATTATTTACTTTTATAATTGAGAAAAAAAAACAAAAAATTCTTTATTTAGCTAGTAGTTAAAATAATTATTTACAAAAATAATCACATCTTTTTCAAGATAAAATTATGCATTTTACCAAATAAAAATGTTTTTGATTTTTCTTTAGGCCGCTGTAAATTGACAAAAAATTCACCACAAAAAAGTATTTGTTCTTGTTACGCACTTATTCTAGCCTTATCCATGCACTGATATATATGTGTGTATATATATATACATATATAAAAAGATATATATATAAATATGCATATATGCATGAATAGCCTGTATGCACGTAGTACACATCAGAATCTCAGGTAAAAATAAATATTAAACAATGTTAATATTCATAAATTCGATTTAACATACAAAGGGACTTTAATAGTTGATTATCCGAAACGCACCGATTATTTGTATGAATGCAATAGCTTAGGATGTATGGTATTAGTATGAGTGAGATAGCCCGAAATAATTGAGAAGCGCTTTTGGTCACACCTGTGTATGCATTGTCAGAAAGCAGCGCGTTTTAACGTTATAGATGGTGACGCATTCATAATCCCATGCGTTCTGTTATTAAAATTTACATGAACGCATATCATTTATGCGACTGATTGATAGGCTAAATTAAATTAATTTTGAAATATACTATAAGAAAAAACTGCTTATATATGAGCATTGAGAAAATATGTAACTGAGGGGAAATAGGAATGGAGTATAATTATCGTGCGTTGCGTGTTTTGAGAAATGTGAACATAAATTTATGCACGTGCGTGAAAGCAGCAACGCAGCGCTATTCCGTAATTTGATGGGCAGCGTAAGTACGAGCAAGCAGTTGCGTTCCTTCTATGGCGGTCTAGCCTTACAGAGAACGTGCGTTGTTTGATTGAGAAACGAATGAGAATTCATTTTACGTGCGTGAATGAACACAAATTTATGAACGTGCGTAGAAGCAGCAGCGCAGCGCTATTCTGTATTATGTGCACGGAACGTGTTCGTATGTCAAAATTGAGCACTTATATTTTCAGAGTGAACACTTAGTTTTTTGTACAAAAAAATAGCCCTTTTAAATTTTTCAAAAGTACCATTTCGAATGAATATGGTATATTCTGATCTGATTAATGATTTCTAAATAGAAAAAAATATAATTAATTCAATTGTAATAAAATTAAAGATAATTTAATAAATAAACAAGAACGGATAATTTTAGAAAATTGTCATAAAATTTTACTGTAGCATATTTAGTGGATAATTTCCAACTCAAATGTTATAATTTCGATTGCGTGAATGTAAGTTTATTTAAGGAAATTTTTATACTTTCCAATAAATTTTTTTTATTTTTTAACATAATCTACTTTTAGCTCTATACACTTTTCCAACCGTTTTTTCAAAATTTTTATCCCGTTCAAAAAATAGGATTTCGGAAGTTCTGCAAAATACTCATCTGGTGAATAAGCGGGATGCTGCAACAATTCCATTCTCAATTCCACAATTTTGGCCATGGAAACAGCGCAGGTGTGCACACGCGCATTGTCCTGATGCAAGAGGATTTTTTTCTTCTTCAGATGGGGGCGTTTCTCTTTGATTTCCTCGCTCAACCGTTGCAATAACGACGTGTTATACGCTCCTGTTATTGTTTTTCCTTTTTCCAAGTAGTCGATAAAAATGATGCCCTGCGAATCCCAAAAGACCGTTGCCATCACCTTGTCGGCCGATGGCACAGTTTTTGCCTTCTTCGGAGCCCGTTCACCCTTGAAAATCCACTCTTCATTTCTGGAGTGTAGTAGTGTATCCAGGTTTCGTCCACAGTGACATATCGACGAAGGAATTCGGCAGGATTGCGATGAAAGAGTGCCAACATAGCCTCAGAGTCCACTACACGATTGCGCTTATTCTCCTCTGAGAGCTTATTCTCCTCCGAAATTTTTTTCACAGACAATTTTTCATGCAAAATTGAAGCGACTATACCTTGTGATATGCCCGTGGCCTCAACTAATTCGCGCACTTTAATTCGCCGATCGTTCAAAATCGGATCGTGGATTTTGTCGATGATTTCTGGAGTAGACACCTCAACTGGGCGTCCTTTTGTGGATGAACGATGTTCATCTTTTGTGGATGAACGGCCACGTTTAAATTCATTCACCCAATTGTAAACCGTCGCAAACACAGGTGCAGATGTGCCATGAACTGCATCCAACTCGGCTTTGGTTTCTTTCGGGCTTAAGCCTTTCAAATGGAGATGTTTGATGACAGCCCTAAACTCGCTTTTTTCCATTGTTATGCACAAATAAATTTCGTTAACTTTAATCGACGATAGAAATTGACCCACGCTATGGATCGAGCTGAAATTTTGACAGCTATCCTGTCGATAATGCTACTTACAAAAAACCGACACTACGAGCGCAATTTCTCGAATTTTCTAAGGACCTATTGAACGACCCTCGTAGCAATTATCTTTGACTGTTTTCTCAACAAGATTTTTCTTCTGTTTTTTTTTTCTAAAAAGTTTCTAAATTTTTTTTCGCTATCAACAAAAAGAAGTAAATGTTTAAGATAATATCGTATTTTAATGAAATCATTTTAAATATTTTTAAATAATTAATTTTTATTCTAATTTTATTTTTGTTGGAAAGTGTGATCGAATATTTGAGTGGAATCTATCATAAGTTATAATAATATTAACATATTTTCTCATTATTGAAAAATTATTTCTCATTCTTGAAAATAATTATTCATCATCTTTGACTAACTCATAATATCATAAGTATTAATTCTTATAAAAACTTTTTATATTTACATTTAATTTCTATCTGATATTCTGATGCTGTATTTAAATATTTTGAAAAAAAAAAAAAATTACTAATACAAACACCATAATGACATTATTTTCCATTTACTAACAAAATTTTTTAAAAAATATTCATAAATTCCACAACAGTTTTTTCTTATTATAGGATTACAATAACATCACCTTCGTTGGGATCAATTGATGCTGTGAAAAATGGTGATACATCATTTGCATAAATTTACAATAATTGCATTAAATATTGTATATGAAATTAAAAATACATCAACAAACAAAAAACAAAAAAAAAAAAAGAGAAACAAAATTTTCTCTTTTTTTTATTTTTTTTTGTAATTAAAATAATTTGTTTTATTTGATTGTTAATTTTAACTGCAGGATGATATATCTCTCAATCAATTTTATGTAATATTAGGTATATGTTTTGTTGTGTTTCGTTTTTTCCTAATTACCAAATTGATTTTAAGATATAAATTTTGTATAAAGAATGGAAAATAAAACAATAAGAAAATATAATATAATAAATAAAATGGATTAAAAAAGAATTCAATACAAAAAAGAGTTTTTGTTAATATTAATTCTGAAATTAAAAATAATATTAAAAAATATACAATCCTGTTAGTTATTATTTTTTATTATTATTATCCATAATAAAAGTTACATAAATAAATAAAATAAATAAAAAGAAATTATTAAATTATTAAAAAATTTCATTTTTTATTTATTTGCATATATCTAATTTTGATTTCTTATTTGTTTTATTAGTTTTTCTTTTAACATCTTGACAATATTTAAATAAGAACAGCAGAAAACTTAAAAATAAATTTGAAGAAAAAAAATAAAAACAACATTAAAAATAAATAAATAATTACGAAAACCCTCCAAAATGTAAATTATTTTTAAAAGAAAATTTATATGCATATATACATACATTAACATTAACATATTTATATAAGCATATAATATATACTATATGCATTAAAAAAAAATATACTACAATAAAATAACACTTAATAATATTTAATTATTATATAATCAAATAGAAGTGAATAATTTATAAATACAATTACACATACAAATACTAGCATGCACATTTATAGAATTCATTGTATATGTACATATGTACTAATATATAATTGCAAGCGTTTGTTTGTTTGTTTATGTATAAATATAGTATATTAATTATAATTAATAATTATATCTTAAAATATACATAATATTATAATAATGTATGCTTAATGATTTTTGTTGTTGATTCATTTATATTTTTCTGTTCAAATTATTATTTTATATATAATGAAAATATTATATAGCGCATTATTGATTTATATTAAAAGAAGAAAAAAAAATAGAATATACTAGAAAAATTAATTATTACACACAAAAAATAAAAAAAATTAACCATACTTATACTTACAATCAACAAAATAATGATTACTTAAAAGAAAATTATTATTTATATATATATAGAATATTTATAATATAAAAATAATTTTACAAATTGTTTGAATAAATGATAATATAATTTTTTTTTTGTTTTTTTTTATTAATAGACAAAAAAAAAAGAAATTTACTATTAATTAATTTACAGAAGAAGAAAAAACGACCATTTTGTTTTGATGCTTAATAGGAAAAGTTGTGAGAAAAAACTATATCAAAAAACACAACTATTCATTATTATATAAATAAAAACAAAAAAACAATTAAAATAAAATAAAAATATTATTATGTATTAATTAAAATTTGTATTTAAATAAACAAAAGTAATAAAGTAACAAAGAAGCAAAAACACACTTTATTATAATAATAATAATTACTATGTATAATGCCGTATTTGAAGTTATTAATTGATAAAAAAATCTATCAGTTATTAATTGATAAATTATAATAATAAATAAATTACAAATTGTTATTTAATTTTAATTTAAATGTTTTTTTCATTTATTTTTATTTTAATTTTTATTGTTTCTCTCTCTTTGTTTCAATAGTTCGAGTATTGCATATTAATTTTTTTTTTTGGATTTCATTTTATATTTATTATTAATCAATTGGTTAGAAATTCTAGAATTTTTTATGGATATTTCATTATAATTTATATTTTATATCTAAAAGGTATTTGGTTAAGCAATACCGAAGCTGATTAGGCGAATTTTTATATAAAAACGCCTTTTTTCCTTTATACTTTTCTCCATTTTTATTGCGTAGCATTTGTAAGGTTTATTTTCTTGAATGTTGAATATTTCACAAAAAATTTTGTTCTTTATATAGGGTTTTCGAATAAGAGTGATATGATTTCTTTTTTTTAAAAAAAAACCACTATAATTGTTAAGGAAATTCTAATGTTTTTTATTTAATGTGAAGTACAATCGATACAATTAAGTTCTGAATAAAATGTCATTAAAATGGCCTCCACGACTTCTTTTACATTAACGAATTCGATGAACCCAATTTTCGAGCATTTTTTTCACTAAATCAAGTCGTATGTCATGAATAGCACGTTCAATATTGACTTCTAAATCTTGAAGAGAGTCTGGTTTATTGCTAAAGACCAATGACTTCAAATAACCCTACAATAAATAGTCTAACGGTGTTAAGTCACAACTTCTTGGAGGCCATTCAATGTCACAATTTTTTGAAATAATCGAATCTGCAAACTTTTCTCGCAATAATTCAGTTGTTGCACGTGCTGTGTGGCACATAGCCCCGTCTTGTTGGAACCAGATGTTGTCAAAATCAACTTCTTCCAATTTCGGCCATAAAAAGTTGGTTATCATCGGTCTATACCGCTCTCCATTAACAGTAACGGTGTTACCAGCTTCATTTCGAAAGAAGTACGGACCGATGATTCCACCAGACCAAAAACCACATCAAACTGTCAATTTAGGTGAATGTAATGGGTGTTCATGAATAATTTGTGGATTATCTTCGCACCAGAATCGACACTTTGGTTAGGTTATTTACCGCACCACTCAGATGAAAGTGAGCTCATCGGAGAAGATGATTTTCTTTTAAAAAAATCGTTATCGTTTTCAAGTTGTTCCAAGACAAAATCAGCAAATTCACGACGTTTACGGTGGTCCAATTGCTTCAGTTCTTGAGTGATAACAATTTTATGCAGATGCAAGCCCAAATCCTTTCTTAAAATCCGCCAGGTTGTGTTTTGACACAGTTCCAATTCTTGAGAAAGTCTTGGAATCAACAAATTGCGGTCTGCAGCAACACTTGCCTGAACGGCAGCAATATTTTCATTATGTAAAGAAAATGTACGCTCGAAATTTTTAACAATTCGACGAATAGCGAACACAGTTGGACGATTATTACGACCATAAAATGGCAAAAACGCACGAAAAGTTGCAATTGGTGAACGATTATTTTGATAATAAAATTGAATAATTTGTAAACGTTATTCTTGTGTATATCTCTCCATTACTGAATACAATAAAAAAAGGGACAGATCATGACATATTACAAATGGCCGAAACGTCGCTTAGAAATCATATCACTCTTATTGGAAAACCCTATATTTTTTTTCTATTGTAATAAAATAACTCAACAGAAATATATGTTATAAGCTCCAATGGGCATATTTCAGAATATTTTAAACATATACGCTTGGATGCATTATTTATTAAAAGATATTTTGTAAAATACGATTTATTTTCGTTAGATTCTGAAATGGTCGATAACTTATCCGCACAAACATTTGTTGGGTTTATCATATCAATCGAAATATTCATATTCATAATTATGTTATATATTAAAAAGTCATGATTAGGAAATATCCCGTAAATATTTCTTAGAAAATAAAAACCATTTTAATTACATTTTTTTTACTACTAAAAAGACGTTTTACACGGTGCGTCCCAAAAATAACTTTATATTTAAATCATACAATATACAGCGCCATCTATTGAAATCTATTTACATTATTAAAAAGAAACATTCATCTCTCTTTCAAACGCACCTTAATTTATGTAAATCGGATGACAGATATGGAAGCTACAGCCATTTTAATAAAAGAAAAAATGTGTTAATGTTACAAAACAAAAATGGCTGGGATATCATCATAAAATGCTCCTTTCATCTTGGTTTTCAGTTTTGGAAATAGAAAATAGTCACATGGTGATAGATCAGGCGAATACGGAGAGTGGTTGATGAGAGAAATCCGTTTTTTCATCAAAAATTCGTTCACTTTTTTGGTCTTAATTTAATTCATGTGGAACAAAACGCGCACAGACCTTTCTTTTACCCAAATCTTCAGTTAAAATTCTTCAAATAGTGTTTTTATTCGTATTTAATTCCTCAGCCAACATTCTCGTAGTAAAATTTGCATTGATACCAATGATTTCGCGGACTTTTTCCACCAATTCTGCCTGGCCTTAGGTCGTCCTTTAAATCCTCACGACCATTTTTAAATCGTGTAAACCACGTATAAACTTGAGTATGACTCATACAATCATCACCATAAACTTTTTTCATCAATTCGTATGTCTCAGCGCATTTTTTTCAAGTTTAACACAACATGGCTGTAACTTTCACATGTCATGAATTTGCGTTTGAAAAAGGATGAATGTATCTTTTTAATGCTGTAAATTTTCAATAGATGGCGCTGCATGTTGTATGATTTAAAAATAAGTTCGGTTATTTTTTGGGCCCTGTGTACGACAGAATTGCGAGCATGCATTAAGCAACTTACGTCATGCCAACTACTAGCAATGACCTCCACCAGACGCACAGACAGGGAAAATATTGGAAATGGTCTAATTAACATTTGGCCGTAAAGCCATTACTTCTAACTAACCGTTTTATGTTCATCTAGGATCTGTCAGTCCTGTTACGTTCATATAACCAAGATTTCTCCTATCACGGAGCTACTAGATCGTTTATCCGAATTAATATTATAACTTATCCAAAATCTAATTTTAACAACCCCTTTTCGATCACTTGTTGCAGTTGTGCCTGTGACAAGAAAGCTATCATATACGTTGTCGAGATGCTTAGACCCCTGACATATGCTTTAAGTCCTTTATCACAAACAATCTATTAAATGGCAATCGAAAATGTACTTTGAAAGGTAGAATTCTCATAAAGTACATATTTCACTATATTGCTTGAACCTCGCCATTATACACCATTTAAATGGCTGCCACAATCTTTTTGAGGTCATTTTTTAGATGACATTTTCTCATATTTGGGACTTTAATTCAGCCATTTAAATGGTGGCTGTAACTTTAACGGATGTTGATCCTTAAATACTCTAAGATTTGAGGATTGTCTGTGTTGACACGATTTTTCACGTAGCTTCATCAGCATAAGTCAAAAAACGCCTCAACATCAGCAAGTCTCGAAATTCAAACAAAAAAAGTCGGTTATCATAGAGCTCAGAATTGACGTCAACGATCTCTTCTTCTTCTTATTCAAAGAAATATCGTCCGACCTAGACATTTTCCAGACGCATTGGTTTCTTTAAACTCAGTTGTGGGTTTTTCGAGCCCCAGATACGGTCATTTTACTTATTGACTTAGCCAACGTATGATAAATGATCCGAATCACTGAAGAAAAATAATTAATAATTATATCTTAAAATATACATAATATTATAATAATGTATGCTTAATGATTTTTGTTGTTGATTCATTTATATTTTTCTGTTCAAATTATTATTTTATATATAATGAAAATATTATATAGCGCATTATTGATTTATATTAAAAGAAGAAAAAAAAATAGAATATACTAGAAAAATTAATTATTACACACAAAAAATAAAAAAAATTAACCATACTTATACTTACAATCAACAAAATAATGATTACTTAAAAGAAAATTATTATTTATATATATATAGAATATTTATAATATAAAAATAATTTTACAAATTGTTTGAATAAATGATAATATAATTTTTTTTTTGTTTTTTTTTATTAATAGACAAAAAAAAAAGAAATTTACTATTAATTAATTTACAGAAGAAGAAAAAACGACCATTTTGTTTTGATGCTTAATAGGAAAAGTTGTGAGAAAAAACTATATCAAAAAACACAACTATTCATTATTATATAAATAAAAACAAAAAAACAATTAAAATAAAATAAAAATATTATTATGTATTAATTAAAATTTGTATTTAAATAAACAAAAGTAATAAAGTAACAAAGAAGCAAAAACACACTTTATTATAATAATAATAATTACTATGTATAATGCCGTATTTGAAGTTATTAATTGATAAAAAAATCTATCAGTTATTAATTGATAAATTATAATAATAAATAAATTACAAATTGTTATTTAATTTTAATTTAAATGTTTTTTTCATTTATTTTTATTTTAATTTTTATTGTTTCTCTCTCTTTGTTTCAATAGTTCGAGTATTGCATATTAATTTTTTTTTTTGGATTTCATTTTATATTTATTATTAATCAATTGGTTAGAAATTCTAGAATTTTTTATGGATATTTCATTATAATTTATATTTTATATCTAAAAGGTATTTGGTTAAGCAATACCGAAGCTGATTAGGCGAATTTTTATATAAAAACGCCTTTTTTCCTTTATACTTTTCTCCATTTTTATTGCGTAGCATTTGTAAGGTTTATTTTCTTGAATGTTGAATATTTCACAAAAAATTTTGTTCTTTATATAGGGTTTTCGAATAAGAGTGATATGATTTCTTTTTTTTAAAAAAAAACCACTATAATTGTTAAGGAAATTCTAATGTTTTTTATTTAATGTGAAGTACAATCGATACAATTAAGTTCTGAATAAAATGTCATTAAAATGGCCTCCACGACTTCTTTTACATTAACGAATTCGATGAACCCAATTTTCGAGCATTTTTTTCACTAAATCAAGTCGTATGTCATGAATAGCACGTTCAATATTGACTTCTAAATCTTGAAGAGAGTCTGGTTTATTGCTAAAGACCAATGACTTCAAATAACCCTACAATAAATAGTCTAACGGTGTTAAGTCACAACTTCTTGGAGGCCATTCAATGTCACAATTTTTTGAAATAATCGAATCTGCAAACTTTTCTCGCAATAATTCAGTTGTTGCACGTGCTGTGTGGCACATAGCCCCGTCTTGTTGGAACCAGATGTTGTCAAAATCAACTTCTTCCAATTTCGGCCATAAAAAGTTGGTTATCATCGGTCTATACCGCTCTCCATTAACAGTAACGGTGTTACCAGCTTCATTTCGAAAGAAGTACGGACCGATGATTCCACCAGACCAAAAACCACATCAAACTGTCAATTTAGGTGAATGTAATGGGTGTTCATGAATAATTTGTGGATTATCTTCGCACCAGAATCGACACTTTGGTTAGGTTATTTACCGCACCACTCAGATGAAAGTGAGCTCATCGGAGAAGATGATTTTCTTTTAAAAAAATCGTTATCGTTTTCAAGTTGTTCCAAGACAAAATCAGCAAATTCACGACGTTTACGGTGGTCCAATTGCTTCAGTTCTTGAGTGATAACAATTTTATGCAGATGCAAGCCCAAATCCTTTCTTAAAATCCGCCAGGTTGTGTTTTGACACAGTTCCAATTCTTGAGAAAGTCTTGGAATCAACAAATTGCGGTCTGCAGCAACACTTGCCTGAACGGCAGCAATATTTTCATTATGTAAAGAAAATGTACGCTCGAAATTTTTAACAATTCGACGAATAGCGAACACAGTTGGACGATTATTACGACCATAAAATGGCAAAAACGCACGAAAAGTTGCAATTGGTGAACGATTATTTTGATAATAAAATTGAATAATTTGTAAACGTTATTCTTGTGTATATCTCTCCATTACTGAATACAATAAAAAAAGGGACAGATCATGACATATTACAAATGGCCGAAACGTCGCTTAGAAATCATATCACTCTTATTGGAAAACCCTATATTTTTTTTCTATTGTAATAAAATAACTCAACAGAAATATATGTTATAAGCTCCAATGGGCATATTTCAGAATATTTTAAACATATACGCTTGGATGCATTATTTATTAAAAGATATTTTGTAAAATACGATTTATTTTCGTTAGATTCTGAAATGGTCGATAACTTATCCGCACAAACATTTGTTGGGTTTATCATATCAATCGAAATATTCATATTCATAATTATGTTATATATTAAAAAGTCATGATTAGGAAATATCCCGTAAATATTTCTTAGAAAATAAAAACCATTTTAATTACATTTTTTTTACTACTAAAAAGACGTTTTACACGGTGCGTCCCAAAAATAACTTTCTATTTAAATCATACAATATACAGCGCCATCTATTGAAATCTATTTACATTATTAAAAAGAAACATTCATCTCTCTTTCAAACGCACCTTAATTTATGTAAATCGGATGACAGATATGGAAGCTACAGCCATTTTAATAAAAGAAAAAATGTGTTAATGTTACAAAACAAAAATGGCTGGGATATCATCATAAAATGCTCCTTTCATCTTGGTTTTCAGTTTTGGAAATAGAAAATAGTCACATGGTGATAGATCAGGCGAATACGGAGAGTGGTTGATGAGAGAAATCCGTTTTTTCATCAAAAATTCGTTCACTTTTTTGGTCTTAATTTAATTCATGTGGAACAAAACGCGCACAGACCTTTCTTTTACCCAAATCTTCAGTTAAAATTCTTCAAATAGTGTTTTTATTCGTATTTAATTCCTCAGCCAACATTCTCGTAGTAAAATTTGCATTGATACCAATGATTTCGCGGACTTTTTCCACCAATTCTGCCTGGCCTTAGGTCGTCCTTTAAATCCTCACGACCATTTTTAAATCGTGTAAACCACGTATAAACTTGAGTATGACTCATACAATCATCACCATAAACTTTTTTCATCAATTCGTATGTCTCAGCGCATTTTTTTCAAGTTTAACACAACATGGCTGTAACTTTCACATGTCATGAATTTGCGTTTGAAAAAGGATGAATGTATCTTTTTAATGCTGTAAATTTTCAATAGATGGCGCTGCATGTTGTATGATTTAAAAATAAGTTCGGTTATTTTTTGGGCCCTGTGTACGACAGAATTGCGAGCATGCATTAAGCAACTTACGTCATGCCAACTACTAGCAATGACCTCCACCAGACGCACAGACAGGGAAAATATTGGAAATGGTCTAATTAACATTTGGCCGTAAAGCCATTACTTCTAACTAACCGTTTTATGTTCATCTAGGATCTGTCAGTCCTGTTACGTTCATATAACCAAGATTTCTCCTATCACGGAGCTACTAGATCGTTTATCCGAATTAATATTATAACTTATCCAAAATCTAATTTTAACAACCCCTTTTCGATCACTTGTTGCAGTTGTGCCTGTGACAAGAAAGCTATCATATACGTTGTCGAGATGCTTAGACCCCTGACATATGCTTTAAGTCCTTTATCACAAACAATCTATTAAATGGCAATCGAAAATGTACTTTGAAAGGTAGAATTCTCATAAAGTACATATTTCACTATATTGCTTGAACCTCGCCATTATACACCATTTAAATGGCTGCCACAATCTTTTTGAGGTCATTTTTTAGATGACATTTTCTCATATTTGGGACTTTAATTCAGCCATTTAAATGGTGGCTGTAACTTTAACGGATGTTGATCCTTAAATACTCTAAGATTTGAGGATTGTCTGTGTTGACACGATTTTTCACGTAGCTTCATCAGCATAAGTCAAAAAACGCCTCAACATCAGCAAGTCTCGAAATTCAAACAAAAAAAGTCGGTTATCATAGAGCTCAGAATTGACGTCAACGATCTCTTCTTCTTCTTATTCAAAGAAATATCGTCCGACCTAGACATTTTCCAGACGCATTGGTTTCTTTAAACTCAGTTGTGGGTTTTTCGAGCCCCAGATACGGTCATTTTACTTATTGACTTAGCCAACGTATGATAAATGATCCGAATCACTGAAGAAAATGTGCTTTGAAAATTTTTATATTTGGCAACCAGTTAAGTAGAAAGTTTCAACAATTTAAGGAATATTTAAACGTTCCATAATATAAAATTGCAACCATCGATGACATATATTTTTAATAGCTGTTAAATGATAAGGTTGTACTTTCCCAACCGTAAAATCGGATAACCCATTAGAGTATGTCGAAAAATATATAATGGTATTTATGAGTTTCTACTTTATAACAAAAATGGAAGCTTTTATTATTAATAAAATTTAGAAATAGACTAAATTATTAAAATTATTTCTGAAATATAAATTGACGATCTATTAACCACACAACAGCATATAAGAATATGAAATAAAATTTATTCAGCCCAGACTTCTACTCGCATTTATCTTCTTATTATGATTTAATAGAATTTAATTTATTCTATTGTAACACTTTTTAATATTTTATTTTTCTCATTTTATTAAATTGAAGAAGAAAAAAAACTAATTTTGCTTTATAAAATAAATAAATAAAATGCGCCAAATATTATCATAAATTATATGTACTCGTATACGTGTGTAATTTATATTGATAATTTCTAATTCTCGAAATAAGTTCCTTTTTTAGTCAAAATGAACATAATTAATTTCTTTAAAAATCAAATATGGTACATTAATTAATTATACAATAAATTAGATAGTATACAATTTTATAAACATATCTTGCTTATTTAAGTGTTTGTATAGTTGTCGTTTTATAGTGAGTCACATCAAAGTTGTTGAAAAAAAAAAATGAAGTAAGTATGCAATCAAAAAAGTAAGAAAAACCAAACAAATTATCAAATAAAAAGTTTTCCAATTATTTGTATAATAATATAATTTACGTATGATAAAAGTAAATAAGATACTCGTATATTATGAAAGCAGAGATGTTTGCAAAGAAAATCATTAAATTTATGTTCACATTTACCCTTATTATAATATTAAATAATAATAATTATATATAAGATTAAAGCAATAGACATATTTCTAAATAAAATATTTATAAAATGCAATAATTTAAAATAAAATAACACAAATCTACTAAAACTAGCTATCATATTGGTAATAAATAATAATAATTTATAATAAAAGTAAATCAAATTCATTTTTATACGCAAAATAATATTGCCTAATATATCAATAAATAATAAACGAATAATTGTATTGCTTGTTATGAGATCCATAACTTTCTTATAATAATAAAATTAAAGTAAATAAAGTTAATTTAAAAAAAAAAAACTATAAACAAAAATTAGTTGGTGTTTGGAATTAAATTGCATGCAGAGATTTTTGTTGTAGCTGATCTTGTTGCCGGCCATTGAAAAATTATCCATTAAACCTTACAAATGTACGCATAGAATTTACAAAAGAAATTAATCGTTTTCCTTTCGTTTCGGAACTATGTGTATTCACTAGATTTACCAGCAATATTTAAATATACCTATTTCTACCAGAACCAGTCAAAATGACTGTTCTTTAAGAAAAGTACTTAGTGAGGTTTCCAGTCTTTATTTACTTTTAAAAAAATAATAATTTTTTAAAAGTAATAAAGTCTTTATTATAATTGACGTCAATTCTGAGCTCTATGATAACCGACTTTTTTGGTTTGAATTTCGAGACTTGCTGATGTTGATGCGTTTTTTGACTTATGCTGATGAAGCTACGTGAAAAATCGTGTCAACACAGACAATCCTCAAATCTTAGAGTATTTAAGGATCAGCATCCGTTACAGTTACAGCCACCATTTAAATGGCTGAATTACAGTCCCAAATATGAGAAAATGTTATCTACAAAATTACCTCAAAAAGATTGTGGCAGCCATTTAAATGGTGTATAATGGCGAGGTTCAAGCAATATAGTGAAGTATGTACTTTATTAGATCGTACTTTTCAAAGTACATTTTCAATTGCCATTTAATAGATTGTTTGTGATAAAGGACTTAAAGCATATGTCAGGGGTCTAAGCATCTCGACAACGTATATGATAGCTTTCTTGCCACAAGCACAATGCGACAAGTGATCGAAAAGGGGTTGTTAAAATTAGATTTTGGATAGGAAATAATATTAATTCGGATAAATGATCTAGTTGCTCCGTGATAGGAGAAATCTTGGTTAGATGAACGTAACAGGACTGACAGATCCTAGATGAACATAAAACGGTTAGTTAGAAGTAATGGCTTTACGGCCAAATGTTAATTAGACCATTTCCAATATTTTCCCTGTCTGTGCGTCTGGTGGAGGTCATTGCTAGTAGTTGGCATGACGTAAGTTGCTTAATGCATGCTCCCAATTCTGTCGTACACAGTGCCCAAAAAATAACCGAACTTATTTTTAAATCATACAACATGCAGCGCCATCTATTGAAAATTTACAGCATTAAAAAGATACATTCATCCTCTTTCAAATGCAAATTCATGACATTGTGAAAGTTACAGCCATTTTGTGTTAAACTTGAAAAAAAAAATCGCTGAGACATACGAATTGATGAAAAAAGTTTATGGTGATGATTGTATGAGTCGTACTCAAGTTTATATGTGGTTTACACGATTTAAAAATGGTCGTGAGGATTTAAAGGACGACCTAAGGCCAGGCCGTACAGAAGCTAGTAGTCGTGCTGAATTGGTGGAAAAAGTCCGCGAAATCACTGGTATCAATGCAAATTTTACTACGAGAATGTTGGCTGAGGAATTAAATACCAGTAAAAACACTATTTGGAGAATTTTAACTGAAGATTTGGGTAAAAGAAAGGTCTGTATTGTTCCACATGAATTAAATTAAGACCATAAAAGTAAACGAATTTTTGATGAAAAAACGGATTTCTCTCATCAACCACTCTCCGTATCTATCACCATGTGACTATTTTCTATTTTCAAAACTGAAAACCAAGATGGAAGGAGCATTTTATGATGATAACCTAGCCATTTTTGTTTTGTAACATAAGCACATTTTTTCTTTTATTAAAATGGCTGTAACTTCCATATCTGTCATCCGAATTACATGAATTTAGGTGCGTTTGAAAGAGGATGAATGTATCTTTTTAATAATGTAAATAGATTTCAATAGATGGTGCTGTATATTGTATGATTTAAATATAAAGTTATTTTTGGGACGCACCGTGTAAAACGTCTTTTTAGTAGTAAAAAAAATTTAATTAAAATGGTTTTTATTTTCTAAGAAATATTTACGGGATATTTCCTAATCATGACTTTTTAATATATAACATAATTATGAAAATGAATATTTCGATTGATATGATAAACCCAACAAATGTTTGTGCGGATAAGTTATCGACCATTTCAGAATCTAACGAAAATAAATCGTATTTTACAAAATATCTTTTAATAAATAATGCATCCAAGCGTATATGTTTAAAATATTCTGAAGTATGCCCATTGGAGCTTATAACATATATTTCTGTTGAGTTATTTTATTACAATAGAAAAAAAATATAGGGTTTTCCAATAAGAGTGATATGATTTCTAAGTGACGTTTCGGCCATTTGTAATATGTCTTGATCTGTCCTTTTTTTATTATTGAATTCAGTAATGGAGAGATATACGCAAGAATAACGTTTACAAATTATTCAATTTTATTATCAAAATAATCGTTCACTAATTGCAACTTTTCGTGCGCTCACTTTCATCTGAGTGGTGCGGTAAATAAACAAAACTGAATGAAGCTGGTAACACCGTTACTGTCAATGGAGAGCGGTATAGATCGATGATAACCAACTTTTTATGGCCGAAATTGGAAGAAGTTGATCTTGACAAAATCTGGTTCCAACAAGACGGGGCTACGTGCCACACAGCACGTGCAACAACCGAATTATTGCGAAAAAAGTTTGGAGATTCGATTATTTCAAATAATAGTGACATTGAATGACCTCCAAGAAGTTGTGATTTAACACCATTAGACTATTTCTTGTGGGGTTATTTGAAGTCA
Organism: Atherix ibis; assembly: GCA_958298945.1. Taxonomy (NCBI): domain Eukaryota; kingdom Metazoa; phylum Arthropoda; class Insecta; order Diptera; family Athericidae; genus Atherix; species Atherix ibis. The sequence goes on from OY282605.1 coordinate 133,385,680, forward strand.
TTGGTTAAGTGGAAAAAGTGCTCGAAAATTAGGTTCATCGAATTCGTTCCTGCAAAAGAAGTCGTTGATGCCATTTGAATGACGTTTTATTGAGAACTTAATTGTATCGATTGTATAATAATAATAATAATAATAGCCTTTATTTAACAATCTTAGAAGAAAGTTACTATCACTTATGTTAATTGACACCGGTTTTGAGATTGTCTTGCGTTTTCGCAAAGGCCTCCCCTAGAGCTTGCCACACTTTCCGGTCATGAGTCGTCCTCTTCCAAGTAGCACCGGCTATTTTCCGAATATCGTCCTCCCATCTCAGAAGCTGCCTCCCTTTCTTTCTTTTATTTTGTCTTGGACACCATTCGGTTGCATCCTTAGCCCATTTTTCTTGTTTACTCCTCATCATATGACCTGCCCAACTCCATTTTAATTTTCTTATGCAGTATGTTACGAGTACATCGTTAATTTTAGTTTGGTTACGTAATTTTCCTAGTTTTACTTTGTCTCTTAACTTGACTTTGAGCATACTTCGCTCCATGCTGTGTTGAAAGGTTACTAGTTTGTGTAAGTTTTGTTTTGTTAGACTCCAAGTTTGACATCCGTATGTCATGATAGGTAGAATACAGGAATCAAATATTTTTTTCTTTGCTTTAAGTGGTACCTGCGGGTTTTTGACAATTTCTTTAAGAGAGACCAGTATCTTTTCCATGCTAATTGTACTCTGTTGTTTATTTCTTTGGTTGTAAGGTCTTTTGGTGATATTATCTGTCCTAGGTATGTATATTCATCGACGTACTCTATTTTGTTGCCGTTGACTGTAATGGTGATTTTGTCGGAATTATAAATGTATAATATGTATTTCCTTTTTTTTCTTAAAATTAGATCAATTTCATAGTCCGGATAATATACAGATAGAATAAGGTTTTCTATTTATGTATAATATAGTTTTTATAGAGAAAAATATTAAGTTTATAAGGACATAAATTGTAAATTTCATTGGCAATGGCATATAGCAGAAAAATTATTAATTTTTTTTTAATGTGATTTTATTGAAAAATCGTCCGCGAATTTAAAGGGTTATACTTTTTGTGATTTGGAAAGTGTAGTCCTGTTTTATAACAGTTTTTCAAACATATAAAATTTATAATAAAAAGAATTTGCCATTTTTCATTATGGATAATATAATACGCAACAGATTACTAGGATACTGGAACAACAGGCTCTAAATACTGTTGCTCGTATACGGGCTCTTAATACAAGAAACACATTTCTTGCTCGTTGAATAATTCAATAAGTGACTATTTGGTTGGCAGCGTTATTCGCCCATACGAGGTCAGTTCAAAAAGTATCGCGAATTTTGAATTTCCGCGGGTTACATATATTCGATTTTCTATTTTTTGTTGCGTTATGTTGATACTCATATCTCTCACTTATGCCGATAAGTTCGGCCATTTTGAATGTTCAGTTAATTTTTGACAGCTGCTTTGCTTGCACGTGTTTTGGCTCGTCTTCGATTTTCCAAAAAATGGATCAAAGAATCTGTTTCGGGAACAAGAAAAAGTCACAGGGTGCCAGATCTGGGGATACGGTGGTTGCGGCATTATTAGTCAAAAATTCGCGCACAAGCAACGATGCGTGAGCAGTGGCGTTATCATGGTGCAAAAGCAAATTTTTGTATTTCCAAAAATCCAGGCGTTTCTGGCCGATTGTTTCGCGGAACTTGTGCATAACTTGCAGGTAATATTCCGTATTAACCGATCTACCCTGTGGCAAGAACTTATGCCGCATCACGCCCCTGCAATCGAAGAAAACTGTAAGCAAAACTTTCACATTCGATCGAACTTGGCGCACTTTTTTCGGTCTTGGTTCGTGCGGCAGCTTACATTGGGATGATTGAGCTTTGCCGTCCACGTCATTAACATGAACCCATGATTCGTCACTAGTTATGATCCTCTGGAGCAAATTTGAGTCGTCGCGAACAGAGTCCAACAGCTCCTTAACAATGTAAATGCGATGTTGTTTTTGGTCGAAAATTGGCAAAAATCGAAGACGAGTCAAAACATGTGCAAGCAAAGCAGCTGTCAAAAATTAACTGAACATTCAAAATGGCCGAACTTGTCGGCATAAGTGAGAGACTTTTCGCGATACTTTTTGAACAGACATCGTATTTCTGTGTTAATGCAGAAGGAAAGGCCGTTTCCATCAATTGTGAGCACTATAGCCGAAAGATAATCATATTTTGATTTGTCTGGAATTGAAGGTTGTAATATGGACTAGATGTGGTTTTAACAAGACGGCACCATAAGCCATACAACGTGATAAATTTTGCCTTTATTGCGTGAAAAGGTTTCAGAACGCGTGGCATTTCGAGATTTGGTTATGTCAATTGGCTTTCGAGATAGTTCGATATAAATTATTTTTATAAAAAAAATCCATATAAAAAATTTATGTACACAGATAATCCTTAAATTTTAGAACACTTAAAACAAACATTCATTAAATAATGGTCAAATTACCGTCTGAAATGTGCGAAAAAGTCATTAACAACTACCCTTCAAGAATCAAGGCCTGCAAGAATTTTTGTGGGCAGTTCTTAATAATTTTATATTTAATTTATAATGGGAAAATTTAAGCAATATAATAGTTTTTATGATACATTATCAACATGATAAATTTTGCCTTTATTGAGCGAAAAGGTTTTAGGACGCGCGTTATTTTGAGATTTTATGATGTCAATTGATTTCCGAGATAGTGCGATTTAATATCTTTAGTATTGTCCTTGTAAAAAAAACCTTATAAAAAATGGTATTTACACAGATAATTCTTAAATTTTAGAGCACTTAAAAACTAAAGAATTAGGCCAAATTACCGCCTCAAATGTGCAAAAAAGTCATCAACAACTACCTTACAAGGATCAAGGCCTGTAAAAATTCTTGTCACTTCTTTGTCAAAAATAATGAAGTAAATATTTTATTAAAATCTGACTTTAATATGTATTTTATTTAAATTTACTTTCCGTAAAATGGATAACTCTATAGAGAAATAAAAACCCCATACTTTTATGTTCTCCTCTATCAGTCAATAAGATTTGTAATAGCAACGATAAATTCACAAACTCATATTAACAATTTATACCAAAGAAAAAAACTACAAAGGATATAAAACATTCACTTATTTAGTGCCTTTCCCTCAAATTTATATGCGTATACAAAATAACAGAAAAACAAAAAAATTATTGAAATTATTTCTATCGACTTATTTTAGAATAATTTATAAATAAATGACTAAACATAAAAGCATTTAGGATTTTATTAAAAATTTTACCAAAAACTAAATCTCTTTCGATACACTCTAATCGAACAAAGCACGCAATTTAATTGTGAATCCGTTCAGTCTTCAGTCTGAAGACACATTGCCTTAAAAAAGAAAGTGGATAATATCCAATATGACGGTACTACCAAACTTTTCATATTAATTTCGGATAATTTCTGAATAATTTCCTTTAATTCTTCAACTTCCCGCATAACACTTCAATTTAATTCCTATTCATACTCGTATATGCGTTATTCTCTAAACAACGAACTCTAACAAATTATAGATGGTTACATACATATCATCACCACTAAAATACTTCTGGTACGAACCAAGTGCATATGTTATGAATAAACTTTACCTAAATTTCCTTAATATCAGTACTTAGTTTCCGTGTTTGTGAAAATATTTACCTTTTTGAAAAAATAAATAAATATGGAACACGAAAATGCCTAAACTGATTTCTCTAATTTATTGCACATTCCAAACATTATCAGTTCCACATTTCAACATGTCTTACACTTGCAAACATGCTACTCGTATTATATTATATGTACATAAGTTAGTATCGGATGATTTTATGGAGTGTTAGCATGCAAAATTCGATGTTCTCTAATTTATCGTCAATCATATTCAAAATCAGGAAAATTTTCAAACAAAAACTAATGGCCCCTTCTTATAAGGAATAATTTTGTTGGAAAATATTAATCATATACGAGGTCTGTTCACGTATACTCGATTTTTTATTTTTTTGTGGTGTTATGTTGGTACTCATGTCTCTAACTTATGCCGACAAGTTTAGCCATTTTGAATGTTCAGTTAATTTTTGACAGCCGCTTTGCTTGCAACTGTTTTTGCTCGTCTTTGGTTTTTGCCCATTTCAAAAAATGGATCAAAGAATCTGTATCAAATTTTGTGTTGACTGTGGCATATGGTGAAGCTACCTTGGACCGAAGCAACGTTTATCGGTAGTACAAAATGTTCTCAGAGATCCGAGAAGATGTGAAGGACGAAAAGCGTGCCGGACGCCCGAGCACGAAAACATTGATGAAGTGAAGAAAATAGTATTGGCCAATCGTCGAATCACCGTTAAAGAAGCTGCCGAGGACTTAAACATATCGATTGGCTCCTGTAATTCGATTTTTACCAATGATTTCATCGTAAGACGGGTCGCCGCGAAATTCGTATCAAAATTGCTGAAAAATTTCGACCAAAAACAGCATCGCATTAAGATTGCTAAGGAGCTGTTGGACTCTGTCCGCGACGACTAAAATTTGCTCCAGAGGGTCATAACTGGTGACGAATCTTGAGTTTATGGTTATGACGTGAAAACCAAAGCTCAATCATCCCAATGGAAGCGGCCAAACAAGCCAAGACCGAAAAAATCGCGTCAAGTTCGGTCGAATGCGAAGGTTTTGCTTACAGTTTTCGTCGATTACAGGGGCGTGGTGCATCATAAGTTCTTGCCACAGGGTAGAACGGTAAATAAGAAATATTACCTGCAAGTTATGTGCAAGCTGCGCGAAGCAATCCACCAGAAACGCCCGGATTTGTGGAAGAACAAAAATTGGCTTTTGCCATTTTTGGCCAAAAACAACACACTAATAATCCCGCAACCACCGTATTCCCCAGATTTGGCCCCCTGTCACTTTTTCTTGTTCCCGAAACTGAACGTAGCATCAAACCCCATAAAAGGACGACGCTAGGCTACGATTGAGGAGATAAAGACGGTATCGAAGGAGTAAACTGAACATAATCACAAAAAATGTGATTTTTTGAAGTGCTTCGAGGATTGGAAAAAACATTGGCATAAGTGTATAATATCTGGTGGGGATTACTTTGAAGGGGATAAAATAGATATTCGTGAATAAAGAAATCATTTTTGAAAAAAAAAACACAAAATTCGTGATACTTTTTGAACAAACCTCGTATACCTACTACCTAGTTACCGTACCTACCTGTGTACATCTAGGTCCACCTCCGGACAAACTAATTTTATACAATATTACCGTTATTTAGGTATCAGTTTTTAAAGGAGAAATTATTTGAAAAAAAAACCTTTTTTGATTTTAATTAAATCTAAAAATAAATTAGCTAAAAGCAATTTAAATCGCATAACTTTATAAACTTTTGAAAACGATACACTTTAAGTGCCCAAAACTCTTCCTAATTGAAAATGAACGAAAGTTAAAATAGATCAACTTAAAGTGTAAGTATTAAAGGGAAGGAAGTATTTCTATATAATCAATAAATTGGCTATAAGAATTCTTCAACGTTCCATTATTTTCTAGCCCCTAACAAACTTGAACTTGATTGGATAACAATTAACAAACGCGATTGATACGATGTGGAAACTTTCAATCGTGATATTGGATAAATTCGTCCTTGATTCATTCAAACATTCAGTGTGCCTAACGTAGTACGTGATTGTGCAATTTCTCTCACTTTATCTACATTCCATTGTCAATTTTTTTTTATCCTTTTGTTATCCGTTTTTTTTTCTTTTACCTTTTATTGCCATTTAATAGGTGAATCACGCGATGATTTAACAAGTACAAAAAGTACTGCATTCCAAATAGTAAAACAACAACAACAAAAAATATTTCTTTTCCTCAGAGAAAGTTACGATAAGTAAGAGAAAATTCTTATTGAATTGCAAGAGAAACTTTGTAAATATTTGTAAACGTAGAAGGAAAATGAGAAATATTTGTAAATGTAGAAGAAAGTATTCCCGCGAACTTGTTGCATTGTATCTGAACTGTTTTCGATTGTTTTATTATTTTACACACCGGAACACGTGGTAATTTTTTTTTCTTTTATAACTTTGTTATTGATATCTACAACTGCACATTTAACAAACAGAAAGCTTGATGATATTGGTTTAATTTCAATGTGAAAACATAACAAGTAGGAGTAAGCACCCAGCGATGCTTACGCACGAAAAGCTAATTTATTATTGTTTTTTTTTTTAAATTTAAAAAAAAATTATTATTGTTTTTTTAAATTTAAATATTTAACAACTTATGCGGGCATGTCCTTTTGAGATATTGCTGAGTGACAATTGGAAGGGAAGTTTTCGATAAGTCTTTAATAAAGGAATTATTGTGGAAAGCTAGACGAGAATGGATTTTTTTTATTGTTCGAGTTCGATTTGTTTTGACAATAAAATAAAATTCGGTACAGATTAGCACATGATTTCTTAATTTAAATTCCACTATAGATAATTATGTATTTTATCTTCACTAATGGAAATATTTTAACAAAATTCGTTTTGTTATCAGATTTTACTGTTTTTAATCCTAGTTTTATTTGTTTGACTGTACAAAAGGCCCCCAAATAACAACTTTGAGGCTGCTAGCAGTTTTAGATACTATGACAAAACAGCTAATGAAGTCTGTATAATTAAGATATTTATAAGGACAAATTGGTATATAGTAAAAATACAGGTTACATATTGTAGAGCAGGTCCATACACGTAAGTTGAAGAAATATGGTATAGCGTACTCTGAAGGTAACGGGTGATTTTTTAAGTGTTTGGTTTTCAAATTTCCCAAAAAAACTCAGAAAAATAATAAAATTTTATAATTGAATCTATAAATCAATGTTTGTTATATACTTTTAAAAAATTATTTCATGTAATTGTTGGCCACGATTACGTTTTAAATGATCCATACGAGAGGTCAAATTTTAAAACACTTTTTCGAGCATTTTGGCTGGGATCTCACTAATAACACGTGTAATGTTGTCTTCCAAGACTGCCAGTAACGCTGATTTATCGGCATAGACGAGTAAGTTCATGTAGCCCGATAAGTGACGCTGATTTATCGGCACAGACGAGTAAGTTCAGGTAGCCCGATAAGGGACGCTGATTTATCGGCATAGACGAGTGAGTTCACATAGCCCCATAAGTGATGCTGATTTATCGGCATAGACGAGTGAGTTCACGTAGCCCCATAAGTGACGCTGGTTTATTGGCATAGATGAGTGAGTTCACGTAGCCCGAAAAGTAACGCTGGTTTATCGGCACAGACGAGTAAGTTCATGTAGCCCGATAAGTGACGCTAATTTATCGGCACAGACGAGTAAGTTGACAAAGCCCGATAAGTAACGCTGATTTATCGGCTCAGACGGGTAAGTCCAGGTAGCCCGATAAGTAACACTGATTTATCGGCATAGACGAGTGAGTTTACATAGCCCGATAAGTGATGCTGGTTTATTGGCATAGGCGAGTGAGTTCACGTAGCCCGATAAGTAAAGCTGATTTGTCGGCATAGATGAGTGAGTTCACGTAGCCCGAAAAGTAACGCTGGTTTATCGGCACAGACGAGTTAGTTCATGTAGCCCGATAAGTGACGCTGATTTATCGGCACTGACGAGTAAGTTGACAAAGCCCGATAAGTAACGCTGATTTATCGGCACAGACGAGTAAGTTCAGGTAGCCCGATAAGTGACGCTGATTTATCGGCATAGACGAGTGAGTTCACATAGCCCGATAAGTAACGCTGATTTATCGGCATAGGCGAGTAAGTTCACATAGCCCCATAAGTGACGCTGATTTATCGGCATAGACGAGTGACTTCACATAGTCCCATAAGAAATAGTCTAGAGGCGTCAAATCGCACGATCGAGGTGGCCAACCCACCGGTCCGAAAGTGAGATAAATTGCTCACCGAACTCATCTCTTAATATGTCCATTGTTTCACATGCAGTTCTTGCATTTTGGACAAAAAAAGTTTAAAATCAGTGAGCGATAGCGGGTGCCGTTAACTGTAACGTTGCGGCCAGCGTCATTTTTAAGGAAATACGGACCGATGATTCTACCGGCCCATAAACGGATGCAATGGCAGTTCTTGCAGTTTTGCCTGTGGTTGTTCATTATACCAAATGCGACAATGTTGCCTATTCACATAGCCATTCAACCAGAAATTAGCTTCGTCGCTGAAGGTAATTTTTTGGTAAAAGAACGGATTTTCCTCAAGTTATTTTAAGGCCCTTTGGCAGGTTGTTCGGTATTTTATACGCTTTTAGACCAAGATCCTTGCGTAAAATCTTCTACATAGTCAAGTAATACAATCCCAATTACTGTGACAAATCGCGGTCTTCACCAACACTGGACTCTACGTCAGCAATATTTTCCTCTGTATGCACTCTACGCATACGGTTTGGTGGTTTGATGTCCACTATGGCCTGAGTTGCTTACTCAGTAGGTTAATTATAATGACCATAAAATGGTCGAAGTGCGTGAAACACATTTTTCACAGAGCACAAATTTTGATAATAAAATTCAATAACTTGTACGCGTTGTTCGGGTGTAAGTCATTCCATGATGAAATGGCAATGCTAACTGAGCACTTTTGCTCAAATGAAAAACCAAATTTAAAAAAAATTACCCGATAGATTAACAACTATAATTTGATGCAATTTTTTGTTAGCTATCATTTTGTATGTTGATAATTGTTGTCGCTTATATGACTTTGTGGTCATTTGAAGCACGAAGACATACTTCCACAACAAGAGCTGAGAAACATTCACCAACCATTCCCGGTATGGGTCAGATGAGATAAAAACAAAATTAATATCCAATTAAAAGGGAAGTAAAAAATAAAGGTTTTTCCAGTAAGTTCTCCGTAATAAGTAAGCGCTAAAGTGCATAAGCTAATATTCGTAAATAGTCTCAAAATTTCATGTTGATTGGAGAGAAAATAAAAAAAGGGTTCTTTTTTTAAAGTTGTCCGACTTAGTAAAGTCAAAATCCACACGCAGTGCATTAGTTCAGTCAAACCATAGTTACATGAAGAGGACTTAATCCTTAAAACCATAGTAACCTGAAGAGGACTTAAAAGTAGAGGCCCTTGTTTCAGCTCGTGTTCAATACGTTTAAATGAAACCATATTTCCGAGAGTCTGACCGTCAATATTTTTAGTGAAAAGTTGGTAAATATAGCCGATCCGGTAGCACAGTCATTAGCGTACTGGACTCGAATCCCACTGAGTCATGGACCTACGCTATTTTCCAAAAATCCAGTTTTCCTTTCCATTTCTACTTTAATTTTCTTATCCCGATATCCTTTGTCGCCAAATGGCATTTAGTGTCGTGGCACTTAAGAAAAAAAAAGAAAAGAAAAAGTTGGTGCATAAAAAAAATAAATTAGCAACTTTACGTCTATTTTCTACTAAGGGCATTCTCAGTAAATTAAGATGGCCTGTGTATGGTGGGAGTCTACGGTGGCCAGTTCATTGCAGATCTCTTAAAGCGAACGTTACAAAATTACTCTGCACCGAGAATCAATACGCCTACTATGCTCAAGGGAATAATACGAGGTCTCTTCAAAAAGTATCGCGAATTTTGAATTTTCGCAGGTTACGTATATTCGATTTTCGATTTTTTGTGGCTTTATGTTGGTATTCATGTCTCTCACTTATGCCGACAAGTTCGGCCATTTTGAATGTTTAGTTAATTTTTGACAGCTGCTTTGCTTGCACGTGTTTTGGATCGTCTCCGATTTTTGCCCATTCCAAAAAATGGATCAAAGAATCTGTATCAAATTTTGTGTGAAAAACAAAATTAATTGCGCGGACGCATTCCGAATATTGACTGTGGCATATGGTGAAGCTACTTTGGATCGAAGCAATATTTATCGGTGGTACAAAATGTTCTCAGAGGGCCGAGAAGATGTGAACGACGAAAAGCGTGCCGGACGCCCGAGCACGTCAACAACAGGCATCATGAGTTCTTGCCACAGTGTAGAATGGTCAATAAGAAATATTACATGCAAGTTATGCGCAAGTTGCGCGAAATAGTCCGCCAGAAAAACCCGGATTTGTGGAAGAACAAAAATTGGCTTTTGCACCATGATAACGCCCCTGCTAACGCATCGTTGCGATAAGATCGGCCATTTTGAATGTTCAGTTAATTTTTGACAGCTGCTTTGCTTGCACGTGTTTTGGCTCGTCTTTGATTTTTGCTCAATTTCGAACAAAAATAGCATCGCATTGACATTGCTAAGAAGCTGTTGGACTCTGACCCAAATTTACTCCAGAGGATCATAACTGGTGATGAATCATGGGTTTCTGGTTAAAACGTGGAAACCAAAGCTCAATCATCCCAATGGAAGCTGCCGTACGAGCCAAGACCGAAAAAAGCGCCAAGTTCGGTCGAATGTGAAGGTTTTGCTAACAGTTTTCTTCGATTGAAGGGGAGTGATGCATCATGAGTTCTTGCCACAGGGTAGAACGGTCAATAAGGAATATTACCTGCAAGTTATGCGCCAGTTGTGCTAAGCAATCCGCCAGAAACGCCCGGATTTTTGGACAAAAACAACACACTAATAATGCCGCAGCCACCTTATTCTCCAGATCTGGCCCCCTGTGACTTTTTCTTATTCCCGAAACTGAAGAGCCCCATTAAAGGACGACGCTATGCTAAGATTGAGGAGATAAAGATGTCATCGAAGGAGGAGCTGAACAAGATCACAAAAAATGACTTTTTGAAGTGCTTCGAGGATTGGAAAAGCCATTGGCGCAAGTTTATAATATCTGGTGGGGATAACTTTGAAGAGGACAAAATAGATATTCATGAATAAATAAATAATTTTTGAAAAAACACAAAATTTGCGATACTTTTTGAACAGACCGGTAACATACTGCACTCGTTTTTGTTAGTTCATAGCAAATCGTAATTATAAATACGAGGAGTGATATTTCTAGGATAACTAAAAGGCGGTTTTAGGAAGACACCAATTATAGAAAATGTTAAAATATGAAGGTAACGATGAATTGTGGAATTACGGGATATAGAAAGAAGTGTTGACAATTTTCTAGATTCTATATTGGAATGATTGGATACGAAGCTATTTGGAATTCTTTATTCAATCCCATAATTCGAGTCTGTATGTCCATATAGGTCTAAATAGCATTATATAAATAATTATTTTTCGTTGTCTAATAGCCTTAGTAATTGTCAGTATCGACTTTTAAGGACTTGTTTTTTCAGTCTAGTATGCGGGTTCAGTCTCAGTCTTGCGGAGTGCAGTTGTCATTAAGGAATTAGAAGGTTATGGTTTACGATTCCAAGATTCTTGAAGGGATAACATGTGATTTTGAATAATATTCGTTACGATTTTAGGACCTTGGTGAGTGGAGAGGGAAACAGTATCATATGTAAAAGAATTTCAGATAATATTGGGATATTATTTGTGTAAAAGTTTTATATAATATAATTCAATATTCTACCCTGGATAACTCCAGTGACAAAGGAAAGAATATTTGATGATTAAGTGCCTTCTTGTACCTGTAAAAATCGATCAAATAGATAATATTTTAGGATGAGATAGTAGGTTGACGGTAATAGTCTCTAGGAATGTTTAAAAATTCAGCCGGGACAATACTCTTTCCGGTTAAGAGCACAAGAAATGAAGTCAACCACTCACTTTGTGGCTTTATCGGATGGAGAGTATCTTGTGGTAAGATTTCTAGTTTTTTGGAACTTCAAATTATTTGATCTTATTAAAAATAAAAACTGATATTTGAAAGAGAAAAGATAAATGAAACAGTATTCATAATCAACAGGTGGTAAAGATAAAATAATCAGCTTAGCTTTATTTTGGTTTATTTATAAGCAAACTAATACCATCGCGTCATTACAACTCTGTGGCAATATCGATCAAACAAATCAATGACTAGTCCATAAATAGGAATTGTTCTCAAAGTATTTTCACAGTTTTAAACTACCTGTCAAGAGGAACAGAGAATCTATTCGGGCAATTGCTACTACTGCAGCCCTAATTTAGGGCCAGTAGTTAAGTTCAAGTGTTACATTTCCAACAAAAATTCTTTAGTTTAATTAATCATTATAAAAAGGATAAATTTGTGCATTTAAAAAAATTGTTAAATTTAAGTAAATTTAGACATAATGGATGACCGTACAGTTGATTTGATTTTTACCGGATCATTGGAGTCACTTCCACCGGTCAGTTCGAAAATTGTTCGAATCTTTACAAGCTCTACATTTACTGGTAAGTTGTCAGAAATATTGATATTATCTTATTTTTATTTTTGTAATTGAAATCGCACAAGTCTCGTGACCTTCATTCATATATTATTTCATTTTTTAACTCTTTATATTACAGATACGACTATGGAAAGGAACACTTTAATGGCCAAATGTTATCCAAGAATTAAGGATTATTGCCGAGAAAAACACGGATTAGAATTTCAGGTATAATAACATATATCATCTAATTTTATTGTTTACACATAGCATTTATACCATTAACATAGATGATTCATATTAAATATATTGGAAATTGTGTCGGAAATTTTTTATTTATTTTATTTTTGCCAAAACCTAGAATTTTTAGATTTTATACATACTATAATAAATGAATACGAATATTATGAGCAAATACTCAATAGTCTGTATATAATACTAGTGCCAGGCACGAATCGATTTATTGTGGTATTTTTTATGTTTTCATATTTATTATTTCTTATGAATCGAAGTTTTTTTTTTTGCCTCCTCAAAAAGTTCATTATTTTACATACAAAGCGTACGTACTAGTCATATTTGTAGTACATATTTGCTCGTATCTGTCTACTCGTATGTGAGCACTTCCCGAAATTGGTTTCCTGTAGGAATATTTTTTAAGGGAAAATGACAATTGAAAAAATCGGAATTTTTATTATTTCCAACAATATTTTTACACATTCTAGTATAGCTATAAACAAAAATATTCTAAAGTAGATAGCAAACATCTGAAAATTTACTAAAGTCCATAAGCTAATACTCATAAATAGTCACAGAATTTTATGTTGATTGAAAAGAAACCAAGTCTTTTATCTACTTCGATTTAAGCTTGCATGATTAATAAATTCATACTTTTTGGCACATATACGAATATTTATTTCCAACTTTTAATATATGCTCTTCAACAATTTTTCGTTATTAAAGACTAGTAATAAATACGAGTATGATATTTTCTCAACTCGTACAATTTATGCACTCCTTTTTAACGAATCGTGATTTCTAAAAATTTCCAAAGTTTTTTCACAGTTGCAGTAACTTTTAATATAAAATTAATCGCTTTAGTAAAATGCGCATTTTTTTTGTGAAACTTTTAAATTTTAGTACAATAAAAACTTCATAAATTTTTATTTTTATTACAAGAAACTATAAAAAAAAAAAAACTTTTAAAATGTGCTCAATCAAGAAATTTATATTTCATGGAGATTATTTTGAATGAAAGAAGACTTTTGTATATTATCGAGGAAGGAAACTATTTCGGATTATTTTCTTTGTTATTAAAAGTTTTTCAAGTAATAATTTTCATAATATTTTGAAAAAAAAAAGATTATCTGTTGGAAAAATATTTTTTTTGCTTATATTAATTGGTATATTGTAAAAATAAATATCTCAGGTTTATAATAAAAAATGAATAAATACTTTCCAATAAAAAATAGTTACTTATCTAGCTAGTTTATTACAATAATATTAATCAAATGATTACCAATTTTTTAAAGATTTTACATTTTAAATATTTCTTTGAATTTTTAAAGTTTTTTTTTAATTTGAAAATTTTTAAGCACATTTTTTTTTAATTATTAAATTTTTTAGCACAAATAAAAAGTTTTGCCATTTTTTTTACAAATTTGTTATTAACACAAAAATGACGATAACTATTTATGAACAAAAGGTTTAAATCGAAGTTTTAAAATGATTTATAAAATTTTGGATTTAAAAACAATAAAGGGTTGGTTATCTTCTTTTTAAACTGAAAAGCCAACATCGGAAAGTTTTTATTGAAAATAAAAAATCTAATACAATTACATATAAAAAAAACAATATAATGATCATATGATCACAACGACTTAGTTTGCTAGCCTCTATTCGAGCGTCAAAATTTTCCCAATAAAAGTGGATAAACGGTCTCAATTTCTTGTCAAATTTTTCTTGTTTTTTTAGGTTTTAAATTGTTCTTGTTTGATTATTATGCACTTTTTTTCCTTTCAAATAGTTCCAAAGAAAAAAGTCCAACGGTGTCAAATTGCAAAATAAGCGTTTCGTAAGATTATTCGATCACCGAATTAAGGTCACAATAAACCGATATTTTGACGTATTGTGTTTTGTTGAAGCGAAAGCTCATTCACATTAAATTCATTCAATTTCGGCTACAAAATGTTCGTTAAGAATTCACTGAAATATTGTTCAGAATTCACTGTAATATCCTCTTCACGATCAGTTTCGAAAAAGTACAGCCCAATGATTCCACCGGCCCCATAAACCGCACCAAACAGTGACTTTTTTTTAGAATGTATCGGTTATTTAGAATTTTTAAAATGAGAGTTTTCAGTGCTTCAGATTTGATAATTTTTTTTGTCAACGTGGCCGTCGATTTGCAAATATAGTGTTTCATCGCTGAAAATCATCGAAATGTCATTTTTACAGAACGTCAGTTTTCATAGTAAGTTTGGATGATTAAAGTCATTTAAAATGACCTTAAATTATACTACTTTATACTTGACAGCTGTAAAGAAAAATACCATGACATGTGTGTTTTGATAGTGATTTTGAAAGATGAAAAAAAAAGTCCACATTTTTGTTTATAGAATATTATACCATATATAAACTTTCCAGATACATATTGTATATAAAATAATTAATACCATTAAATAAGATAATAATATTTAATTGGAATTTGTTTATTTTATTTTATTGTAAGATTAAAAATTCACTATATAATTTTTTATATAAAATTATTGTGAATTTTATCTTACAATAAAATTCACAATAATTATTATTCACTAATACAATATATATTAAATTTGTGCGCTAGTTCAAATTTAATATATAATTTCATATAAAAAATAAAGAAATATTAAAATTTATTAATTATAAAATAAATTGAAAAATAAAATTTCTACAAAAAAATTCATAAATTACTGTTTAGAATTATTAAAGTTTATCTTGTTTCCTTCTTTATAATTATATAGCCATAAGGAAGGAAACAAAATTTAATTAATTATTACATAATTTTTAATTAGCTATTAAAAATAAAACTATTAAAAAAATTAAGTTATAAACGGTTAAAAATTATCATCAAGATAGTGTATAAACTCGTAAACTTTTAATTCATATCAATTTAATATAAATTACCAAAAGAGAATTTATACTAAAAGAATATAAATAAAGAAAATTTCCTTATTTCTGATTTCCTTGTAAAAAAATCTAACTACATCAAAAGTTTGGACAAATTTTACAAATAAAATTCGTTTTTAGGTGGTCGACATGCGATGGGGTGTTCGTGATGAGGCAACTGATGATCACATGACAACGGAGCTTTGCATGAAAGAAATTGAAAATTGCCAACGTCTGTCTATGGGACCGAATTTTGTTGTATTTTTAGGACAGAAATATGGCTATCGTCCTATACCAACTTATATTTTATCATCGGAATTGCAAATGTTAAGGTATTTTATTTATTCATAATAATGGGTTTTTTTTATATAAAAAACATTAAATTTATAAGGTGATAATTTTTAAATTTCATAAACTCTGCATATAAGCAGTAAAAGTGAAACATTTTCATGTGACTTTATTGAGAAACGGTTCG
Source organism: Atherix ibis (assembly GCA_958298945.1). NCBI lineage: Eukaryota > Metazoa > Arthropoda > Insecta > Diptera > Athericidae > Atherix > Atherix ibis. The sequence continues at coordinate 133,401,593 of OY282605.1, forward strand.
TGCATTTACTATATTTGGGTTGGCGTAGTAGAATAATGCAAAACTGTTCCACAGATAATAATCTTCAGTTATTATTTGTGGAACAGTTCCTTAGATAATACTCTGGCTGTTAGATATTGAAAGCACGGATAAAGTTCGTTTTTACAAAAGTAAATCCTTTTTATATAATATAATCCTTTGTGAAAATAATAAATAGAAGATTTTAGAAAATACAATTTAACAACATAATTGTTATTAAGGTGTTATTTAGTAAAAATTAAATCAAGTGCTTATCATAAAGACTACAAATATAAAAAATTTTGTATAAAAAAATACTAAAAATAATTAACTAATATACGAGGTCTGTTCAAAAAGTATCGCGAATTTTGTGTTTTTTTTCAAAAATTATTTATTTATTCATGATCATCTATTATGTCACCCTTCGAAGTAACCCCACCAGATATTATACACTTGTGCCAACGTTTTTTTCCAATCCTCGAAGCCCTTAAAAAAACCATTTCTTGTGATCTTGTTCAGCTCCTCCTTCAATGCCGTTGTCATCTCCTCAATCGTAGTGTAGCGTCGTCCTTTCATGGGGCTCTTCAGTTTCGGGAACAAGAAAAAGTCACAGGGGGCCAGATCTGGGGAATACGGTGGCTGTGGCATTATTAGTATGTTGTTTTTGGCCAAAAATGACACAAAAAATTTTTGTTCTTCCACAAATCCGGTAGTTTCTGGCGGATTGCTTTGCGCAACTTGCGCATAACTTACAGGTAATATTCCTTATTGACCGTTCTAACCTGTGGCAAGAACTCATGATGCACCACGGCCCTGCAATTGAAAAAAACTGTAAGCAAAACCTTAACATTCGACCGAACTTGGCGCGCTTTAATCTCGGCCCTCTGAGAACATTTTGTACCACCGATAAACGTTGCTTCGGTCCAAAGTAGCTTCACCATATACTACAGTCAACATTCGGAATGCGTCCATGCAATTAATTTTGTATTTCACATAAAATTTGATACTGATTCTTTGATCCGTTTTTTGGAATGGGCAAAATTCGAAGAAGAGCCAAAACATGTGCAAGCAAAGCAGCTGTCAAAAATTAACTGAACATTCAAAATGGCCGGACTTATTGGCATAAGTGAGAGGTATGAGTACCAACATAACACCACAAAAAATCGAAAATCGAATATACGTAACCTGCGGAAATCCAAACTTTGCGATACTTTTTGAACAGACCTCGTAATAGCTCAAGAACACATGTTCATTTATATTTAAAATAACTTTAGTTGAAAAATTACACCTTCTGAAATTTAAATATTTAGTGAGAAATTATTAAGATACTTTAAAAAAAATAATTTAATCTATGTTTTTAGGGATGAACTAACAACAATGAGCTTAGATGGTGCATTACTCGATCTGTGGTATAAAAAAGATAGTAATGCCGTACCACCAATATCTGTTTTACAACCAATATCATCGATTTTAATCAATTTTAACAATAAAGTAATTATATCTTATATTGTTGATAATTATTAATTGTTTATTAAATAAAATAACAAAATATAAATATAGAGAGTACCTAAATTACAAGCTGAAGACCAGGCAATATGGTGGGATACATTAACAAAAATGCAAAAACTTTTACGCAAAGCAGCTCATTCCCTTCAGTCGACTGCGAAAATTGATAAAGATACAATGCATAGTTATTTTATGTCAGGTATAATCCGAAATATTTTTATAAATAACTAATTTAAAAATATGATAAATAAAAACTTCTCTTTTTGCACGTATATAGTAACTGAACGAGAAGTTATTAATGGCATTTTGAATGTTAGAAATACTAAAAATCATTGTTTAGCCTATGTTCGATATATAAATAATATAAATTTGCAAAATTTAAAAAAAGCATCATTATTTGTTGATATTATCAACAGAAGTTTAGATACGGAAGCATCGAAATTACTAGCAAATTTAAGAGATGAACGGCTACCTAACAAAATAGAATCATCAAATATGCAAAAGTTCGTTAACAAAAGATTTTTTTTTTAAATTTTAAATAAAATGTTGTTGTTTTTTTTCAATAATTTCAGATATACTGTCGAATGGATTGGCCGTGAAGGTTTAGATACTGAAACACACGATGAATATTTGAATCATTTTATTACGCATTTCTATAAAAATATTGTTAAATTGGTCGATAGAGCTATGCGCAAGGAGGATTCCAGTGCTCAGGGACAAATAGTTACAGAAATTCTACAACATTTGCACGCGTGTAATAATTCTGTTAAAGTATTTTATGGACGTGAAGAGAATCTTGACCACATTCATAGATATATGCTTGGTAATTCTGATAAGCCATTGGTGCTATACGGTGAGGGTGGTTGTGGTAAAACGTCCTTGCTTGCTAAAAGCGCTTCACTGGTAGCCAGGGAATGGTTTCAAGGCAAGAAACCAATTAATATTATTCGATTTTTGGGTACAACACCAGATTCCAGTGCTCTAACACCTACGCTGATTTCAATATGTCAACAAGTAATGTTTTTTTTTTTTTTGGACAAGTAATGATATAAGCTCATATAAAATATATTATTTCCAGATCTCTTATAATTATATGTTACCATTCGAGAATATCCCTGATGACTTAGTTCCGTTAACTGCACACTTCAAACAATTGCTGACGTATGCAAGCGTTAATCAACCTTTAACACTATTCTTAGATTCGGTAGATCAGCTCACAGGTGCTCAAGACGCCACCAAAGTCTCATGGATACCAACACGATTGCCACCCAATTGCAAAATAATACTGTCTTGTGCGTGTGAGGAATCGAATCCGACTGTTTCGCAGGAATATCATATTCTTCGACGGATGATCGATGTTGATGATAATTTTATTGAAGTGACCGCACTTGGTGAGGATTTAGCTATGAATGTGATAAAAATGTGGATGAAAACTGCTTGTCGTGATTTGAACAACTACCAATGGCGATTAGTGGCTAATGCGATTAGTAAATGTTCACTTCCGATTTTTGTGAAGCTGGTGTTTGCTGAAATATGCCGTTGGCGAAGCTATACACGGCCGCAAGAAACCCATTTGGCTTCTACAGTTATGGACTCTATAATGATGCTCTTCGAAAGGATAGAAAAACAACATGGACGAATTTTAGTTTTTCACGCTCTTGCCTATATAACCGCAGCAAAATCTGGCTTATCTGAAAGTGAACTGGAAGATTTAATTTCATTAGATGACAAGGTGCTTGATGATGTGTACCAATACCATTTACCACCAGTTAGAAGGATTCCGCCACTCCTCTGGACTCGAATACGAAATGACTTACCCAACTACTTGAGTGAACGTGAAGCTGACGGTGTAAACGTTATGAACTGGTATCACAGACAATTTCGAGATACCGCCAGAGAAAGATACTTCAAGAACATGAATATGGCTACGTATTTCCATTCTTCCATTGCTGATTACTATTTGGGTATTTGGGGAGGTGGAGTGCCGAAGCCATTCAAATTTACAGAAATCCAGAGACACAGGTAAACGTTGAATAAAAAATAACTTTTAATCGTAGTCATTCATCAGATTATGGTCTGTTCCAGATTCAATTTAACAGATAAAGAAGGTGTCGCTGATCGAAAAGTACCAATTCAACCTCTTGTATTCACAAACAAAGAGGGTAAAGTTTCACGCTATAATTTAAGAAAGGTTTTTACTTTAAATAATTTAAAAAAAAAATTTCTTTTTATAATGTCTGTGAATTTATAAAAATTATGTTGTAGTTTGGAGAGCTTCCATTTCATCTTGTTCGTGCTCGACGTTTCAAAGATTTATACGCCAATTTACTTTTCAATTATGAGTGGCTACATGCGAAACTGTCTAGTTGTCCATTACAAGCAGTGTTGGCGGACTTTGAAGATGCATCCACTAACACGGACGATAAAGATGCTAGAAGGGAATTGATGCTTGTCGCAGATGCTCTCCGGTTAGGTGGCGCTATTCTGGCTGTTTACCCGAACATGTTAGCACCCCAATTAATTGGTCGACTTCTACCGGAAATTGGTGGTAATCCTAATATAAAAATGCTTCTTCGTGCCTGTGATAGAAATGGTCCAAAAGACTGTGCACTGATTCCTGTTAATCATTGTTTGCATACTCCTGGTGGACCCCTAAAAGTAACTATTTCAACTTATCCGGGGACATATCATAATTAAAATGTTCATTATCACTTCCGTACAGTACTCGTTAGAGGGTCATCAATTTGCAGTTTTTGCATTCTGTTTAACCAGTGATTATCGCTACATGGTATCGATTTCAACACGATTCATTACTTGGGATTTGTCTACATCAGACTTAACACGTGATGTTAATCCAGGAATAGAAGGCATTATGCAACAATTGGTCCTTAGTCCAGACAACAAATGGGCGGCTGCCTATTCGAACAATAATCAAACGGTTTTACTCAATATGCTATCGAGTGAATTTGTTATCATTGATAATCCTTTTGAATCTGATGATCAAGTTACTGGGGTGTATTTACTAAATCAAAGGTAAGAAATTTTCTATTCGATAGAAAAGTAAAATTCAATAATTTAATATTCGATTTTTAGTCTTTTTATTAATTCAAAACTAAAGTGGACACGTTTTGATATGAGGGGCAACCTTATTGAGCACTCAAGTTCTCCAGATGGCATGGAAGAATTGGAAATATTGTGTAAGGAATTTTTTTTTTCAACAAATCTTAAATTTACGAGTATTACATTATTTAAATACAATTTTAGTTATGCAGTTTTCATCACCTACCAACTATAATGTTATGTACTGGTCTGGTACGATCAATGATACTCGCTTAAGATTAGATACTGTTCAGGGAACATTTAGGGCTGATCCAATTAACTTTCATAGTGCTATGGCAATAAACAAGAATTGGAATCAAGTTTACTGTTGCAAGAACGATAATAACTTTCAAGTAAATTAACAAATTATTACGTATTTATAAAATATTTTTTAATACCACCACGTGAACAGGTAAGTGTCTACAATTTGTGTACGGATGAATTGACGGGCGGCATAAATTGGGTTCATGAGTTAGATTTGGATCGATATGAAAATGATGAGAAAGAAATGCTGCTGCAACTCAAACTCGATCAATATGATCGTATGCTCTTAGGGACAGCTGGTAAAGGTTTTATTATTTGGGATTTCAACGAAGAAAATCGTATCGGAGAAGAGGCTATTTATCTGCCATTACCGCATGGAGTAAGAAATATAACCACTCGTATGATGCAGTCCAATTCGGTTATGATAAGTTCGAAGTTGAATTTTGCTGTTGCGGGAGTTCGAAAAAGCCTCTACGTGTGGTGTTTGAAAACGAAGCAACTGACAAAAGTGCTGGACGCACATTTTGGACGAATCATTCAATTAGAGGCATTGACTATCGGTAATTGGAATAGTGTTATCACCTCATCTATAGACCGGTCAGTTAAAGTGTGGAATATCAATAACATATTTGAAAAAGTGCATGTGATAGATAGACATGAATTGCAAATAGACAATATTAGGTAAAGGAATAAGGTTTTTCTGGGTCTCTAAAAAAACTTTCTCATTTTATATTTGTTCGGCTTTATTACAGTTTATCCTCAACTGGCTTAGCTGTAACTGTAACTAGAGGCTGTGTTGGAGTTTGGGAAACTCGATCAGGTCGACTGCTATCAAAACTAGCCGATAGTCCATTGGGAGCAATAGTAACACATGCTGAAATTACACCTGATGGAAAATACATAATTTCATCAGAGACTGGTAAAATTTTAATATGGAATCGAGTATCCGAACAAGTTTTGTACAGAGATGATCAACCGGGAATTCAACAAATAACATTCCTTGAAGAGGGCAACAAATTTATGACGGTTTCATGTCCAAACATCAATAGCAGCAGTGCTATCGGTAGTGACGGAGACAGTAATCGCTTAATAGCAATTACAACAGTTCGTTCAATACCAGGTTTGTCGGTGTCTTATTCTAAAGATATGCTAAGGATTTTAGTACAATCACTAAAGATTTGAGAAGAAAATAAAATAATTTTTCGTTTTCTTTAGATGGGACTATTCAGTTTCGATTTGAGTATTCAGTTCGAATGATACCAGGTCTACCATTTCGAGCATCAGTTATTTCGGCAGATGAAGCACACATTATTGTATGTACAATAGACAAAAATAATAAAGATTGCATCGGGGTTTATAATGCAACAAATGGCAATGCGGTGACAAAAATTTTATTAAAAGGTTGCTCAATTAAGGTTGGTTTTGTTTTAGTATGCTTTGTATATAATAAATATTAATTTGCTATTAAATATTGTTTAACAGAATAATTGAAATTTTTTTAGGAAGTAATTTCTATTGTACCGCTTCCTCACAAACCCCATCAAGTTGCTATAATAAGTAGTGAGAAAGGAAGTGTGATGGATATACGAACGAAAAAACATATAAGATCTGTTCTAAAATGGGGTGGAAGTATAACTAGAGATGGAAAACATGGCTTGTATGCACCATCCAGGTTATTATGATTAAGTTATTGCATATATAAATGGGTTATTAAGTATTTATATTAATTATTTAGAGGAGGACTAGAATTATTAGAATTGAGAAAGGGTACAACTGTAAAAACTTACATACCGAAAGTAGCTGAAGGCGTCTTCTCAGTAATCTGTATGTTTACCGAAAATGATGAATACGTCTGCTACTATCATAGTGGAAAGAAAACACTGCGAGTATTCCGTACTCAAGATACTGTGATGATAGCTAATTATCGACTACAAGCTGAATTAACGGCAATTAAAAGTAGCAAAGATGGTAAATGTTTAGTATTAGGAACCGTCGATGGATGTTTGTCGGTTTTAGCCATCGCTGATCCTAATCAGGATGAAACGACACAATATTTAGAAGAACTACCATCCCGTGATGAAGAGTGGAAGAAAAAATTGGCTAAAATGAAGGCTCGTGTTAGTTTTAAAGCAGCTATTCGTGTAGCAATGGTATCGACTCGTTTCGAAGGGAAAAAACCTTCGACTAAAGTTGTTGATGAAAATCAAAATATTAACGAACAAGAAGAAGCAGCTATGACATAAATATATTTTGTGAATATTTTCAAATATAAATTTTCAATAATAAAGAGTTTAATTTGCTTGTTAGAAATATTTGTTTTCATTTTTTTGAACGCAATCCATTAAGTTTATTTCAGCAATAATTATATATATTAAAGTTACGCATTTAGTTCTAAAAAATTTAAGATTAGTACCAGGTGTATAAGCTTAAATCCGATGTTTGGTCATACCATAGATGGCGTGAGTATGCGTATTAAGCTACCATGGACACGCTATACTTTTTTTTATAAGTTTGACATCTGCCAACATTAATCAGTGCACATCTTAGATTAAAGAAGAACTTTGTACAACAACATACATTTTTGCTTTGGTAATCATGTCTAGTTTTGTGCCAGAAAAAGAGCATATATGGGAAGCTCTGCTTTTCTGCTTCAATTTGAAGAAATCGGCTGCCGAATCGCATGGAATGCTTATGGTTTTCGTCCGTTCAAAGACCGCAATTTTGACTTGTGAGACAAGAAGCGGGAAAATATGCCTAGGAAGGTTGAGTACCATCAATTGCAGACTCTTTTGGACGAAGACGATACCCAATCGCAAAAAATGCTCGCGGAGCAATTGGGTGTTACTCAACCAGCCATTTCCATGCGTCTGCGTGCCATGGAGAAGATTGAAAAGATCGGAAAATGGGTGCCGCATGAATTGAACAATAGGCAGATGGAGCGACGCCAAAACACATGCGAAATCTTGCTCGCCAGACAAAAAAGAAAGTCGTTCCTGCATCGGATTGTGACAGGCGATGAAAAGTGGATATATTTCGAGAATCCTAAATGCAAAAAATCGTGAGTTGATCCCGACCAACCATCAATATCTTCCTCAAGACCAAATTGCTTCGTACGGAAGACGATGCTGTGCGTTTGGTGGGATCAGTACGGTATCGTCTACTATGAGATGTTGAAACCTGGTGAAACAGTCAATGCCCACTGCTACCACCAACAACTGATCAAAATGCACCGTGGTCTGCGTGAAAAAAGGACGGATTATCAACAAAGACATGACAAGCTGATTTTCCTCCACGAAGAGGAGACACTCAACTGGTTCTTTTACGGAATGCATTCTCATCCAATTTTTTAACAGAAACTTATATTACAGAGCGATAAAATTCCAATAACTAAATTTAAATCAAATTAAAAAAAGAATGCAAAATTAATTTGTCAATTAGTTTTTAATTTTTTATTTAAATTTTCATATTTGACAAAATCTTTCCTTTCGACATTCTTAAAAGATATATGTATCATTCGCTTCAATACGATTAAATGAAATGCGAAAATAAAAGAGTATTAGTAGATTTTTTAATTATTCTAAAAAATACAAAATACCATTTTTGGAAATTTTTCTCAACATTTCTTTTTTACTTCTTTTTCTTTTACCTGTAATAAATTTTTTATTGATTTATATTGTATTTCACTTACTAATATAATTAATATTGTATTAATTTCTATGTATTCTTAGATTAGATTTATTTGTCATGATTACAGATTAGTTAGTATATCGTTATTTGTTTTGTTTATTTTTATAATTACTTTTATTTATTTTAATTATTTTAATCATAATTAATATAATTTTTTATATACGTTCTCACTACATAAAATGACTAATATTTTCATTTTACATATTTCAAGATAACTCTGTCTCATATTATAGGATTCGATTTTAGTTAGCTTTTATTTTAGATTACGTACTAATTTTAATTTAACAATGTTTGTTTAGTCTATATTGCAAAAATATTTCTGAAAAATTATGAAAACGAAATTATTTTGTTACTTTTTTTTTTTTAAATTAAGGCAATTCTATTTGATTATATATTTTACTGTAAGCTTTTTATAGAAAATATAATACAAGTAAGTTAGGTATCTTTATTATAATATTGATATTATATTGATTTAATGGAATAACAAATAATAATTTTCAGCACAGATTTGTGCATTTCTAGTCTGAGTAATCTTGTTTTTTTTTTATAAATTTACTTTTTATTATATAGAAGTTAATAATTTTTAAATTAATTCGCAAAAGTCAATAATGATTATTTCTTTGAATATTTTTAATTATTGCTTTTTATATTTTGGTAAATTAGGAACGAACATTACAAATAACAAATTCTTTTCAAATATTTTGATAAAAGACCAAATATTATTTGTAAAATTTGACCATAAACTCAAATAATTGTTCAATATTAAAAAATATTCTTTTATTTTAATGGTTTTGCAATTTGAGATTTTATGACAAATTTGTGAAATGTCAATTAAAAATTAATTCTTAAAAAGCTCTCGTCATGTATTTGTAATTATAAGTAAAATAATTTATGAATTGTAAGATATTAATTTACCATATTCAGCATAATAAGTAAAATAGATAATGCCAAGCTAACTTAAGATTGCATCGCAACAGGCGAACAAAAATATCTCGGTTAAATGAGTATTTGGTAATACTTTCACCTGGGGACAATTTTTAAGTATTTACTATTCTTCAAGTAATTCTTAAATTATTAATCATAAATTAAAATTATCAACAAAAAAATATTCGTCCTATAGTTCATAAAAATTTTACGACCATGTGTAATTTTTTTAAATTATTATTAAACAAATTACATACGGTTCTTATCTACCATCCTTGGTTTGAAATAAATTGTGTCGTTCCAATGATTCCCAATTGTTTTAATAGTATTTATTAAAACGGAACAAGCACTTCCGATGAAATAGCTATATTTATTTTTGAATAATAGACTTGAAAAATTTACCATCGCTGCAAAGTAACAATAACAGAAAACAATTAGAAACAAAAGGAAAAATCAAAACATATTAAAATACATCTCTTCTTTCGCTCTTATAGATATTTTGGACAATTGCGGATATATGCGAGGCAAAACTAATGAAACTAAATTAAAAAGCAAATAAAAATAGTTTAATTATAATTTTTAATTTTCCTTTTTTTATGACAATTTTGTTATGATGTTCTATATATTAATATTAATGATAATAATCTTCTTTAACAATATTATTAATAACTTGTATGTATATATAAAAAGAAATACTAATAACTCATATTTTATTTTTGTTCAAAAAAATATACTCTTAAAATATTATTGATAAATTAAGATACAGAAGAACAAGAAAAAACCAATCTAAATCAATTTTTTTTTAATATCTATTCAGATTTTAATGGATGATTTTGAAACAATTAACATTTTATTTAGAGCAAACAAAAAATTTTTAACATCCAATATTCGGAGGAAAATTACATTAATAATAATGACTACAGAAAAACAATTAAGTGATACTATATAGTATTCCGTTTTACTAAAAATTTTAATAATATGAAATACCATATATAAAAAAAAAAACAGAAAACAATTCATATATGTGTACTTTTACAAAAATATTAATAACTTTCAAATTTTAATTAAACAGATTGGCTTCATTTGTGTATAGTATATTTTTTTATGTTTTTTTTTTGAGTTTTGTTAATAATGTTGTGTTTTTGGTAAAAGTCCACTGATTTTTTTATTTGTGATAACAATAAATAATTAATTAATAATGAATAATAAAAATTTATATTAATTTATTTTTATATAATAATTATATTAATATATTTTTAAATATAATAAAAAAGAGGATAATAGATCAAGGAAATTTATTTAATAATTGATAGGAATTTTTTTTTTGTAAAAATAGTATGAAGAATAAACCATCAATAAATTTTATTTGAGAGTATTGTATATGATGATGGCTGATAATAGTAACATCAGTATATATATATATATGTTTATTCGTAACTATAATTATAATGATAATATTCTATAAAAAATAAAATCTTCAATGATGGTATCTGTCCAATTTTTAGATGTCAATTATAATGAGAAAGAAAAACTTTTTCAATCTTTCAAAAGAAAAACGAAAACTATTTAGGATTGCTTTTGTTGTTTAATTTGCGCTAATTTCTGTTGTAAGTGTTCAAGGCGATTCGGAGATAGTTCAGATTTCTATAAAAATGTAAAATAAAAAAAATATAATATTAATTATTTCATTTTTTTAAAGTAATTGAATTTTACGTTTAAAAAAAAACAACAAAAATATACTAACATCTTTTCTTATTAATGAAATCTTCTGTGGCAATTGATGATTTAAATTTAGATTTTCATCAGCCACTTTATTATCGACTATTGACATTTGTCTTGCTGGACTTAGGTTTCCCTTAATACGTAAATTATTCAATTTTTCCATCCAATAATCTGCATCTTTGCTTGATGATTTTGTAGTTGATGATACTAAATTACCGTCTGCTGTAAATTTTAATTCCAACAAATTTTCATTATTTTCTTGAATTAAGTATAAAAATTTGAGTTAAGAGAGAAAATCGTTTAAATGTAATCAAATTTATGTTGATTAATTATTACAAGGGCTAAAAAGTAAGTTTAAATTAGTCCTATTGATATAATTTTATTTAATTACCGCATTTATTGTCACGATCTTCTTCGTAACGCTGCCTTTCAATTTCAGCTAATCCATCTTCAATAAATTTCTGGAAGGAAGGACTCGCACCCTTCAGGAATGGTACAACGTCAATTTCTGGATTTTTTGTCTATATAATGTAATTTTTTTTTTTAGAAATTAGAAACGTGTTTGTTTTAATTCAATTTATTTATTAAGAAAATATTTTTAATTACAAGCAGAAAAAAATTAAAATAATTAATTACTAAAAACTATATTAAGAAAAAATAATAATTAAATATAATCAACTAAAAAATATAAAAAATTAAATGAAAATGTGAAAAGAAAAAATTGCATATTAAGAAAAAAAAATAATATTATGTGCATTGTATTTATATTATGATGTGTAAAATTTATGAATATTTTCCGACTTTCTATACTATTTGGTGAAACATTATTCAATATAAATAAAACATTAGAATATGCAAATTCTATTGTAATTATAGCAAAGTTAATGAATAAAACAAAATGAATGTCATAAATTATACATTTTTGAACTAATTTTTCTTCTAGCTTTATTCAAACAAATATTCTTTCCCAATTTTCATACACAGGTTTTTAATTTAAATTTTGATAATGTTTACGCTGGGGTTTTTTAAATTCTTATCTAATTTTTTAAATATTAATTAACGACTTAGAATTATTAATAATATAAAGTTATGTGACATAAGAGCACTTAAAAAAATACTGATTCTATTCAACAGTTATACATATATTATCACGCTCTTCGACAATATGAATAAGAAAAAAATGCATCTTACCAAAAATATCTTTTAAAAACGCAACTATAAATGAATCTATGTTTTAAAAACAAAAATCAAATGACAAATAACAAAATATCCAAGCATTTAGAATTTCTAACATTTAAAAAAAATCATGTAATATAATTATTACTATTAACAACATTAATTAAAAATTTACTTTAAATTATGTTTTTCAAAATTTAAGGAAAAACAATTATAAAAAAACAAAACCTGATATCTTTTTTCGAATTCTTCTATCAAAAACGTTAATATATTGACACATCTATTTGGAAAAGCATCGGTAGATATCTAATATATTTGTATTGTTCAAATTTATGATAATTCATTTTGATCCACAATAATGTTTGTTCCACAAATATACATATTTTTTGGAATATTTTTTTTTTTTTGTTAATTTAAGTTTATATTTTTGTAGAAGAAAAAAATACATAATTAATAAAATATTCTTTAATGGAACAAAATAATAAAGGAAATAATTGAAAATGCGATTTGTTATAGTTTCTCTTTTATGATTTTATCTATTTAATAAAATTCATTTATGTTCGAAGTGAAAAAAAAGAATGAAGGGTAAAGATTTTTTTAAAGCTTTTTTTTTCAAATTAAAGTAATTTTTAATCAAACATTTTTCAAATACTTCAAATATTCTTTCATTTTTGTGTAATATATTCTTTCTACTTTTTTGGTTTTTAACAGGACTAATCTATTCGAACATGAATGACATATTATTAAATAATATCTGATATAGTCCAATAATTTTGGATGACAATTTGAAAAATATATTATCACATAGTTCTTACCTTAAATTCATATAGCTTAATTAGACCTTGCCTACTAGTCTCTTTATCTGATATTAATTTAAAAATTTGTGTCATTGCTTCGTGCGTAGGATTTGATATTCGCTTTGAAAGTTCTTTTGATGAATTTGATCTCTGTGGTGATGTACCGCACCCGCTACTGCCAACACCATTATTTGCATCCTTTTGAAGATTCTACAAGTACCAAGGAAAAAATATTAATATTTCATATAAATAGTTTCAATAAAACTTTAAAAAAATATAATCTCACCTTTAATATTCGAATTAAATATGCATGCAATTCTGAATGTGAAGGTATTTTATTGAGATGTTGTAATATAGCATTGCCTTTAATTTTTGCCATATTATGAATTATTGTTTTGACTGTACGTAAAGGTGTATCAGACGGACGCTGTTGCCACCAGGCACTCGGTAAAGCCAACATAAATTCATGTACTTCAAATAAGACGGCATCATAATCCAATTCATTGGAACGTTCTGGCATTACTTTAACATTACGCCAAATACATTTCATTAATAAGTCTGTGAATTTTGGTAATCCAGCGCTGGGACAAGTTTCTTTGAGTAATCGTATAAGGGCACTGTACAAATTTACAAAATCAAAAATCAAATAGATTAGCTTAAACATATACTTAATGTAAAAGGCACATGAAAAATAACAACTTTTCTTATTGTTACGATGTTTCAAAAAATACCCTCAAATTTAAAAAAAAAATCAAAGACTAACCAATTTAAATTAGTGAAATTCGTCTTATCCAATATTTTTAAACAAATTCCATTTATCACTTTTGTACATTGTCCATCATCACCGGACGATAATTTCTGATCAGCCATTAATCCCAAAAGGACCGACATAATATTTTTTAGGCATGGAATGCTTAGAGTTTTTCCAAGCGTATTCGAATTGAAAAATGCGAATGTTATCGACAGTAGACGTTGGTACATAATTAATGACTCATTTATAGGTAATTGTGAGAGATTCTAGAAAAATAATAACAATAAAACCAGATATTTAGAAAAAATAAGCTTTTTTTAGTTTCATTTATAGGAACTGACCTTAAATTGTGCTAAAATACTTTGTGTAAACATTTCCTCATAGTCACGTAACACAGCCTGCTTTTCCGGGGATTCCAATATGTCAGTTAAATCATTCATTGCAGCTCGAGCTGTAAATGAATCCGTACTGGCAACATCTTGAATCCTCTTTACCAGATTAGGATCCAATTTCGGAAGCGTATCAGCCAAACTAAAGTATTAAATAAATTGGGAGCTTTTTTGTTAAGAGCCGAAAAAAATAATTCATTAATAAATATGTACTTTTGAGATGGCTGCTGATGACTAGGATTTACTGATCGCGCGGTATATAATGTACTGGATACAGGCTGGGGCGGACTCATTGTGTAAGTCATATAGTTACCGGGTACATGTACGTGCTGCGGGGAATGATGATGGGATATAAGTTTTTCAAATCTATCCGCTGGATAACCAACGCCATCTCGTGTTATCACTTTTAACGGTTTATCCATAAATGTTAAATCGACAGCAGCAACTTCGGTCTTTTTCATTTGATCCGATTTAACCCATTCACGCTCAATTTCTGCGACCACATCAGGATCCAATCTGAATGGACCCGTCACTCTGGGCTGAAGAACTTGTGGTTGGACTTGATCAAAAGTTCTAAAATTATAGATAACATTGATAATATTATTGAATTCAAAACAAGAAACATGCTTTTTAAAACAACCACATTTTATCATTCACCGACAAAAAAAATCTTGATTTCACCATCAAATTATTTAAACAATCACACATGTGCAATATTTTAATTTATAATCAATATAAAATCGTAATTTTGCTGTATTGGTTTTTTAATCTTTCACCGGCTTTTGTTAAATAAAGAAAGGAATAGTTAAGGAAATAGTTAAGTTAAAGAAAAGAATTATAGAAAAGTATACGAACTTAAAATTAATAAAAAACATGTTTCCTATTTATGAACATATATATATAATGGAGCTTATAACATTACAGTGTTTATTATTTTTAAAATCATTCTACGATAATTAAAAATAAATGATAAACATGTTAGTTCAACAAAATTCAATTACAAAACAACAACAACACATAATTTTAGATTTACAGTTAAATTTTGTACAAGGCACAAATCACAACGAAATATTGTAATTAGATTTTGTTTGTGTTTCTTTAAAAACATATATTTGTTTAACAAGAACATAATAAAAAAAATAAAAAATATAATTATGAATTTTTACGCT
This sequence comes from Atherix ibis, assembly GCA_958298945.1. Taxonomy (NCBI): domain Eukaryota; kingdom Metazoa; phylum Arthropoda; class Insecta; order Diptera; family Athericidae; genus Atherix; species Atherix ibis. The sequence continues at coordinate 133,417,074 of OY282605.1, forward strand.
TGTCTTTTAAGTGGTTGAGGTTTATAGTTGCGTTCCGGATTATTTGCCTCAACCGATCCATCAACTGAATTTCTTTTTTCCAAATCCAATGTTGGCATGCAATTTTCTAATAGATCCACAATACTTGGATGATAACTAAGCAATATTATTATTTATAAAAGTTATATTTACAAAGTTTCATAATATGACAGAATAATTAATAATATTATAACAACTTCAATGAATATAATCGACTATTTTCCTACGTGTACTCTTTTAAATGTTCTATTATGATTACATGAGCTTATTAAATGTAAGTATGAGCTAATAGTCGTTAAAATAAATGTTGAAAAATTATTCTTAAATTATTAAATGACTAGCAATTTGATTTGCCATAGCATTTTTATTCCATACTTATTAATTATTATTACATAAATAGGAATGCCAGTAAAGTAGACTAAAAATTATATTTTATTAAATACTCAGGCAACGCAAATACTCACGTATAATTGCATAGTTTCTTTTATCAATAATCGATAAATCAAAGTTTCATTTATCAATAGTGAAATTCGTTGTAATAAGAAAATTGGAAAGATTTCATTGCACTGTTTTTACTGAATTGAATAGTTGAAATAAAATTTCATATTATTGAGACTTCAATATAACTTTAAACTAAAGTAAAAAATCGACTCTTCCACACTTTCGCTCTGTTATAAAAAAAAACCCCTCAAACTTACTTTGGAGTTACGGGTGATGGATTTTCTTCGACTGGCGGTAATTCATCAGGTACTGCATCTTCGATTTCAATATCTTCTTGTACAGTTGATGTCGCTTTAGCTACTTCCACTACTGTAGTAGGTTTTTTTGTTTTTTTAGCACGTTTGATACGTTCATCGAGCATGGACAACTCTTTTTCACTTATTTGACCAATTAATTTATACACTTTGTCACCCGATAAGAAATAAGCTTGTACAACACAATTTAATGCAGCATTTCGCACTGAATTATCACGGTCGGAAATATGACGGGCAATTTCTTTAAGAGCAGCTGGCGGTGACGGTTGACATACAGTCAAACCGTACGTTTCGATTAAATAGCCCAACTCATCCAGACATTCTGTTCTTTGACGAGCATTCTTAGACTTCAAACCCTCCATAATATATACGAAGACCTTTGTGAACGGATACAAAAGGCATATTTGACGGAGAAGAGCACGAACTCCATTTCGCACCGCATCTTTCGGATCACCAATCTAAGGTAATATAATTAATATGATAAAATTAATTTTTCTATAAAATCACACCGCTTACCTTTATCAGAAGGTGGGGAATAAAGGAACTGCCCTCATTTTCAGCCAACACATACTCGTTTTCGACAAGCATCTCAAAAACCATATTAAGGTACTCTAAACCTTTTAGTAATACCGATGGATTTGTGTCGTAAAAACGCAATGATACCCATTTCAGTATTAAATCCAAATTGCATACCAATGCCTTACTGTTATTAGGCAAATCTTCAATTAACGCTTCGATAACTTTCAAATGATACCGGAAGTCATCGTGGAACATATTAGCCATTAAGCCTTTATTAACATTTGCAGTGGACATTTGCTCACGCAAAAGTTCAGTGAATTCCTCCCGAGGTGTAGTGAATGTCCATTTGAGAACACGCAATTTTTGTTCATCAATTAGCCTTTGATTTTTCGTATTATTCACAGCCAATAAAGGTGATGTATCGACTTCTTCCTCCTTTTTGCGTGACGATGATGCCTTTTCAGCCGCTTTTGCTGTAGCAATCTGCGATTTTTGCACTTTACCAGTAGTAGATTTGCTTGGCTTGGATTCTTCAAGAATGGGTGCTTGCTGTTTATTTTTCGGTAGAGGCTTAACAGGTAAATTCGGACGCGCCTTATCTAGAGCGGCTTGAATATCTTTCTTCGAAGCCGGCTTCTGTTTATCTAAAGCCTTCACCATAGCTTCATAGCCTAAATGTATCATTATACCAAGGACAGCTTCGTTAGCATTCTTTCGTACATCTGCATTCCTATCCGATATATTTGCGTACAAATGTGGCAACATTGTCATTAACTCCTCTTTTGGTATGGATTTAACTGCAATATTGGGTAATTTTTCAGCAATCCAACCCCATACCTCTGTCTTCAAAGCTGGGCTTCCGGTCTTTAGCGAATCAGCCAGCATTTCACCATCAAAAAACTCTTTGTATCCACACTGTTCACCCCAAGCATTTATACATGATATCGAAGTAGAACGAATGAATGCTTTACTGTCACCCAATCCATGTAAAAAACCCGGAAACAGTGTACGAACGTGTGTTTTGCATGCCGGTCCCATTGCAGATGATAATTGCTCACAAAACGCGATTGCTGTTTGTGCTATCTTTGCATTACTGTCAATTAATCGTTGAGCCAGTACTTGTGGCAAGTCTCCAATTGACGGCTTTATTAGTTTTGCATCATTCAATATTGCTAATGGCATAAAAATCAAACAAAAATATAGTTTCTATAAAACGATTAGAATTTATAGACGAGAATTACCTTGTAATTTAGTTAAACCTTCATTTCGCGTTTTCCAATTTTTATCTGAAATTTCAGCTAATAAAGGCTCTGTAATTTGTGATGAGATATCAATGCGTGGGAATAAATCTGACATATTTGTATTTTCCTGAACATCGTCATCGCCTCCACCGCCGTCACTAAAATTAAGAAGGATTTTATTAGCTAAACAAACTTATGTTCACTAAAATTTCTATAACTTACTCATCTTCCTTAACTGAAGAACTACTTGAACTCTTTTTAATTCCTTTCGTTGGAGCTGGTGGCTTTTGGCCTATGTATTTATCGAATTCAGCTTGAATTTGCTGCTTCAGAGCGGGTTTTTCATTATCAAAGCACATCATCAAATTATTTCCCATATACATGCACATAGTCCCTAAAGCCCAAATATATAAATATATTTCCAACATTAAATATCTTTAATCTTATAATTACCCAACAATGATATGGCTGACCCTCGAACTGTTGGATTTGTACTTTGCATAGCTTTTCGGATATCTTCAATCATTAATTTTGGATGAATCTAAATCAAAATAAAACATAATTTAAATTATAACTACAACATATTTTATCGATCTTACTTGAAAACCAAACTCTCGTATTGATGTATTCACCCAATTAAGGGTCTCCGCCTGCACTTTTGGAGACTTTTGTTCAAAAGCAAAGGTCATCATTTTTGATACAACATATTCAAGTTTGGTTGCCTCTGTTATTGCCGTAAGTGTTTGCGCAGCAAGCGAACTATTTTTCGGATCAGCAAGCTTTTCAGTAACATCGTTAATAACAAATTCTGCCGTTGTAGTCGATACTGATAACCTTTCGAATATTGCTTTTAAAACGTCCAATTTAACTTTTAAGACTTGGAAATTCGTATCCTATAGTACGTTAATATAGTATTTGAATATTTATATTTACACTTCGTAATAACAGCATCAAATATTATTACTACCTTTATACCCGGTTTCCTGGAGCTTAATGTACGGACAAGAATTTGGGAGAGACCACACTTAGGATCCAATTCACTAACAACTGTCATAACACCTTCAACTGCTGACAGTCTTGTTTTCCAATTTGAATCAACCAAACCGGCTAGGACGTCGCTCGGTAAAATTTCTTCAGCACGAGCATCTACTTCTTCCGGAGTCAATTCTTTTTCAACCGATATCACCTTTGAACTACTTGCTGATTTTGTAATACCTCCACCACCGCCTCCGCCAATTACTTTTTTAGATACAGTCTTTTTAACACCTAGATTTGAAAATTTTACCCTTGCATATACATCTCATAACTTCTAATATAATATAAATAAATAATACCTGCAGTTGCCGGCCGCGAAACAGGTTTCGGTTCTATAGAACCACCTTTAGATGCGGGTGCAGCCTGTTTAGCAGGAGCAGTGGCCGGCCGTTCCTTTTTCACACCCGCAATTTTTACCGTAATGACGGCCCGATCTTGGCATTCTTTGATTTTAGCCATTTTGAGCGAGTCAACATCAACTAGATAGATACCAACTGCCTTTTCACCCATTAATTTTAACAGAGTTCCAAGTGCGTCAGCCGAATTGTCTCGAACGGTTGGATCCGGTTCATTTAGTGTTTTTAAAAGTGCAGCAACAATAACTTTTAGCAGTTTTTTATTTAGCGCAGCAGGTTGAGTCTTAGTAAAAGCCCTCGCCAGAAAAGATGCTGTCTCGGCTTTCACACTTGGATTTTTATTATTTAAAGCCTCGAGAATATCTTCTTGTACAGCTTCTATACTTGTTGATGGATAAATGGCATCAATAGCATCACGTAATGCACTAACAACATTTGTTTTCTTCTCTTTGAACTTTTCTAGAATGGCTGGTACACATGCTCCGGCATACATTTGAAACCGTTTCCCTAGACCTTTAGCAAGAGCTGCCATACTTTTACCTGCCATTGCAACGAGCAGTACATTGGCATCTTTCGTGATAACCTTTTTCAAAGCCCTCACCACATCAGCATAATCGCCACTTTCTAATTTTGGATATTCTAATAATTTATCTAATGCTTCCAGTGCTTCTTTCCGTTCTTGCCATTTTTTTGCTTCCAATTTCTCATAGAAGTCTTTTGGTATTTTCGATAAAATATCAACAGGATCTATTAAATCTAGAGGATCTATTTCTTCAGTTTCCCGTTCCTCTTCATCTACAAAATATATTAAAGTCAATTGTCATAAAAATACAATAATAATCTAGAGATTAGAAATGGGAACATAAGAAAAGATGACAGCAATAAATTTTGTTATTTTTATTGAACAATAAAATAATGTTTACAATCGTGAACAAATTATAATATGATAGATAGCATATTCATAAGTTAGAAATTAAAAATTTTAAATTGGAAAACAAAAATGGTGTATCAAAATTAGAAGCTTTACAAAAAAAGGAAATATGCGAAATTAAGAATATTGATTTTATGGTCTTAATAGTATAGTGATTTGAGAAAATTGCTATATTTGCAAACAAAAATAATTTTCGTATTTTTTTTTTTTTTTTTTTTTAAATTAATATTTATAAAATAACTTAGCAAGAGTGTAAGTTGATTAAAGAAATAGTAAAAATAGTATAGTTGTATACTATACAACTATACTATTTTTACTATTTCTTAAGTTACCTGCTATTCCATCATCATTTACAGCTGAACATACTGCCTGTTGTTTTTCTTGTTGAGATTTCAAGTATCTTTATATGAGAAATTAAATATTCAAGAAAAGAACATTTAAAAATATTAAAATGCCTACCTTGTAGGTTCAGCCTTTTCACCTTTCAGTTTATCAAATTCACTCTCTAATTCTGTAATAGTTACCGATGGCAGGGATGCAATTTGTGGTTTCATAGCTGGTCCAATCCATCTAAATATTAAATCAAAATCCCAACAATCAAAATGAAGAAATAAAAGTATTTACACGATATTATTTTCTAAGATATTGCATATACGTAGATATATTTCAGAAACCACTTTTAAGATTGTTCATTTTAGTATTATTTATTTCTTTATTTTTTTTTATTCAAAAGTAATCAAATTTAGAAATTTATTTTGCAATAAGGAATAAATTTTAAAAACCGTTATTGTTTATTACTTTTTTTTTATTAGAATTGATTTTTTTAACCTTAAAAATTAATTTTGCTTGCAGTGTTTAAATTTATCTTCAAAATTATTTTTTTGCTATATTATTGGCAAAACAATAATTTTGAAGATAATTTATATATCCTTTAATTGAAAACATGATTTTGTACATGTATTAAATGTTGACAATTTACAAGGAGTATTCACTTTTTTTTATTGCACAATTTATATTTTATATAAAGAACATAGACAATAATTCGATAAAAATATAAATAAATACTCACCGATAAATTTCAACTGCCAATTGCTTTCCTTCATCACGAACAGCCTTATCACGATCGCTCATCAATGGCGCCAATTTCTTAATCAACGGTTTAACGCCGATTACTTTACTACCAAATTCACGCAGTGCAAGAGTTACTGCCGCTGTACACGCTGATACAATTTTCGGATTCTTGTGCTCCATACCTTTAATGAGCTCCTCAAGAACCGCTTCCTGTTTCTCAATTTCAATATACATAAGCGTAACTTGTACAGACAAATCTTTTGTTTTCGTCTTTGGTGCTGCAATACATTTCTGCACAATACCAGACATAACTTCACCTACAGTTTTGCCAGCATTTCCACAATTTTCAACAAATATTAAAGACGCTTCCAATCCTTTCTCCTGTGCCAAAGCGTTTGTGTCCGAAACGAATTTCTTAATTAAACCAAGAAATTTATTCCATTCTGGTGATTTTTCATCAACAATTTCTCGGAAAATTTTTGCTGCTTCTTCATAGCCACTTACACGGGCTTTCCATAATTTATGAACACATCGATCCTCTACGGAAAGCTTTTTGTATTCAGTATCTTCCTCCATAATGAGCAATTCTTCTAGCCACTGTTATTCAATTCAAAACTGAAACAATAATGAGATATAAAAATCTACAAATTCTAACTTTGATCACTTTTTCAATGTGCTTTGGTATTCTACGATATGTGCTTGGTCATGTGTGCGCATCGATTATAAATCATTGATTATAAAATATAAAATAAATCAAATTACATACTTTTCCTATTCAACAATATGGAACACCCTAATTTCTTGAAGAGATTTTTTTTTAATTAATTTATTAAGAGATTTTTTCAAGCCAATCATCGATGATCGAATCAGGCATACACAGGCTCACATAGTAGTCCACGTATTTGCAATAAACAATAATATAAAAACAAAACTGCCAAAAATTTTAAAAATTCTTTTTTTTTTTGTAATTTAACCAAACAAACAATTGAGGTAAGTTTTAAAAAATAAAAACAAATGTCTCCAAAATAAATAAAACAATGAAATACAAATTATAATTACACATTCATCAACAACGGATCAGTCATTGTATTTAATATAAAGGCTTGGCGTACTTTGGCTTTATTGATTTTGGAAAATTATTGACAGGAAATTTTCACAGATGACTACTCCTGAAAAAAAAACCATTTTTTAACAAAGTCAACCTAGCCTAAGTCTGACACGCCAATAAATTCCTTATTATACGTTAGGTTAATATAATAATGAATAAGAAAACTAGATCAGAGCAATGGGAAGGGTGGATGTATTTACAATTGAAATATTACGAATAAAATAAAACTTTGAATCCCAAATTACTACTGATTCATTTAAGATATTAGAAGAATATAGTAGAAGACAATACATAGTTTATTAGGAAAAACAAAATCTTTAATCGTGCATCATCAATTATGACAACCTAACTAGAATCGTCGATGAAGTAAAGTCTAACGCTTTCATAAAAGAGTTTTGTTCTCCTTAACTTCGAGGTCAATTGCAACGTAATTAATGAAAATGAGTTCCTATAAATTTGCCTTTTGTTGCAGTCTATTTGAAAAACAACATACACATACATTGAAAACGATACATTTTTTTCATATACACATATGATGTCAAACTATCATTTTGTTTTAGTATTCGAGTGTGGCAAAAAAGTAATGCATTCTCAAATACTTTTTATTTATTAGGTCGAAAAACTGATTTAAAAAAAAAGATCTTGTTGATTTTTAAAATTGTTTAACACATTGAAATGTAAGTGTTCAATTTTAGACAGTAAAACTGTCGAGTCTGTTCTCTTTTTTTAATTTTTGCAATTGATTTAAATAACAAGAAGATTGCTTTGGAGCTTTTATTGAAGAAAACAAAAAATATTCCGTGGGATTAAAATGAACTAATCTACCTCCCCTCAACCATTAATTGGCTTAAAATTAATGTTAAAACCTATAAAAAATATATCATTTTATTTTTAAAAAATTCTTAAAATTCAATACAAATATTTTGGATCACTAACAACAAAGAATAATGAAGGAAAATATAAATCAAAAAGTTGATAAAAATCTTTTTAGCTACTGTGTGCCTGACATCTATTTTTTACTTATAGAAGTAAAGTAAAGACCAGCTATTTGTGGAAGTTATATGGTTTTTTTTTAAATGTGTTTATTTTTATATAATAAATAAGCGTAATTATTACAAAGAATAAAATGAAACAAGTGAATATTTTTATTAATAATAATTTGATAAATTAATGTGTTAAAATATATTCAGAAAATCAGGTGTTTGGCTAAAATATTTTTTAATTATTGTATTTGAAAACCAAGGATTCGCGAATTTCGTTTTTCGGATAAGTTGCCGGTAAAAATAAATTACATACGAGTTCTGTTCAAAAAGTATCGCGAATTTTGAATTTCCGCGGGTTACGTATATTCGATTTTTTGTGGCGTTATGTTGATACTCATGTCTTTAGCTTATGCCGACAAGTTCAGCCATTTTGAATGATCAGTTAATTTTTGGCAGCTGCTTTGCTAGCACGTGTTTTGGCTCGTCTTCGATTTTTGCACATTCCAAAAAATGGATCAAAGAATCTGTTTCGGGAACAAGAAAAAGTCACAGGGGGCAAGAAAACTGTTGTCTTCCACAAATCCGGCGTTTCTGGCGGATTGCTCCGCTAAACTTCCGCATAACTTACAGGTAATATTCTTTATTGACCGTTCTACTCTGCGGCAAGAACTCATGATGCACGACGCCCCTGCAATTGAAGAAAACTGTAAGCAAAACCTTCACATTCGACCGAACTTGGCGCGCTTTTTTCGGTCTTGGCTTGTGCGGCAGATTCCATTGGGATGATTGAGCTTTGGTTTCTGCGTCATAATCATAAACCCATGATTCGTAACCAGTTATGACCCTCTGGAGCAAATTTGGGTCGTCGCGGAAAGAGTCCAACAACTCCTTAGCAATGTAAATTAAGCAAAAATCGAAGACGAGCCAAAACACGTTCAAAATGGTCGAACTTGTCGGCATAAGTAAGAGACATGAGTATCAACATAAGGCCACAAAAAATCCAAAATCGATTATACGTTACCCGCGGAAATTCAAAATTCGTGATATTTTTTGAACAGACCTCGTATTTAAATAAACGGCACAGTTACCTATCATTCAATATTTTTTTTTTAAAATTAGAGTGGTCTAATTACTTAAAAGCTAAAAAAAATATTTTCCAGCATTGAATGTAAACATTATTTTTCGATGTTGGTTTCATTGATTTGGTAATAAAAATTATTCAATGAAATTATTTAATTTTTTAATATACAATATTTTCAGAATTTAATCAGAAAAATAAGTATTGTAGAAATTCTTTTTTTTTTAATATAAAATTTTTAATGCAAATAAATGAATTAACAGCAAAAAAAATGTTTTATTTAGTTTCTAATTTTAAATTAATTAAATTGAATTATCATCGTAGTTATTTAATTAATTTAAATAACTATTACTATTATTTTAAAAATTTGCGCCAAAGTATTAGGCACAAATATTAAATAGCCCCAATCTGAAAGTGATGCCTTTACGCAGTATTCATGTACACATATGCAGTAGGTTTTAAGATTGTTTCAATAAATTGGATTTTAACTTGGCGGTTCAATTGTCCATTATTATACTCTATAATCTAAGGCCTCTACAATAATTTTGCTGCTTAGAACTACGGAATGGGCCTCCCCTTTCGTCATATTTTCTTAGATTAGAACACGTAATTTTATGTTGCCATAAAATAAGTGATAAATTGAGTTTTATGTGTAAGATATTGCGTAAAACTAGTTTTACTGTGTAAACTTTAAATTTTAAGATGAAAAATCATTAACTCTGCGGTAAGTAAACTTAAATTAATAAAAATTTTAAATGTCGTTAAAAATTTTCATCTTTTATTTAAAGTTGTTACGAATTAATTTCGAAACTCTAATTGCATTTTATATATTATATAAAAATACGTTCAATTGTGCATACATTATTGGATAATAATGTAGTAATGTACAATACGAAATCAATGAAATTTCTTCAACGATATAAGTAATACTTGGTAATGCATTACCATCTGTATTACAACATAGATACTTTTCCATAGGCATTTCCGGTAATGATTCTGTAATCGATTCGGTTAGCATTACGTTCCCGACTGAGTAGTTCTATTATCTAAGTTTTACTGATTTACTATAACCAGAACTTTTAACAAAAAACAGCTATGATATAGCAAACAAATATTTTTATTTTCAAAAAACAGGCAGTCGAGCACATGCATTTTTCGAAAATAATAATATTCTTTTCGATTATATTATTTTTCTCAAAAAAATGTATAAATTTAATGAATATTTTTAAAAAAAAATAATATATCTAATTAAAATTAACAACAATATTTTTTGTTCATAATTAAATACAGTGCGTAATTATTAGCAATTTATTTCGAACACGTTTCAAATTACGAACTTATTCCCAGCTTCTACTGGTGTTACACTGAATTCTTTTAATCAATTTACAGACACACGGATATACACATTTGCAATTTTATAATTGCGTTTGAATTTTGACTATCCATTTTGGATTAGCCTGTTTAAATGTGTAAATTGAAAATATAAAACTGAACTTATGGACAATTTTTATTTATTTAGATAATAGTAAAGCATACCAAAATAATAAAATGGCAAGTACAAGAAAAGCAATTTTTAATTTGTCTTCTGTTTTTCAATAAGGGTGATATGTTTTCAAATGCACGTTCTGACCTTAGATTAAAGAATACCAGGATAGACCCTTACCGTATATGTATACGCAATTTTGTTTAGATTAAAGAATACCTGGATAGGCCCCTACCGTACATGTATACCCATTTTGGTGTCCAAATTATTACAAAGGCTTAGATTAAAGAATACCTGGATAGGCCCTTACCGTATATGTATACGCAATTTTGTGTACAAATATTTACTAGGGGGATATGACTGTCAAAATTTTTTTATGTAGACATGACACCCACTGCCATCTATGTGTCGTAATGGAAATTTATTTAATTGCAAAAGCATAATTTATATTTATTTTAATTCACTTACTGGAAACAAAAATACAATTTAAATACAACGATAGGTAATTTTTATTTTTTGTACAATCTTTTGATACGAAATGGAATTCTATTTTAGGTTTATTATACATTTCGTAAATATCAATCAAATATAAACCGCCTCAATTTTGTAGACTTTCGGAGAGTTTGAAAACTTTAATTCTCCATGAAAGTGGAGACTTGGGGGGTTAGCTTTGTCATTTGTGAATCCGATGTTGACAGTTCAATGTTTACCATAAAATAGTACAGTGCCGGTGTATATAAAGTGTGTGTAAGAAAGTTTAAGGGACCGAATTTTTTTGTCTATTTTCCATTGCTGTTTTCATTGTGTTAAAATAAATAAAGTATATTCTTCGGTAGGCTTATTATTTAAATAAATTTGTTTTGCTTACTCTATTAGACCATATTATAATGCATTTACTAACTAATATTGTTTTCATTTTTTTTTTAGAATAAGTTATTAATTATTTTAATAACATAAAATTTTTCATTTTCTATTTTTGTTTTAAAGCATTTCTTTTAATGTTGTATACGATTAACTTATATATTATCAAGAACTTCATGTATTGTAATGTTCTATATAATTAATGCTTTATTTTTTAATTTAATTTAAATGCACAATGCCTATTTAAATTACCATTTCCATTCATAAACACACATTTATATTATAATTAAGGTTTTTCCATCTATGGTACTTATGCTTGTTTAAGATTAAAATTTATATTTAATAAGTTGCGGTGTGGTTTGATTTCAACATAAACAAAATATCACATTTTCTCATTTAATTCATTTTGCATTTTTGAAATTAATTTAAATTTGTACACATAATTGTTTTCATATAATCAAATAACTTACAAATCATATTTTTATATACTATTCCCCACTTTAAAAATGCTGTTTTAATAAATAATATACAGTGAAATAAATAAAATGAAAATACATAATAAATAAATAAATATTTAAAAATAGAATACTGTGTTTTATTGCATATTTACAAAACTAATTCCATCAAACAAGACCCGCAATATTAAAAAATCTGCTTCTTTACGCATACGTGCATGTGTAAATGATATCACACAAGAAAAATGGTTTTAAACGAACCCTTCAATCGCATACTGAACTTTTAAATTGGCCCCCAATGATTTACGCCGTTTCTGTTGTATTGCATGTGTGTGCATTCTATGAATGTATTGCCAACAAAATTTGGACAGAATTTTTGGTTAGAGGCCTATCCAGTACTTCTTTAATCTAAGTACAAAGGGATATTGTTGTCAAAATTTTTTTATGTAGACATGACACCCACTGCCATCTAGTTGTCGTAATAGATATTTATTGAATTGCAAAAGAATAATTTATATTCATTTTAATTCACTTATTCGAAACAAAAATGCAATTTAAATACAACGATAGGCAATTTTTATTTTTTGTACAATCTTTTGATACGAGATGGAATTCTATTTTAGGTTTATTATTTATTCCGTAAATATGAATCAAATATAAAGCGCCTAAATTTTGTAGACTTCCGGAGAGTTTGAAAACTTTAATTCTCAATGAAAGTGGAGACTTAAGAGCTATTCTTATCATTTGTGAAGTTTTATTTTGGCACATCGGAAAGTGCAATAAAAAGTGTTTTTTAACATATTTACAAGTATTTACGAAAAAGTAAGTATTTTTATAAATAGTTATATAGTTGATAAAACTTAATACGAAGTTTTTATTTCAGAAAATTAAGTAATTTATTAGAAATTGCAAAAAATTCGCCGAAAAGATGAAACCGGGAATTTCTTTCTTTCGGTAACTTGACATCTTCATTTTTACTAACCAAAATAACAAATATTTAGTTTGTGATGTGCCTAAATGCCTGTTAGTGAATTATTTTATACAAAAAGTGGTTAAAAAGTGAAAAGTTCGGCTTTCAATAAATGTAAACAAATGCGATTTTGACAGTTCAATGTTTATCGGAAAATAGTTCAGTGCCGGTGTACGTAAAGTGCATTGTGTTAAAATAAAAAGTATATTCGGTAGGACTATTATTTAAATAAATTTGTTTGCATTTGTGCTTTTGCTTGCTCTATCAGACCATTTTCTAATGCATCTACTAAATAATATTGTTTTCATTTTTTTTTTAGAATATTAATTATTAATTATTTAAGTACATTAAATTTTTCATCTTGTAATTTAGTTTTAAAGCATTTGCTATAATGTTGTATATGATTAGCTTCTATATTATAAAGAATTTGATGTAATATTCTTTGTAATTAAGGCTTTATTTTTTAATTTAATTTAAATGCACAATCCCTATTTAAATTACCATTTCCATTCACAACCACACATTTATATTATAATTAAGCTTTTTGGATCTACTTATACTTGTTTAATATTAAAATTTATATTTACTAAGTTGCGGTGTAGTTTTATTTCAAAATAAACATAATATCATATTTTCGGATTTAATTCATTTTGCATTTTTGAGATTGATTTAAATTTGTGCACATAATTGGTTTCATATAATCAAATAACTTGCAATTTATATTTTTATATACTCTTCCCCACTTTATAATTATGTTTTAATAAATAATATAGTGAAATAGATAAATAACTAAATAATATTTTAAAATAGAATACTGTGTTTTATTGCAAATTTTGAAAACCAATTCCATCAAACAACAAAATCCGCAATATTAAAAAATCTGCTTCTTTAAGCATAAATGACATCACATATGAAAAATGGTTTTAAACGAACCTCTTCAATCGCATACTGAACTTTTAAATTGTCCCCCACTGATTTACGTCGTTTCTGTTGTATTTTATGCCAACAAAATTCGGACAGAATTTTTGTGTAGAGGCCTATCCAGTTCTTCTATAATATAAGGTTCTGACCATATTTGAAATGTCAAAATCTTCTGTCAGTGTCTAATTGTATGCAGTAAGATTAGCAATTTATTCATACCCTCAGAAACGCTTGGAAATTATCCAATTTTTTTATCAAATTTATCATACTTTTATTGCAATTTATCGTGCACTTCTTCCAAAGATCGAATCATACATACACAAACTCACATAGTAGTAGTCCATGTATATATTTTCACAGTAAACGATAATATAAAACAAAACTGCCAAACATTAAAAAGATTCTCGTCATATAGAAAATAATTTTTTTTTTATAAATCGCTTGGAAATTATCCAAATTTTTTATCAAAATTAATCGTTTTTTTTTTATAACTTATGGTGCATTTCTTCAAATTTTATGGTCGTCATAATCGGCCTATATTGTGCTTGGACTATTACAAACGCCGTGAATTTGCTGATTTTACTCTCCAACAACTTGAAAATGATGCTGATTTTTCCAAGAAAATCAGCTCAAATAAAGCGCATTTTCATCTCCCTGGATTGTTGACTAAACAATCCACAAATTGTTCACGAGGAACTTTTTACATTTCGACAAAGTGACCGTTTGGTGTATCATCGATCCTTATTTGTTTCAAAATCATCGGTGTTGCTGTTACTATCAATAATGAGCTATACCGATCGATGATAACGACTTTTTTGTAGAAGATATTGATTTAACGATAATGTGGTTTCAACAAAACGACGCTATGTGCCACACAGCTCATGCCTCAACCGATTTATTGCGGGGAAAAGTTTGGCGAGTCAATAATTTCAAAAAATGCAGATCTGTAATGGCCTTCAAAAAGTTGTGATTTAATGCCTTTGGAATTTTTCTTGTGAGTTTTATTTGAAGTTATTGGTCAATGTTAATAAACCAGCAAGCATTGATGCATTCAAATTGAATATTCAACGCCAAATACGTGAAATAGGGCAGGATTTATTGCACAAGATGGTCGAAAATTGAAACCATCGTATTGGGTTTTGCAAACGAAACAGAGGCAGCCATTTGAATGATGTTATTTTTAGAACATAATTGCATCGATTATATTTGAAAATAAAATATTCAATTTTGCTCTGCCATATTTCTTTCCTTTTTATTTTATTTGAAAATGAAAACATATCATCCTCATTTAAACATACGGTATTTTTAAAAAGTATCGCGAATTTTGAATTTCCGGGGGTTACGTATATTCGATTTTGGATTTTTTATGGCGTTATATTGGTACTCATGTCTCGCACTTATGCCGACAAGTTCGTCCATTTTGAATGTTCAGTAAAATTTTGACAGCTGCTTTGCTTGCACGTGTTTTGTCTCGTCTTCGATTTTTGCCTCAATTTCGACCAAAAACAACATCGCATTAACATTGCTAAGGAGCTGTTGGACTCTGGTGACGAATCATGGGTTTATGGTTATGACGTGGAAACCAAAGCTCACTCATCCCAATGGAAGCTGCCGCACAAGCCAATACCAAAAAAAGCGCCAAGTTCGGTCGAATGTGAAGGTTTTGCTTACAGTTTTCTTCGATTGCAGGGGCGTGGTGCATCATGAGTTCTTGCCACAGGGTAGAACGGTCAATAAGGAATATTATTGACCGCCAGAAACGCACGGATTTGCGCGAAGCACCATGATAACGCCCCTGCTCATCGTTGCTTGTGCGCGAATTTTTGGCCAAAAACAACACACTAATAATGCCGCAGCCACCGTATTTCCCAGATCTGGCGCCCTGTGACTTTTTCTTGTTTCCGAAACTGAAGAACCCTATGAAAGGACGACGCTACGCTACGATTGAGGATATAAAGACGGCACCGCAGGAGGTGCTGAACAAGATAACAAAAAAAAAGATTTTTCAAGTGCTTCGAGGATTGGAAAAATCGTTGGCATAAGTGTATAATATCTGGTGGGGAATACTTTGAAGGGGACGAAATAGATATTCATGAATAATTTTTGGAAAAAAAAACACAAAATTGGCGATACTTTTTGAACAGACCTCGTATTGTTAGAGCTTTTTAATTATCGGTACATGATCGATAATTAAAAAGCTCCCACCCAACAAAATTTTACTAACACTGTACTTTTGTGTTTATTTAAGTAGTTTAATTGCAGTGTAGTTTAACTATGACAGTTTTTCCTATCCAGTTCTTCTATAAATAATTAATAATTGCTACTACGGCTACGAGTATTTGATAATATGTCATTCAATAAATTAAATACAGTTTAATAACAGTTATAATTTATGTACTTCTTTCTTTTCCTTTTTCAATGAAGCTGAAATAGAAAATCTTGACAACACAGATTATATTTTAGACAAACTACACTCTTTAAGAAAGGTAAATTAATCAGTATCTAGAGAAAAATTTACATTACCTTTTCGGTCATTTTTTAGCAGACAGCATATACTCGTATGTATTTAAATAAAAAATAAAATATACATCTCGAAAGCACTTACGAAACTGTAATATTTGGCAACAACATAATCTTTGGCTCACTAACTGAATATCTTGTATAAATGTCACCAAAAAAAAAATGCATCTTTTTTTATTTATTCTCAAATTATAGTATTATCTAAACAAGAATACAAATCTTTCACCAATAAAACTTGTAGAAAATATGTCGGAATTCCCCTTTTTTTGTCAATTTTCTTCTAATAACAATATCGAGTTATGAAGGATTATAATTAAAAATTATTATTTAATAATAAACTGTACCAATTAAAAGCATCATAATAATTATTTTAAGGTAACTTATCAACCAGGGAACGTGTATATACCGTTTGTTTTTTCTACCTTGTAAAAAATGCGATTCTATATACAATATATTCTCGTAGATTTACTCTTTGATTACAGAGAAAAAGAGTTCCTTTAATATTTAAGGAGCTGATAAATAATTCAGCAAAGGAGCTGTATAAATAATTCAGATTTAGCTTATAGGCCAACCTTTTATCTATTCCTTAGGGAGATATAATCCTGAAATGAACAGGGTTTATTAATAAAAATAAACACTATCGTAACTAATAATATAGAACAATGGAACAACTTTTTAATCGATAAATTTCATAAAATATGTATTAACTGAAACGATGAGACTTGTACACATATACTCCATATGACTCGATATAAGTTGAATTACGACAATTTTTTAAACAACGTATTACGTGTACATCTTTCTGCCTAGTTTTAGAATCAGGAATTAGAATCAAACTAAAAATGGCATAAAGTTCTCGGTTTTATTCTTGTTGCCTCTTGTCAGTTCCTATTATTATCATCATCACCACACTAGTTAACGACCTGACTCGCCTATAGGCAAATAGATGTATGGAAGGAAAATGGACAGTATGCACAAGTGAAATATTAAAAATACTCACTGCAGAAAATTCTACACTACATATCCCCATCAACCATTGGAATTATTTAGTTACTCTAACGGTAGAATGTAATCGACCATATGGAAAAAAAAATAAATTGTTGCACGACCTGAACATCAGTCGTAAGAGCTACTTCTAAATATACGACAAGTTAAAGAATTTTGACGTGTTTTTTTTGTCCATTTTAGTTTTTTTACTATTCCCTTTTTAGATCTTAGCTTGTTTAAAAGACGTCTTAGATCTACGATTACGAGAAGCTGCAAGAGACCGTACATTAGGTGTGATGTGACAAACTACAGAAACCATTAATGTGATAGCAAGAAACAGAAAATATCTACGAGCCCCAGTGACATCGTCAAGTAAACAAATACAACAACCAAAAAAAAGAATCAGTTATCATAGGTGCCTGTTTATAAACCACAAAATTTTAGTCTGATTAAAAACAGCTAGCTACCAAAAATTATTCTATTTACAGTATCAAAATTTTTTTCTTTCTATTTTCTTGATAGAACTTATCGTCTTAGTCATTTTCAAACATTTTTGTAGCTACACTACTTAAAATTATGCATAATTTACGTGTGTATCTATGAATCTACGAAAAACCATAAATATGCAATTATTCTTTCCTGAATGAAAGAAAATTTTATATCTCAAAATATTTGTCCCAAAAAATTTAGGTCATAATTTTAATTTTTGATTCAAAATAAAAAAAATAAAAAAAATGAACAGTCGTACTTTCTAAAATCTGTTTTATCTTTTCTAATGTCATTTGCCAATAGACTTTAATCTTTATATACGAGTGTGTAGATTAAACCTTTGTTATTTTAGGAGCGATGTAGCTTCGTTTGTTAGATACCACTTATTGTGAAAATAAGAAAGAACGCGTCTAATTAGCAACATTTGATGTGCCGGAAACAGGCTCAATTTGGCAAATTTACGGTGGCGTCAATAAAATCATATCATTTCTTATTAAACGGTCGTTGTCGTCTCTCCAAAAATTTGGTTTTGATTAGTTTTTTTTTTGCTATATAACCTATTTGTGAGCTATCTGGTAAAGAATATAGTAATTATTTTTAGGACGTTTAACAAAAAAATTATTTAAAAAAAAAAAACAAATTTCCAATAGCAAATGACATATTAAATGAAATTGTTAAAAAACTTTTACTATTAAATTCAATATTTTTAAAAAATAAATCTGTTCAAAAAGTATCGCGAATTTTGTGTTTTTTCAAAAGTCATTTATTTATATTTTTTGTCCCCTTCAAAGTAATCCCCACCAGATATTATACACTTGTGCCAACGTTTTTTTTCCAATTTTGTGATCTTGTTCAGCTCCTCCTTCGATGCCGTTGTCATCTCCTCAATCGTAGCGTAGCGTCGCCCTTTCATGGGGCTCTTCAGTTTCGGGAACAAGAAAAAGTCACAGGGGGCCAGATTTGGGGAATAACGTGGCTGCGGCATTATTAGTGTGTTGTTTTTGGTTCTTTTTTTGTTCTATCACAAATCCGGGCGTTTCTGGCGGATTGCTTCGCGCAACTTGCAGGTAATATTCCTTATTGACCGTTCTATCCTGTGGTCAGAACTCATGATACACCACGCCCCTGCAATCGAAGAAAACTGTAAGCAAAACCTTCACATTCGACCGAACTTGGCGCTTTTTTCGGTCTTGACTCGTGCGGCCGCTTTCATTGGGATGATTGAGCTTTGGTTTCACGTCATAATCATAAACCCATAATTCGTCACCAGTTATGACCTGGAGCAAATTTGGGTCGTCGCGGACAGAGTCCAACAGCTCCTTAGCAATGTAAATGCGATGCTGTTTTTGGTCGAAATTGAGCAGACGTGCCAAAACACGTGCAAGCAAAGCAGCTATCAAAAATTAATTGAACATTCAATATGGCCGAACTTGTCGGCATAAGTGAGAGACATGAGTACCAACATAACGCCACAAAAATTGAAAATCGAATATACGTATTAGCGGAAATTCGAAATTCGCGATACTTTTTGAACAGACCTCGTCTAACCTATTTGTGAGCTATCTGGAATTTTTTCCAAATGTGTAACTAATGGGGGCCATCTAGATATAAGGTTCATATATTAAGATGACACAATTTAATAAAATAACTTAAATATAGTACTTATTAATAGAACGTGTAACAAAAATATTATTTAAAAAAAAACAAATGACACATATTAAATGAAATTATTAAAAAACATTTTTTTTACTCGTATGAAACTTTTACTATTAAATTCAATATTTATAAAAAATATACCTTCAAAAACTACAATACTCTAATGCATTTTGATAATATTGTCTGTTTTCATAAAGTTCTTATTCAATTTTTTATCCCAAATTCTGACATTTAGAGGAACTAAAAATTTTTTTTAAGAAACAACGTTAACAGCAAAGTTAATAGACAACTAAAGATCTCTTACAAAAGTACGATAATATGGCAATTGTCAATTATAATGTCATTAATTCATTACTTATTAAAATTACCCTTTTAAGGATGAATTCCACACAAAGTACAAATATAACAGATCATTTGTGATACAATCTTGTTTCTACGACGTTAATTTGGACATTGCATACGAGATGGCAGTCAAATGGAGTTTTTTTTTACCCACAGTTTTTGTTTAAAAAAATTACCAATTCTGGAGCTATTGCTTACTAGACTGTTTGTTTAGAATAAAGGTCACGTGGAAAATAACAGATTCTGAAGATTATGTTTATTATTATTTCGCAGTTATGATAAAAAGGTATGCTTTTATTATAAGATCACGTAAAAAACTAAAGTTTCATATTTTACCATTCCCGCCAAAAGTAATTTCACTTTTTTAAAAAATAATACTATTTTACTATAAGATATCATAAAAATTTCCATACAAATTAACAACATACTAAACTAAATTGGAGTTATACAATAAATTTGCATAATTTTTATCGTAAAAAGAAAGGTAAAATAGGTCAATCGAAGCTATAAAGAAACAGTGAGAACTATAAAAATACTACGCAAAAGAAAATATCGTAAGACCGAAATTGTTCATGCTAAAAACTCATTAGCATAGGCAGGCAATACGATAAGGATATAAGTGTGAAAAATTATTTACAAATGCTTTCCTAATTAATTTATAAATATTAGGCTGGAAATTTAATTTGATGTGCAAATATTTGAGTTTATTGACCATTTATAGTTTGCAAAACATTTTTAATTAAAATCAAATAATCACTTATTTTCAAATATGACATGTTATCAAATGCATCCGCATATTCAAACTCTAATCATTTAGACAAGGCATATTTAGATTAAAATTTACAATGAATTTGAATGCAAGAAATATCGTTTGAATAAAGTTCGAAGAAAAAATGACCAGATAGATGAGTACATAAAAATTTGTTGATAGTTTTCTCAGTAATTATCATTACTTAAGTGTTATCAATTTTGTTGTACTAAAAGAAGGTCCTTGGCAGTTGACAGCTGTCATATGTGTACGTATGTATAGGGTTTTCCAAAAAGAGTGATATGATTTCTTTTTAAAAAAAAAACTCTAATTGTTAAGAAAATTCAAATGTTTTTTATTTAATGTGAAGTACAATCGATATAATTAAGTTCTGAATAAAACGTCATTCAAATGGCCTCCACGACTTCTTTTGCAGGAACTAATTCGATGAACACAATTTTCGAGCCCTTTTTCCACTAAATCAAGTCGTATGTCATAAATAGCACGGTCAATATTGACTTTTAAGGCTTGAAGAGGTTTGGTTTATTGCTAAAGACTAATGACTTCAAATAACCCCACGAGAAATAGTCTAATGGTGTTAAATCACAACTACTTGGAGGCCATTCAATGTTACAATTTCTTGAAATAATCGAATCTCCAAACTTTTCACGCAATAATTCGGTTGTTGCACGTGCTGTGTGGCACATAGCCCCGTCTTGTTGGAATCAAATGTTGTCAAGATCAACTTCTTCCAATTTCGGAGATAAAAAGTTGATTATCATCGATCTATACGGCTCTCCATTGACAGTAGCGGTGTTACCAGCTTCATTTCGAAAGAAGTACGGACCGATGATTCCACCAGACCAAAAACCACACCAAATTGTCAATTTAGGTGTATGTAATGGGTGTTCATGAATAATTTATGGATTTTCTTCGCACCAGAATCGACAGTTTTGTTTATTTACCGCACCACTCAGATGAAAGTGAGCGCACGAAAAGTTGCAATTGGAGAACGATTATTTTGATAATAAAATTGAATAATTTGTAAACGTTGTTCTTGCGTATATCTCTCCATGATGAAATTGTAAACATTACTGAATACAATGAAAAAAAAAAGACAGATCATGACATATTACAAATGGCCGAAACGTCACTTAGAAATCATATCACTCTTTTTGGAAAACCCTATATATGTCATTTAAGAAGGCACTTGTTTAGTATAATATTTACCAATTTTTTATTATGGCTTACTTAACCATCAAACAATATTTTAAAATTGCGCAGAAGATACACCGAGTAGGTGCTGGAACAATAGGCTTTGTATCCTGATTTATCGAACAAAGTTTTCTTCAGCGATGGGGTTAATTTCTCGTTAAGTGGATACTATATGTCAATTAATAAAATTGCTTCTGAAAACTCACATTTGACTATGGAGATGCTATTGTACCCACTAAAACGGAGTACAAACCGAAGTACTCTTAAAACAAAAATTGGTATAACGGCAATCGGGGTGCCCCATGGTGTTAAAACACACTGTGCCCGACAATGGTGAGGCACTTTAGACAGCAACGTAATCCCGGGTACGGTCTCCGGATCGCTGGTTGGAGATGCTGATAATTATCTCGGGCGCTGTCACTGCTTATGGCAGTAGAGGTTTAGATAGTCCTCGCCACTAACTGTTGGAGTAATCAGCTTTTAACTAGTTACTGACTGTAAACTGCCAGTAATGGTGGTGCGTTGATTAAGCGTCCCTATGGTCGTAGGCGACTCGTGGTTTTATGTAATGGTGGTGCGTTGACTCAATCCCTATGGTCGTAGGCGACTCGTGGTTTTATGTTTAATAACAGATAAGTCACGTTAAATAATATAATACTACTGTATCTGCTAAAAGTTACTAATATGAAGCTCTGATAACCCACAAGTGACTGGAAAAGCCATTGTATCCGCGAAAATTGACTTTTCTAGTGTGTATTTTGGGATATTTCAATAAGCAAAATTGTCGTATATGCGGCACTGATAACCCACAATTGGCTGTGGAGAAGCTACTGTATTCGTGAAAAATGACTGTCTGGTGTTTATTTTTGGGTACTTCAATAAGAAAAATTATCGATATTAGGCTTTTACAATCTAAAAATGACTGGAAAAGCCATGGTATCCGCGAAAAGGGACTGTCTGGTGTGCATTTGAGATACTTCAATAAGCAAAATTTTCGTATATGCGGCTCTGATAACCCACAATTGGCTATGGAGAGGCTATTGTATTCGTGAAAAATGACGATATACATTTTGGTCTGAAGACCCAAATTTCTTTGAAAATGAAAAGGAGAAACTGTTGCCGTTACTTCTATACGAGGTCTGTTCAAAAAATATCGCGAATTTTGAATTTCCGCGGGTTACGTATAATCGATTTTTTGTGGCGTTATGTTGGTACTCATGTCTATATTAAATGTTCAGTTATATTTTGACAGGTGCTTTACTTGCACGTGTTTTGGCTCGCCTTTGATTTTTACCCATTCCAAAAAATGGATCAAAGAATCTGTATCAAGTCTTGTGTGAAAAACAAAATTAATTGCGCGGACGCATTCCGAATGTTAACTGTGCTATATGGTGAAGCTACCTTGGACCGAAGCAATGTTTATCGGTGGTACAAAATGTTCTCAGAGGGCCGAGAAGATGTGAACGACGAAAAGCCTGCTGGACGCCCGAGCACGTCAATAACAGACGAAACATTGATGAAGTGAAGAAAATAGTATTGGCCAATCGTCGAATCACCGTTAGAGAAGTTGCTGAGGACTTAAACAAATCGATTGGCTCGTGCCATTCGATTTTTACCAATGATTTGGGCGTGAGACGGGTCGCCGCAATCACAATTGCTAAATTTCGACCAAAAACAGCATCGAATTAACATTGCTAAGGAGCTGTTGGACTCTGTCCGCGACGACTCAAATTTGCTCCAGAGGGTCATAACTGGTGACGAATCATGGGTTTATGGTTATGACGTGGAAACCAAAGCTCAATCATCCCAATGGAAACTGCCGCACAAGCCAAGACCGAAAAAAGCGCGCCAAGTTCGGTCGAATGTGAAGGTTTTGCTTACAGTTTTCTTCGATTGCAGGGGCGTGGTGCATCATGAGTTCTTGCCAAAGGGTAGAACAGTCAATAAGGAATATTACCTGTAAGTTATGCGCAAGTTGCGCGAAGCAATCCGCCAGAAACGCCCGGATTTGTGGAAGAACAAAAATTTTTTTTGTCATTTTTGGCCAAAAACAACATACTAATAATGCCGCAGCCACCTTATTCCCCAGATCTGGCCCCCTGTGACTTTTTGTTGTCCCGAAACTGAAGAGCCCCATGAAAGGACGACGCTACGCTACGGTTGAGGAGATGACAACGGCATCGAAGGAGGAGCTGAACAAGATCACAAAAAATTATTTTTTGAAGTGCTTCGAGGATTGGTAAAAAACGTTGGCACAAGTGTATAATATCTGGTGGGGATTACTTTGAAGGGGATAAAATTCGCGATACTTTTTGAACAGACCTCGTACACTATAATCGAATTTCTGGCCTGAACTTGAAAATTTTGATCTGGTCCATTAATGGTTGCCATAAGACAAGTCACTAGCGCAAAAAGTTCCCAGGACGCGTAATTTCGAGATTTGGGCAATTTGCTTCCCATATCGTACGATGTATGTGTATGGCAGTTGAACTTTGTCTTGTGTAGCTACACAAAAATCATGTTTACACAGCCAATCCTGAAAAAACAACATCCGTCAAGTAAAACGTCATCAAAAGTTATCTCTAAAGGATAATGGTCTGCAAGAAGTCTCGTGACGACTTTTTGAATTATATTCAATATATTCTATGCATAATGGCAATGCCAATTAATTTCATCGAAATCTGAATTGAATGTTTTATTCAATTTTATTTTCCGAAGCATAAATCTTTATACCTGCTATCCATAATAGTGAGAAAAACTTCTGGAATTCTAATAGAAAATATTCGAATAGTAAAATTTTCAATAATGACGTGAGTGAATATTATATCGAACGCAACAGTTCTGAGTAAGTTAAGCAACTTTCTTAAAAGTAGCAGTTGTTCAAGCAAAGTTGGCCGACCAGCTAAGTGGAATTGGCCGTAAAAGATTTGAATACGATTAACATAATTTCCATAAAAGAGGGGGGTTTGGGCACAATATGTGGTTTCTCTTCGTACAATTTTCTCCATTTTTTTTATCAATTCTATATTTGGAGCGTTCTTGTTTTTGTGTGAAATCAACTCTCCATAATTGTATTGTTTACATTAATTCATTCATTCATTTATAGGCAAAGTTAATCAATTTAAAATGGATACTTTGGAAATTAAATTTATCTTGTCTGGATTGGTGTATACGTAATTCAGTTCATCAAAAATATTTGAAGAGATACTCTCTAATACGAGTAGATATTATCAAATAAAAATTCATCCTACGTGCTTATGTACGAATGTACTTACGAGGAGGCATCGAAATTTGTCTACTTACACCATTTTTTCATACATTACCAAGCACTGTATTTTTTATAACGAAAATCCTCTATATTTGTAGACATTTTGCTAAGTACATATTGCAACAACAACAACAACAAAAAAATACGTTAAGTAATGGATATCGATTTATAAACGAAAACTCAGGTTATATTATGTCATATAAAAAAGAGTAAATCCTCATCAAGTTTGTGTAATATTAGAAAATTCCTTTTGAGAAATAGCAAATTGCCATTTTTGCGTCATTTCAAAACACACAATTTTTACAAATATATATTTAAGCTCTTAAATCATTTTCAAACAAATAATTTACAAGAAATTGCACATGATTTATTAGATTTTATAATAAATTCATATTCTGATATGAATATGAACTCAAAATTTTATATAATAATACTTACCATTGGGATTCATATTTTTTTTATAGACCTAATGTCATGTCTAGGGGTACTTTTATTACGCAGGCGTTAATAAACCAAATGTAGAGCAAATCTTTGATTAGATAAACTTTTGGTTATTTGTTTTTTTGTCTTAAATAAATTATTGTGTACTATTGGAACAAATGTTTTCCAGTTGGTCTTGGGTTTAGAATCAAAAATGCCTAATCAACGATTTCAATTTCTTTTAACAAATAAAGACATTTTATTGCTTATCATCAGACTGTTGACTACAAATCATACTTAGAAGACTGTTTATGACTTTATTTTATTGTAAATTATTTCAACTTGGAGCAATAATCTTTGCTTAAGAGCCATTCATGAAATAAATATATCATCCTAAATCAGACAATAAATAAATGTAGAAAATATAAAATATTTAAAAAATTCAATTAAGCATTTAAATTGTGCAGTTTTTTTATTTTTAATATTAAAATAATATTCAAAAATTTCATTTTTTATTGATACATTTAATGATGGTTTATATTTTTTACAAATTTTACCAAATATGTATTTTATCATTCAGAATTTTTAAAACCATGGAATTTTACGTTTTTTTCACTCTTG
The DNA here is from genome assembly GCA_958298945.1 of Atherix ibis. Taxonomy (NCBI): domain Eukaryota; kingdom Metazoa; phylum Arthropoda; class Insecta; order Diptera; family Athericidae; genus Atherix; species Atherix ibis. Next base: position 133,443,125 of record OY282605.1, read on the forward strand.
AAGTTTATGTCACAGCCATTTTATATAAAAATAATATTGAAAAAGTCAACAAAGTATAATCTTATCTAATAATAAAATACTAGCTACTTTAAGCTTCAGCATGAAGCAACACTTCCACAGTTAGAGATGAGCATTATTCACCAACCCGGATTCGACTCAAAAGCAATAAGAACATTTCCAACAACAAAAACAATATTGCCTTAAAGTGAAAATATAAAATTTTTAGTGAGGATTTAAATTCTTGTATCTATTAACATCCATACACATTTGCTTTATTTATTCGTTAAAACTATAGTTACATGAAGAACATTTAATCTCAAATAGAGATACTCTTCTCAGATTGTATTTATCAGGATCATCTGATAAGTTAGTGATAATTCCAAGAAATGTAGCTGATATCAGCTAAATGGTATTATTTTTATTTATCTGACATTTTAAAAAACACGCTATACAAAATTTTACCAACATTTGCTCATTAGTTTAATTTTTAAAAGTCATTGAAAGCAGACAATATTTGTGTTTTTTTATTAATACACGTATATAAAAAGAGTGAATTTTACGCTTTAACCATTTTTTGATATTTTGACAATAGCTGAATAAACCAAGCTTGAAAAGTATTATGGAGACTCCTCGCCATTTTATGCAATAAATCGGAAGTGGTTTACTAAATTTCATTGTGGTCATACGAGAACAAGTAACGCTGATCGTCTAAGATGTTCAATTTAGATCACCACCGAAGAAATAATTGCTAAAATCCATGATATCGTTTTAAAAGATCCTCGAGTGAAAATGTATAAGATAGCTGACATGGTATAAATCTCAAAAGAACGCGTAGGCAACATCTTACATGAAATTTTGTGTACGAGGTCTGTTCAAAAAGTATAGCGAATTTTGAATTTCCGCGTGTAACGTATATTCGATTTTCGATTTTTTATGGCGTTATGTTGGTACTCATGCCTCTCACATATGCCGGAAAGTTCGGCCATTTTTAATGTTCAGTTAATTTTTGACTGCACATGTTTTGACTCGTCTTCGATTTTTGCTCAATTTCGACCAAAAACAGCATCGCATTAACATTGCTAAGGAACTTTTGGACTCTGTCCGCAACGATCTAAATTTGCTCTAGAGCGTCTTAACTGGTGACGAATCATGGGTTTATGGTTATGACGTGGGAACCAAAGCTCAATCATCCCAATGGAAGCTGCCGCACGAGCCAAGACCGAAAAAAGCGCCAAGTTCGGTCGAATGTGAAGGTTTTGCTTACAGTTTTCTTCGATTGCAGGGTCGTGGTGCATCATGAGTTCTGGGCACAGGGTAGAACGTTAATAAGGAATATTACTTTCAAGTTATGCGAAATAATCCGCCAGAAACGCCCGGATTTGTGGAAGAAAAATTGGCTTTCGCCATTTTTGGCCAAAACCAACTACTAATAATGCCGCGGCCACGGTATTCCCCATATCTGCCCCTCTGTGACTTTTTCTTGTTCCCGAAACTGAAGAGCCCCATAAAAGGACGACGCTACGCTACGATTGAGGAGAAAAAGACGGCATCGAAAGAGGACCTGAACAAGATCACAAAAAATGTTTTTTTGAAGTGCTTCGAGGATTGGAGAAAACGTTGGCACAAGTGTATAATATCTGGTAGGATTACTTTGACGGGGACAAAATAGATATTCATGAATAAATAATTTCAAAAAAAAACACATAATTCGCGATACTTTTTTAACAGACCTCGTACGTTTGCAAACACCTGACGAAAAACGTGTTTTTATAACAACTTCAATGGAGTGCTTGTTGGACATTTTAAGCATAATTTAAATTATTTTTTCGTCGATTCATAACTGCTAATGAAACATGGATTCACCAGTATGCACCAGAAACCACAGAGATGCACATGATATTATTAATAGACCAGTTGAAAAATGAAATGAACATAAAAAAAAGTTCTAATTCATCAAGGAAATGCATCTGCATATTCATCAGTAATTACAACAGCAAAATAAGTGGAATTGCGTTCTGAATTACTTCCCGCACCCATCGTTTTCTCCAGATTTAGTTCCCTGCAACTTTTTCCCTATTTTTCCAATAACGAAACAATGGCTTCGTGAAAAAAAAATTGCGTCGAATTTTGAGGTTATAACCGAACGGGAGGCCTATTTTGCAGAGTTTTACAAATTTTACTACACGGATGGTATAAAGAAAGTGGAATATCCGTGAACGAAGTGTATCCAGCTATGAGGAGACTATATTGAAAAATTAAGAATTTTCTGTTGAATAAATTTACTCGTCATTTCATTTATCACTGACTTATCAGACTGCACTCTTAGCTAAGGTTAAATATATTAAATCAAATATTACTTAATAATAGACAAAATCGTATAAATTCCAAAGAGTACATATTCCATTTGCACTTATTTCTAATTACTTTCAAATTCCAATTTTCTGGCTAAATTAAAAGCTTCGTATACTTTAAAAAATGCACAATGCCAGCCAGACAAATTAGAAAAAGTTGATTCGGTTTTTATTTTATTAACTCATTAATATTAACAATTTTTATACCATACTTTTCCAAATATTCATCCTAAATGATACAATGTTTATTTAAACATCAAAACAGGAATTTACCTACCGTGTGTGATATTTTGCGATTCATTTCTCATCTTTTATTCTTGTCGGCGTTTTTTTTTTTCTATTTTAATTAATAATAAATTATGAACTACAAACGATGAAAATACTTTATCAACTATTGCGCAAATTATTCAAATACCGGCAAAAGTATAAATAAACAAATCATTTGATTTTGTACATTTTCAACTTAATTTAAGTAATTCGAATAGTTCTGTTCAGAATGTGTATGTAAAATATTATGGGGGGTGGGGGGGGGGGGTGTATGGTTTTGATGTGTTGCATTGAATAAAATTTGTTGAAATTTCCTGTTATTTTTAAGTTGAAATTATATTGATTTTATTCACCTTCAGCCTTTTTATTTTTCATATTCATATTAAAGAAATTATTTCTATTATTTACACATGTCCATACATATGTGTACACATAGGCTATAAACACATATATATGATGAACTGACTTTTTAGGGGGAGAGAGGAAGGAGGTAGTTTAAATTTATTTCTTCATATATAAAACATGTACATAGTAGTAGAAAAATAAGCACAAAATAAAAGTACAATCAAACTGAAAATATTTTTAAAACAAATAATTTTATTTCTCCAAAAAAAAAAAAAAAATCATATTTATTTGATCCAGACACGGGATAAAATTAATTGTATTTAATTACTTGGTATGTTTTGGTTACTTTATAATTGATATTTTTCCTTTTACACAATTTTTCTCGATTTTTGATAAAATTCTCTGATAACAAATTTTTAAGGAAATATATATATATTTTTTAAAAACTGTTTTATTGAGAATATTTTCCATTTACTATCAGCAAAATATAAAAATATTTTTTGTTCATAATAATAAAAATGTATGGGCATATTCATGTGTATGTACGAATGACTTTAGAGACAGATACCTATATATGTGTACATATGCAAGCACATGCATTTGCGTTTCTGCTTAGTACTCGCACTTGTATATGTAATCAATTAAAACAATTATTATACCATCAAAAAAATTATAATATACAAAAACAGATCATAATATGTATGATGTTATTTTTTATTATAATTTTGATGATTTTAAGTTACGATACTTACCACCAAACGAACACTAACAATCGGTAAAATTCCTAAACTCAAAAATACTTGAACATGACAATTTCATTGCACTAACTTAGTTAATAGTGAAAATTCTTTATTATTTTATTATTCAATCGTATTGTCGTATATTGTGAACACTTTTTATCAACAAATAAATACTCAATTTGAGTTTCATTTAACATATGAACACTGATGCAAAATATTATTGTATATTGTCCGAATTTTGACTGCTGTGACAATATGATTAATTGATTAAACAATCAATAAATGTTTGTCTATCAAAAATTCACATCAAATACCGATAAATGGAAAATTGATTATTAGAACGTTTCCATTAAAATGCGGAAGAGTAATTTCTTATTCACAAAATCTATACTACCTAATGTCAAAATCGCGTCTGAACAGGAGGAACTTTTTAATTTTCAAAAAGGGAAGGCGATACATGCATACGCAATAAACTATTGCTCATTCAGTTTGCGCAGATGAAATTTTGACATTCGAACAATTAATCGATTTTTCTTTTCTATTTTCTTATTTCTAAACTCAATATCATAATATTTACATACAATATAATATATAAAATTTGGTGCTTTTTGTTACTAATTCTATACACAGAATTAGTCAATAAAAGCTGTTTTTTTGTTTTTGGAAAATCTCTCTTAGGTAGATCTATGCGTAGCAGTGAAACGTAACCACAACTTTAGTTTACACAGGTTAATATAAATTATTTGCATATAATTTAACAAAAGAAAAAAGTTCCTATCAAACACTTTAATACTGGAAAAAACAGGAAAATAAACTGTAAAACTTTTAACAAATCGAATTGTAGCAAAGCAAGGAGTAATTCGATTGACGTTTTTCCGTAGGCAGTTTGGTTAACAAAGAGTAACTAGAAATAGGCGATGACTAGATAAAGATGCTGATTTATAACATTCAACAGTAACCAATATTAGCAGTTGAAATTGCGAATACACATGCATAAAACTTTCCAAATATATCCGGTGTTATTTTCGGCAAATTTTCTTATTACCGTTTTTCTTTAATAAATTTCTATATTGTTGCACGCTATCTAATTCCATAAGAATTTCAAAACGAAGCATGCAAACATGCATACAATTAGTAACATAATCAAATATATTGGACATTTTTAAAACCATCAACGTAAAATATAAGTTGAAAATGGTAGTCAACAATCGAGAATATCTAAACAGTTTACGTCTTGAAACTGGCCTAACAAGAAATTCAATTTTGTTACTGTAACGGTTTTTCGCCTTCATTTATTTCAAAATCACATTTGCAAGAACGATGAGAAAAAAACATCAATTGTCAAAATCACTAAACACAATCACATTACGGCATTTTTTTCTGCATTCACTTAATATTAACATATGAATCAGATGCGAAACACACACTCAAAAAACCATTTAAAAAAAAAAAAAATAGTCCGAACTCGCCGCACACATATCGTTCCAGATAACTTCATTTTAATGAAGAACTTACCTTTAGAAACGTTTTTATATGATAATTAAATTGTACTTAAACACAAATATAATTTATTTATTAGTAAGATAGAAAATAATCACACAGAAATTAAACTATTTTAATCAACAAACACAGTTATTCCATTTGAATTAACTATACAGAAACTACGGACGAACCTCCATTTCTATACTCAACTTTTCATTAATACTGCCTTTTCTTCTTCTTATTCATTTTCTTGTACTTCTCTTTCATGGGAAAATTATAAAAATCATGACTGCCACATGAAGGGATATATTAATTTTATTTATTTTTAAATAACAAACACTATAATTAGCAAACGGAAAAAAAATCATAATTTTTTTAATATTTTCTAATAATCAATTATATGTATGATTTTTAGAATTCTTTGAATAAAAACTGATTAATTGATATACGTTTTATTACAACACAAATGAACAAAGAATACAAAAGAAATTTTAATAAAATCTAACCTCTTTTGTAAAATCACATGTAAAAATTAACACCGGTTAGAGAGCAATTATCTTTTGTTTGTAATTTAAAGCTTTATCAAACGTGTAATTTAATTCTAAAAAAAATATATTTTTTCTCTAAATCCAAAAAAAAATATTTTCTTTTTGTACCGATGGAATGTAGTATAACTGACCCATTTTCTATTACAAATTAACAAAAAAAAAATGTCATTTATTTTACATAAAAAATTACACAATAATACAAAAATATATATTTGTGATATTTTTCAAACGGCATAGGCTTTTTATATATTTTTGAGCTTAAACAATGCAATAGGATTATTATATCCAATCGAAAATTTTAATTATTGTTTTTAAGAAAAATATTTCATTTTTATTTGCTTTTGCCGTAAATATTATACAAATCCAGAGCTACCAACATTAAAACTAAGTATTCAAACGTTTCTTGTTAAGCAAAATAAATCGAGTTTTTAATTTTACTAACGAGATACACTAAAATACTCACTTTTTAAGGATAGAAAAATCAATGTAGTAACAGAACAAGCAGTATTTAATCCGTTCAGCAGAATAGTCTACATGTAATTTTGAATTTTTTATTTCCTTTCAACAAAAAAAAAAATATACACATATTGCCATAACTTTCAAACGTTTGGATAAGCGGAAGCAATGGAAGTGTAAATATTTGAAAGTGTAGCCATTGTTTATTTAAAAAAAAAACAATTCCACCATATCAATTACAAAATATAGTATCGGGCAATCTTGTATCTTAAAAAAATCCCATTTAAAAGGAACACTTATACTGCGATTTAGTTATTTTATAAAATTGATTACACCCGTATGAAAGACAGGAAAAACATTATCAGTGAAAAAATTTACCCTCATACTTGTCAAAGAAATTGAATATCCCTATTCACAAACACCAAACATGTACACTATGTAAATTATATTTAATATCAGTAATAGAGCTCATTCTTTCCCTATAAACTTTAAACACAACTTGCTTTTTTTCATATTGTCAGTTTATTTTTACCATTAATTTTTTTCGATTTGGTGTATACTTAGAAATTAAAATTTACGAATTTTCGTGATTCAAGAGATTATTAAACAATTTGCAATATTTAATATTGTTTTCAATTGCATGTTTTCATCTTTTTTTTTCAAAATATAAGCCTTTATTAAATTAAAAATTTCTTTTCATTACAATTTTTTTTAGACTTACAATTTGGTGATGATTTTATTTTTACAGATGGTATTTAGATGGAACCAGCCAGTGAACAAATTTCTTTTTGAAAATTTTCAAAACTGATTTTTAATTGTGGTCAACCGAAATTAGATTTTTTTTTTTTAAATATAGAAAACAGTACCGTAACCGATGAATAAACAAAATTAAAATTAAATACGAAATTGTAATGTTTGCGATACAAAGAATATTGATAAGTTATTCTTGAAATTGGTAATGTAAAATACAATATATGGTATATCGATAATTGCAACAACAAAAAAAAATTATATATAGAAAAATCTCATTTTGGCAATAATACAAAAAAAAGTTCTTGTTTAATCCTTTGTCTTTAAATCCATGGCATATCACTTCCCAACAGTTTTCTTAAATCGTATATTATTTTCTTTTTTCTTTTGTTGTGATTATTGATTTTCCAAATCTAAAACTTTTTTTTCTTTATCTTCCCCATAATAAATTTCAGAGTCTTCTTCTTCTTCGTCACTTCCTAGATCAAATGATGGGGCGGATTCGTTTGCTTGCATAAATTTCTCAAATTTATCTTTGGAATCTGAAAAAAGAAATATGATTAAATGACAACTATTTCATACATTTTTTTGTTTATAAGTAAATAAATATGTGAACGTTTTGTTTGATCTGCTTATGTATTCTTTTAAATTTTGAAATTTTGTATCTAAAGTAGTTTTCATATTGAAGAAAAAAAACATTTATCTATTATTATTACAAATTTTCTTGTCATGCTATCATAACAAACATTATACAGCACACGCAAGAAAACAAATAGAATGCAGATAATTGTTATTTTTATATAATATAGAACAGAATGTCAAATAAAATTTTAATTATTCTAAGATCTATATTTTTGTAATGGAAACATTTATATCATTTATATTATATAATAAAATTGTTTAAAAAAAATACACGTTCAGTTCTTATTTTCCACAATAAGCTTGAAATATTTGCAAATAGATTTTTATACCACGTTTAGCTTATACACATCCTTATACGAGTATACTGAATTCTTATAGTTTCAATTAAAAAAATTCGTGGAATAAAAAAAAATTATCTGACTTACCTCCCATCGAAAAGTCTGGGAACATTAAATCATCACCTACAGAAGATATTATAGATTTAATTATTTTGATTTCAATAATTTATTGAAATGTACGTACCATCTTCTTCTTTGTCATCTTCATCGGCCCACTTATGAAAATCTACTTTTAAGAAAGCGGGTTTCTTCTTATCAGTTGTTAACGATGCCCAATATGGTCCCGATTCTGCCTATATTTTTCATGAATTCATTCATTTTTAACATTCTACACCGTACCAATTCATTATTAATACTCACTTTGGAAATGGTAAATTCTAAACATCGTCCAATATTTTTACTTGACGTTTGTGCCGGATTTATTTTCTTTAGAAAATTTAATGTGACTTCGTATTGTTTGTTTTCTGCTATGGATGTTCCTTTAAAATGCATGGTATCATCTGTAAAACTAAACACAAAAGAAGCAAAATTCAAAATTAATCAACAAATTTTAAGACAGTTTACAAAAATCTCTTACTTGTATTCGATATCTTTGCATTCGACATTTATTATCACATATAGTAAATTCTTCCTTTGGGCCCACGTCACTTGGGGAGGTACTCTATAACATGATAAATAAAGAAAGATAAAAAAAAAACGTTTTTCAGTTTGATTTGAAAAATGCTCTCAACAAGTGCGCTGTCATACTACAAGCAGTCGTTTTTGACATCATGCATGGGTGCTGCTTATGGGGTTATCACTGCTACGCAGAATATTTTACCGGCAATTAATTAACATTTTTACGGGAATAATTAAGTCGTATTGTAAGTTCATCGCACTAGGCAACACTCATTTATATCGCACCCATGCCCCTTTAATTATTCGGGAGTTCTGCGACAATGAGTATGCATTTTTTTTTTAAATATTTAAGCATCATAATCTTGAATCGCAATTCTTTGAAACGGGGTCATTTATTTATTTTACTATCAATAGATTCTATTCCGAGAACAAAACACGCGGAAAATCCTGCCCTTTATTGATTCGGCAAACTAAAATGGACGCTTAAAATGAAGCACGCGCCGACAAAAATTATTTCTACTAAATTACTACATAACAGCACAATCTAAATCAAAATTTTAAACAATAAAGTTTAATTAAACAATAAATATCACTTACGCTACGGTTGACGACATATTTGTTGTAATAATGCAAATATTTAATATAACAAAACCGCTGCTGAATGACACAATGAGTTAATACCAAAGCAATGTGCCGCAAAACACTGATTGTCGCCTAACCAAATACCACCAGCCTCTTCTAGTATCCGCTACAAACGAAACTTCAAAAATATTTACGAGGGAAATTTAAAATTCGTTTGCATATAAATTTTAACTCAAAATTCTTTCGAAAGTTTTCAAGTTTTCGTTTATTAATTGTCATAATATTTTGTACAATTGAAATATTAATTCCCTTTCATTTTCGCTCAGTGATATTGTATTACAAATTATTTGAAAAATATCAACAAATTTATGAAATAATATTTTTAACAAAAATGCACAGTAAACTAAAGTAGAGTTTCTTCTTTTAAAAAGAGCTTTAAACTGCTACATAATTAGTTTAATATGTTGTAAAAATTAAAGTTACTTCATATTTAATTATAATTTTGGAGCTATGACTGCAAAATAATTAATAACAGTTAGATCAAATGGCATTTAATAATTCATATATAAAATAATAATCTGAAAATGTAAAACTAAATTCTGAATAAAATTTTTATAGTTTATTTTTTTATATAATATTTATTGTTAAGAAACTTTTCTTCAGTTTTATAATTTGTAGTTGAATATATTTTTTTTCTTAATTGCATATTTAAATTGTATTTTTTTTAATGTTCATTACATAATAACTTAATACATATATGCTTGGATATAAAAAAGCCAATTAAGAATTATATTTATTTATTTTGAGTTTATGAATATGTTACCTAAGTTTTTTATCTTTTCAATTTTGCATATTAAATATTTATAGGTATAGTGATAAAATTTCTGATATTTATTTAGTTTATAGTTAATCTATTAACTCAAAATCGGAAATTAAACTTACAGTTACGTAGTGACATCTGTACGCGAACACATTTACAAACGAACACAATAATTATAAGGAGTAAGTTTTGTGTGTTTTTGATACTTGCACAAATTGACATCATTCGCCTTTGGACCAGAAGTGCAAGAATTCTCAAAAGTTATTTAACAGAAAAAATTCGGTAATTTTCTATTAAATTGGCTGTTTGGAATTTAAGTTAACTTATTGTGTGAAAATTACTAAAGGATCAATTTTTTTTGTTTTATCAGTGTAGAAAAATCATGCTTCGTTCGGCTACAACTCAATTGTCCGGGGTGCTTCGGGGCTGTTTGGGATTAACCACAGCCCGTACATCAGCTGTTACAGCAGTGCGAGCTTCTCACGATAGCGGTGAAACTGACGAGCAATTTGATCAACGCTACGAGACTTACTTCAACCGCGCTGACATCGATGGCTGGGAAGTCCGTAAAGGAATGAACGATCTTCTTGGTATGGATTTGATCCCTGACCCAAAAATTATAGCTGCCGGTTTGAAAGCTTGCCGCCGAGTTAACGATTATGCACTTGCTGTGAGGTGGCTTGAAGGCTGCAAAGATAAATGCGGTGATAAGAAGAAGGAAATTTATCCATATCTTCTTAACGAAATCCGACCTACATTGTCTGAATTAGGTGTTCTCACTCCTGAGGAAATGGGCTACGATCATCCAGAACTTGGCTTGAAAACTGTTTATGAAGATTAAGTCAAATTAGAGTTTATTTAAGTTCCAAGCAGACATTATGTAATCAGTAGATATTTGTCAGCAACAATGTGAGGTTATAGAGAGCACTTAATAAAAATTATTACTTAATGAATTCTAATTTTATTTTTATTGCATTTTATAAATTTCAAATCATTTAATAATATTTGTTTTTAAATCATGTTATACCAAAAGTAAAAAATTACGTAACACAAGTCAACTCAGATATCTACCTTTATTGCCTATAAAAAATATAATGTTAAATTTTAGAAAAACAATAAATGCAATTTTATATTGTAATTAAAGTAGTTCAATATCAATGCCATTTTAAAAGTATATCCGCTGCCTTTTGTAGATTTTCGTCTTTTTTCATGAAACAATATCGCACAAAGTCTTCACCCAATGATTTATTATTAACGTTATAAAATGCACTTGTAGGAATTCCTTGCAAACCAAGATTTTTTGTCATCCACTTTGTAAACCGATAATCGCGATGTTGATCAGTTTCGGAGTTGAGGTCCACCTTATGCCCTGCAAAGATTTTGCATTCAAAGTAGAAGTTTGTCAATTGGTCATTCTTAAAATTAATACCCAATTTTGTCCAGTCAGCAACCATAAAGTATCCTCCCTGCGGAATAGTTGGTTTCATACCAGCCTCATAGAGGAATTTTCCCATAAAATCACGTTTTAGTTCTAGTTCATCTGAAATGCTATTAAAATAACATTCTGGACTGTTTAGTCTGGTTAACTCTAACTCAAATCCAAATGCAATTGCTTCCTTCAATAAAAATAATTCATTATTATTACAATATTGATAAGATAATAATTTTTATACCTGCAATGGTGTTGCACAAGTGTATACGCAATTCTGATGTACCATTTGGAGATTTCTCATCAAATTTGCGGGTCCATATGCCCAACCAATTTTCCAACCAGTAACAGAAAATGTTTTACCAGCCGAACCAATCGTTATAGTTCTTTCCCACATACCTGGCAAAGTGCCTATACAAGAAAAATATTATTATGCAATACTCAAATAATTAAGAATTACTTCGTCTTACAAATTCTAATGTGTTCATTCCCCTTAAACACTAGCCACTCATATACTTCATCTGAAACGCAAAGAACGTTCCATTTCCTGCATAAATTTGCAATTACTTCTAATTCAGAACGACTAAATACTTTTCCTAAGGGATTATGAGGAGTATTTATAATTATCATTTTTGTTTTCTCATTAAAAAGCTTTTCCAATTCTTCCGTATCAAGTACCCAATCAGCGGATGAAATTATTCCATCGGTTTTTTTCTTTTCAAAGAAGAATATATTTATTAATAATATTTTTTCTTCTTCATAACAATAATTAGAATTAACAGTAATTACCGGTTTGAGAGGAATAAATTTTGGAATTCCATGAGCCATCCTAACCATTGGATCATAGCAGTCGAAAAACGGTTCAATTATAATAACTTCATCGCCTTCATCTACATGACCTTGAATTGTTGCATATAACGCTTCGTAAGCTCCACAGGTAACAAGAATTTCACTTTGCGCATTTATTTCCCTTCCTGTTTTATGCGAGTATAGTTTAGACAGCGCTTGCACTAATCTAGGATGTCCCTTAAAAAATTTTATTTTATCAATTAATACATTTTTCAAATATTATCCTTACGTAGCCTCTTGTGTATTGTTGTATTAAAGGATTAGTGCTGTTCGCACTATCAGCAAGTGCTTTTGTCACATAATCTGGAGGTGCATAGTCAGGAAATCCTTGCCCAAGATTCAGAGGTTTATGCTGTAAAGCCAATGCAATATATTCAACCCTAAAATATGTGATTTATTAAAAGGTTTTTTTTAAAGGCACTTTAAAATATTATATTTACCATACACTTGGTGTACTTCCTTGGTAACGTTTTGGGAGGTCAAATTTTTCCATAGCGGTGCTTTTATCTAATCCAGTGGAGTAGTTCAATCTCGATGAAGTTCCAAGAGCGGATAACAGTGATCTTGCATAAAACGGCCAATAGCTTGCCGAAAACACGCTACAAAGTGACGAACAATATAATTTATTTATCATTTCGAAATTAATTTAAGATTAGAGGTTTAGTGGAGCAGCAATCTTTATCGTTATCATTGATCATTTAAGTAAAGTGAGTGTCATAAATTTCACGAAAAAGTCAACGCAACACTACCAAATGAATTATTAACTTTGTATTAGAAAAATGTATCCTAATAGTTTCAATTAATAATTATCTACGACAATTTATTTTCCAACACAAGTCTATTTTTTTTTTATTTACTATGGGTATGTTATATGAACCAAATGCAGATTTATTCGAATTAATGCACTTATTGTTGTAATATTTATGTACTCTAGAATAGAAATAATGTGCTGGAAATATTTTTAGAATATTAATTATAAATTTTTAGCAACCTGTTACAATATGCGAAATTTGCACGATTTTGCGGAAAAGAATTTACTGACACATGGCTAGAGTGTCATGAGAAACAACAGAACCGGTTGTGTTTATTCAAATTGAAAAAAATTCATTTTTATACTCTTAGCAACAACAGATTACTGGTTTTTCTAACGCTTATAAATTTTAAATATATTTGTATTATTCTTGAAGATTAAAATTATTTTTTAAAGAAATTAAAATAAATAGATGTGATTTTCTCTCTTAAAAAAATTAAACGAAACTTTAGTATATATATATACATAACAATTATTAATCAAAAATATTGTATTAAGTCACATAATATAAAGATGGCGTTTAACTTCGTGGTTGCATTGTACTATTAGTAATTGTACCATGCGTCAGCAAGTGAAACGTCAATAGTTACTGCCGAAGTGTTAACGGTTGGTAATTGACGGTTTTTAGATATATCGTGGCCTCGTTAAAAAAATGTTCAATAGATGCTAAATATTTTTTAATTATGCGATTTTTTGGATTTCGATAAAAATAGCGTAGAATATCTATAAACATGGATATTACCCCCGTATTTAAGGCATGTGTTATGACGGTTCGATTGCGAAATAAATCGCTACCAGTTCCTGACAAAAATCGCATACTAAAAAGAAAAGAAAGGGACGAATTCTCCAAACAGGCTAAAGATATTCGATTTCAAATAACATGCCTGAAAAATTTATTGATTGAGAATCGTGCCGCTTATATGAAATTTGCATGTCATCTTAAGAGTTCTGCACAAATGACAGACGGTCAGCGGGATGTGATGGATAGGGAATCTGAAAAAATTATCAAATTTTCAACACAATATATTAATCAGTTAAGGACTGAATACAGGGAAAAGAAATTAAAAAAACAATTAGCCGAACATAGAGAAGCTGTACTTGAGTTCCTTATGGGGTACGCAAAAAAAGTAGAAAGTATTCATTTAGAACAGAAAAAGTACCGTATGCAACATGAAGTCGAAACATACAAATTATTAAAACTAGACTCTAATAAAAAAGTGCCTATAAGACCAGTTGGAGAGCCACGCAATAAAATTTTAGACAGCAATGACACATTAGATGATCGACCAGAAAGCACGTCGAATTCAGAGTCGGACAAGAAGATCAATTCGCAACGTGTTGCATTGGACGAAGACATACAAAAAACTCAGTCGACCTATGAAGAACACGAACTCAGTCCTGATGATGTTCAAATGTTTGAATCAGAAAATATTCAACTTTATCAGGAACTTCAAGGTTTATCCGAGGAAGTTGAACAGATCGAAAAGAATGTTGTTGATATAGCTAAACTGCAAGATTTGTTTACCGAAAAAGTAAATTAGTCTCATTTCAAGAATCAAGAGAAACTATAGAATTTTTTCTTTTCCATAGGTATCACTTCAAAAACATGATATTGAACGGATTGCGAATACAGTTGTTGGCGCTACGGAAAATGTCAAAGATGCCAATGAACAAATCAAGCAAGCTATTCAAAGAAATGCGGGTTTACGAGTTTATGCATTATTCTTCCTTTTAGTTATGTCGATAACATTATTGTTTTTAGATTGGTATAATGATTAGTTTTATATTCTATTGTATTATTCTAAACGTACTTCAACTTGATAAATTCGTTCCAAATATGTAATAATTAAGAGTCCTTTGTTATTATGCCCATAAGAAATTTTCTGTTTAGTAATGTTTAAAGAATTATGTTTTGTATTTTATAAAATTTGTTGATTGTAAAAGAAATGTAAACCATTCTAAACTTGTGCATTTATAATGTAGCTAATATCCTAAAATAAGTTCGTTTTTATTTAAAAACTAAGTTTTGATAATTATAAATAGTGCTTTAGATAAACTAAGCTTTTAATTTCTAGTAATTAATCCGTATCATAGCACTAAACTAGAATTGATGAACGTTTAGTAAATGAGAATTTATTACCCATGTAGGCGCACATTTCCGATTCGTCACTTCATATCTTAATCGCGAATCTATTTTTATACCTAATATATTCAATTCAAAAAACTACGACCAGTTTATAAATTAATATACAAATAATTTCAGCATCAATCTTTCCACAATTTTTTATGGCTGAGAGTTGAAATTCTTCAATCAATTTTTATTGACAAAATGTATAATAAATAGTAAATGTCTTTTGTCTACTTTATTTTCAAACAAATAACCTTATTTCCAAAAATCATTTTTGTCTTATTGTTAGTAAAGAAAAGAATAAACGAATTTCAACAGATTGGAATAAATATACAGAGTTCCCTTGTGCCTTTATAAAAATTGTGAAAACTTTTTAAAGTTTTAAAATTTCGGTGACAGCATTGCAGATATGGCGAGATGATATTCCGAACATGTCAATCAGTACAGTTGGTGGTCCAGAACGAGGTAAAGCTGTAACTGCGAGATGTTTGACGACAAAATTACGTTGGTTGGCAACAGCGGATAAGACAGCCTCACCAACACCGCCCTCTCTGGAAATAAAATTTTACAGTTAGACGTAAAGAAATAAAATTTTCAAAATTCTTCAAAATACTAACTTGTAATGATCTTCAACAACGACGATACGTCCACCGCAAATACGACCATGCTCGATGATTAATTCTTGATCGATTGGCTTGATAGTGAATGGGTCCAAAACTCGAGCATGTACACCGGATTTTTCTAGTTCGGCAGCAGCTGTAAGGGCTTCGTAGAGGGTTATCCCGGCACCAATCAATAACACTTGGTCATTTGGCGATTGTTTAACAATTTTGCCCTTTCCAACCGTGAATTCCTCGTTGTTTGCATAGATCACAGCAGTATTTGGTCGTGAAGTACGAATGAAACAAACACCTTTAGTGTTTGCAGCTAATTCAACAGCGCGTTCGCAGCTGACAGCGTCTGCGGGATAGAAAACTGTGCTGCCAGGTACAGCTCGGAACAGGGCAATATCTTCTAAGCCCATTTGGCTGGGTCCGTCTTCACCAATGCTAACACCACAGTGCGAACCGACAAAATTAGCATTTGTTTGCGAAATAGCACCCATGCGAATTTGATCGAAAGCTCGTGTAAAGAATGTTGCAAATGTAGATGCGAATGAAATGGTACGATCGCGACAAGCCGCTCCAATGGCAACACCGACAAGATTTTGCTCAGCAATGAAGCACTCAATGTAGCGTTCAGGGAAAGCCTTTTTCAGTTTATCAGAATAAGTTGAGTTTTTCGTATCACCATCCATGGCGACTACGCGATCATTATTCATAGCAATTTTAGCTAAACCGGTACCATATGCCAATCGTGTAGCTACGGCTTCACCAAGTTTATAGGATGGCGGCGTTGCTAAAGTAACATTGTTGATATTGACTTTAGGAGCAGTGTCTCTGGTTGGAGATGGTGCTCTCAAAGTAAGAGCACCATTATTTTTAATTAGTCCTCTTAAATGTTCGATCACATCATTCGCCCGATCACCTAGCGGCTTTCCGTGCCAGTTTTCTAAATCTTCAATGTCTGGGAAATATTTTCCCTTGAATGTTTGGGCAATAATCGCTGTTGGCTTGCCTTTTGTGTTTGCAGCTTCAAAAAATGCTTTACACAATTCCTCAACATCGTGTCCATCGACCACAAGTGCATTGAAACCAAACGCGTCCAGGCGTTTGCGATAAATTTCCATTTGATGTTGCAATGAAGTAGGTTCCGATTGACCAAGTCGATTAACATCGAAAATCACGCAAAGATTGTCTAATTTGTAATGGCCAGCAAAATGTAAAGATTCCCAAATCGATCCTTCGGCAGATTCTCCATCTCCAACAATTACATAAGTTCTAAAAATATTTTAGAAATTGTTTTAAGATTATTAAGCCTGAAGTACGTTTGGATAAAGGATAATTTACTTGTAGTCAGCTTTATCGAAATGCTTTCCCACATACGACATTCCACTAGCAACCGCAACACCCTGTCCAAGTGAACCAGTTCCAACATCAACGAAATTAAGTCTTGGCGTTGGATGTCCTTCTAAGTCACTATCAATCTTTCGCAATTTCTGCAAATCAGAAATTGGAAAGAGGCCAGCCTCAGCCCAGGCAGCATAAAGAATTGGAGCAGCATGCCCTTTTGATAAAATAAGTCTATCACTTGATGGATCTTTTGGTTCCGTTATTTTGTATCGCATCGTATGGAAAAATAGCACTGACATTATTTCCGCAATTGATGAACATGATGTGGGGTGTCTAAAATAATGAAATTATATTTTTTTTCCTACTCATTTTTTAAATTCATCTTCTTCCATGGGAGTTTTTCACTTATTAGTAATTTATATAAAATATTATCCATTTTATGTTTATTTTTATTTATAACAATTTTGTTATATATAAAAATGGAATGAATGATATAAAAACTTTTGGAGATAATAAATTTTAGTCGGTATTATTGATTGGATCAACAAATCCTATTTTTTTAACCTCCTGGCCTGATCAGATTATTTACTCTGCTTGGGAACTGATATTTATAGCATGGCGATATAGAGAATCTACACTATGTGACAATATCAAATATTATGGATAAAAAAAAATGCTGTATTGTACAATACAATTTTTTCTAGTAAAATAATACATTTGGTATGTTTCCCATATTTTTAAGAGTAGACTGATAGATAAGATTAATAAATAAATCTGATCTAAAGTTTATAAGCAGGAATTTATGGCTACGAGTGTACACAATATTGGAAGGTGTTGAAAGTATATGGCTTGTACTTATAAATAAAGAGATAAAGAGAGATAGTTAATTCGTTGACCATAAGTGAATATGCGAAACTAATAACTAGTAGTAGTGTTGATGGCGAATTTAGTAAAATCCAATTACTTAAGATGGAATTTTCAATTACATGATAAAATGAATATGTATAGAAAAAATATTGATGTATTTATAGAAACACAGTTATCACATCATGTATGCATGCATGTGCATACACTTAAGTGGAAATGTGTTGACTATAGGCTTGACAAATCTGATTATGAAATTGTTCATGGATAGAATTTTTTTATTAGAAAATAAATTGCGAAAAAAACATATTTTAATAAGAGAGAAAAAACGAACTTAGTTTTAATATACAATAATTCGGATATCTTATCAATGTTTATGTTGTGATAACATTTGTGAGGTTTTTTTATTTTTGCAAATAGAATTTTACCGGTTATTTTTTTTTTTAACCGGCAACAACACACACTCAACATGTCAAAATCCAGCATTGATTTATTATTACTATTTAATTGGATCTACAATAGAATATACGATTATTAATTTTCATAGAAAAATAAAGAAATCTTTCATTGGATAGTCAGGTTAATTTCTAGAGCTTTAAGAATAGTCGAATGAAAGAAGGTATTTGATTTTTAATTTGTCCTCTTACGGAATGAATGTCATACGATTCACGCTTGCTCAATGGTAGTATAGTAATTGTTTTTTTTTTGCTTTTCTCGTCAAAAAAAAAAAAAATGCCTAGTGATTCGATTTGATTGCTATTCTAAGAAACTCAGTCGAAGGTCGCAATGAGGTCAATCGAATTGCACTATCGATGTTATTCTAATATCATAGAATTTTTCGAAATTTATGCACTCTTTTTCTTATAATTTACCCGATTGAGCGAGATATGCACGCAACAATACTGCAATTCTCCTCGTTGTGCTTTGTTGCTAAACGGAAATTTGGCGCACCGTAGATGCTCAAAAAAGCACGTGGCCCACAATATTCACTAGCCTAACAAGTTGGAATAATCAATATATATGTACGTCTACGTACATAATAGTAAATAAATTTAGTCATTTTTAATTATTATACACTCTTATTAAGTAGAAAAATTATAAGAATCAATTTTTGTATTTTTTTCTTCTACACCGCCAGGTGTTTTATATAGTGTATCTTAATACTATGATAAAAATAATATAAATCAAACAAAATAAATAAATTTGAATACCCAGATTTGGAAGCTTGCGTTGATGTTATAGAATGAATTCTCAATCGGTGAGCGATATCCTTTAATTCCTGGATTACTTTACTCTCTGGTTTATGATAATTCGGCATTTTTTATTACTTTAGGCTTTTTCAAATATTCAACAAATATAAAAATGAAAATTATAGATTTATCAACAAAAAAAAACACTCTAGCTGCGAACAAATCTACTCAAAGTTATCTGTACAAGTTCTGAACTCGACTATTTCTCCAGCATAGGTTGAACGGTTTGTTAGCGATGGAGAGTCCAGAAATTCCATTTCCAGTGCAAATGCAGTGATATATACTTATGTGTGGGTACGTGGTTGTGTAGATTTGTAAGTTTTGCTCAAATTAACTCCATAGTAGCCGGCATTTTCTTCTATTTATATCGAAAGTTAACTCAAATTGGAATTGAATGTAATAAATGCTTGTATGCGTTTTTATTCGAATTGGAATTAGTATAGGGTGGCTGCAGAGGTTGATCATTTTTTAAAAGAACATATCTTATTAAATAGATAATTCAAACTTTTAAATATGTTATCAAAATATATTAAAATTTAATAATTATTAATCAGTTCAGTTGTAGATATTGTGATTTTGGGCATATTTAGAAGTATTTTATTAAATAAAAAATTCATAATAGGCCATTTTATATTATACGAGTATAACAATTCTTTTAATTGATAAATTTTGTAGATTATTTTTTGTAATTATTGTAATATTTGAAGATAATTGAAATAACTAAATAATAGTAAATATTTAAAAAAAAAAAACTAGTCGACTTGTAAAATCGTATGAACATACAAGTTTTTATTTTCTTTTCAATATTTCTTTAAGATTTTCAAAATATTTCAATTTTTTCATTATGTTTGTCGTTGAGAGCCCAGCCCTCAGATTCAATCATAATTGAAAAAGCTCAGATTCGAAACTGTGAATTCATTATTTAAAACAAAAAAAATACCTCTTGTAAAATAATTAATATAATTAGATATATTTGCAAATTACTAATAATTTTTTTCGAAACTATCATAGAAATGTTTTATGCGCCTGATTAAAGTATAACGAATATGCATACATTAAATCCATATAGAATCCTACTGATTTCAGAAATGGTGTTTATCCAACATTATTAAAGTGAAACCAAAAATATATTAAGGACTTATAGTATTTCTTTATTTTTTTTTTTATGAATCTATTTGATAATATATTATTAAATAGGACTTAAATATAAATCGGAAGAACATATTTTGATAATACTTTTAGAAAAATTACTTAATAAAAACTTCAATATTACTTTTGCAAATTAATAAAAAAAAAAATTCATTGCAAATATATCATTTGGTATCAGCAATAGAAGCCTACTCACCTTCAAATTTCGTTCTACTTACCATTTAGTCGAGATCTTTCAATTTTCGTGACATAATTTTTATCATAAAATTGAAAGCAGCACACCTGTTGTTTCTATTCTTTATAATTTGTTTCAGCCATTAAATTGCCGGTTACACTAGGTCAGTGTTATTAATAAATATAAAATAATGAAATGCATAAAATTTTAATAATAATTATTAGCAATTTATATCGAAAATATAGAACACAAACTGAACACTTACTTTTACTTTCTGATTTCTTGTAATTACTTTTGAGAAGAATAAAAAAAATTGCTCTTAACAGAAAATGAAAAGAAGGCCATATTGACTGTAATTTGCAGTAGTTCACGATGTGATGTGAAAATATTGACAATAAATCGGTGTAGACCTTCGATAGCTCAGTTGGTAGAGCGGTGGACTGTAGAGAGTAAAAATGTGGAAATCCATAGGTCGCTGGTTCAAATCCGGCTCGAAGGATACATATTTTTTTCTCTTCCGTTGAGCTTCTTAATTCTTGTTGAATCGATGAATCGGAATTTTCTAATTTGTTTTGCATTTGCTAGTTAATTTTAACAAAAATAACCAGTTAATTTTCATTTGCTCATTTCATTTTGGTTTCAGAAAAACTTTAATCATTTTATGGAGAAACACACGAGATGGTTTTATTGTAAAAAAATTTGATATGCCAGAGAGTATACATCATATTTTTTGGTTAAAGATATTTTTATACATTGGTTTGTTTTGCATTTATTTAATTTAAATTACTTATTTTCGATATTTTATTAATGCATCAGTTTAAAATAGGAAAATTGCAGTTTTCAGTGCAAATAAACCTGGTGATATAATTTTTCTGTTTCGAATATTTTGAGTACATTAAAAATGTAATTTTAAAAATGATTGTGACTAGTTCATACAGAAAATATAGAGAGTACATTTGAAACTACAAATATAAGTATTTCAATCATAGTAAAGCTAAAGAACAAACCGTTTAATATGGAAACCAAAACAAGCTGAAAATATTGTAATTATAAGTAGCCATATTGACAACAAATTGGTATAAACCTTCGATAGCTCAGTTGGTAGAGCGGTGGACTGTAGAGGTAAAATACGTGGAAATCCATAGGTCGCTGGTTCAAATCCGGCTCGAAGGAAATTGCTTTTTCTTTTCCCCTCGTCAATGCTATTTTTTTAAATGAATTTGACTAATTTTTGCTTTTTTATCGCCAAACTTTCAATACATTTCGATTTAATAAGTATACTATCAAAAACAGTTAATCGATTTTCAGTTGCATAGATTTATTTTACTTTTTAAATTCATACATATTATTGTTTTTTTTATATTTTTGTTGATATTTTGAACATAATAAAATTGAAAAATATATAAATATGTATTTATAATTTATGGAATAATTTATTTTCAGTGATGATAATAATTAATAAATTAATAACGCAAACAAGTTATACAACCAAAACTATACCTGAATTTGAATACTTTTTAAAATATTTTTTTCACGTTCATTTAATTGGGAAGCAAAGGCGCAAAAATGCTTACTACTGCTAAAGTTTCGTAAAAATTCGGTTAAATGCTCTGGCATATTTTTCGGAAAGATGTGATCTTTTAGCATGTTCTGCATTAGTGGATCGTCATCATCACTGTCTGCCAGATCAGAGTTATCACAGTCGACTTCGTCGGCTTCGGATTGTGTCTGATTGTCAACTTTTGCTGTATCATCATCTTCATTATCATCATCATCAGTCCAACTGTTTGAGTCATCGTCTAAAACATTATGCTCTATCACATAATCCACTTCTTTGATAAGAGTTTTGAATATCAAGACCAGTAATGGTATCAGTTCTTTGTTATATTTTTTGTTGGTTTGAGACCTTGTACGACCACATTCAACGTTTCCACTTAAGGCATTAATATTGGTTGCCATAAGCCTGCTGTCTTCGGCAGTTATTCCGTATTCGAAAAGCTTACAGAGCGCCATTATTGTTACTTTCCGATCATAATTAGTATAGAACAAAAATTGCCGATTAAGCCAAATTGAAAAGATGAATTGCATTGCAGGTTCCCCTGTTGGACCCGGCACTGTGCTTAAAAAGTTCAAAACTGCCTCCATTTGAGTGAGACACAAATATGCAAACGGAATTATCAAACTATTAACAGTTCGCAGTGATGTTACCAATTGCAGCTTACTGATCATAGATTTAAGAAGTAATTCGATATTGTCACCGAGCATATTACCAAGTTTCATTATAATAGTAATAATTAGACGACCTATTTGTGATGCCGTACATTCGTTATTCATTGGATTGAGTAACATAGTCGCCACTTGCATAATATAATTTAATCCTTCGCCATTTTTATAAGAGCATACTTGCTCTGGCGACACATAGATAAAAGCTCTTAAACACTCTCCGCCATTTATTATAACAGAGTTATCATTTGAGCGTAGAATACACTGTACCGTTGCTGGAAAAGCATTTTCTATTAGATTATCACATAGAGGTGCTTGTGAATACTTGACAATCGTTTCTAGAGCCGAAAACGCTGTATCCTGCATAGTCGATGCTGAAGTGTCATTTTGCAAATTTAATACGTTAACCTGCAAACAAATATAACAAAAAAATGATTTTTTTTTAAATTTTATAGAATTTTTAGGTAATTTTTTTTGTCATACCAATATTGGCACTATTTTCTCTTGTAAAAGTTGAAGACATAATGGATTCTGGGATAATGCCTTTAGCATATCTTGAACATGTTCTAAAACGAACGGATCGTTTGTATATCTTAGATAAACAGCCATTGTCAATGGCGTCACTTTCGATTGCACAGTTGCCGCAAAATTGTTATCGAACTAGAAATTTAAAGGAATAACGAAGATTAACAGGTGAAATTGGGTATATTTTTAAATACCAACCGATATTATCAATGTTAAGGTTTCCATTATCTGGGCAATAAGCATACTTTCAGATTGTTCAGCTAATGATATAATACCATCGACGAATGCGTCTAATTTTGATAGTAAAAGTAATTGTCTATTATCTGATGCTTCATGCAAATTTTTTAGAAATTCATAAATAGCTCTAAAAAATAAAAATTTGATTATTTGTGAAATTTATTTTTTCATATGTTTTTATTTATAATCAATAAACTGCTTACCTCAAAGCGAATATTTTCAAATTTAATGGTTTATCAACAGCAAGACTAACAAGTGTAATATCGAAAACTTCATTGAGCATTTGCGAATCGCAATATTGTGATTTTGCATAGCTACTTATTGTACACAAACATCTACCGAACAGATACGGTGACGATTGGTAGTTCATAAGACTTTTGACAAGCGTTAAATAGTTAAGCAAGTCAAATTTATCTTTATTCGCTAATATAATATTTTTAAACTTTGTAACGGCGAACATGGAAGCGTCAAAAATTTTCCACCAATTCGGATTTCCCGAGTATTTTTCAGCTTCTGCGACGGTCACTTGCTTTGTAAGTGCATCCGACAACGGTTGCAGTGCTTTCACCATGAATCTCTCTTCAATCGTCTATAAAAAATAAATTAGTATTTAAGGAAATAATTCATTAATTATTACTAACCG
Organism: Atherix ibis; assembly: GCA_958298945.1. NCBI lineage: Eukaryota > Metazoa > Arthropoda > Insecta > Diptera > Athericidae > Atherix > Atherix ibis. The sequence continues at coordinate 133,467,299 of OY282605.1, forward strand.
TTAACAAATCTATTCCAACTAGACGCACAGTGGGTCCGAAAACGTCAGATTCTAAAAAATTTTCTACATCTTCGTTCCACGTTTCAATTTGCTCTTCTGGCACTTGTATATATACTATAATCACGTAGATTAAATCCGGAAGCACATTCTTAATTATGGCTCGGAATTTCGATGACGTAATCATATTCTGAATAAATTCAAATATTTGTATAATCATTGTTGAGAAATTTGTCAGTTCGTCGTCTGAATTATATAAAATCAGTGAATAAAAACCTATTGAAAAGTTCATTAAAAAAAAAGTCATACCTTCTTCATCAGTGCTTGGGAACGGGTTAGGTTCCAGTTCATTTACAATAACTTTAACGTACATATCAGCAGTTTGCGTAAGCAGCTGCCAAATAGTGGGTAGAATTCGATTCATATACGGATAAATATATTTGGGCATTTGTGTTAGAAAATTCAACAGCACTGTAATTATATGAAAAAATTTACTTCCATATTGTTTCGATTTAAAAGTTTATTACCGTTGATTATTTCTGTTTTTAGCGCAAAATTAGGGGCTGATTTGCCGCCAATTGTTAGGCTGCTAATAAATTTGTCTGTAAAATTCTGTAAAATAGAGTTAATTATTGCTGCTTGATCTGGTTTATTGGACATATTGTAATAGATACAATTGAGCAACGGTTGAAGAACTTTTATGGCACAGCGTCTTGTTCTCACACTGTACGTTTGATCGGCGTCGAAGATTCTATAAATTTCTGCAATTAATATCGGACCCAATTCTTTGATTTGTTTTTCGTCGTATGTAAACTCTGAAAGTACTTGTGTTGCTCCGTGTGTAGAGTCTTCATTTCCGCTTAAGCATTTTATTATAATATCAAATAACTCGGTCCATACGTCAGGCCAATCGCAAGACGCAATTGATGATATAGTATCAGCAACACCAGTCCGGATTTTGCTATTTTGGTCATACAGTCCATTTGGTAAAATGTTACGAATTGTTTTTTTTACTTGCTCGGAAGGAACAGGTATTTTAGGATCGACGGTTTTATCCCAATGCGTTTCAACGTACTTTGTAAGCATAATACAGGCCAGCTGTCTGGGACCGAGTTCGAAAGATTGATTCATTATGAATTCAGCCAAATAAACACCATAACCTAAAGTGAGAAATATAAAATAAATAATATTTATTATTGTCATCATTTTCCAATACCTTCAACGAATTCTAACTGCTTCATTCGTTCTTCGGCAGTTTTCCGAACATCCGAATGTTCACATAAAATATTTTGTAGCTCTTCATATATAGCTTGTTTTATTGATTCAGCATTTTGAAATGTGAATGACATTATTTTTGATTATGAGCGGATGTTTATTTTTTTAATTAATAGAAAATCAAATTCTAACGCATCCACACAACATATAAATGGTAAATTAAGCACTCGCGGAAATGTCAAATTCTTTCTAAGGTTAGTTCTGCACATCCTAATTTATTGGACTCCCGCCACAGCTCTGTCAAACCAAACAAATGTTTCCTTGGGCTAGCAAACATTTTTACTTCTTTTTAAGAAAAAATCAATTATAACAAAAAAATAAACAATTACGTTTGTGTATGAATTTGCTTATAATTATAACTTAATTATTGTTTCATGTTTTTTTTTTTTTGGATACGGTTGAAATTGTTCTATTTTTTTTTTTGCAGTAAAAATGTGCCATTGCTCTAATTTGGTTTGAATCCTGGGTGCATGGTGTATAACATTTTTATTTGAAAGTAAATCAAAACGAGTTCATATTAATAAGAAGTTCTTTGTATTTAATGCAGCAATAATTTATTTATAATATTTAAAAAAATATTCATAAAATATATACAAAAACAATAGTCTAACAGTTTACCATTCGAAAAGAAAACGTCCATTGTAGTTTCATTTAAGACAAACTCCTCCCTTTACAGTTTTCGCAAACACAAAAAATAATTGGAAATTCTGAAATTAGTTGAATAATTTATTTAGTTGATGTTCTTCTAATGGTCTATAACTCAACATTGAGAAGTGCAGGTGCATGGTTATTTCAAGAAAACCTAGATCACCTATTTTTAATTCTTCTAATGGCCTACAACTCAACAACTGGTGTTTAGGTCCCATATTAATTTTATTTTGTCTAAGAGTCGTTGGTAAAAGGAGTTTTTTATATAGCAAACATCGCAACAAAATTAAGGATACGTGTCTGAGGTTTGGTCGCTTTATTATTCGTTATTATGATTATAAAAGAAAAAACATTTTTTTTTGGAATCATTTCCAAAAACTTTTCTAAATTGATGTTCATTCTAAGCTATCATTCATGCAATGATGCCCTCCTGCGACAGTTATTCTTCGACGATTTTCTCCAGTGCCTTTCTTTATTTGGTAAAACGAAAACAATGGAAAATACATGATCCGCATGTCTAATTAAAATTCGAAGAGTGCTTCGACAAAGTGCTAACGCTTTTACCTTAAACCCTGAAGTTCAACCTGCCATCTGTCTGAACTTTCAAATATAGAAGCGATGGCTGTGAAATAATATTAGTTACCGATAGACACTGGTATTGCCTTGGATTTTGATCAGCAAATCCAAGGACCACTAGGAATTTACCGATAGAAATATGATAAATATTTCATTCTTACTGATAAAGGGTTAAGATAGTCTGTGGTCATCTTTTCTACAATAATATAATCCGGGACTTTCACCCAACGAATCGCATATAGAATGCCGCTCCATCTCACCGAGTTAAAAGTGTAAGAAAAATGCAGTATTTGTTAGTACCTCGTTTCCTCCATTTTCCTTTAACGCCCTTACAGGCCATATCAAGGACTATCTAGGTAGTATCTACCGTTGATCTATCTTTTCTAAATTCATATTGATTTCTTGATAGACCTTCGGCCCTCTCAGTGTACATCTCCAGGCAATTGTACATTATCGTTTCAACCACTTAACCGGCCATATCCATTAAATAGATAGAGAGCGATAAGAGGAGATGGGTTATTTGACGATTTCTTAATCTTTGGTAGAAGGCACAGTAATGATTTAAAAATAATCACCATTTTATTTTTATTTTATTGTCAATATTATTTAATTAATAAAATAGAAGAAAATCTTTTGAAAAGCAATAATTTTACATTTTTTACGTGTATAGAATTGAGTTTTTCAGTAGCCCAATCAACACAGTTGTTAGTTTATTTTTTGTATTTTATTACTTTTGAAAAATTTATATTCAATTGACGATTTTATGAAGAGAAAATTATCAAGCAATTTCATAATAGAATATACACTTGGAACGGAAATTCTAAATTGCTGAAAGTTTTTAAAGAGTTTTCTTCATTTTTGCATGGGTTATTATAACATTCTTGTTTTATGTATAAATGTTAATATTTAACAAAGTTCTGGTACAAGTTTGAATAAACTCGAACCTGATTCTGGACTGTTGAGACTTTGGTAACTCTATTGCCGTCGGTCAAATACTATCCACCACTGATCTATAGAAGAACTTCTAGGAAATCTTTGAAAGCTAACAAGGCGAAAAAAGTTGAAGAAAGTTTCTTGTTTCTTAATTAGTTGTCTTTGGTGCATAATAATTTTTTTTTTTTAATTTGAATTTTTTTCCCTTCATCTTAAGCATACTTGGAATTTGTGATTTAATTTATTTTTATTTCATATTTTCCCGACACTAACTGTGTTACGAGTAGTAATTATATCATATGGTGTTACGTTGATTTCAAACTAATTGCTTATTAAAAGAACTATTTTACAATAATATTATTCAAATGTAAGTTTTAATTTTTAATACAACTTTTTATAATTTATATCAAAGAATATTGTTTAAAAATTATATATAAATGAATTTGTCTGTTTATAATTTATCAAACAAACAAAAAAAACTATAAAAAACATTTTTCTTAATTAATACGAGGGTCATTCCACAAGTACTTAGCCTCACCGCCCGATGGAACTGCTGTCACAAAAGAAATTTATCATCGTGCAGTACATTCTTTTAGTAGCCTACTGTCAAAGTTTCAGTCGATTCCCTTTATTAGTTTTGTTTTGAGAGCCTTTAAAAGCGAGCGTGTCGGTCGGTTGCACAAAAATGGAAAAAGAACAATATCGTTCGGTGCTTTGATTCTTGTTTTTGGAAGGGAAAACGCGCAGCGAAATCAAAGATCGCTGGGATGCTGTGTATGGTGACTCTTCTCCTTCGATGGCGACCGTCAAGAATTGGTTCAAATAGCTTGTTTGTGGCCGCACGTCGGTTTTTGATGAACCACGCCCAGGTGCCCCGAAAACGGCTGCTACAGAGGAAAACGTTAAAAAAGTCCACGATCTCGTGTTGGCAGACCGTCGATTGAAGGTTCACGAGATAGCTGAGACTGTGGGCATCGCAGTAGGAACGGTGCATCATATTCTACATGAAGAACTGGGCATGAGAAAGCTGTCGGCGATATGGGTGCCGCGTTTGCTCACACCGGAAAACAAGCGCAACCGTGAGACCACATCGGCGACGTGTTTAGCGCTGTTTCAGCGCAATCCAGCGGAGTTCTTGCGTCGTTTCGTGACCGTCGACGAAACATGGATTCACTGGTACACACCAGAGACCAAGGAACAGTCGAAACAGTGGACTTCACCCGGCGAACGTGCTCCGAAGAAGGCGAAGACTGTTCGATCGGCCGGAAAGGTGATGGCCACTGTTTTCTGGGATTCACAAGGTGTGATCCACATCGCTTACCTCGAGAAGGGTAAAACAATCACGGGGCGCTACAATGCTGACTTATTGGGCCGATTTGACGTCGAATTGAAGAAAAAGCGGCCCCGCTTTGCAAAGAAAAAAGTGCTGTTCCACCACGACAACGCGCCGGCTCACACCTCCACCGTCGCCATGGCCAAATTAGTCGAATTGCGCTACGAATTGCTGCCCCATCCACCGTACTCTCCAGATTTGGCCCCCTGTGACTACTTTTTGTTTCCAAACCTGAAAAAATCACTCGCCGGGAATAGATTTGGGTCGAATGAGGAGGTCATCGTCGCCACGGACGCCTATTTTGCTTCCCTCGAGAAAATGTATTTTTTGGACGGGTTAAAAAAGTTAGAGCATCGCTGGGCCAAGTGTATCGAGCTTGAAGGAGATTATGTGGAAAAATAAATTGCCACCTTTTCAAAATTTTCGTTATTCTTTTGTAGGCTAAGTACTTGTTGAATGACCCTCGTACTGGAATGGTATTTAATACTTAGTTAATCAGAATAATTATTTCTAGTTTAACAGTTTGAATTATCTTTCAATTAAATAGTATGCAATTTCAATAATATATATCCTGGACATTATAGTTAACCATTAAAAGCAAAATAATATTTGTTTCTTAATTGAAATAAATTCCAAACAATTAAATAATAGCCATCAGAAAACAAAAATACGAAATCTGTTCAAAAAGTATCACGTATTTTGAATTTCCGCGGATTAGTTATATTCGATTTTCGAGTTTTTGTGGCGTTATGTTGGTACTCATGTTTCTCACTTATGCCGATGACCATTTTGAATGTTCAGTCAATTTTTGACAGCTTTGCTTGCACATGTTTTGGCTCGTCTTCGATTTTTGCCCACTCCAAAAAATGGATCAAAGAATCTGTTTCGGGAACAAGAAAAAGTCCCAGCGGGCCAGATATGGGGAATACGGTTGCTGCGGCATTAGTAATTATTAAAGGAACGATGCGTGAGCAGGGGCGTTATCATGGTGCAAAGCCAATTTTTGTTCTTCCACAAATCCGGGCGTTTCTGGCGGATTGCTTCGCATAACTTACAGGTAATATTCCTTATTGACTGTTCTACCCTGTGGCAAGAACTCATGATGCACCACACACCTGATATCGAAGACAAACCGTAAGCAAAACCTTCACAATCGACCGAACTTGGCGCGCTTCTTTCGGTTTTGGTTCCTGCGGCAGTTTTCATTGGGATGATTGAGCTTTGGTTTCCACGTCATAACCATAAACCCATGATTCGTCACCAGTTATGACCCTCTGAAACAAATTTGGGTCATCGCGGACAGAGTCAACAGTTCCTTAGCAATGTTAATGCGATACCGTTTTTGATCGAAAATGGGCAAAAATCGAAGACGAGCCAAAACATGTGCAAGCAAAGCAGCTGTCAAAAATTAACTGAACATTTAAAATGGCCGAACTTATCAGCATAAGTGAGAGACATAAGACCAACATAACGCAACAAAAAAAAATTTAAAATCGAATATACGTAATCCGCGGAAATTCAAAATTCGCGATACTTTTTGAATAGACCTCGTATTAAATAATGCACAAAAATAAAGTATATATTTATACTATGCATGAATGGAATTTAAATTGATGTATAATTTATATTTATATAAATAATACCATTTGCATATCCACATTAAATAGATTTTCTGAAGGTTTTACAGTGAGCAGCTATTCTTCTTCAACCAAACAGACTTAATAGTTTTACAAATGATGTGGGCAGAATACAGGCAATATTGTGTGTAGCAAGAAACTCTGGAAACCATGTTTAGAAGTTACAGTATTGCGTTGGGGTGGAACTAAGTTGCTGTCATAAATTGGTTGGCAAAACAAGAAATGAATAAACGATTCACTACCTTGTGAAGATTACTATATGAACACAATAGATGTGGTATTTTAACTATACTATGATAGAGTATTGGACAACTCTGATGAAAAGCAACCCCATTTCGACAACAATAGCCTTGTAATGGACAAGCAAGCGGCTGGCCAACTAACAGTACTAAATGCAAATGCAATGGACAAATTTATTGACACAATTTTCTGAGTACAACACCTTGTCCGCCTTGGACGGTCGTGCACTCCAGCACTGCATTCGTTCATATTTGTACTGAGAGTTGTCGGAAATGGAGTTGCATTTTGGCCTGTATTCACTCGTCCTCAGTATGCCTCTCTTCTATTCCCATGCTGACAGTAACTGCTTTGGAATCTATGTCGAATAGTATTCACCTTATTGTGAACCTGATGCCTGCACTCGGTCTATTACATTAGTGAACTGTTGGTGACATTATCGTTAATACCAGGTACCCTTTGTCTGCAAAGTACGAGACTTTGTTTTTTGACACCAAAACATAGAGCTATGGAAAATAGTTGGTAACTCCTTTCCTAAATTCAAATAGAACATTTTCGATTATTATGAACTCTTCATATTTTCTTTACAAAACTAAAATTTGCAGCTTTAATTCAACAAAATTTTACAAATAACGCCAACTTTTATGCATTTGATATTTTGCCAAAAACTGAATTGCTCCAAAGTTAACATGATTTATATTAAACTAACTGTTTTCAGAGACCAGAATTTATGAGATGAATAAGTCAGCATACACATATTTACGAGGTCTGTTCAAAAAGTATCACGAATTTTGAATTTCCGTGGGTTACCTATATTCGATTTTTTTTAATGAAAAATTTTTACTGAAAAGTTTTTACTGAAAAATTTTTACTGAAAAATTTTTACTAAAAAATTTTTACTGAAAAATTTTTACTGAAAAATTTTTACTGAAAAATTTTTACTGAAAAATTTTTACTGAAAAATTTTTACTGAAAAATTTTTACTGAAAAATTTTTACTGAAAAATTTTTACTGAAAAATTTTTACTGAAAAATTTTTACTGAAAAATTTTTACTGAAAAATTTTTACTGAAAAATTTTTACTGAAAAATTTTTACTGAAAAATTTTTACTGAAAAATTTTTACTGAAAAATTTTTACTGAAAAATTTTTACTGAAAAATTTTTACTGAAAAATTTTTACTGAAAAATTTTTACTGAAAAATTTTTACTGAAAAATTTTTACTGAAAAATTTTTACTGAAAAATTTTTACTGAAAAATTTTTACTGAAAAATTTTTACTGAAAAATTTTTACTGAAAAATTTTTACTGAAAAATTTTTACTGAAAAATTTTTACTGAAAAATTTTTACTGAAAAATTTTTACTGAAAAATTTTTACTGAAAAATTTTTACTGAAAAATTTTTACTGAAAAATTTTTACTGAAAAATTTTTACTGAAAAATTTTTACTGAAAAATTTTTACTGAAAAATTTTTACTGAAAAATTTTTAATGAAAAATTTTTAATGAAAAATTTTTACTGAAAAGTTTTTAGTGAAAAATTTTTAGTGAAAAATTTTTAATGAAAAATTTTTACTGAAAAATTTTAAATGAAAAATTTTTACTGAAACATTTTTACTGAAACATTTTTACTGAAAAATTTTTACTGAAAAATTTTTACTGAAAAATTTGGAATATCATATATAAATTCAAATATTAAACTTACAATATTTCAATGGGAAGAGTTCATACGTATTATTTCTACAGAAAATAATTATTAAAAATTTTAAAAGTCAATTAAAGTTTGCACTAAACCAGGTTCCGCGAAAACACTTAGAAATTTATATTACATCAAATACAAATTCAAGTATATTGAAGATATGGATCTAGATCGCTATTGTAGATAAATAATATTAACTACTTTTAAATCCCCCCCCATCCCAAAAAACACACTAAAAACAGCTTTTATTTAACAAAAGAACATGGGGAACATGGAAAAATAACAAATTTTTATTTTTTCCATCTGAAGTTTTGGTTTTCCTTTGTTTTAACTTTTGCATAAAATTTATAAGTGAAAAGTTGAAAATAAAAAAAAAATCACTTAAAATTCTAGATTCACCATTTAAGTTTTATAAGTACAATATATATAAAAAATAAATAAATGTTAAAACAATACAGTATAAATTGCTGGAACAGATGAATTTATTTATTTTGTTCATAAAGCTAGACAGACCCTTTACTTTTGTTCATTGAAGTTTTTCTTTACTTGGCAGACATTTCCTTTTGGACATTTAGTGGTCTGTGAATTTCTTCTTGTACTAATAGTTGTTATTGTTCTGTTTGTTTATTTTAAAACTCGTCAGTTTTCCTATAGTTGGCACCAAATAAGAAATATCATCCACCTGGTACAGTTTGGAATTCATTTTGCACTTTTTCCCGCTGGTTATTTATTCCTCATTTCATGTCTTCATTTTTCTCACAGTGGAGTAAGATTGTCTTTTGGAGACTTCTTGTATTTTCTCGGTTCGCTGGTATACACATTCATTTTACTGTTTGGTCATTAGTTATATTTTCTTTACTTCCTTTAAGGATAGTCAGTTCTTTTTATTACAACACAAATTGTGAATGCAATTTCTACCTTATAACAGCCACATGCATCCTTAGCCGGATAGAGCTCTAGAAATTCGTTCTCTTTATAACCTTTTGGATTTTTCATTTTCTTAACAAAGCTCATTAGTGATATAAAAAAAAAACTATAGTTCTCTAGTACTTTTTAAATTAAATTGTAAATTTTCTTTTTTTCTTTTACAACAACTTCTTAGCTTTAGTTTTCTTTTAGCTATAAATAAAAAGTGAAATAAGTGTGATTTTATAATGTATAATTATACGTTGGTAATATATTTAGTTCTACTATTTTTTTTGTATTTTACTTTCTTTTCAAATTTTTAGTTTTTTAGTTTCAAAATTTAATTTGTAAGATTTTGTTAAAAGTTTTGTAATTCCTTATGGTTCTATAGTAGAATCAAAAGAAATCTTTGATTTCATAATAAGTAAAATATTAAAATGTAGAGAGAAGTAGAGGAAAACTTGTGTAGATTCTTCAATTATAAGGACTTTCTTTGAATTTTTTATATGAATTGTAAGTCCACCAGAAGGTAGAATAAATCAAAGAGTAATTTTTTCATTAACTTTACTATTTTATATTGTATAATAAATTTCTATTATTTTTTATATTTTTTTATTACTAATTAAAGTTAGTTTAATGAAATAATTAAAAAACTTTTGTTAAAATTTTTTTTAATAAAATTGTACGTAAATAGGTTTCCATTTTACAATTTGGAAAGTAAATACCTATTATTTGACAATTTATATTATGAATTTTTTTTATTATTAAATAATGCAAAATACTCGTAATTATGAAAAATTTCTATAAAAGTGCTAATTCTACCGTAGCTACGTTTTGAGCAAATTTTCATTAGCTCGGTGGATAGGTTAATAAACGAAATTCTTCTATATAAGACTTTAAAAATCTATAAGTAATGATGGAAAAGTTACCAGGTGTATAAGCTTAAATCCGCTGTTTGGTAATAGGTGACGTTAGTAAGCGTATTAAGCTACCATGGGCACGTCATACTTTTTTTTTTGAGTTTGACATCTGTCAACATTAATCAGTGCACATTGTCAGCAATTTCGTACAACAACATCCATTTTTCCTTTGGTAATCATGTCCAGTTTTGCGCCAGAAAAAGAGCATATGCGGGAAGCTCTGCTTTTGTACTTCAATTTGAAAAAATCGGCTGCCGGATCGCATCGAATTCTTATAAAGGCCTATGGTGACAGTGCTTTATCGGAAACAACCTGCCGAGATTGGTTTCGTCGGTTCAAAGACGGCAATTTTGACTTGTGGGACAAGAAGCATGAAAATCGGCCTAGGACGGTTGAGGACCATTAATTGCAGGCTCTTCATGAAAATGGGGAAGATTAAAAATATCGGAAAATGGGGGCCGCATGAATTGAACGATAGGCAGATGGAGCGACGCTAAAACACATGCAAAATCTTGCTCGCCAGCAAAAAAGAAAGTCGTTCCTGCATCGGATTGTTACAGGCGATAAAAAGTGGATATATTTCGAGAATCCTAAACGCAAGAAATCGTGGGTTGATCCCGGCCAACCATCAACATCCTCCCCAAGACCAAATCACTTCGGACGGAAGACGATGCTGTACGTTTTGTGGGATCAGCAGGGTATCGTCTACTATGAGATGTTGAAACCTGGTGAAATTGTCAATGCCCACTGCTACCACCAACAACTGATCAAATTGCACCGTGCTCTGCGTGAAAATGGGGCGGGCTATCAACAAAGACATGACAAGCTGATTTTCCTCCACGACAATACACCATCGCACACGTCAAAAATGGTCCAAAAATACTTGGAGACACTCAACTGGGAGGTGCTACCCCACCCGCTTATTCACCAGACCTAGCCCCTTCCAAGTACCACCGGTTTTCATGGAATTTTTTTGGCATGGTATACACAAATTACCCGAGAGATTGGAAAAATATTTAGCTAGCGAGGGCAAGTACTTTGAATAAATTTGTTTTTGCTTTCTATGAAAAAAAACATGTGTTTTTTCAAATAAAAACCAGCGGACTTAAGCTTATAAACCAGGTTTTGTATATCGTGAAAAGTGACTGTCTGTTCTTTGGATGTCCGGAGCTAATATTTCTTTAAGAAAAAGCAAGAATGAGAAACCCTAACGGTTGAAACCTGGTCTTCAACAAGTCTGAGCGCAATTGCCGTAAAATAACTTACTTGTTTTAAGCAAGGCTTACTTGAATGCAAAAATTCGATTGATTTTGCACAGTAGTTTTTGGTTGATACCCTTTTAAATATGGAAAGTGAAAAACAGCAAGAAAAAAATTATCCGATATGTATGGAGAAGATGTGTTAATTGAGCGCCAGTGCCAAAACTGGTTTGCAAAATTTCGATTCGGCCATTTTGATCTCGAAGATGCACCATGTTTAGGAAAATCAGTTGAAGCTGATGAAGACACAATAAAGATATTAATTGTTTGATGTAAACCGGCGAATAAACACTCGTGAGATTGCTGAGAGATTAAATTTAATTAATTCAACCGTTCATGATAATTTGAAATGGCTAGGTTTAATCTCAAAGCTCGACATATGGGATTCTCATCTTCTTACTGAAAAAAATTTGCGCCGTCACATTGACGTTTGTGATTTGCTTCTCAAACGCCACGAAAATGATCTATTTTTGAAGCATATCATTACTAGATTCTGAAGTGTACTGTCATCAGTTGGTCAAATTGAATAATTCACATTAAAAAAAACAGAATAAAATATTAATTCACTATAAGAAAATAGTCTTTCATTTTTATTTAAAAAAAAACGAAATTACTTTCCGAACAACCCAATATTATTTTACGATTAATAAAACAGAACTTCAAACCATACAACAGAATAAATTTTGACTTGATCACTAGATCTGATGAATTCAATAAGCCTTCAAGATAGTGTAATTTGTAGCAGGTCGATTTTTTTATATAACTACTCAAAAAATTATATTTATGCAGAGAAGCCTTAAACTTTAGGGATAAAGTAATGACCAAATTTTAGCTCAAAACCTGCAAAAATACTTAAAAAATTACCCAAAAAAAAATAAGTCTCGTGGTATTTACTTAAATAATATTAAATAAGAAATATAATAGCAAGATGTAAGCTATAAAATAAACTTTACTTTTCAAATCCTAAATTGAATAAGCTTTTATATGTAGTACGTGTATATTAGCCCAGTATACATTTTTAGGTATACTGAAGTAATAAAATAAATTTGGGTCATAAACAAATCTAAAATAATTTTAGCTACAAGACAAATACTATTATATAGAAAAAAGCACCCTTTACGAAAAACTAACGGAACCTGGGCCAAAATGGACAAACATAAAGCAGACGCTTTTACTGAACACCTTGAACAAACATTTACTCCACATGAGGACATATTAAACAGGACTCATTGCACTACAATCGAGACGGAACTATCCATTCCTTTACCCATGAGTCTTCCCCCTAAGTCAATCACTCCTTCCGAAGTTGCGAATTTCATTAAGATCCTTCCCAAAAACAAAGCTCCTGGCTATAATCTGATTACCTCCAATATACTCCCTAGAAGAGCAATAGTTTTCCTTACCACAATATATAACTCCATCCTTAGAACAATACATTTCCCAATCCTCTGGAAATTTGCCATCATTAAAATGAACTCTAAGCCCAATAAACCAATAAACCGCCACACTTCCTACAGACCAATAAGTCTCCTTCCAATACTCTTAAAAACCTTTGAAAAAATCCTCCTTCGCCGCTTACATCCTCTACTCGAATCTTCAAATTTAATTCCTAATCACCAGTTTGTTTCCGCGCCGAACACTCCACTACCCAGCAGTGTCATCGAGTTGTTGATTTCATTGCATCCTCTTTAGAAAGAAAAGAGTACTGTCCTGATGTGTTTTTTGATATAAGTCAAGCTTTTGATAGAGTTTGGCACCCGGGTCTACTTTGGAAACTCAAGAGGTTCTTTCCTTCCTCCTATTTCCTAATCCTAAGATCATTCCTTTCCAAAAGACACTTCCAAGTAAATGAATCCAACGAACTCTCCAATATCTCTCCGATATTCGCTGGTGTTCCTCAGGGTAGCATACTTGGACCCTAACACCTTCTTTGCTACATACGCCTTGCATCTAGCGAAAATCCCCAATATGCTTCCGAACTCTCCAAATCCAAATCCAAATCCAAAAAAAACCAGTTCTGGTTTACTAGGTGGAGAATAAAAGTCAATGAACGTAAATCTATCCAGGTAACTTTCATGCTCCGTCGTGAGACATGCCCTTCCATATACCTTAATGGCAGTGCCATACCACAACACACCGAAGCTCGGTACCTAGGACTGAACTTAGACAAACGCTTGACATGGAACCCACATACAAGACTTAAAAGACAAGAACTTAAAAGACGATACCTAAAACTACTTCGACTTCTAGACAAGCGTTCCAAACTTACTATAGACAGCAAAGTACTGTTATACAATACCTTACTGAAACCCATATGGACATAGGGACTACAACTCTGGGGATCTACTAAGCCTTCTAATTCCCGTCTAATCCAATCCCTTCAATCAAAAATACTCCGTAAAATTGTCGATGCCCCCTTTTATGTTCGCAATACTGTTATTCATCGTGATCTTAAAGTCCCATTTGTTTTTGATGTGGCAGTATCTCGCTATAAAAACTTCCGTTCCTGTGTCCTCAATCATAATAATCCTCTTGTTCAAGAACTACGAGTATCCTCCATTTCCTTCCCTAGAAATACCCATCGAAGACTTAAGCGTCACTGGTCGCGTGATTTACTAAAATACTGAGGCCTAACAGAAACACACGCTAGCAGGAGGAACTTCATTGGATGTTTACTCCCCACAACCTTTCAAGCTAATTAATATTATTGCTCAAATTTGCTTGTAGTTGTAAATATCTAAAAAAAAAATAATTTTAGCAAACAATAATTAATTATTATCATCATTTTTGAATATGAATTTTATGAACATAAAAAACAAATTATTAATATACTTAATATAGTAAAAATTTCTATTTCATTTATAGCCTAAATAGAGTTATTTAAATATAAATTAGGATATGTGCATACTCGTATTAAACCCGCATGTACTCGAATTGAATTGAATTAGCCCGTAGCGGACATTTTCGTATAAATCGATTTCACTTAGTTTGGCTTCATCTTATCCATAATACGAGGAGCATTTGAATATGATCCCAAAACGAATATCATTATTACAAATGAATTTTGAATAGCACCTCCTGACGTTGGCAGTATCAAAAGGACATAAATCAAATGCAATTGTTAGAATGGACGTGATTGCGTTATGGACGTATGATGAATACTTCAATAGTTGTACGTGAAGAAGAATCTTTGGATTGTGGATAAAACACGTAATAATAAAGATTCGTATTCGAATAGTATTGTAATATATATTATTATTCTACCAAAAATAAATTCATTTTCAATTTCGTTTTCTCTTCATATCCAAGTATAATCAAATTGCTTTAATCAAACTCAAATATAAGAGGAGATATACGAGACTTACTTCAAATCTTAATTATCCTCTTAAATAGCCTCTTATGAATATGAAAATTTAACAGCATAGTAGAAAATGTCAATATCAAATGGATTTACTCATTTAAATGTTTAAAAAAGACTTAATATTTTTAAATTTCGTATTTTTTATTTATTTTGAATATTTAAATAAAATGTAAATGGTAATAAAATTATCATGAGAATTAGTCATCTGATTATATAGGATTTTCCAAAAGGAGTGATATGATTTCTTATGAAAAAGAAACACACTAATTGTTAAGGAAATTCAAATATTTTTTATTGAATATGAATTACATTAGATACAATTAAGTTCTGAATAAAACGTCATTCAAATGGCCTCCACGACTTCTTTTGCAGGAACGAATTCGATGAACCCAATTTTCTAGCACTTTTTCCACTAAATCAAGTCTTATGTCATAGATAGCACGTTCAATATTGACTTCTAAAGCTTAAAGAGAGTGTGGTTTATTGCTAAAGACCAATGACTACAAGAAATAGTCGAATGGTGTTAAATCACAACTTCTTGGAGGCCATTCAATGACACAATTTCTTGAAATAATCGAATCCCCAAAACTTTTCTCGCAATAATTCGGTTGTTGAACGTGCTGTGTGGCACGTAGCCCCGTCTTGTTGGAACCAGATGTTGTCAAGATCAACTTCTTCCAATTTCGGCCATAAAAAGTAGGTTATTATCAACCTATACCGCTCTCCATTGACAGTAACGGTGTTACCAGCCTCATTTCGAAAGAAGATGATTCCACCAGACCAAAAACAACACCAAACTGTCAATTTAGGTGAATGTAATGGGTGTTCATGAATAATTTGTGGATTTTTTTAGCACCAGAGTCGACAGTTTTGGTTATTTACCGCACTACTCAGATGAAAGTGAGCGCACGAAAAGTTGCAATTGTAGAACGATTATTTTGATAATAAAATTGAACAATTTGTAAACGTTGTGCTTGCGTATATCTCTCCATGATAAAATTGTAAACATTAGTAAATACAATGAAAAAAAAAAGACAGATCATGACATATTACAAATGGCCGAAACGTCACTTAGAAATCATATTACTCTTATTGCAAAACCCTGTATTATTTATTCTTTTCTGAATATTATAATTATGTAGTATTTTTTTAGTAATATTTTTCTTTTGGAAATGATTTTTCGAAATAATATAGTATTTTTATTAATAGAAGACAAATGTGAAGTAAATTGTAGTAAAGATATTTTTATTTAATAAATTTATTAGGATTTTTTTTAAAGAGTCTCTAAATTGAGGAATGGCATTACTTATATAGGGTGGTCCATCTAGCGGTTGCATTTTAAACCACTATTTATTTGAAGTACTTGAGTATTAAATGCTTAGATTAAAGAAGTACTGGATAGGCCTCTACACAAAAATTCTGTCCAACTTTTGTTGGCAATACATTCATAGAACGCACACACATGCAATACAACAGAAATGGCGTAAATTATTGGGGGCCAAATTAAAAGTTCAGTATGCGATTGAAGCGGTTCGTTTAAAACCATTTTTCATATGTGATAGCATTTATTCGTAAAGGAGCAGATTTTTTAATATTGCGGGTCTTGTTGTTTGATGGAATTAGTTTTGTAAATATGCAATAAAACACAGTATTTTTTTTTTAAATATTTATTTATTTATTATGTATTTTAATTTTATTTATTTCACTGTATAATATTTATTCTTGGGAATACCGGATGCTGCTGCCACAATCCACTTTTCCCGCAACCATTTATTTTGTGGGAACCTGTAAAGTTAACATATAAATATACGATCGTAACATTTACTTTTACAATTAGGAATTAATAGAAATTCACGTATTTTTTGCACTATTAGAAAAATTCGGTTCCTTAAACTTTCTTACACACACTTTATATACACCGGCACTGTACTATTTTATGGTAAACATTGAACTGTCAACATCGGATTTGTTTACATTTATTCAATGCCGAATTTTTCACTTTTTAACCACTTTTTACACAAAAGATATCACTAAAAGCCATTTAGGCACATCACAAACTAAATATTTAATATTTGTTTTGTAAAAATAAATATGTCAACTTACCGAAAGAAAGAAATTCCCGGTTTCCTCATTTTGTCGAATATCTAGCAATTTCTAATAAATTGCTTAATTTTCTGAAATAAAAACTTCGTATTAACTTTTATTAATAATGTTACAATTTGTATAAGTACTTACTTTTCCGTAAATACTTCTAAAAAGATGGAAATAACACTTTTAAAAACACTTTCCGAACCGCAAAAAAAACAACTGAGAAATGTTAAAAATAGCCCGTTGTTTTCGGTGTGTCACCACTTTCATGGACAATGGCGCCTTTGAAAACTCTCCTAAAGTCTACAAAATTGAGGCGCTTTATATTTGATTGATATTTCCGGAAGGAATAATAAACCTAAAATAGAATTCCATTCCGTATCAAAAGATTGTACAAAAAATAAAAATTACCTGTCGTTGTGTTTAAATTGTATTTTTGTTTCCAATAAGTGCATTAAAATGAATATAAATTATGCTTTTGCAATTCAATAAATTTGTATTACGACAACTAGATGGCAGTGGGTCCAGAAGTTGGACACAAAAATGCGTATACATATACGGTAAGGGCCTATCCAGGTATTCTTTAATCTAAAATTAAATGTCATCACGAATTGACAGATTGTTAGTTGAAAGTTTGAATTTTACGTAATGGTAATCCATATGCTTGAAGAAAACTGGGAAATATTGAGAACTTACTTCCAAAGTGGTGAGTCTTCAATCCAAACTGTGAGAAATTGAGCAAATATCGGATGCCATCACGTAAACTTGTGGACAAATTCGTGAAGCGAGTTCGCGAAACTGGTTTGTTGGTTGCCAAAGCAACTCGAGAATATTGCCGCCGTTGCTGAAAATGTCCGTGATCATCCATCAACATCAACTCGTCACCGTTCTCAGGAATTGAACATTTCTCGCACTTCTCTGTTGAGAATTTTGCACAAAGACTTCGGTATGAAAGCTTACAAAGTTCAATTAGTCCAACAACTAAAGTCGCATTGCCATCCGATGCGTTTTCGGTTTGCCCAATGGGCTCAAGATCAATTGGCCGAAGATGAGCATTTTTACCGAAAAATCATCTTTCCGGATGAGGCCCATTTTCACCTCAGTGGGTATGTCAACAAACAAAATTGTCGCATCTGGGGCTCAGAACATTCATACGTCACTATGGAAAAGTCGATGCATCCACAACGAGTCACGGTTTGGTGCGGATTTTGGACTGGAGGCCCGTTTCTTCGCAAACGATGAAGGAGCCGCCGTTAAGGTCAATGGTGAGCGCTATCGTGGCATGCTCAACGAATTTTTGTTGAAGAGATTGGCATGGACGACATTTGGTTTCCAAAAGTTGAAGAGAATGGCATGGACGACATTTGGTTTCAACAGGACGGGACCACTTCCCACACAGCCAACGTAACAATCCAACTTTTGGGCATTGTTTTCGAAAACCGAATAGTCAGCCGAAATTCTGATGTCAATTTGCTCTCGGAGCTGTGATTTAAGCCCGTTGGATTATTTTCTGTGGGGAGCCGTTAAGGATAAATGTTACGCAAGCCATCCAGAGACAATTGACGCCTTGAAACACGAAATCAAAGTTGCCATTGAAGAGATACAGGCACACACAATCGAAAATGAAAAATTGGGTCGAGCGAATGGGGTACTGTAAGGCCAGCCGTAGCAGTCATTTAAATGATGTTGTGTTTCATTCTTAAATTTCAAGGTTCAATCTTTCTAATAAAACCGGAAATTTGAAAAAATATACACTAGTTTTTTAAATTTACTTTTTAAAATGAAACTTTTAAGTATTCCACCGTTTAGCAACACAGGCGGAGTTTCGCTCCAAATAGATCTCAACTCCATAAAGGATAAAGCATTTTTTTAGCAGACCCCTTGCCATGTTTTTAGGTTTTTGGTAGACCCACTACTTACCTGATATTGATTTTTTGTAAATTTCTAACTGTAGTGAAGTTTAGTGTTAAAAACTTAAAGTAAAAACACATGTTAAGTCTTATACATTTTTTAAATTGAATTTAAATTAAAACTACTCAAAATAAAATTTTGTATCTGTTATATAAAATAAACGTAACATAAAATAAACATAAAATAAACTAAGCAATAAGTAAATGTTTTTAGTGGGAAGGATGAACCTGATGCTTTGATAATAAATTATCAACATTTGGTGTCAATTTTGTAAGGTTTAATCTTAAATCTCCTCGGCTAATGATGTCCAGTCTGTTTCTTTTTTTCGTTAGGAGATTGGTAACAGCGCTGAACCCCCGTTCCACTAGGTATGACGATGGAAAGGAAATTAAAAATTTCCTCGCTATATTCCATAATACGGGATAAGTAACGGGTATGTTTTTTTGCAGCTAGAAGTGCTGATACCCGTGCTTAAACTGAACCTTAAATTCTTCGTTTGTACTTATTTCAGTCAGGTCCTCTTGAATTATGATATTCGTTTCTTCTATGTCACCATATGGGTTAATTATCCACGGTAGTATTACCATAGGCAAAACATCCTCAAACCTAGTTTCAAAATCTGAATAGAGGGCATTTAAATGTTGAACGTAGGTTGAAACGTCGTCTTTATTGTCAAACATAAGCCTTTCGATAGCCAGCGAACTTCAGTGTGAAGGAGTAATTGATGAAAGTATTCGTCATTTTCTTCACACAACTGCGCAAATAACCGCGTATTCAACGCCTTGCTTCGGATTCGGTTTACTGCATCCTTAGATTAAAGAAGTACTGGATAGGCCTCTACACAAAAATTCTGTCCAAATTTTGTTGGCAATACATTCATAGAACGCACACACATGCAATACAACAGAAACGGCGTAAATCATTGCGTAAAGAAGCAGATTTTTTAATATTGCGGGTCTTGTTTGATGGAATTAGTTTTGTAAATATGCAATAAAACACAGTATTCTATTTTTAAATATTTATTTATTTATTATGTATTTTCATTTTATTTATTTCACTGTATATTATTTATTAAAACAGAATTTTTAAAGTGGGGAATAGTATATAAAAATATGAATTGTAAGTTATTTGATGATATGAAAACAATTATGTGTACAAATTTAAATTAATTTCAAAAATGCAAAATGAATTAAATGAGAAAATGTGATATTTTGTTTATGTTGAAATCAAACAACACCGCAACTTATTAAATATAAATTTTAATCTTAAACAAGCATAAGTACCATAGATGGAAAAACCTTAATTATAATATAAATGTGTGTTTATGAATGGAAATGGTAATTTAAATAGGCATTGTGCATTTAAATTAAATTAAAAAATAAAGCATTAATTACATAGAACATTACAATACATGATAATATATAAGTTAATCGTATACATTAAAAGAAATGCTTTAAAACAAAAATAGAAAATGAAAAATTTAATGTACTTAAATAATTAATAACTTATATTCTAAAAAAAATGAAAACAATATTATTTAGTAAATGCATTATAATATGGTCTAATAGAGCAATCAAAACAAATTTATTTAAATAATAAGCTTACCGAAGAATAAACTTTATTTATTATAACACAATGAAAACAGCAATGGAAAATAGACAGAAAAATTCGGTCCCTAAACTTTCTTACACACACTTTATATACACCGGCACTGTACTATTTTATGGTAAACATTGAATTCTCAACATCGGATTCACAAATGACAAAGCTGACCCCCAAGTCTCCACTTTCATGGAAAATTAAAGTTTTCAAACTCTCCGAAAGTCTACAAAATTGAGGCGGTTTATATTTGATTGATATTTACGAAATGTATAATAAACCTAAAATAGAATTCCATTTCGTATTAAAAGATTGTACAAAAAATAAAAATGACCTATCGTTGTATTTAAATTGTATTTTTGTTTCCAGTAAGTGAATTAAAATAAATATAAATTATGCTTTTGCAATTAAATAAATTTCCATTACGACACATAGATGGCAGTGGGTGTCATGTCTACATAAAAATTTTTGACAGTCGTATCCCCCTAGTAAATATTTGTACATAAAATTGCGTATACATATACGGTAAGGGCCTATCCAGTTATTCTTTAATCTAAGACTGCATCAATGACTAATTGAAGAGATTCATGCAATCTAACACTCAAATTTTTAGCAACTAAATGTTGTCGATGGATGACGCAATGTATTGGCACATTTTGTTTTAAATAGCTTATAAGTCCACGATAACGTCCAACCATAGCAGGTGCTCCATCTGTAGCTACTGATATTATATTTGATAAAGGGATTGCTTTTTCAATGAAGTAATCCTTCAAAACATGAAATATTGATTCACCTTTAGTGTCGGTTGTCAAAGTTCTTCGTAGATTTCTTGATTCATAATAAAACGAACATATGCCAATAATAATGCTTCATTACCAGGTAAATTTAACTCGTCCAGTTGTATAGAGAAATGGGTCGTTTGCAAATAATTACACAAGAAGCTTTCAATATCAGAACTCATTTTATCAGTACGTCTTTCAACAGTATTATTGCTTAAGGGAATTCTTTTAATGATATCAGATGCCGATTTATGTAAAACAGTTTTTAAAACCTCTTCAACTTTGAAAAAGAAACTATTGAGGAGTACTCGTGTAATTTTGCATAATTTGAATATTAAACTACTAATAACTGAAGTCATGATCGGCGTAATTTATCTATCTTTGCTAAGTACGAGTACAAAACTAAAATTTAATAAAAAATAATGTACTTACATTTCTCCGGCACTATAATTTGTATGATAAACTACCAGTTTATATTTTTTTAAATATTTTCTTAGCACTTTCCTTTTCAAGATTCAGGAAACGAATAAACATATTTGTCTAACATTCGTATTTATAGAGTAACGAATTGAACAAGTCAGTGTAAGTTCGCGAAGCTGTGAGACAAAAATCGATAAGTAACAAGATGATACTGGTATATCATTATGTGCAGGTTCTTACAAGTTCAAAATGTATTACGGCCACAAAGCGAATGCCTACATCCTACAACTTACACAATTTTATAAACATATATAATAAATTTTTTACTTCATAGGTACTTTTATAAATAATGTTTATGTCTTTAGTGTATGTTGAGATCCACTATCGTGGACCCCCATTTTCATTTCATGGACCCCACATTTTTTTTTCGCTGACGTACACCCCTTGCAGGTTGTCATAAACCCCTGGGGGTCGATATATACCACTTTGGCAATTGCTGCGTTAACCGAATGGTGGGTCGAACGAAAATATTACGACCATAACCTCTTAATTCCATGTCTTTCACAAGAATTAGGGCCTTTTTGCAGCGTTAAACTTTGCACGAATCAATTGACTTAAGAACTACAGTCACAAGACCATGTGCAGCGTCGCGCGTTTGCTGATTGAATCCTTGACTAATTGGAAATAGATCCTAGATTTGGAGAAAATTTTCAGTGACGAAGAGAATTTTTTACTAAATGCCTGAGTAAACAAGCAAAAATGTCAAACCTGGCTAAAAAGCAACCACACCAGTTCCAAGAGTTTCCTTTGCATCCAGAAAAACTTACCGTTTGGTATGGATTTTGTTCGAATGGCACCATGAGGTATCGTGTGATGATAACAGATTTTTTTTTGCTCTCAATTAGAGAAAATGGACTTGGATAATATATGGCGCCAACAAAACAATGCCATTTACAACACCGCAGTTGAAATAAGTACTTATTGCAGATAAAGCTTCCACGTGGCGTTATTTTAAGATATATTGATGTCATCTGGTCGCCAAACTCGTACGATTTAACGCCCTTAAGATTGGCTTACAAAATGTGTGCAATGCACGATTTCCTCCTACAAATGGTTTGCTGTTAAATCGTTCAACTCTACATACAGCTCGCCAGTATATTACACTGATCATGCAATTGAACGATTTTATCTCAATGACAAGTAAGTTTTCGTGTTGCCAAGCATGGAGAATTCACCAAATAAAAATTCATAAACCATTTACATGATCAAAAATATTTTTCAACATGTTCAAATTCCTTTTTGTTCGCGTAAATTACTCGTGCATTACGATTAATTATTCTTGCAGATATTTATTCAAGTAGTTATACGACGAGTAGACTACTCATGTAATGAGCAAATGTTATTTGCGATAAACCTGCACAATCCAATGCACGAACAAAGTTCGTACATGTTCGCGCATTAATTACACTGTCAAAAGAGAAAAACAAGGGGAATTTCTCCTTTAAAGCGTGCTTTGCATGCACGGTGTAATCTTATCTTTAGACTTTTTTCTATGGTAATACGTTAAACCAATGATCTATGCCAATAAGCCGACAACACTTTTTGATCTGGAGAACCAATATTATTCAAGCTAACAGTAAGATTCAGCCCTATTTATTCGGATGAGTCATCAAAAATTGGACCTCTCAGATCACCTCCTGCAGCTAAAGCTTTGGAGACAATTTAAAAAATGTAATTTTTTTTAATAATATTATTTAATGTAATTTAAAATACAATAAGGATGCTATCTTTCTTAAATTTTAAAGATTAAAAGCCTCCATTGAAGAAACTTTTATTCGGTATGAAAACCAAAAACCTTTTTTTTTTTTTTAAAAAATTGTATTATTTTACATAATTTCTATACTTTTAGATTTTATTCAAAAAAAGAAAGAAAAAAACATATAATTCCTTTGGAAAGAAAAAAACAACAAATTTAAAATGAAAAAAAAAAATTCATTATCATAAGACAGCATTGAGCAACACTCTTTATTCTGAAATCCTAAAATTCACAATGCATCCTTTCACAAGGAATGGACACCACATAAGTTTTCCCCGAAGCAAAAGTAAATTTTCTTCATCTGGACGTGAGATCTATAGAATAACACTCTTAACTGTCTAAAACAATTTTCAACAATACCCATTCAATGGTATTTATTTTAAATTGCCCCACTAATGGTCGATGCTTTTCAATTTGCTTCATTGACTCTGTTTCAATTCTTATGCGTTTCACGAGCAGAAATATCACTTATACTGAATGTTGTAACAATTGCAGAGAATTTTCGATAAAAACATTGTTAATTTAAAATCGATTTTCTATTGTGTTATTATTTTATTGAAAAATGAAAGAATATTTTTACAAGACATATCTTTAATTTTATTATTTTACTACGTTTAGAATATTTTTACAGGACATATCTTTTATTCAACGCATGCACCCTAGGCAGGTGGTTTTTTTCTCATATTAATTAATTAACTTAAATATTTCGATAATCAAATAGATAAACAACTAAATTTATTTAAAAAATATTAACATTTCCTCCTCTTCTCTTTATCTGACATTTCACATTTATTCATAAGCTTTGGCTCTTCGAACAGCATGCAACAAGTGACAGTTTGTTTGCTTTAAAATTGCGCAATTATTAATTTTATATGTCTATCATTTATACCACTCGAATGCAGCTTGGTAGCAATAAATACCTTCCCTTAGCGAATACAATAAATATTATGGATGTTGGGATAGCCATGAAAAAACAAATGAAACCTGAAAATAAATATATTTATGATAAAGTTTAATCAATGTACGTATTAGTTAAAGTTCATGTCAGCAGTAAATCTAAAGTCAGTTAGGATGAGCTCACCATGTTTATTGATGCTTTTCCATCTTTAAAAACAGATGCTTTTCTAAATATCCATAACACTCTTTGACTACAAACGTGCTGAACTCCCCACACAAAAAAAAAATTACTTCATCCTTCTTCCCCTCAACCATTCCGGGGAACGGTAAGAAATCCTAATGGCATGAATGACCTGGATGCGAATGGTGTTGAGCATTTTAGTAAATATGTTTATTGCTTCCAAGTAATCGAATCCAACGAACTCTCCAATATGTTTCCGATATTGGCTGGTATTCCACAGGGAAGTTTATTTGGACCAATCTTGTACAACATTTATACATCCAATATCCCAATCTGTCTCAATACCTTCTTTGCCACAAAATTCCCAACAAACTTTCGAATGTTCTTGATGGCAGGGATTGGATTCGACGGGAATTAGAAGGCTTAGTAGGATCCTACTAAGCGTTCCAATTCCCGTCGAATCAAATTCCTTCAATCAAGAACACTCCATACAATTGTCAACGCTCTCTTTTATGTTCCCAATACTGTTATCCACTAAAGTCCTTTTCGTTCATGATGTAACTGCGTACCTCGTTATAAAAAGTTCTATTCCCGTGTCTCCAAACATACTAATCCCCTTGTTCAAAAATAATCCTACATTTCCTTTCCTAAGAAAACCCATCGAAGATTTAAGCGTTACTGGTCGCGTGATTTGGATGTTTCAAGCACGACCCTGAGTAGGTAAACAGCTTCTAAGGTTATTCAACGAACGGGAATTATGGTGGGCAGTACCGAATGTGATGATCTATTTGCAAAAAATGTTCTACTTCGCTCAGTTCCCACATATTCCGTCGCATTCATTAACCTCACCAGTGTGACATAGTTTTAAATAAAAGGTGGAGATGCATGTGGACCTTATTATGTATCCAAAAAAATTTTCGTAGAATTTAACCAATTTAGACATATTGTACAATTTCAATCTAAATCGCAAAAAATTTCGTATCATAACATTTTGTATTGTCTTATCTGTGCTTTAATTTTATATTGCTGTTGTGAGGTTTAAATTTGAAGTGAGGAACTTCACGCCTAAATTACTATTAAAAAGTGTTGCTATAAAAAGTTATTATACAAATTTGTGAAATATTTTGTTGACTTCCTTATTACTCGTATTTTAGTAAATAAAAAATGTTTTAATACTACAAAAAAAACCTTTCAAATAAATGGACTGTTATCGTTGATTATTCCAAGAGTTTTTCTTTATTTCTAATTCTGTTCTTTTTTTACTATAACCTACATTTAACCTTGGTAAAGAATCGAACATCCTGTAGTAAAAGGAAATATTACATAAAGAAAATCAGTGATTTCTCTCTCTCATTTCACTTTTACACTTAAGGCTATACAGAATGTTCGTAAATCGATAGAGTAGAAAATTTTAAATTCTAGTCTAGTCTTTATCAAACTCAAAAGAAATATATATTTTTAAATTGAAATCAAAGAAGTGAATGAATATTTTAAATTTAAAATCCAGGAATGATCTGAAAACAAAAACGAATTTTTACAAAGCATATTTCTATTCAAGAAAAGTACGAAAGAAAATTCTTATCTTTCACTTTTTAAATAAGGTATGCGAGGTATTACTTGTATTCTATCGGAACATACAATAACCAATATAAAAAGTTAATTTGTAGGAATTTTGCAATTTACGAAATTTAAAAATACACTTTGAATATAGAAAAGACTAAACTCACACATATATAAATGCATATGTAAATAGCATTGATTATATTTAAAGTGAGATTAGTAATTTTTTTTTCTCTCAATATTTTAAAAGCTAATATCCGAAAAAAGTTTTTGTATATTTATGGAAAAGTTCTTTATTATCATCAGGTAAAGTATTATCCATTTTGTAGTTTGTGTAATTTTTATAATTATTAAATATATATAAATACCATTTAAAATAAATTTTATGTAGATTATAATTTGTTATTTGATAATATTAATTATGTTACTACGTGTATAAGCTTAAATCCGCTGTTTTTTTAATAAAAAACACATTTTTTTTCATAGAAAGCAAAAACTAATTTATTCAAAATACTTATCCTCCCTAGCTACACATTTTTCCCATCTCTCGGGCAATTTGTGCATACCACGCCAAAAAAATTCCTTTTCTTTCGAGGCAAACCACTCATCAAGCCATTTTCGGATGTCTTCGTAAGAATGGAAGTGCTGCTCAGCGACCGCATGGCCCATCGACGAAAACAGGTGGTAAGGTCTGGTGAATAAGCGGGGTGGGGTCGCATCTCCCAGTTGAGTGGCTCCAAGTATTTTCGGGCCATTTTTGACGTGTGCGATGGTGCATTGTCGTGGAGGAAAATCAGTTTGTCATGTCTTTGTTGATAATCCCTCCTTTTTTCACACAGAGCACGGTGTAATTTAATCAGTTGTTGGTGGTAGCGGTAGGCATTGACAGTTTCACCAGGTTTCAATATCTCATAGTAGACGATACCCTGCTGATCCCACCAAACGCAAAGCATCGTCTTCCGTCCGAAGCGATTTGATCTTAAGGAAGATGTTGATGGTTGGCCGGGATCAACCCACGATTTCTTGCGTTTAGGATTCTCGAAATATATTCACTTTTCATCGTCTATCACAATCTGATGCAAGAACGACTTTCTTTTTTGTCTGGCGAGCAAGATTTCGCATGTGTTTTGGCGTCGCTTCATCTGCCTATCATTCAATTCATTCGGCACCCATTTTCTGATCTTTTCAATCTTCCCCATGGCACGAAGATATATGGAAATGGCTGGTTGAGTAACACCCAATTACTCCACGAGCATTTTTTGCGATTGGGTATCGTCTTCATCCAAAAGAGCCTCCAATTGATGATCCTCAACCTTCCTAGGCCGATTTTCACGCTTCTTGTCCCACAACCTCAAAATTGCCGTCTTTGCACCAATGAAACCAATCTCGGCATATTGTTTCCGATAAAGCACTGTCACCAAAGGCCTCCATAAGCATTCGATGCAATTTGGCAGCCGATTTCTTCGAATTAAAGCAGAAAAGCAGAGCTGTCCGCATATGCTCTTTTTCTGGCACAAAACTGGACATGATTACCAAAGTAAAAATGTATGTTGTTGTACAAAATTGCTGACAATGTTGACAGATGTCAAACTCATAAAAAAAAGTATGGCGTGCCCATGGTAGCTTAAAACGCTCACTCACGCCATCTATGACTAAACAGTGAATTCAGGCTTATACCCCTAGTATTTTAAAACAATGTATTTAAATTGTAAAAACTTTTTAGAGACATTTTTATCAGTGATGAGACTTATTAATCGCTTGGTAAATATGTCTTCCCTGTGGAACACCAAGCATATATGGAGTTATAAAAATCTACAAGTAACTATAAAAAAGCCATTGTATTCACAAAAAGTGACGGTCTGGTGTGCATTTCGGTCAGACGGTATTATTGACTCATATTTCTTTGAAAATTATGACGAATAGACCGTGAATTCTTAAAGACCATATGTGATTTTAGCAAAAAGATATCACGAGCCATAAAATACTAATAATTTCAGCTTTATTGCGCGAAATAATCCCAAGATGCATAATTTCCAGGTTCGGCCTTCAAAATAGTGCGATTGCCGCCTTTGCACTTTTATCTATAAATTTATGCAAACATTATATTTTGATAAATACAATAATTTTTAATCTTAAAAACAATTGAAACCTAAGATCAGTTAAGCAATGGCTGAATTACAGCCCAAAATACCTCAAAAGAATCGATAAAGCCATCGAAAAATACCTCAAAAGAAACGAATCCTGTAAGAGATATTATGATAATTACTTGAATAGTTTTATATTTGATATATAATGGTAAAATTTTCTAAATATTATAATTAATATTTTTTTGATTATAGTCAAAATTCTAAATGTATATTATTAAATGTTATGTTATAAAAGGAAAATTGAATGATCCTTTTAATAAACAGCTAAATTTGAAATATTTGATTTTTCCCTAAAGTAAACATTTTCCTTTTAATTTTCTGAAATTTTTATCTAAATTAAATCCATTTTTTTTTTGAACTATTATATTTAAGTTCAATATAATTATAGAAAAACTTTTTTTTGTTTGTTTAAGATTGAAGGACGAAAATCAGATAAAGCAATAATGCTGAAAAATACGAAATTAAGAAAATTTGTCCTCTAACGATGATTATTTGAAGAGAACAAAATAGAATTGTGACCAATAAGAACAACAATGCTGAAACTTTTTGATTTTCCCATAATTGACATCCGCACCATACAATTTTTGAAATATCAATATTTGACCTCAAGCAAAAATGTCTATCATTTTGGTTGAATACTATTTTCCGATCAATTTCACTTTTAATGATTGACCATAAAACAATGTTACGATAAAGATTTCGAAACTGTCGAAAAGGCTTGCCTGGTCTTTAGGCATATCGCAAAAGTTCATTTTTTCCTGGTACAAAAAAAAAAAAAAATAAGCAGAAACAAAGTGGAAAAAAAAACCAAAGAAAAATGGAAGCAAAAACTTGTTACGTGATGATAACGAATTTTCATCCTTTTTTCGATTGGAACGTAGAACTTTTACGTAACCAATGAATCAATAGGGATGCTGATGGTATGCTTGTAACGGATTGGTTGATAGGATGATAGGATGATAGGATGATAGACCATTGAAATGATGGGCCAATGTATCAATGCAAATATGAGTAAAAATTTTTGCTATTTGAAAAAGGAATTACTATTTCTTCTTCTTCTGCTTCATATTTTTTTCTCGGATTTCTGTGATATGACCGCACTAATATTTTCTATAGTATAAATTTAACGAGCGATTTCTTCATGCATGAAAATATATTGCATACTTTGTATTTTGCGTATAATAATAAAAAAAAATCCTATGAGAAATAATGCTGGCCAAAAAAGAAAAAGAAAAAAAAAGGAAACGAAGAAATTTCATATCATTCGGTTTGTCCATCGTCGTTATAGTAGGGAAAGTGTCGAATAACAATGTTATAAGGCAACACATAAAATATGGAAATTCGTAGACCACTGAGAACATAGACTTCTGCTCAATTTTTATGATGTCATATATTGAAACATTCTGTTTAGGAATATTCATATTTTCTGATTTTTATGATTTCCATGCCATGCAACAGAGTAACATTTTGCTATAAAGTACTTCAATGTATTTTTATTTGGTATTTTTCTTTAACTTATTTTGTTTTGAAGACATTTTTCTATTATAATTTTGGAAAAAATTGATGATGCGTTAACAGCACATAGTTTTGAAAAATCTTTACATTTCGAAATAAATAAAATACCTTCTATATGTTTAACATAAAAATCGGTTTCTACATGTTAAAAAATATTGTATAAAATTTTTTATATCAAATAATATAATCTTAAGCTTACTTAACAGGGTACCCTATTGAACATTGTTGTTAGTATATTGTCGGTATTTGTGAAACAAAATACAAATTACATCAGATCCTCGTTGTCCAAAGTAAACTATTAAACTTCAGTTATGTATTGTTATTTAACGTGACCTGGTTGTCCAAACCTCAAGACCACGGGTCGCCTACGACTATAAGGATTGAGATACGCTCAACCACTATTACAATCAACGCACCACTATTACTGGCGGTTAGCAGTTAGTAATCAGTTACAAACTGACAACTCCACTTGCTGGTGTCGCGGACTACCTAAACCTCTACTGTCATTAGTAGTGACAGTGCCCGAGATAATTGCAAGATGGAATTTGCCAGTTATCTCTCACCTGCGGTCCGGAGACCATACCCACGTTGTTGCCAAATGGCGCCTCACCTCAATCGGGCACAGTGTATTCCACTGTGGGGCCGCCGATTCCCGTGGTACCAATTTTTGTTTTAAGAGTATTTTGGTTTGTACTCCGCTCAATGAGCTACGGTCAAGAATCTTGTAAATTCCTAGGCATCGCTAGGACAGCTAAGGGACGCGGGTTCGCCAAGACCCGAAAGTACAACCGGAATCGACCTTGGTCTTTCAACCGGTTGTAGCCACCCTGCGTGTTATTCACGCGCTCATTCACATACCATTCTCTTTCTCCTCTCAAACAGTGCCACGGCAAATCTATTCAGGCACTCGAGTCTCTCTCTCACACTCAACACACCACTCACATCCACACCCTCCTCATTCACCACGATTCCACACGCATCCAAGTCACGCAAGTCCCCGTACAGGCCACACTCCACGAGAAGGTGCTTAACACTTTCATCCGCCGCCCTACAATGGCATCTAGCCTCCTTGGCCAGACCACGCCTGTACAGGAACCCACTCATGCTGCCGTGCCCCTTGAACAAATACCCAAGGGACAGACCAAAATCATACGCAGACGCTAAGCACGAATTCCGAAATGAACATTTGCGTCCATCTGCCATTCACACTCTCATCCCATCGTCGCTGCCATATTTCATGCATTCTCTTCAGGACCAAGACGCGCCGATGGCGCGAACTAAGATTCCGAACCTCCTCATTCGCGACCGGACAACCTGCAAGCGAGATGCCCCGCCGTAGACGGTAGTGGATAATTCCACGCAGCACTTCCAGATCCCATGGAATTTCTCCCGTGAGAACCTGCATCGCCTCGGTCGACATGGTCCTACACACATTCAAACATGCATACAATACCATACGCTGCACTGAGTTTATGCCCACCCTCGGATACTGGTGGCGCATAGTATCAGCCCACACACACGATGCATACATAGCACACGGAACAAATACACTTTTATACAGGACTTTCACCGCTCTGGACCGAAGCCCCCATTCCTTGCGAAGTACTCGCACCAGCATGCCAACCAAACCAGCCACGCGCCCCCTCAGATATTGCAAGTGAGGCCGAAAATTCAGCCTCTCTCCAATTTTTACTCCAAGGTACTTAACTTCCCGCGCGTATCCGACTCCGACCGTCCCTAAACGAATAATGGGCGGCCTACTGGCTTCCCGCCACCTCCACCACAGACCTACTCCCCCCCTCAATCAAGAGCAGAATATCGTCCGCATATGCGACCACAACACAACCGTTCTCCTCCAACTGCACCAAGAGACCATTCATCATCATGTTCCAGACGGCGGAGCCGGACACAGATCCCTGCGGACAGCCACGCACCATCTGGCGAACAATCCTACCATTGCTCCCACATACTACTACAATTTTAATCTATATTAGATTTTAATCCCGAGCAGGACGATCCACAGTAGGAGTCACTGAACAAGTGGTAAAAGTAGTCCACACCGCCGAGCAAGAGAACCACTTTGCGAATTGTTGTGCTTCTAACGCTGAACAACGTGTTTACTTCTGCCAAATGAATCAAAAATTTCTTGGGAGTGCCAGAGTATTTGCTACAAATTATAAAACTTTATCTGAATGATCGGGAACTTTTGTATAGCCCGGCAGTTGGCACTTTTCGAATACTAGGGCCAGACCTGAGGAATATATTGTACGTCGGCATTCTAATGATGGATATGCCAGAGGAAACCTTTCTTGAAGGATACGTCAACGAAATTGCTATGGTTGTAGTCGTTTGAAATGTTGAGGAGGCCCAGAGGAAGCTCAACCAAGTCATGCAAAGGATTACCGCATGGTTAAGAGTGCATGGATTAAATGTAGCAGTTGAGCAAACCGAGATTGTTTCGATCACCAAAATGCTGAGATTATTCTAATTCAGCCAGCACATTGGAGTGCAATTGGACACAAAGATGACATACTGGACGCAAATCAAAGCTGCTAAAACAACGATAGGTGGACCCTTACCTAGCAAACGAAAGCTGCTCATGTCTACCACCGACAACATTCTCTTATATGACTGTAAGTCTTCAGCTGATGCTCTGAACAAAGCAAAGTATCGGAAATAGGTTGGATCCAGTGCAGAAAAGAGGTGCTCCTAGAGTGCCTTGTTTCTATAGGATGGTATCTGAACCCGTGATTTTAGTGATTGTAACAGTGATACCCATCGACCTGTTGGCGCAAGAACGACAGATGGTATTTGAGCTAAAGAAAGACCCACGACCTTAAGAAGCGAAAACAGAAGCTAGGGAAGAAACCCTCAATAGATGGCAAGACCGATGAAAGTTGGACGAAAACAATGGCACAAAATTTGAGAAAATGGCTAGATCGAGGACATGAAGACGTGCATTATTACCTCACGCCGTTTTTGTCTAGACATAAATACTATACTAGACATAAGTACTTATTTCGGATTGATAACATTGGGCGACCAGAATTTCCTTATAGAAATAGTACTGAAGACGACGATACGTTCTTCGAGTGTAACAGATGGACAGCGGAAAGGCAGATGCTGGAGGCTAAAGGGGACCCGATTACACTAGAAAACAATAATGGTATCATGCTAACCGATAGGGCCAGCTGAAAGAGAGTCGCGGCTTATATAAAAAGAGTACTCGAAAAAAAACCCGCAGGAAGGAATATAAGAAGAGGTAGAACTAGAAAGAGCCAATAAGTGGCAAATAAAGGCTTCCACCTAGAAGTAATGCGAAAGCAGTGTCAAGGTGAGTTTTTAAACATCAAGCTGAAAGAGGAGGTATTTTTAGTTGGTGTGAGTCACATACACCATGGTATCTGGGGAGCATTTCCCCCCTTTGAACAAAACAAAAAGTTCCTATCTATAAAATGTTCACACTAAAATTGCAATAAAATTTATTAAATAATATGGAAACGGTTTTTATGAATTAAGGAAATTGTAGTTATTTATTTTTTTATAAATAAATAAATAACTACGATTTCTTTTACAGATCCACCAAAAGTTCTTTCAACATTTTGCTGGCTTAGATTGAATATATTAAATAAATTTTGTTCTTCTACGAGATCGAAGAAGTTATTCGTTGATGGTCAAGCACTCCGTAGGTTCATATAACATAGTTTAGATACACATCGGGTGTTAATATTATCAAATTGCATAGAATTGGGAGTGTTCCAAAATCTGCTTATTCTCATTACTGCTCAGTATAAAGCATATACAGTTGCTTTTCATATATCAGTAGAGTGATCGATGTTAGAATTATTTGTACTACCAAATATAATGAGTATCCCCAGAAATGCATAAGATTGTCTCGGTGTTACATGTTTCCATTCGATCTCTTATTTTTGCAGGAGTTTACAAGTAGCATTTTTCATATATGAGGGTTGCTTTTTTTTTATTCAATAAAAAACAATGACAGTGTTTCGGTATTTCTATGAGGACAACATTTCTGACCGTACCTGTCTTGATGTTAGAGAGAAGGTTATGATCGACTCCATTCCAAAGGCACAGACTCTGAAAATATACTATGTTTTTCAATTTTCTTCAATTCTCTGTCGTCATCATCAAAATCTATTTAATTTTTGAAGAATATGTCAAATTACACTAAATAAAATATATCTGAAAACTTTTCTACCGTCATACATAAACCATTAATAAAATATACGCGATGTGGTCGAAATGTAATGAAACTGATTTTTGTAATGATAACTTTTTTTTTTGATTGAAAGATGTCAAAGACAGGAGCTAGAGGCAATTATGTAGCCATACGACCATTTGGCGACTTCAATAAAACTGGTCGAACGTACGTTGGAGAGAGCAATTAGACGTTGTTAAATTTTGTGTAATTGGACGTTTTTAAATGGAGATTATTTGAGCAAATTTAAAAAAAGGAATTTTTAATTCTAGGAGCTCCACAATGGAATGAGTGCTATTAAAAAAAATATTCAGTGTTGAATGGCATTTATTTAAAATACGGGGAATAGTGAGTTGGACGTTATAAGAATGACTTGAAAGACATTTGAATGGCATTTAGAATCTGAATCAAGAAATTATCCCTTTCGTTTATGACCTTTAGATCCTTATTGTATTTTTATATACCAATATTAAACCCTTTTTATTAGGGTTAATTTTTCAGTTAATTTTTGACAGCTGCTTTGCTTGCACGTGTTTTGGCTCGTCTTCGATTTTTACCCATTTTCGATCAAAAACAGTATCGCATTAACATTGCTAAGGAGCAGTTGGACTCTGTTCGAGACGACCCAAATTTGCTCCAGAGGGTCATAACTGGTGATAAATCATGTGTTTCTGGTTATGAATGGAAGCTGCCGCTCGAGCCAATACTGAAAAAAGCCTACCAAGTTCGGTCGAATGTGAAGGTTTTGCTTACAGTTTTCTTCGATTGCAGGGTCGTGGTCCTCTTGCCATAAGATAGAACGGTCAATAAGGAATATTACCTGCAAGTTATGCGCAAGTTGCGCTGAGCAATCCGCCAGAAACGCCCGGATTTGTGGAAGAACAAAAATTGGCTTTTGCCATTTTTTGGCCAAAAACAACACACTAATAATGCTGCAGCCACCGCATTCCACAGATCTGGCCCGCTGTGACTTTTTTTTGTTCCCGAAACTGATGCGCCTCATGAAAGGACGACGCTATGCTACGATTGGAAAAAACGTTGGCACAAGTGTATAATATCTGGTAAGGATTACTTTGAAGGAGAGAAAATAGATATTCATCGTATATAGAGCTTTTCAATAAGTGCGTTTCATCTTTGACAGAATATTACTTTGACGTTTGAAATGACAGTACTGTAATTCTTAATCAGTTTAGTTGCCAATTGGCCAGTCCCGGACGTCAAGAAAAGACTCAGTCAAAATGGAACGCCCTTCCGGATTGCTTCGCATAACTTGCAGGTAGATTCCTTAGATCTGGACTCCTGTGACTTTTTCTTGTTCCCGAAACAGATTCTTTGGTCCATTTCTTGGAACGGGCAAAAATCGAAGACGAGCCAAAACACGTGCAAGCAAAGCAGCTGTCAAAAATTAATTGAATATTCAAAATGGCCGAACTTGTCAGCATAAGTAAAAGACACAAATGCCAACATAACGCTATAAAAAATCGAAAATCGAATATACGTAATTCACGAAAATTCAAAATTCGCAATACTTTTTGAACAGAGCTCGTATATAACGGCGGAAAAGTTGTATCCACTTTTCGTAGTAATGCTGGAAGGCTCGAACTGAAATCACCTTTAGCACCTCGGTTACACTCCTTTGAATGTTATCGACAATACCAAGATTATCTTTCAAGGGTCTTTTTGATTTTGAGGAATAATAAAAACTCACAACACCAGCTTTGATCTTGTGAAGGGGGATGGGGGAGGCGGTCAGGGAACCACAAAGAACCTTTTTTCCGATACACACTCGTTTATAAAGAGCAAGTGGGACAGGAGGTAATGTTTTGGTGAAGTCTGCAATTATCTTCAACATTCGATTTGGCGTGAAGGACCTTTTTTCGGATACTTTCAAGGACTTTTTTTTAATAAAAAATACTTGGTTGGCTTAAAGGTTCAAAAGCCCTCATTGATTTTACGTTTTCATCAGTTATTTATGTTAAAGGTCTGCCTTTCAAACCTCAAAAAGTGCTTTATAACAATGAAAACTTTTTGCTATTGATAAGAAATAGATTTTATAGACTCATAGTTTCATTTCAAGTTTGCAAGGAGTGGTTGGTGGGGCGGGGGGGGGGGGAGGGTCTTGGCTTCAGTTCAGCCACAACCATTTTTATTATCCGAAAAAAAATTGTTGATGGAGATGGCCAATTAATAAACTGTTTGGCCTCACAAAAGCCCTCACTCGTTTTATATTTTCATCACTTTTTGATACTGAAGATATTCAACTGCTGCTCGGCCCATTATAAATTCTTCATGCTATTGAAAAATTTATGTTATTGATTAAGAATGATCCCCATAGGTTCTTCATAAGAAATGTTCTCCATAAGTTAAAATTTGATAGCATATCGTTGCTCAAAATTTCTCTTTTCCATTTTTAGTGACGCACCATAAAAATACAACTTCACTTATCACGAAGTGAAGTCCGCAGTATTGCCAGAACGCTCTCAGTTGCCACCAACCTCTTAATTCGTAACAAATTCAAATAATCTTATCCCATAGAGAATTTAAATAAGAAAAAATTTATCCAAATATAAAATATGTGTCATTGCCACTGAAAAACAAAATAAAAATGAGCTGTATTTTTTTCTTGATAAAAAAGTTTTGCAAATTCTTTACCGTGAAACAGCGGATGTATCAGTTCGAATGAAATTCCTAAATAGTTGCGAGTAAGATGCGGAAAATTAATTTTGTTTCAGTTGAATTTAATATGGTTTATTTGAGTTTTGCAGCAAAATTTTCATGAAAACCATCCGCAAAAGAAATTGCAAAATAGCAAAATATACATAACAAGGATGAATAGAATTCTAGAAACTATCAAGCAAACTATGAGTAGTATTATGAATACAAAAATCTGCTATATTATTATAGTTTGTTAGTCGAACAAGTACAAGCAATGAAAATTTATATATTTGTATATAAGAGAATGATACTCGTATGATGTGTAAGAGAACCACACCGTGTACAAAAGTTTTCAAACAAATGGAATCGGTTTTTGCGTAATTTTCGAAAAGTTATCAAAATGAGATTTTATAGTTTTGGAAAATGTTAATTTCAATCTTTTCGTTGAAGACTATTATTATTATTTTTTTTTATTCCATTTTTAATATAAAATAAATTTTTCTATTCTTTTAAGGATTTTTCATTCCGTAAACATTTCTATATGTTCGTCATCATAATTAAAGATATATTTGGTGTAGATTTTTAAAAAGCTTTTAAAACTCTATAATTAATCATCTTATTTGAATGTATCCATATTAGGACAAAAAAATTTCCACACATTTGGTAATTCTTTAGTTTTCCGCGCCATTTCTATTTAAATAATATTAAATGGATAAATTTTCTTCTACAATATTCTTCATATGTATGCATATATATATATATATATATTTGGAACTAATCCTGTTATGTATTTCTATACGTAATACTCGTACTATAGAGGATATCCCATACTACTTGTAGACGTTCCATTTTATTAGCCATTCTCATCCACATGCATAAGCATGGCTACGAAATTGTTTCTGGTCTATTTGGAATCGTCATAATCCGTTCCAATTCATTCTAATATCCTTAATAGGAGTTTTAGTTTTCCATTG
Organism: Atherix ibis; assembly: GCA_958298945.1. Taxonomy (NCBI): domain Eukaryota; kingdom Metazoa; phylum Arthropoda; class Insecta; order Diptera; family Athericidae; genus Atherix; species Atherix ibis. The sequence goes on from OY282605.1 coordinate 133,504,837, forward strand.
TAATTAATAAAATAAGATCTTTTCGAAAACTTTATGACTCCGATAATAGGGGAATACATTCAAACAAATCGATATCCTTACACAAATATAAACGGTCTATGGTTAGATCGATTGGAAAATCACTGACTAAACCAACTTGATTTAATTTTTAATGTACTTTTAAATAGAATTGTTTGTAAAATTTTCTACCATATATTTTTCTATCTTTAAATACACTTTAAGATAATCAGATAATCAGAAGTATACGAAACAAAATTAAACAGAACAGTTCAATATTATTAATATTAAATTGTACTATCCCATGGATAGTGTTATATTAAATTGTGTTTATTTAAATAGTTAGTAAATTTAATTTTTAAAATAGATTTTCCATTTGAAGAGGGATTATTTTTAAAAGACCCTTTTCTAAGAAATATCATTACTTATAGTACGATGGTCGTTCAATAAGTCCTTAGAAAATCGGAGAAATTGTGCTCGTAGTGTCGGTGAAGATTTTTTTTTGTAAGAAGCATTATCAACAGGAAAGCTGTCAAAATTTCATTTCGATCCATAGCGTAGCTCAATTTCTATCGTCGATTAAAGTTAACGACATTTATTTGTGCATAACAATGGAAAAAAGCGAGCTTAGGGTTGCTCGCTTTTTTCCATTGTTATGCACAAATAAATGTCGAAAGAAATCAAAGCCGAGTTGGATGCAGTTCATGGCACATCTGCACCAGTGTTTGCGACGGTTTACAATTGGGTGAATGAATTTAAACGTGGCCGTTCATCCACCTCAGCCCAGTTGAGGTGTCTACTCCTGAAATCATCGACAAAATCCACGATCTGATTTTGAACGATCGGCGAATTAAAGTGCGTGAATTAGTTGAGGCCACGGGCATATTACAAGGTACAGTCGCTTCAATTTTGCATGAAAAATTGTCTGTGAAAAAAATTTCGGCAAGATGGGTGCCGCGTTTGCTCTCAGAGGAGAATAAGCGCAATCGTGTAGTGGACTCTGAGGCTATGTTGGCACTCTTTCATCGCAATCCTGCCGAATTCCTTCGTCGATATGTCACTGTGGACGAAACCTGGATACACTACTACACTCCAGAAACGAAGAGACATTCATCACAGTGGATTTTCAAGGGTGAACGGGCTCCGAAGAAGGCAAAAACTGTGCCATCGGCCGGCAAGGTGATGGCCACGGTCTTTTGGGATTCGCAGGGGATCATTTTTATCGACTACTTTGAAAAAGTAAAAACAGGAGCGTATTACGCGTCGTTATTGTAACGGTTGAGCGAGGAAATCAAAGAGAAACGCCCCCATCTGAAGAAGAAAAAAATCCTCTTGCATCAGAACAATGCGCGTGTGCACAGCTGCGCTGTTTCCATGGCCAAAATTGTGGAATTAAGAATGGAATTGTTGCAGCATCCCGCTTATTCACCAGATTTGGCCCCGAGTGACTATTTTCTTTTCCCCAATCTGAAGAAATGGCTTGGCGGACGACGGTTCACTTCCAACGAGGACGTCATTGCTCAAACGGATGAGTATTTTGCAGAACTTCCGAAATCCTATTTTTTGGACGAGATAAAAATTTTGGGAAAACGGTTGGAAAAGTGTATAGAGCTAAAAGGAGATTATGTTGAAAAATAAAATTTTTTTTTTTTAAAAAACAGTTTTTTTCCATCTTTTTCTGAGGACTTATTGAACGACCCTCGTATAATTTTTTTATAGTTTTCACATAGTTCTTATTAGAATTTGTACATTTTTTATGTGATAGGATTTATAAAATTTTAACTTTTTTTTTATTAATGGGTGCATTTTTTATGTGATAGGATTTATAAAATTTAAACTATTTTTTAAAAATGAAAATATATTGAAGAAATGTTCAAAATAATTTAATTTTTTATAGGCAGATACCAATGATAGTAGCTGGTGGCATGTGGCATAAGCAACAAGATCGTATGAGTCGAATGATGGTTAAAAGACTAGACCTCCCAAATATATGTACCAGTAAGTAATTGAAAGGATTAAAAAAATAAAATAATGTACAAGTGCTTAACAAGGAGATTTTTGGATAAAGAAGTTCAAATCTAGAAGGAATTCTACCGGTACAGAAATAAAGGATAAGGTGGCAATGCCTTTAGGATGAGAATAATGAACATATAGCCAATCCTAAAAATTAGAAAATAGTTCAAAAATGTCGTCAAATTTTTTTGGCACCATTATAACTAACAGGCAGTTGAGGTCCACTGGGAATAATAATAAATATCGGATGTAGTATGACATCTCTTGCAGAAGAATAAATAATTTCATTAACGAGTTATCCCATGTCTTCTATAGTCCAATACTTTTTTGTTATAATAGATTTTTTTGGATGCCGTGGCATCATGCCCACCCACCGACATCCTGGCAGGAGAGCGTGGACGCCAACACCGCAGGAAGAAGGAAAAACGGCAAAAGGTCCTCTGTGAAGGGAGAATCTTCGCCTCTGGCAAGAGAGGTGGGACAGCTCGACGAAGGGTCGGTGGACTCATCGGCTGATCCCAGATGTCACCAAATGGGTCACTCGCGTGCACGGGGAAGTCGGGTATTACATCACCCAACTCTTGACTGGGCATGGATGCTTTCGGGCATACTTGCACAGATTCAAGAGAACTTACTACCCAAACTGTCATCACTGCCGCGATGTGATCGAAGATGCAGAACACGTATTCATCCAATGCCCCTTCTACGAGGGGACACGGGCAGATCTGGAGAAAAATCTGGACCGTTCCATCAGTCCAGAAAACATAGTGGAGTGCATGCTAAAGAGCCAATCGGCTTGGAACAGAGTTGCAGAGTACGCGGAATCTTTAATTAAGGATGTTCGGACCACGTACGAAGAATAGGCCACGAGGCGTCATAATATCGGAACAGTAGTAATATCAAATAAGAATGCCCCGGCGAAGTAGTATTTACAAAGAGTGCCGCCGGGGAACCATCGTTCCGGGAGCAAGGGTAGAGGTACAGGTAGGTTTTAGCGAGGTAAAAACCCCGCATGACTCGTCTGGCAGGTAGAAGGTCTTTCAGGCGTATACCTTTTGAAGGTTTCCCCCTGTACCTCATTAATCTAAACTTAAAAAAAAAAGACTATTTTTTATGTGGTCAGTGGCACCTCCATGAGCAAGAAAACTCCATAATAGCATATTACCCTTAACAAGAACAAACTAAAAGCTATTCTTTTATCCATGAATATCACCAGAGGAGTTATCAAGCCCATTCAGTTTGAGAAGAAATAATTTTCTAAATAAAAGCGTATCCGTTACCCTTTTTCCTGAACATGCTCAGATTCGACTCCCATGCAAAGTATCCAATCTGTTTAAGGACCTTAAGTAGAATTAAAATGAAAAGAATCATTCTCAATTTGAGCTATAATAAAATACGAAGTATGTCAGAAAACTTAATACCATCAATCAGAGCGATATGGAAATACTTAGGACTTCTGCTCCATATAGCTTGTATGTTAGTTCATCCTAGATATAAAGTCAAATTTAAATATCATCTGGTAACCATCCATATTATATTACAAAAAACAAAACTTTTTTTTTGCAGCAATAAAATGTAATCAAATTTGTGTTAAGCTTGATTAATTCGCTTTAAGTTTGACTTACAAAAAGTTGCAAAGATACTCTGAGAAACATTTCTTATTAAGAGTACAAATTGTTCAGAAGCAAAAAGTATATTCCACCGGTTAGTAGGAGGGGGGGGGGGTGGTGTTTGTTGTGGGTTCCAGAATTAGTCGAAGTTGACCTTCGGTCAGATACGCTTTAAACATCGAAAGCTGATGAAAATGTGGAACGAATGGGGGCTATTGTAAAGTCAGACCTTCGTATTATATTGACGAGCAGAGAGTTAAATTTAAATTGTTATATTCTTTTTAAGATTTTGACTCAAGAGTTTTTATTTGTATGCTCCACCATGACAACGGTTCCGTCACATCAGGTTTTTGTTAAAAGAAGGGATTCTTATAGTTCTCCAACTTCCGAATTCACCTGATAATAAAGGATTTTTTTATTGCTCAAAATTATTTTCGTACTGTCGATAAAATCCAAAAGAGTATATTCGAAAAGCTGAAGGCAATTTTAAAGGACCTCAAAGTAATGTCTTTTATTCTATTCTTTTCTATCATACTTATCATCTTGTTGGAGAGCTTACCTCAACTCCCTTCTACATAAACACTCATCAATGCTTATAATTTTTTATTTTTTTTTATTTAATGAATAGATAGAATTGTAGTTATTTATTAAATTTAATAATAACTCAGGCAAGTTGCTTAGTACTTATTTTTAATAAATTTCACTCTCTCTCTCTGTCTCTTTAAAAGATTTTCTACAAATTAAATAAAAACAAAACGAGGCCTGTTCAAAAAGTATCGCAAAATTTGAAACTCCGCGGGCTACGTATATTTGATTTTCGATTTTTTTATTCCGTTATGTTGGTACTCATGTCTCTCACTTGTGCCGACAAGTTCGGCCATTTTGAATGTTCAGTTAATTTTTGACAGTTGCTTTGCTTGCACGTGTTTTGGCTCGTCAAAGAATCTGTTTTCGTGGACAAGAAAAAGTCCCAGGGGGCCAGATCTGGGGAACACGGTGGCTGCGGCATTATAAGTGCGTTGGTTTTGGCTAAAAATTTGCGCACAAGCAACGATACGTGAGCAGGGTGCAAAAGCCAATTTTTGTTTTTCCACAAATCCGGGCGTTTCTGGTGGATTGCTTCTCAAGAATTGGGACTGTCTCAAAACACAACCTGGCGGATTTTGAGAAAGGATTTAGGCTTGCATCCGTATAAAATTGTTATCACTCAAGAAGTCATCCTTTTATGTTGCTCTTCAGTTTCGGGAACAAGAAAAAGTCACAGGGGGCCAGATCTGGTGAATACGATGCGTGAGCAGGGCCGTTATCATGGTGCAAAAGCCAATTTTTGTTTTCCCACAAATCCGGGCGTTTCTGGCGGATTGCTTAGCGCAACTTGCGCATAACTTGCTGATAATATTCCTTATTGACCGTTCTACCCTGTGGCAAGAACTCATGATGTACCACGCCCCTGCAATCGAAGAAAACTGTAAGCAAAATCTTCACATTTGACCGAACTTGGCACGCTTTTTTGGTCTTGGCTCGTGCGGCAGCTTCCATTGGGATGATTGAGCTTTGGTTTCCACGTCTTAACCATAAACTCATGATTCGTCACCAGTTATAACCCTCTGGAGCAAATTTGGGTCGTCGCGAACAGAGTCCAACAGCTCCTTAGCAATGTTAATGCGATGCTGTTTTTGGTCGAAAATGTTCAAAAATCGAAGACGAGCCAAAACACATGCAAGCAAAGCAGCTGTCAAAAATTAACTAAATATTTAAAATGGCCGAAAATGTCGGAATAAGTGAGAGATATGAGTACCAAAAAATCGAAAATCGAATATACGTAACCCGGGGAAACTCAAAATTGTCAATATTTTTTGAACAGACCTCGTACATGCATTTTCATGAAAAAATAAATTGGTTGAAAAGTTTAGATTATAAATTTTGTTCATATTGCATATTAAAAGCTAGAAACTATGTACAAAAACAAGTTGACAAGAGAAGATATTGACTTTCTTTCCATAAACTGCATTGTCAAGACTAGAAGAGAAACTGGAATATAAAGTGGTATTTTTAGAGAGGAATATTCAGTGGTATTTTTTATGATGAATATTGGGTGGTATCTTTCAAAAGGAATATTCAGTGATATTTTTCAAGAGGGATATTCAGCGTAATTTTTCAAGAGGAGTATTCAGTAGTATTTTTAAAGAGGAATATTCAGTGGTATTTTTAGAGAGGAATATTCAGTGGTATTTTTAAAGAGGAATATTCAGTAGTACGAGTATTTTTAAACATGAATACTCAGTGGTATTTTTTAAGAGGAATATTCAGTAGAATTTTTCAAGAGGAATATTCAGTGGTTTTTGTTAAGAGGAATATTCAGTGGTATTTTTTATGATGAATATTGGATGGTATCTTTCAAGAGGAATATTCAGTGATATTTTTCAAGAGGGATATTCAGTAGTATTTTTCAAGAGGAATATACAGCGGTATTTTTCAAGAGTAATATTCAGCTTTTATTAGACGTTTTCAGAAAATTGGAATGCTCATTGATAAAATAATATTCAATTAAAGAGTCTAATTTTAAACGATATTTAAGATGAAAACAAATATAAATGCTGAAATAAATACAGAAAATATTATTCGAAAATTTAACAAGCAAATAAACGTATTTAATTATTTCTACTAGATATGTTTTTACTAATAGAAAAAGATCAAATTTAGTTTTTTTATATTTGGAATGTATTTGTATGTATATATGTGTACATATTAAATTCGTCACGGAACTTCCTATTGGGTTGTAATTTTTGTGGTCAAGCTTATACGTTACACACGCAAAACCATTCTCGGGCTCGTCGAACTGGAAAATTAATTTTGTATTATCCTGAAGCCTTTCGAACTCTGCAAGTACTATGATTGGCTTAGAAATTTCGCAAAATTGCATCCTAAAAGGCTAAATTAACAATTGATTTTATTAAAAATAATACGTTAATGAAAATTTACTTAACGTTCTCTTAATTTATAAAAATTATATTTATTTTGTTATTTCTTTACTGTCATTATAAATAATCTTTGCACTTAAAATTTCTAAATTCTTATAAGATAAAATTTCCAAATATTTTTTTCCTTTTTTTTTTAAATTTTTAAATTGAATATTTTAAATTGACGACTTTGTAACATTAAATTTTATTAATAAATTTGTTGTTGTAATTGGTGAAAGTAAAATTACTACAAAAAAAAAATACTTTTAGTAGTGTTAATTGAAAAATTCTTCAAAATAAATATAATTTTTGGAAAATTTTTTAAACTGATTTGAAATTATCTAGAAATTAATGTTTAAATTTGTTCTTGGAACGTATTAATTTTTATTGAAATTAAAAGCATTTTAACCAAATTAATAATTTTTTAAATATTTTTTTATAAAACATAAGGTCTGAATTTTATGTATCTTTTTTTATTTTGTTTAAAAAATTATAAAATTGTTTTTTGTTTGCAATTGTTGATTAAAAATGGACTATAATTTTTAGAACATTAACAAATTTTTAAACAAAATTATGTAAATGATGGGAAAAGGCGTGTGTGGACAAAATAAAAATGGTAATGGAAAGAATTCACTCAGCAAGGATAAATGAGTGAAGTGAGTGTGACATCTGCCGAGAGTAGACCTATTAGTTGACTAATGGTTTTTAGCTGCCTTTTTTTTGCAACTTTGGGAAAATAAATAATTTATTTAATTATTTAAAAATTTCAACAATTTACGATTAACTGCTTCTATATTATTGTGCATTTATTTTTGTCATAATATTATTTTTAATAAGAAACAATTGATTTCTGTAAGTGAATTGCAATTATTGCTTAGTAGCTTATAAAGAATTGAAGCAAATGAGCCTTTGGTAATGAGTGCGTTTCTGAATTGCTAGGAAATGATTATGTTATAGAAAAAATTTTTAAAATCTTATTCAAAAATTTTCACTATTCAATTCACTATAAAACTTACAAAATACTTTTTTTTGAACACGAACTAAGTATGACCAAAGTCAAAACAATAATTTCGGTTAAAATTAATTTTTTTTTTCTGCTAAGCACTTCAATTTATCTTTTTTTTCTACGAAGCACTTGTGCTAAAGAAATTTCGAATATCCTTATACTATTTTGGTAAAAATCGGTGCACTTTCCATTATTTATGAAAAGAAGAATGAAGTCCACCAAATACTGGTGTTCCCAAGGGTTGAGTTTTATCTCCCACTTTTGTCCTTCTAATCCAATCGAGTACTGTCATAGGTGAAATTGTCAACCCTGGGGAACACCAGCATTTAGTGGACTGCAGACTTGAAGTCATCCAAACCTTGTATTGAATGATTACAAATATAGATTCTTATCCATTTAAGAAGGCAATCATCGAAATCATATGCATATTTTTTCGCCCAAAAGCTTCATGCCCAACTTTCTCAAATGTCATTAAAAATATCAAATACAACCAACCTACACTCACCATAACTTTAGCAAAAATGAACATTAATACACAGAGTCGTTAATAGGAGGGGGAAAAGGACTCGCATTTTTTGAGAAATGATTAAATAAATGCTGTTTTTCATCTATGTTAATAAGAAAAATTCCACAAGAGAAGGATCTGCCAATGTGAAAGAACACTTCTACCATAAGGCTTAGCCGATTTAAAAAAATTAATTTGGAAGATAAATTTCTATAAAAACCAAAACAAAATCTATAAATTTTAGTAAATACTGACTAATTTTTGTTTGGATAAAAACAGTGATATTTTAGATTTATTTCATCAGTGAATTGGATATTTCTACGGAAACTAGTTGAATTCGAACCTATTGGGTGGATGTAAGCCATGGTCCATTCTGAGGACATTTAGCGACCTGTAAGCGTATGGATTATATGAAATTGGTTATTTGCCAATTGACCTAGACTAGTTAGTTTATTTAAAGAAATGAAAAAGAAAACTTCGAAAAGATATTGAGAATTCTTAAAGCTACACAATGAAGAGAGGCTCATTCGACAAGTAAATTTGGTTAAGGTGACATTCCATGAGAAGATGAGCGGCAGTGAGTTGAATGGCACAGGAGTGGAAATACGATTAAGCGGTCAGAATGTCCTATTCACATTTCGATCAGTTTCTGAACGAATGTCTAATGGTGTTATTTGCCATTCGTTCAAGGATACGTCAAGAATGGGATTACTTTGTACACTGGGCGACGGAGAGTCAGTTTTCTGCTTCAATTTGAAGATATCGGCTGCCGAAACGCATCGAATGCTTATGGAGGCCTATGGCGACAGTGCTTTATCGGGAACAACGTGCCGAGATTGGTTTCGTCGGTTCAAAGACGGCAATTTTGACTTGTGGGACAAGAAGCGTGAAAATCGGCCTAGGAAGGTTGAGGACCATCAATTGCAGGCTTTTTTGGACGAAGACGACAACCAATCGCAAAAAATGCTCGCGGAGCAATTGGGTGTTACTCAACCGGCCATTTCCATGCGTCTGCGTGCCATTGGGAAGATTGAAAAGATCGGAAAATGGGTGCCACATGAATTGAACGACATGCAAAATCTTGCTCGCCAGACAAAAAGAAAGTTGTTCCTGCATCGGATTGTGACAGGCGATGAAAAGAGGATATATTTCAAGAATCCTAAACGCAAGAAATCGTGGGTTGGTCCCGACCAACCATCAACATCTTCCCCAAGACCAAATCACTTCGGACAGAAGACGATGCTGTGCGTTTGGTGGGATCAGCAGGGTATCGTCTACTATGAAACCTGGTGAAACTGTCAATGCCCACCGCTACCACCACTAACTGATCAAATTGCACCGTGCTAAAAAGGACAGATTACTCAACTGGGAGGTGCTACCCCACCCCACTTATTCACCAGACCTGGCCCCTTCCGACTACCACCTGTTTTCGTCGATGGGCCACGCGCTCGCTGAGCAGCACTTCGATTCTTATGAAGACGTCCGAAAATAGCTTGATGAGTGGTTTGCCACGAAAGAGAAGGATTTTTACCTAATAAAAAAATGTAATTTTCGAATCAAACAGATGGAGATGTTCAAAAATTTTTGTCTATTGGCCATTTATCTAATAAATAGTATTGAGGTAATATTTATTTTTATTTATATAAAAAAATGCATTGTTACTAACAATTTCGTATTCATAAAGATGAGTGTGCAATAAATTCAGTAACATCATGTACTTTTTATGCAGTTCAATTTAAGCTGTTATCCGAATTTTATTCTTTATAAAATGTTTTATCGTCTTGATTGTATTTGAATTGGCTTTAAAATGAAGCTTTTTCAATATTCTACCTAATATGCAAGTCTGTATGTACACAAAAACGTAGACGTATATATATGTATGTACACTGGACATATGGCTATTACTCGTAGGTAACAAATGTTTTTTGGGTTAGGTGAGAGTTGTTAAAGTTATGTGAAACTATCCATGGACAGCTTATTTATATGCCATGCATAGAATTCGCCACAACCGGATAAAATATGTAAAATGAAATTGTTACCAATTCTCAATATAAAAGAATAGCGGAAGTGGTAACATAACTAGTTGGGGGATTATTCGGAATTGGATTCGGAATTGGAATTTGAATCGATATCGATGCAACTTTGTTCAACAAATCAATTTTTATAAACGATGCCGTCATTTCACGCAATTTTTCATGATTTTTTTTTTTCAAATCCTATCTACTACTTTTATATGTTATATGATAAAAAGTTTGAAAGCATCAAAAAATTAGAGAGATATTTTTTTTCTAGATTCCCTTTATCATATTCGAATTTTTTATATAATAGAACTAAAAAATATTAAGTATTACAATTTATATAATGGAATAAATTCGCAATTAAAATTTTTTTTTATAAAATTAACTTCTTCTTATTTTTTGATATTAAAGTTTATTTGAATACAATACTATGTACATAGTAGATATCAGAATTGTTCATGTTTTTCTATAATCAAGATTCCCTTTTTACTTATGAAGATATTTTGTGAATTAAATAAAAGATTAGAACTGAATGTCTGATTAAGATAAATACCGGGGTACGTATAGTGAAGATATGAAAATAAAACCACAATATACGAATAAGACTATTTCGTATGGAAAATGTTTACATAATATTCAGTTTTATTAAATAGACTATTATGTCGGTCGGAATAAATGAGTATTACTTATTCTCTGAAATGGAATGATATCTGAAGCTGATGAAAAAATCACAAATGAGTGAATTCTATGAAAAGAAAACGATACTTACTACTATGAACATTAATATTAATTCTACTATTTGGAAGAAGCATACCATAAATGTGAATGCATTTATTTAGCAGCTAAAAACAAAAAAAAAATACGAGTAGTAAAAGAAGAACCAGTAATAGTTAAATATTAATATATATGTGAATTTAGTGAACAAAGTTACTAATTACAATTAGTCAAACTATAGTATATAGGATGTAAAAAAAAATTACATTATACTTAATTTATGTAATTATCAGAAAGTGGTTTCAACGATTTCATTATAAAAATCTAGTATATTATTTTTTGTAATTATCTACAATAGTAAAATAATTTTTTTTTTTTATTACTATCTCTATTTGGTACAATATTTTTAATTTTTCTTATAGTATTGAGTATGTGTAGATAATTTATAGTAAATTTAATTAATAAAGAAAAATAAAGTATAAAAAAAAGTTAACATTCAACTATTTTTCCAATTACTAAAGTCTTGTAACAAACAGATTCAGGAGCAAATTAAAAAAGTGTGAGTAAATATCTCTTGGCGTTTTTCTACCTAACAAGATACTTTAGCGCTTCGTGGCCAATTTGTCTAAAAGCGCCGAGGTGTATTTATAGAGAAGGAAGGAAAGGAAAGTTTTTATGCAAGAGGAAAAAATAGTACAACTTGGCATGAAAGTTTTTATAACGAGCAAAATAATTTTGTTGCGAACATAGAAATGGGTCATCAACGATTTTTCGGAGGATTTTGGATTGAAGGGCTTGGATTCGACGGTGTATTTGGTATGCTAACTAGAAACCCAATTTTTGGTTCTATATTTTTAGGTCTAATTCTAGGTATTGTCCTAATCAGAAATAGTGTACGAGGACTGTTGAAAAAGTATCGCGAATTTTGAATTTCCGCGGGTTATGTATATTTGATTTTCGATTTTTTTATAGCGTTATATTGGTACTCATGTCTCTCACAGTTAATTTTTGGCAGCTGCTTTGCTTGCACGTGTTTTGGCTCGTCTTCGATTTTTGCCCATTCCAAAAAATGGATCAAAGAATCTGTTTCGGGAACAAGACAAAGTCACAGGAGGCCAGATCTGGGGAATATGGTGGCTGTGGCATTATTAGTTTGTTGTTTTTGGCTGAAAATTCGCGCACAAGCAACGATGCGAGAGCAGGGGCGTTATTATGGTGCAAAAGCCAATTTTTGTTCTTCAAAAAATCCGGGTGTTTCTTGCGGATTGCTTTGTGCAACTTTAGCATAACTTATAGGTAATATTCCTTATTGACCGGTTTACCCTGTGGTAAGAACTCATTATTGAAGAAAACTGTAAGCAAAATCTTCACATTTGACCGAACTTGACGCGCTTTTTTCGGTCTTGGCTCGTGCGGCAGCTTCTATTGAGCTTTGGTTTCAACCGCATAACCATAAACCCATAATTCGTCACCAGTTATGACCTTCTGGAGCAAATTTGGGTTGTCGCGGACAGAGTTCAACAGCTCCTTAGCAATGTTAATGCGATGCTGTTTTTGGTCGAAAATGGGCAAAAATAGAAGACGAACTTGTCGGCATAAGTGAGAGACATGAGTATCAACACAACGCCACAAAAAAAATCGAAAATCGAATATACGTAGTCCGCGGAAATTCACAATTCGTGATACTTTTTGAACAGACCTCGTATATTATTTTTTGGTGTAAATAATATTTCGTGAATGTATAAAGTGATTGGTAAGTTTTGCCAGAGAGCGCCAGTTTTTTAAAATAAATATTAAATAAAATACAATTTTATCATTTATATTTTATTGATGGATCATATGGTCTTTAGCATTATGTATGAAAGGCGAACTATTTTAAGCACATTTTTCATAATATTTTCTTCTGGTGTTATTTCTGCAATTTCGTTTCGAATGTTGGCCTTAAGCATCGAGATTGTGGTTGATTTCAAATATTCCCATACGAATAAACCGGGAGATTTAAATCAATGGATCGTGGGGGCCAGTCGGTATCATCACTTTTTCACATTATTCGGCCGGGAAAAATTGCTCTCAAAATTTGCATTGTAGCACGAGCTGTATGTGATGTGGCACCGTATTGTTAGAACCACATGTTCTGTAGGCCTAATTGATCCAATTCGGGTTTTTGGTATATCAGTTGAGGATTTACAGTGCCCCAATAGTGCTTCGTCGCTCGTAATGATTTTTTGCCAAAAATGGTGGTCGTATATACCGAGCTGTGAAACTCGAGCACTACAGTCTCGCAGCCGTTCATAGTCATTCGCTGTTGTGTGAATTGAATTTTATATGAATAATAAGGTAAATCTTTTTGATACCCGGACATTAAGCAGCACTCTTCCTCACTGCATCAATATTTTCAGATGTACTCGTACATTGGCTCAATTGTCAGCCAGTTTTCGCTTTATCTCTCAATGAATGCAAATTTGCAGAATTATTCATTACTCGCAGAATGGTTGACTTGCTCGGCATATAGTTAACACCAAAAAAGTAATTTTTTATGCGTAATTATAATTAAACAATTATATAAATAAAATGTTTTAATAATTTTAACACGTTATTGCAATATTAGATGCTTCATAGTAAATTTTTATCTACTACTCTCCACGATAGTGGTAATAAATTTACTTCATAGTAAATTTATTACAAGATAAATTTTCCCTCACTATTTATCTTGTAAGGTAGTTTTGGAGATATATTGGGTTTGTAACTAAGTCATTGCGGATTTTGTCAATAGATGGTATTAGCTCATTATTTTATTATGATAACGTGTTCAAAGCATCTAACCTATATTGTTTTCTTGTTGTTTGGTTTTCTTGCATTTAGTAAAAAATTGCATCGTTTAGCTATTTAGTTTTGTTTTCATCCAAATTTAAAAATGGTGTATTTTAGATATATTTTATTGTATTATTTCCGAAAAGGCAAGAACGCATCACAGGTATACAAGAAGTTATGTGCCGTATATGGAAATGAAGCCTTCAAAGAAATGCAGTGTTAAAATTGGTTTGATAAATTTCGTTCTGGTGATTTTTCACTCCAGTTGAAGTTGACGAGACCCATATCAAGGCCATTATCGATTCAGATCGTCATACCTAGCACAACACCTGAGTATTGCACAATATATCGCATTAGCATCTGCGATTCGCTTCTGAAACGTAAAGAAACGGATCCGTTTCTGAAACGACTGATAACTGGCGACAAAAAATGGATAGTTTACAACAACGTTAATCGGAAACGATCATGGGTGATGGGAAATGAACCACCTCAGACGACATCAAAAGCTGAGATGCACCAAAAGAAGATTATGCTATCAGTTTGGTGGGATTATACAGGAATTCTGCACTTTAAACTTTTACCAAGAAACCAAACAATTAATTCCACCGTATACGTTCAACAACTCGTCAAACTGAGCAATGGAGTTTAAGAAAAGCGGCCAGAATTGGTGTTGTTTTCCAGCATGACAATGCAAAGCCGCACACATCTTTATCTTTGGTCACTCGTCAAAAATTATTGGAATTAGGTTGCGATGTGTTTTCACATCCACCATATAGCCCTGACCTAGCGCCTTCAGATTACAATTTATTTCGTTCCATGCAGAACTTCTTAAATGGTAAAATTTTTAATAACGCTGATGATGTAAAATCACATTTAATTCAGTTTTTTGTTGGCTAATTATTATAAAAAAGTGATAAGTTTTACGAATACGGAATTATGACACTGCCTGAAAGATGGCAAAGGGTTATCGACAAAAATGAACATAACTTAATTGAATAAAGTTATATTTTTAAGTAAAACTTCTGAGTTTTTCTTCTTATTTAAAATCCGCAATCACTTAGTTGCCAAACCAATAGTATATGGGTTTTTTAATTTCTGAAAGCTATTAGGATATTTGAGTTAGATGCAAAAACTCGATATCATTAATATAAGCAGCTATAATAGATTTGGGACTAGTTGGGACAGGTTTTCTGGAGCTTCCAGAGCAGTCCGGTATGTTCCACAGGATTCAAAGGCATGTGATATATCTAGGATCATGCCCGGACGATATAATTTTTGCTTGAAACAGGGCGTAATATTATCAAATACGGGGTCGCAGTATTTGCACATTGTTTATTGGGAATTATTTTGGCATCACCAAGAAGACCTTTTCAAAATGAATTTTTCAAAGATTTTTCTGAAAATCGGTAATAAGCTATTGTTACCTTCTTGGTGATGGTGGATGTTCTACTTGTTTAGCTGAAACTAATCGAACTCCTTTTGATTTTGCTGAAGGAGAATGAGAATTGGTTTCAGGGTTTAATGTAGATTCTGAAAATTTATAGATCAATAATAGATCTTTCGGACGTTGTGAACCATTTTAATAATGGAAAATTTTCAGAATAGATATAGATAATACGAAAAATATGAGGTGTGACAGAAATAAAATGAGACTTTTTTTTTGTATCAATTTCATTTAATTTTTTAATATAAATGATATCCTCTTCAAGGTAGTTCTCTTGGATTTGGTGCAGGCATTGTTCTGATAAAACTCTTTTTGTGAGACTTTATCAACAGCCTCAATTATTATCGGTATTACCTCACAAGATCCTGCGCTCATCAGTTTTTGATGTTGCGGGCATTTCTGAATAAGATTCGTCTTGCAATGGAGGTCTTCGACACCTCCTCTCATTACTTTTCTGTCACAAATCGTGTATAAGTTATTAAACCTAGCATTTTTTAGAGATTTACTTTGTGATTAGAGCAGTTATCAAATCATAACTAGGAATATTTTTTAATGGGTAATTAATGTATTATATTACATTTTCCATTTCAGGTGGAGTAAAATTTTTGAGCAGAAAATAGTAAATTTTTAATGAGATTTGTAAGAAAAAAAAAAGATTAAATTTTGTTAGTCTATAAAATTTATCTAAATATTTATAGATTGGATAAAGTTTTTATTATAAAATAAATATTTAATTTATTGCCATAATAAAAAATAATAAAGATAAATTTCTACTTTTGAAATATATTAAATGACATATAATTTATTTGATTTATAATTATTTGAAGACATTTTATCATTGGAAGTTCTCTAAAATTTGGTTTAATATAGTCTGTTAAAAAATTTATATATAAATAGATATTGTAGATATTAAAAATGTGGGATTTTTTTTTCAAATGATATTAATATCCATACGCTACGTAATATTGTACTTGCCTTCTGTGTGAGGACCACTTTTAAACATAGCACAACATAAGTTTGAAGATATAATTTTGAAAATATTATCTAAAAATTATCGATAATATTGATTATATGGTATATATGATTAGGTAATATTATTTGAGAACAACAAATTCAATTTACCTTACAGTATTTTTGGTAGCTTATACTAATACTCACTTTGATCTGTGGCATATTAAAGCAGATATTTGTGAAGGACGCAAAACTATTGGGTGTAAGGGAAAGTTCTGTCATTTTTGAACACTTGCGCTTGGTGTAAACCGTTTATATACATTTTTTTCGTATTTTTGTCAGTTTTTTAAACTTGTAAAACAGTAATATGTGTGAAGAAAAAGTGCACTTAAGACATTATATGTTGTATGAGTTCTAAAAAGGGGACAACGCGATGGAGACAAAAAAAACGTATGTGGCGTGTTTGGAAAAGACGCAGTAACAGCTCGAACTTGCCAGAGATGGTTTGCGAAATTTTTTTCTGGTAATTTTTCTTTGAAAGATGAACCCAGATCAGGAAGGCCATCAGATGTCAATGACGAAGTTCTACGCAGTATGATCAGGAGAAATCCCATGTTAAATTCCACAGAAGTGGCTTTCAAGCTTGGAATTCACCAGACTACTGCTTTAGAGCACATTGAAAAGCTCGGTTTTGTGTCCAACCTCTTTGTTTGGGTGCCACACGAATTAAGCGAAAAAAAATTAATGGATCGAATTTCAATATGTTCTTCAAATCTTGCTCGTTATAAAAGGGAACCATTTTTGGATCGCTTGGTGACTGGTGATGAAAAATGAATAGTTTATAAATATGTGGTAAGAAAAAGGGCATATGTTTATAAAGGGGAGACACCATCGATCACATCCAAACCTGGGGTGCATCAAAAGAAAGTGATGTTGTGTTGTTGGTGGGATCGGAAGGGTATTGTCCACTATGAGTTGCTGAAAGAAAATTATACGGTCGATGCTGATCGTTACTGTTCGCAACTTGATGTTTTGAATACAGAAATTCAACGTAAACGTCCATATTTGGCCAACAGAAAGGGTGTAATTCTTCACCATGACAACGCTAGACCTCACGTGGCAAGAAAAACCGTATAAAAAATTGAAGAGTTGGGGTGGGGAACTCTACCTCAGCCAGCATATTCTCCAGATATTGCCTATCTCTTGTTCAGATCACTGTAAAACTTTCTTGATGGAAATGGATATATAAATTATGAGGGTGTCCAAATCGCTGTGGAAGAATACTGTGCTTCCAAAAACGAGGACTTCTTCTCCAGGGAGTTGGATAAGCTGCCAGAACGCTGGCAGACAGTTATAACTAATAATAGAAAATATATTTTGGTTTAATTTTTGAATAAAAAGTGAAAAAAATGTAGCTTTTTCTTTAGAAACAAAAACGACAGAACTTTCCCTTAAACCCAATATCTACACATTGTGTCCCAAAAACCGAAATTTATGTTTAAATCATACAACATGCAGCGCCATCTATTGAAAATTTTCAACATTAAAAAGATACGAGTACATTCATCCTCTTTCAAACGCACCTCAATTCATGTAATTGGATGTGAAAGTTACAGCCAAAAACACAAAACAAAAATGGAACAAAGAGCAAATATTAAATTTTGTGTTAAACTTGAAAAAAAATTTGCTGAGACATACGAATTGATGGGAAAAGTTTATAGTGATGATTGTATGAGTCGTACTCAAGTTTATACGTGGTTTACACGATTTAAAAATGGTTGTGAGGAGTTAAGGGACGACCTAAGGCCAGGTCGTCCAGAAGCTAGTAATCGTGCTGAATTGGTGGAAAAAGTCCGTAAAATCATTGGTATCGATGCAAATTTTACTACGAGAATGTTGGCTGAGGAATTAAAGACGAGTAAAAACACTATTTGGAGAATTTTGGCTGAAGATTTGGATAAAAGAAAGGTCTGTGCGCGTTTTGTACCACATGAATTAAATGAAGACCAAAAAATCGCTCGTGTGGAGCATTGCAAAGACATTTTTGAAACTGCTGAAAACGATCCAAACTTCCTTGATTCGATCATAACTGGTGATGAGTCATGGTGCTTTAAATATGACCCTGAAACTAAGCGTCAATCTGCTGAATGGAAGTCTAAAGGTGAGCCAAAACCAAAAAAATTGCGTTTTCAGAAGTCTCGAATCAAGACAATGTTGAATATTTTTTATGATTCGAAGGGTATTGTCCACAAGGAATTTGTTATAGAAGGTCGAACTGTTAATGGAAAATACTATTTAGGCGTTTTAGATCGTTCGTGGAAAAGAATTGGTCGTGTTAGACCTGAATATCCAGCAGGAAAACAGCTGTTTTTATTGCACGATAATGCACCACTTCACAAGACTAAAAAAGTGAACGAATTTTTGATGAAAAAACGGATTTCTCTCATCAACCATCCTTCGTATTCGCCTGATCTATCACCATGTGACTATTTTCTATTTCCAAAACTGAAAACCAAGATGAAAGGAGCATTTTATGATGATATCCCAGCCATTTAAGCAGCCGTAACCGAGGTGCTGAAGAACATTCCTATAAATGATATATAAAAAAATCTATGTCTGCGCTGGTTGATCGTTCCAAACGTTGTATTGAGTCTAATGGAACCTATTTTGAATAAATAATAACTTCCAAAGATAATATAATGTGTATATTATTCTATATCCAAAAAGTTCGGTTATTTATATGTGTATGAAAAGAATGCTTGAATTTCATCATTTTATTGATTTTTGATCAACGGGCTTCCGGAACTACAAGAGGAAAGAGTGGATCCGCGAGTCAACCTGGAGTCAAATAGAAGAACGAAGGAAGCTGAAAGGTCTACTCCAAACTGCTCAAACCCGCGAGAAAAGGCACCATCTACAGACGAGGTACAATATTGCTCAGAAGATGGTCAAATGCATGGCAAGGGATGATAAGAGGAACTACCTCAACGAAATAGCCAGCGAAGCAGAAGCCGCTGCACACCGGAGCGACATCCGCAGTGTCTATGCATCAATTCGCAAACTATCCGGAAAAAGAACACCCTCATTGCCACCACTTAAGGACAAAGACGGTCAAGCTCTCTCCGCGGATGAAGAACAACTCGACCGCTGGAGGGAATTCTTCTCAGAATCCCTTCCAGTAGCTCCAGAATTCCATCCTCTTCCTTCAGTGTTGCGCAGAAACCCACAAAGATCCATCCCAACAATACCGCCCACGATTATGGAGATCACAACAGCAGTCAACAAGCTCAAGAACAACAAAGCACCCGGACCTGACAACCTGGCCCCAGAGATTCTTAAGTTTGACCCGCCACTTCTGGGTCGCTGTTTGCATCCTATAATCGCAGAAGCGATTGCAAAAACTGGAGGGGAATCACTCTGCTGAACATCATCCAGAAACTAATCGCTTCAATCATCCTGACTCGCATCACTCCAACAGTGGAAAGTGCCCTTCGCAATGAGCAGTCTGGCTTTAGACCAAACCGCTCCTGTGCTGATCACATCAGCAGCCTAAGAATGATCATTGAACAGTCGAGCGAATGGAACAGCCCGCTCTATCTTCTCTTCGTTGACTTCGAAAGAGCCTTCGACATGATTTCTCGCGACGCCATCTGGAGTGCTCTGGCTGAACTAGGCATCCCACTGACCATCATCGATCTCATCCGAGAACTATACCGTGATGCCCCGTGTAGAGTGCGCTTCAAAGAACGAGACAGCGATCCATTCAACATCTCGAGAGGAGTCAGGCAGGGTTGCGTAATCTCGCATATCCTCTTCATAATCGCCCTAGACCTGGTCCTTCAACGCGCTAACAGCACAGCCAGCAACGGAATCCAGTGGATACTGCGTGAGAAGCGCCACGACCTGGACTACGCCGACGACATATGTCTCATGTCCCACACCTTCAACGGCATTCAGGAGAAACTAAATGCTCTGGCCTCCAACGCCGAAAAAGTGGGGATGAGAATCAGCATCAAGAAGACCAAATTGATGCGTATCGGTGCCACCTGCGAGAGGCCCTTGATGCTACACGACACCTAAGTTGAAGATGTCGAAAAGTTCTGATACCTTGGCAGCATGCTCAGCAAGGATGGTGGAACTAAAAAAGACATCCAAACGCGCATCAACAAGGCGCGAATAGCGTACACCTCACTTGGGAACGTGTGGCGTTCAAACCACGTCTCCATAGCAATCAAACTTCGAATATTCAGTTCAAACGTCAAGCCAGTCCTGCTGTACGGCTGCGAAACATGGAAAGTAACCGACAGCACGACACGTAAGCTTCAGCCATTTGTGAACAGATGCTTGAGGCGCATAAGCAATATCTTCTGGCCGAACTGGATAACGAACGATGAGCTGCTTCGTCGCACGAAGCAAATACCCCTGCTAGCTGACATCAAACGCAGGAAATGGAGTTGGATTGGCCACACCTTGCGAAAACCACCTACGGACATAGCAAGGATGGCACTAGATTGGAACCCACAGGGCAATCGCAGCAGAGGACGACCAAGGACCACATGGAGAAGATCAGTCGAGCACGAACACCGACAAATTGGCAAGTCATAGTCAGAGGTGAAAGGGCTGGCCCAAGAAAGAAGCAGATGGAGACAGTTCACATAGGAGCGACTGTGTCTCATGACTATAATGTATAATGTAGAAATGAAACCTGTCAAATATATAAAAAAAAAAGATATAATATTCATATTAATATTCATTCGGTAAAGAACTGAACAAACGTGAAATGAAATTGTTTGAGGAATGGATTTTGCTTGTATGATAATAGAAATAGTTTAGCAGTAGTGATGACTATGCTTTGACTATATTAGAAGCAAAATAGCATAGTTTGTAATATTCAAAACTATACTATTTTGCTTCTAATATAAATTAGTGTTTATAACATATTTCTTATTGCTACAAATTTAATCGAAACAACAACATTAAGTTTGGTATTATTTTCTACTCTATTAATTGTGATGTAATTAAATTTATGTTTCTTTCGACATAAAATATCTCTAGAAAAATTTGGATTTTTCATTTATAGAATTTTTGTATAGATTTGAATGCGTCAAATTAAAGGCGACTTTTCTGCAAAAAAAAAAATGATTCATTCAAAGGTTTTTATCAAGTGCTCTTAAGCCGCCGAAGTTATAGAAGAGATTTTTTTCTAAACTTTAAAAAATAAGTTCCAAAAAGTTATAGGAAATTATAATTTAAACATTCCTGAATTTTGTAAAACTTGAAAATTTATTTGTACTTGTAAAAAGTTGCTGCAACTTTTTATTTTCATATTTTTCTCAAAAGAGTTATAAAAGTGAATAATAAAAATTTCTACTGAAACTCTAACTTCGTTACCTAAATATTATTTCTGTTAATTTATAAAAACAATTCATTTATAAAAGCGTAATAATTAGAAACGAAAAATTCAAAACAAACAAACAAGAAAACTTTTTCTTTTTAATTTATTTATTTGAAATATTTATTTAAATTCCATTTCCATTTTAAATACGTACTATTTCAATTTGCAAATATTTAATATTAGAGTACATACATATACAATTTGTTGTTATTATTATATATTTAGTTGTAGTTAAACTTATCTTAAGTTAATAATATTAATTTAATACGATTTGGAAAAAGGTGGTATTAGTTTTTATCTGCAATTAGTAGTATAGTTTTTATACGTTTTTATTTTTAGGATTTTCTTCTCATTTTATGACTTTTTAATTTATACTATTTTTATAAGAGTATAGAAATTTAATTTTATTCTAATATTTTATGTATATATATATATATATATATATATATATATATATATAATTTTAATTAATAAGATATAATTAATTATCTTAAAGTTAATTTTTTAATCATTAATTAAGTTTGCCTACTTTTTATCATTTTTTTACACAATTTATTTGTTTTTTTTTAAACATTTTTTCATTTTCTTTTTTTTATAAACATATGTAATATATATTTAGCACGTTAGTGAGATAATAACATTTTTTTTTCAACAAAAACAAATTTTCTAACAAAAATTATATTCACTTTTATTTAATAGAAAATTAATTCAGAATACGTGTAGGTATTCAGAATTGTTAATTTAAAAAGACCGCGCAAAATAAATGAATAACTTTTGCTGTTAAGTTGGTACTAATGTATTTAATTCTCACATAGATTTTTTGTGCAATCTGTCAACTAGTGTGTAGAACTATTGCTCTTCTTCGTTGATGTCAAATATGCTCTGCAATTTTTAATATGAAAAAAATATGGAACAAAGAATTTGTCGGAATATTTTTGGTTGCCAACGTAATTTTTTCAGTCAGCTATGTGTATATTGGAATAACAAGTATACAAGTGGTTAAAAGCATTTAAAGATGGCCGAGAAGTGAGCGAAAACATGTGATTCTAGCTTAGAACCAAAGCAAAAATTTGTCACAAAGCCATTTGCACAATTTTAACTAATGTTTTGAGGCAATAAACGTTTTGAAGTACGGTTTGTACTAAAAAAAAGGTGAATTTTCTTTAAAAAAATATTCTGAAGACATACTTGGAGGAACTAATTAGGACAATGTATTCATGAAATGGATAATAACAAGCAGGTTTATGAGTTTGATATGCAACCCTGTCGAAAAGTCTTAGAATTACGATTCCAAAATCGAGATACCAGGTGTATGTTTGGTCATAGGTGGCGTGAGTGAGCGTATTAAGCTACCATTGGCACGCCATACTTTTTTTTAATGAGTTTGACATCTGTCAACATTAATCAGTGCACATTGTCAGCAATTTCGTACAACAACATACATTTTTCCTTTGATAATCATGTCTAGTTTTGTGCCAGAAAAAGAGCATATGTGGAAAGCTCTGCTTTTCTGCTTCAATTTGAAGAAATCGACTGCTGAATCGCATCGAATGCTTATGGAAGCCTATGGTGATAGTGCTTTATCGGAAACAACGTGCCGAGATTGGTTTTGACGGCAATTTTGACTTGGGGGACAAGAAGCGTGAAAATCGGCCTAGGAAGGTTGAGGACCATCAATTGCAGGCTCTTTTGGACGAACACGATACCCAATCGCAAAAAATGCTCGCTGAGCAATTGGGTATTACTCAACCAGCCATTTACATGCGTCTGCATGATATGGGGAAGATTGAAAAGATCGGAAAATGGATACCGCATGAATTGAACGATAGGCAGATGGAGTAACGTCAAAACATATGCAAAATCTTGCTCGCCAGACAAAAAAGAAAGTCGTTCCTGCATCGGATTACAACAGGCGATGAAAAGTGGATATATTTCAAGAATCCTAAATGCAAGAAATCGTGGGTTGATCCCGGCCAACCATCAACATCATCCTTAAGACCAAATCACTTCGGACGGAAGACGATGCTGTGCGTTTGGTGGGATCAGCAGGGTATCGTCTACTATGAGATGTTGAAACCTAGTGAAACTGTCAATGCTCACCGCTACCACCAACAACTGATCAAATTGCACCGTGCTCTGTGTAAAAAAAGGAGGGATTATCAACAAAGACATGACAAGCTGATTTTCCTCCACGACAACGTACCATCGCACACGTCACAAATGGTCGGAAACTACTTGGAGACACCCCTACCCCGCTTATTCACCAGACCTGGGCCCTTCCGACTACCACCTGTTGTCGTCGATGGGCCACGCGATCGCTTAGCGGCACTTCGATTCTTACGAAGACGTCCGAAAATGGCTTGATGAGTGGTTTACCACGAAAGAGAAGGATTTTTTTTGGCGCGGTATCCACAAATTACCCGAGAGATAAGGCAAATGTGTAGCTAGCGAGGGCAAGTATGAGGGCAAGTACTGAGAAAGTACTTTGAATAAATTTGTTTTTGCTTTCTATGAAAAAAATGTGTTTTTTTATTATTAAAAAAACAGCGGATTTAAGCTTATACACCTGGTAGTTGAAAATGAAAAAATAATGTTAGATTCGCTGGAAATTTATAGTTTTATTGTCCTTTTAGTTTGTAGTTCGTTTTTTTGTTCGCTTTTTTTGCGAAAACGGAAGCTGTCAACAAATACGTGGGCAAATATTATGAAGCGTTTAAAAAAAAATGAGTGCGGCGGAAAAAATTCAGATTTCTTTACAGAACAATTCTTGTATTTTGAAAATTTTTGGCGCAAAGCTAAAAGACTATTATCATCGATCCAACACCATACTCACCAGATAAGGTTTTATGGCACTTTTTCCTGTTCCTCAAGCTGAAATTACAACTTTTTGAAAATCATTTTCAATCCATAAAGGACATTACGTAGAAGAGCTGAAAGTGCTTTTAAAAGTCGAAGAGTGGATTTATCATTGGCATCAATAAATCGCTTCAAATGCAGCCTATTTTAAAGGTGATAAAATAAATTCAAATTTTATTTTTTATTTAAAATATTCGGAATCTTTTTTGGCCACATATATATACAAATATATTTTGTTAATATACGAGTATATACATACATAAATAAAATTGCATTTGATTTATTGCACTTACTATAATATATTTTGCTGTTATTTTTAGCTTATTTTAATTTTGAAAAGCGTTAAATAAATTTAATTGAATTTTTTTAATTGCTAATATTTTTATAGAAATTTAAATTGCCAATATTAATTAAACGTTCGATATGTGTTTTGGAGTTTTTTTTTAAATTTTTTGTTGTTGTTGCATTTATTTGTTTTCTCTTTTGTCACATACGAATATATTTAAATCTAAATAAATGCAATTGTCCATCATATGCAATTGTATTGAATCGAATTTTATATTATTCTGTCATTTGCACACGTTTTGTTCTATAAAATGACATATTATAAAATTGTATGCATTGAAAAATGGGAAAAAAATATTTAGTGAAATATTCAACATTGTTAATTAAGTTTAGTATTTTATAGTGCGTGAAATCGAATTGAAAATGGAAAATAAAATTTAGTAAATTTTTACAATATTTTATTTTAGTGTTATTTTTTAAATTTTTAATTCATATATTTTTGTTTTTTTTTGTTACTCTTAAAAGAAATTAACAATTATTGAAAATAAATGATAATATAAAAATAATTGAATTTATTTATAATTTTTAGATTTTATCTTATATTGACAAATTTTTAATTTGCTTTCTACAATTAAAAAAAAGATTTCTCTAATATTAATATGAATTATTATATATACATTCTTTAATATATTTCTTAATCTGTTTTTAATACAATTATTGAAATTCTTAAATATTCGTTATCGATCTAGTTCGTATCGATAAATTATTGTTGATTTATTCTTTATAGATTTGACATTTGGAATTGTTAGTATGGAAATTTTCTTCTCAAATTTTATATAATTTTTTAATTTTTATACTATTGCATTTATTGTTCAAAATTGAGATTTCAACTATTTTCAAAAGTATGTGGATCGAAGATTTTCTTTTAATCTTTTTTTTTACTATTCATGTATACTAAATTTAAATTGAACAATTTTTCTTTAAATATACAAATATTAGTTAATTTTTGAATAAGATTTGGCAATTTACTTTTGATAAATTTTTTGATTAGCTTTTAGTTAAAATTAATTATTTTTTTTTACTCATAATAAATTCCCGTTCAATTTTTTAATAAGCAATGGCGATCAATTTTTATCTTACGAGGTCTGTTCAAAAAGTATAATTTTGAGTTTCCGCGGGTTATGTATATTTGATTTTCAATTTTTTGTGGCGTTATGTCAGTTAATTTTTGACAGCTTCTTTGATTCGACCAAAAACAGCATTGCATTAACATCGCTAAGGAGCTGTTGGACTTTGTCCACGACGACCCAAATTTGCTCCAGAGGGTCATAACTGGTGATGAATCATAGGTTTATGGTTATAACGTAGAAACCAAAGCTCAATCATCCCAATGGAAACTGCCGCACGAGCCAAGACCGAAAATAGCGCTTCAAGTTCGGTCGAATGTGAAGGTTTTGCTCACAGTTTTCTTCGATTGCAGTGGCGTGGTACAGCATGAGGTCTTGCCACAGGGTAGAACGGTCAATAAGGAATATTACGTACAAGTTATGCGCAAGTTGTGGAAAGCAACCCGCAGAAACGCCCGGATTTGTGGAGGAACAAAAATTGGCTTCTGATTTTTTTGGCCAAAAACAACACACTAATAATGCCGCAGCCACGGTATTCCCCAGATCTGGCCCCCTGTGACTTTTTCTTGTTCCCGAAACTGATGCGCCTCATGAAAGGACGACGCTATGCTACGATTGGAAAAAACGTTGGCACAAGTGTATAATATCTGGTGGAGATTACTTTAACGGGAACAAAAAAGATATTTATAAATAAATAAATAATTTCTGAAAAAACACAAAATTCGCGATATTTTTTGAACAGACCTCATATATAGAGCTTTTCAATAAGTGCGTTTCATCTTTGACAGAATATTACTTTGACGTTTCAAATGACAGTACTGTAATTCTTAATCAGTTTAGTTGCCAATTGTCCAGTGCCGGACGTCAAGAAAAGACGCAGTCAAAATGGAAATATTGATGATGTGGCTTAAAGTGTGCGTGTGAAGACCATAACCTCTAAATGTTGCCTCGTTTGTAATAATTGGTCTTTGTGTGACTTCCACTTGGTGAATATTGTAAAAATACTTATTTAATTTAATTTACTCAAGATCTAAAGCCAAGAGATTATGCATTCCGTTAGGTGTGTGCTGACTAGGGCTTAAACAGCTGGAAACGGATCTTGGATTTGGTGAAAAAATCATCTTCAAGGGCGAAGCTGAATGACTGAGTAACCTAGAAAATAGACAAACAACAAAAGTTCGAGGAACTGCCTTTTCACTAAAAAAACTGTCTGTTGTGTATATTGGTCAAGGGGTATAATACGGCTGTACCGCTTTTGAAATGAGGCTTATGCGATGGTAACTGTTAATAGCAAGAGATATCGAGCGAAGATAAAAGATTTTTTTGGACTCTATTGGATGATATGATCTTGGCAAATATCTGTTTTTTACCGGATGGTACTATTTAAAATACTGCAGTTGAAGCAGCGCACTTATTTCAAACGCAGTTTTCATGACGCGTTATTCCGAGATATGCTGATGTCTCCTTTCTATACGATTTAATACCCTTTAACTCCTTTCTATAAGGTAAAATCGGTGATCAGACAATAAATAGAAAATACTTCTCGAACTGGAGAATAATATCATTTGAACTATTTTTCCTAAAAAGCTTCATTTGTACTCTTAAAAAATTTTCAATAAATTTTTGAAAAAAAAGTTCATATAGTTAAAATATTATATTATATGTGCAAAATAGAATTAAATGTTTTTTTTAAGGAAAACAAAAGAAAATTTTACTATATAATAACTAATTCAATTTTGTCTAAAAAAGTTTTTGCAGTTATCCTTAATAAATAGCCTATTTACAATTTTTTCGGAACATTCTTTAATTACTTTAAAATAAGTTAAATTAAAAAAGGACGTGCCCAGATAATATGTCGAATTTAAATTTAAATGCACATTTTTTCTTAGACTAAATCCAATTGCAAAATAATAAAATGGCGCGAAATTTAAATCCAACGTTCAAGCTGGGAGACCATTTTGCATAAAATATATTTAGTATTATTATTATTATTATTTAAACTTTTAACAACCATAAGTAAAGTAATTAATACAATTTAATTTAATTGATAATTGAAAGAACATAATGGCTTATGACAGGCAGATAAATTTTCCTTATATAAAAATATCATCAACTCTATGAATTGTTTTATGAAGTTATAAAAAATATCAGAAGGGAATATGCATTTATAAAAAATCTTTTCGGTATTTTTGGGGTAATTTTACGCTTTCTAATCAAATTTATGTCTCCATAATTCCTTTATCCGGTGGTAAAAAAATGTACTTACATAGACGTAAGCAAACAATTTTATTGTTAACTTTTGCCATTTTTCGGATGTTTGTAACATTTTATGTACTCATAGTAAAATATGACCAGCAGCAAATATTACTGAATATATTTTTGAATAACTGAAATTCTTTTTATTAACTTTTAAGTAAGAATCCCATAGTAATTTTTACGTTGAAGTACTTTTAAAGTACTCAACATTTCATTGAATAAAAAATCAAATGCATAAACAAAAAATATTTCAGTCTTTTCCGTTTTTTTTTTTTTTTAAATATATTTAACTATCATCAAATGACAATCTATTTATTTTTCTTTTTATCTTATTATGGACAATTATTATTTTTATTATACTAATAAATAGTTTTTTTTATTTCAATTATTTATTGTGCATTATTTTAATCATCGTATTCTATAGTCTTAGTATCTAAATAGCTTTATATTATTTTTAGATTTTCTTTTACGTAGAACAAGCAGTTTTTATTTTTGAATATTATTATTATTATAAATTCTAATCGTTTTAATAATTTTTATTAATTAATTTTTAAAGTACTCTAATGTATTTTTATTTATAATTAAGAAATTTTCATACACATTTTCAAAATAAACTCTTAGTATACCTTTTTTTTTTACAAATAAAACTATCCATTTACTATAATTAATATTATTTTTAATGACTTTATGCTTATTTATTTATGTATTAATTATTCTTATAAATTTTTTATTAATTATTTATTTTAATATTTACTATACTACGATAAATGTTGATCATATTTTCTTTTTATATAATAAGTTTACTATGTATTTTTTTTTTAAAACTCAATAAATTTATATACAAAATTAAAAATATTATTATTGAAATAAAAATACTAATAGAGTTCTGTTTTTAACTACTTACTGTTTTTC
The DNA here is from genome assembly GCA_958298945.1 of Atherix ibis. NCBI lineage: Eukaryota > Metazoa > Arthropoda > Insecta > Diptera > Athericidae > Atherix > Atherix ibis. The sequence continues at coordinate 133,533,697 of OY282605.1, forward strand.
ATTTACATTAGGAAAATACAATATTAAGAATCCTTTTAATTAAAGAGTTTTATAATTTAATTTTATTTTTTAATAGTTAAATAAAAATAATTATAAATTTATAATACAAAAATTATTTCGATTGTAAATTCGTAAATTGGCACGTTATTTATCAGATATCGATGAATAATATTGAGGGTAGTAAATTTTCTCGAATCAAAGAAATCTCTTTCAATTTATATAAAAAATATTTACTATTGTGAATAGATATTAAATTTTTGTTAAATTAACTTTTTGAATATTTGTACAATACTTAAAAAGATTCTTGATGAACAAAATTATAGAATTATTCATTTTGTAGTTTGGAAAGTATATTTCTATTACCATATTTAATAGTTATTAAATACAAATATCAATTAAGAATTAAATTTATTTAGATTAAAAAATTGCCATTACTTTATATGTAAATTATATGATAAATTGGCGAAAAAATAAACCGATTAGGTTCAAAAACATTTAGGCTTTGAATGTTGACTTTCCGAACAAATGAAACTTATTTTTTGCTCGGTGGATACATCAATAAGCAAACTTCTGTATATAAAGCTATAAAATCTATAGATAAATATAAAAAAATTATTGTTTTTATGAAAAAGGACTATCTGGCATGCATTTAGCTCCGAGGGTGCCATAGGCCCTTATTTCTTTGAAATAAAGGCAGGAGCAACTGTTATTGAACACTATGACTCTATGATGACTATTGTTTTTAACCTAAACTTAAAAATTTGAATTAAAAATATATATTACTTAAACAAAATGTTACTATAAGTTAGACAACAAGACAAATTTTGAATTTATTGCATGAGAATGCAATAAATTCAAAATTTGTCTTGTTGTCTAACTTATAGTAAAGTTTTGTTCCCAGGATACGTAAATTCGAGATTTTATGATGTTAATTAGCATCTAAGATTATAAAATTTAATTCTGTTGGACTTTTTCTTTAAAAAATTATATAAAAAAAATATTTATGTAAATAATTTTAAACTTCAGAGCATCGAAAAACCAACATTCATCAAGTAATGGCTGAATTGCAACCCGAAGTGTGCGAAAAATTCAACAGAAATTATATCAAAATTATCGAGTCCTGCATTAAATCTCAGAACAATCGTTTATATACTCGTATTATTATATTTTATACTAAATGGCAAAGTTAAAGTAATATAAAAAATTAAAATAATTATTAATATATAAATTTTAAAATTGTTTTATTAAATTTTACTTTCCAAAACCCAAATTAGATAACCCCTTACATTTATGTGAAATTTTTCTTATAAATGTTTTTTTTTTGTCTTCTTTAAAAAATAAAATAAAATTACTTAAATATAAGATATATTTAATATTTTGTAAATATAATTCATCGAAATCTGAAAATTTCTCCCATAATATTTTTTGAGTAAAATTAAATTTAACAGAACGAAAACAACAAAAAAAACAACAACAACAACTAATAAAAAAAAAACATTTCTACAAAAAACAAAATAATAAAAGCTAATTACAGAGAAAAAAGAAAATTTAGTTATTATGTCACGTTTTATGAAATATTAAAATAAGAATAAAAAATATTTCAATTAAATAAGGCCATGTCTCATTTCCTGTAGTTGATATTGTGCCGGAAGTAACCGCCCAAGGCGTAGATTCACCTGTAAAATAATTTTTAATTTAATTTAGTATAAAATTGATTTTTTTTCCTTTTCCTGGAAATAAAGTAATCTTTTCTTTAGGCCAGCCATTTAAACATAACATATATTCTGTTTATGTTGTACGTAAATCCAATATTTAAATGGAATATTGTGAGTTATTCATATAAAAACAGGACGGAGGTTGATTGTGAAATATTGTTTTTTCCTTTTTACTTACCATTAATTACATGAAGCTGAACTGTTACAGGACGACTATTCGATGGACTGCAGGTATAGTTGCCAGAGTCACTTTTCCGAGCGTATTCAAACACCAAAGTACCAACCTGAGAATGTTTATAGATTAAGTTTAGTTACTATTGAAGTTTGTTTGTTATTTGTTTTTTTTTTTTTTACTATACTATAAAGTTTGATTATATTTATTTTTGCAAGAGTTGAAAAGTTATACTTATTTTACTAGCAAATAATCGCATATGGAAAATGTCAAAAGAGATTTCTTATCATGATTTTAGAAAATGAAATTAACTTACCGCAGTTGGATAGCCACCTTCTATTTCGGATTCTTCCATATCAAAGTGTGTGCTAACACCGAGACGACTTTCTGGTATCAACAAGTGTGGTCCTTGATACCATATTATGTACATTGGTGGATCTAATGCACCTCTAACTACACAGCGTACAACCACTGTACTTCCAGCTTTTACGTAACGATCCGGATCACCGACCAATTCGGTGCGTGGAACTAATTTAAAAAAAAAAAAAATAAATAAAAAAATTGAATCAAAAAGGAAATAAACCAACTAAAGGAGAATAAGTAAATTTGAAATGAAAAATGAGAACAACGAATATTCTGTTTTTATTATTTTTTTTTTTTTTTGAAAGATAAAAGGACACACGATAAAAGGAAAATTTTTATTTTTTGCCTGTATTGAAAATTTATTGAATTTATTTTAGTTTATTTTTTTTTTTTTTTATATTTTATAATTTAAAAAGTAGAGAAATGGAGAAAAATCCTTAAAGTGAATTCTTGAGTTTTTTTTCTTTCGTTTTCTAATTTTTTTAAATATTTATTCAGATGTTGAGAAAATTAAATTACCGTATAGCTTTTATACATACACATATACCACTTACCAACAACATGAAGATGTACACGTGCGAATACTTTTGGGTCTATTGATACTTGACATTCGTATAGGCCAGCATCTCGTGCTTGTACATATTTTATTTGTAATGTCCAAAATTTATCCGGATGGCTAACTGCTTGAAATCTTTCATCCGCAATGAAAACCACCCTGAAATACAATATATTCAAATAAGATAATAAATAAGGATGTAAAGTATGTCTTAAACTTAATCTACCACCAGCTAGCTATACAATATCAGTTATGATAGTAACTATTATCATTGTATTTATGCCACCCCATATTTTCTTATTACTACATTAACTATTCAACTTTTAAATATATTTCATATTTGTATGTGTAAAAGTTTCTGATACATATACTATTGGATTAAAAAAAAATTATTATCAGATTCAAAATGTTTAACGCTCAAAAAGGCAGAAAAATGATCCCAGTTGAATTGGTGTAGACATTTTTATTTCTTATAAAAAAAAAAAATACTTCAATTTTTTTTTACATATTTTCCAAGTCAACTAAACCCGGGCCCGTATTATATATACACATCCATATGAGCATAATATTAAACTATTTATTATTTATTTGTAAATGTAATGTAGCCTTCTTAACAGAAAAAGGAGATACTAAAAAATAATAAATAATACTCTTTACAAAAGCTTCTATTTTTGATGAAGGTTCCTATCCCTTAAAATTCATAATGGCATATTTAGTTTTAAATGATATTTTTGATGTGGAGAGATTTTTCCATTCTCTCTATGGAACAAATTTTATCTTATTTTCATTGAAATAATTTCATTTTGAAAAAAAGAAAAGACAAAAAAAAATATGCCTAACCATTATGGAAAACCCTTTTCTAAAAATTAATATCAAGTTTAAAAATATAATATCAAAGTTGATAAAAATAAAATGAAATGCAGACAAATTTCATATACGTATGGAAGGGATGATGAAGAGTGTAAAGGTAGTTTTGGAAGGTTATGACTTGTGACAGATAAATAAGCAGACTGGTTTTTTTTTTGCAATGATTTTATTTCATTTTTTGTACTTTGAAGAGAAGCAGTTTCTTTGGGTTGATATACACGTGTAGCGAAGGTATTTTTGCCACTTATTGTAGAAGTGCTGGAAGGCTTAACCTGGAATCTCCTTTAGCTCCTCGGTTACACTTCTTTGGATGACAATGTATTTTTAGGTATTTTTTATCTCGGAAAATGGAAAAAAGGAACACAAGCGTTGATAAGGTGAATAAATCTATTGGGGGACCACAGGAATTCCGTTTTCTGATAAAAACGCATTGACGGAAATAGATGGCCGTGTTATACGGGGACATGACGCAAAGAGATTTTTTTTCGCAAAGAGAAGTATTTCATTGTAAGTTGACAGTTTCTACTGTAAATCGGACCTAACAAGAGCTTTTACGTATTCCAAATCTTTATCAGTTATCCATATTGAGGGTCAGGTTTTTTTTCCACCATGATCAGACATAAAATATACTTTTTCCGAGTCTTGCAAGAATTTCTTTATCAAAAGCTTGTTTGACAGTTTCTTTTACAAGTAAGACCTCGCAAGAGCTTTTACGTGTTCCAAATTTTCATTAATTTTCTATATTGAGGGACTTTCTAAGCGAGTTTTTTTCTCACCACGATTTGACTCAAAGATCCGTTTTTTTGAGCTATTGTAGGATTTTTTTTCCACCATGATCTGAAATGAAATATACTTTTTCTGAGTCTTACAAGAATTTCTTTATCAAAAGCTTGTTTGACAGTTTCTTCTATAAGTAAGACCTCGCAAGAGCTTTTACGTGTTCCAAATTTTCATTAATTTTCTACATTGAGGGACTTTCTAAGCGAATTTTTTTTTTGAGCCATTGTAGGATTTTTTTTCCACCATGATCTGACATGAAATATACTTTTTCTGAGTCTTACAAGAATTTCTTTATCAAAAGCTTGATTGACAGTTTCTTCTACAAGTAGGACTTCGCAAGAGCTTTTACGTGTTCCAAATTTTCATTAATTTTTCCTATTGAGGGACTTTCTAAGCGAGTTTTTTTCTCACCACGATCTGACTCAAAGATCCGTTTTTTTAAGCCATTGTAGGATTTTTTTTCCACCATGATCTGACATGAAATATACTTTTTCTGAGTCTTACAAGAATTTCTTTATCAAAAGCTTGTTTGACAGTTTCTTCTACAAGTAAGACCTCGCAAGAGCTTTTACGTGTTCCAAATTTTCATTAATTTTCTATATTGAGGGACTTTCTAAGCGAATTTTTTTTTTGAGCCATTGTAGGATTTTTTTTCCACCATGATCTGACATGAAATATACTTTTTCTGAGTCTTACAAGAATTTCTTTATCAAAAGCTTGTTTGACAGTTTCTTCTACAAGTCAGACCTCGCAAGAGCTTTTACGTGTTCCAAATTTTCATTAATTTTCTATATTAAGGGACTTCCTAAGCGAGTTTTTTTTTTGAGCCATTGTAGGATTTTTTTTCCACCATGATCTGACATGAATATACTTTTTCTGAGTCTTACAAGAATTTCTTTATCAAAAGCTTGATTGACAGTTTCTTCTACAAGTAAGACCTCACAAGAGCTTTAACCTGTTCCAAATTTTTAACAGTTTTTATTTTGAGTTGCTTTCTGAATGACTCATTTTTCACCACGATCTGACGCAAAGAACCGTTTCTCTGAGCATTTGTAGAAATTCTTTATAAAAAAACTTGTTTAACAGTTTTTTGTGTTGGCAGGTCCTTTACGAGTACCAAATTTTCATCAGTTTTCTATATTGAGGGCCTTTCTGAGCAAATTTTTTTTTCATCACGATCTGACGCAAAGAACATTTTTTCTGAGTCTTTGTAGGGTTTCTTTATACATAAAAAGCTTTTTTGACAGTTTCTTCTGCAAGTAGGATCTGGCAAGATCTTTTACATGTTCAAAATTTTCAACAGTTTTCTATAATGAGGAGGAATATTTTTCCACCACGATCTGACGCAAATAACTCTTTTTCTGAGCCTTTGTAGGATTTTTTTGTAAAAAATTTATTTGACAGTTTTCTATATTGATGGCTTTTCTGAGCGAACTCATTTTCATTACGATCTAACGCAAAGAACCATTTTTTTAAGCCTTTGTAGCATTTTTTTTATAAAAAACTTGTTTAACAGTTTTTTGTGTTGGTAGGTCCTTGCAAAAGCTTTAACATGTTACAAATTTTCATGTATTTTCTATATTGAGGGACTTTCTGAGCAAATTTTTTTCCCACCACAATCTGATGCAAAGAACCCTTTTTATAAGTCTTTATAGGATTTCTTTGTAAAAAACTTGTTTGATAGTTTCTCTTGCAAGTAGAGCCTCCCAAGAGCTTTGATATGTTCCAAATTTTGAATAGTTTTCTGTATTGAGGGCCTTTTTGAGCGAGTTTTTTTTCCAACACGATTTGGCGCAAAAAACATTTTTTCTTTGTAGGGTTTCTTTATACATAAAAAGCTTTTTTGACAGTTTCTTCTGCAAGTAGGATCTTGCAAGATCTTTTACATGTTCAAAATTTTCAACAGTTTTCTATATAGAAGGCCTTTTTGATGGAATATTTTTCCACCACGATCTGAGGCAAATAAGTCTTTTTCTGAGCCTTTGTAGGATTTTTTTGTAAAAAATTTATTTGGCAGTTTCCCCTGCAAGTAGAGCCTCGCAAGAGCTTCGATATGTTCCAAATTTTGAATAGTTTTCTGTATTGAGGGCCTTTTTGAGCGTGTTTTTTTTCCAACATGATCTGACGCAAAAAATCCTTTTTTTGAGTTTTTATAGGATTTTTTGTAAAATGACTCACTACTCATCAGCTCCAATATTAAACTGTGCCCTGACTTCACATAACCCTTTACTTGTTCCACATTGGAAGGCCGCCCTGAGCTATGGTATTTAACGTCTCGGTTACTCTCCTTTAGATGTTATCGACAATACCAAGACGACATTCTTTCAAATGTTTTTTTCTTTCAATCAGGTCACACGGCCATCTCTGTAAGCACTCGTTAATGGAGATGGCCGTGTGACAGGTGGCGTTGTCATATCGGAGCATCAAAGTGTCTGCAATATCCGATCTGATGCAAATGATCTTATTTCTGAGTCTGCCACAAAGTACTCTTTTTCTAAGCCTTATGTTAATGACGCATTAAGGACTTTTTTTATAGAATAGTTTTTTTTAATGAAGAACTCTTTGAAATGTAAGCTTTTTGAGTGGGGTTCTTTCACTGCTTTTCGGCCATCAAAATATGCTTTGTGCTCTTAATAAGGGATGTTTTCCATGGAGTCGTCGTAATTTTTTGTACGGCAAACTTGACGATTTATCAAGCTGAACACAAAATTTATGGCACATTGTTTCTCAATATTTTTTATTCGAACAGTACAGTTACCTCATAGGATTTACTAACATAGAAGCTATGTAGAGGGTGTTTGCACTATTGCTTGACTCACTCACACCTCATAAATTATATGAATACTAGAGCAAAGGATTAATACTTTCTGATTATGATTATTTATATTTAGTTATAAAATCAATAAACATAAAATTTTCACACATTTTTAAAAGTAGTTTTAATAGAAGAGTGGGAGATTAATTTGCTTGGTTCTAATATATTAAAGATAATAGTTTAGATGCCGAAAAGTTTTAGTTTTTGATTCATATTATATCCGTTTTCATAAAATCATTTCTTAGATATAGTGTAATTCTCAAAAGAGAATAGTAGAATAAGCTGCTATGTAATTATATAAAAATAAATGAAGCATATTGATCAATTTATAGATTTCCAAACTTTAATTTAGTAGCTTTTAATGATAAAATGTAATTAATGTAATTTAAATTATTTGAACTTTGTTCGTTCTGTTAATATTAAATATTTGATTATCTTTTAAAAATACCAGGTGTATAAGCTTAATTCCGCTGTTTTATATTTAAAAAACACATGTTGTTTTTCCATAGAAAGCAAAAACAAATTTATTCAAAGTACTTGCCCTCGCTAGCTACACATTTTTTCCATCTCTCAAGCAATTTGTGGATACCACCCCAAAAAAATTTCCTTCTCTTTCGTGGCAAACCACTCATCAAGCCATTGTAGGACGTTTGTTCATCGAGCATTTGGCCCATCGACGAAAACCGGTGGTAGTCAGAAGGGCCAGGTCTGGTGAATAAGCGGGGTAAGGTAGCACCTCCCAGTTGAGTGTCTCCAAGTAGTTTTGGACCATTTTTGACGTGTTCGATGGTACGTTGTTGTGGAGGAAAATCAGCTTGTCATATCTTTGTTGATATTCCGTCCTTTTTTTTTACGCAGAGCACGTTGCACTTTGATCAGTTGTTCATGATTCATGAACATCTCATAGTAGATGATACCCTGCTGATCCCACCAAACGCACAGCATCGTTTTCCGTCAGAAGCAATTTGGTCTTGGGGAAGATGTTGATGGTTGGCCGGGATCAACCCACGATCTTTTGTGTTTAGCATTCTCGAAATATATTCACTTTTCATCGCCTGTCACAATACGATGCAGGAACGACTTTCTTTTTTGTCTGACGAGCAAGATTTCGCATGTGTTTTGACGTCGCTCCATCTCCCTATCGTTCAATTCATGCGGCACCCATTTTCTGATCTTTTCAATCTTCCCCATTGCATCGGCACACAGACTCATGTAAATGGCTGGTTGAGTAATACCCAATTGCTCCGCGAGCATTTTTTGCGATTGGTTGTCGACTTCGTCCAAAAGAGCCTGCAATTGATGGTTCTCAAACTTCCTAGGCCGATTTTCACGCTTCTTGTCTCACAAGTCAAAATTGCTGTCTTTGAACCAACGAAACCAATCTCGCCACGTTGTTTCCGATAAAGCACTGTCACCATATGTCTCCATAAGCATTCGATGCGATTCAGCAGTCGATTTCTTCAAATTGAAGAAGAAAAGCAGAGCTTCCCGCATATGCTCTTTTTCTGGCACAAAACTAGATATGACTACCAAAGGAAAAATATATACGTTGTTGTACGAAATTGCTGACAATGTGTACTAATGAATGTTGACAGATGTCAAACTCATAAAAAAAACTATGGCGTGCCCATTGTAGCTTAATACGCTCACTCACGGATTTAAGCTTATACACCTGATAGATAAATTATATTAATTTTTACATAAGGTTTACGATATAAAAATACATATATCTTTACAAGTCCATTAAAGTTATAAGAAATTGATCTGATTCTATCCTTTTATAAGTGGATGTGACTGAATAATTTATAGATACAAGTATGACCAAGACGTACTGATATAGAATTTATTTTTACTTAAAGATAAAAGATAAGAATAGAATTGTGGGAGGAGAAATAAAAAAATAATTCACAGTTGATCCATAAGTTATTTTATTTAGTTTATAATGTATGTATTTTTCAACAATTTTAAATCGTGAACAATCGCAACTCTCCATTCTATGGCATCGTTTATTTCTATTATTTTTTATTGTAATACAATTGTATAAGTGGCTTAGAGCCTCATGAATTATGCCAATACTAAAAAGCTATTTTAAAAGCTTTTCAACTTTTTCTCTTTCATGCATGGGTATGAGAAAATCTTCGAGTACTTTCGTCCTTTTTCATATAAATATAATTTTTTTCTTCTTCTCCATTATTTGTTCTAATATTATTTTTTCTCCTTTCTACTCTAACTAGAATGCTAATCTAGCTTTTCAATAAAATAATATCAAAATAACAATAACAAAAAAAAAAAAACACTCAAAAGAATAAAAATTTCCTAAATAAATAGAAAAGAATTTTTTTTTTAATTTCATAATATTTTTTTTGTATACATATATTTGTCAGTATGTATAAAAGAAAAAGGATATATATTTAGATATAGCAAAAAATATGCGTTTGCAACAATCGCCAATGGAGCTAGAGGGTCTGCAATAGTACAAATACTAAATATGAGCGAATGTCTGTTGTCGACACTAACAATTCAGATTAAATTTGGCCGAATCGTTAAAATAAAAAGGACGAAATACAAAGAAAATACACTTATAGAGTAAGATTTGGAATAATTTTTATTTTATTTATTTATGGGTCTTATATTCGTGTATATAGATATGTGTATGCATGTTTGTGAATGTGTATATACAATAATTTATGGTTATATAAAATAATAGAGAAGTCTAAGGATACCACTATTCAAGTAAGTAGCAAAAAATCTTATGTATTGAAAAGCAAACCCTGTAATGGTTACTATTATAACAAATGAATTTTCTTGATGTCTTCTTAGAAAAACGGATATCCGTTCGCAATGTTCCTTTATCCTTAAAACTTTTGTATTTATTTTTACATTTCTTTATAATTCATGTTGAAGTACTTTTTTATATTTTTTTGCTTTTATTTTTTTTATATTTATATCATTATTATTATTATTATTATTATTATTATCATTATTATAATCATAAGTATTATTTATTTATTTGTTTTATTTTGTTGGTGTGTTATTGTGGAAAAAATGATTATAATTTATGATTTATCTATTCAAGTTATCTTGTTTGGTAGAAAATTGCAAAGAAAAATCCTATCTACATTTTATTTTAATAGTAAAGTAAAAAAAGTTACAATAAATGAAAATACAGACATTTTTTTTATCATATTTATAATACTAAATCCAATATTATTTTTAATGGGCTTTTCTTGTAAATAGTATCTACGAACTTAAAGGACAATATTGTCATAGTTAATAAGTCCTTTGACAATTTTTTTTGTACATATTATAATATGTAAAATTTATTTAGTTATATTGGTTTATTTTAATTGTGGACTCTTCTATTTAGGGTTTATCGAATTTGTGCTTTGGATAGTAAACTAACGATAAATATATTAAAAAATCTTTTTACAGTCCCAATATTGTTTCAGTCCCAATATTGTTTATTTTTAATATTTTTTTTTGGTGAAGAAAATATTTTATATTAACATTTCAAATGGAAGGTATTGGAAATCATAATTTTTTTTTGAGTGTGTTAATGCATCACTTTTAAATTCTTTTAATATTTTTTTTAATTAAAAATTGCTATGATGGATTATACAATTTATGCTTCCGAAAATAAAGTAATTATCTGAAAAACTTTAACGGGATTTGTTGTAGGAGACGAGCCTTTTAGTGTAATTTTTGATTATTTTCTTTGCATTTTTCGCGTTGTAAATCCATCATTACGAGGATAGTATGATAAGTTAGTGATAAATGGCACCAAAAATTAATGTCTATAAAAAAAATGTGATTTATTTTTTACCATAGTGTCTGCTTAGCATGATACAATTTGTCAAAAGATATTCCAAATTTTGTGTACCATATGTGTGGTTCAATTTGTCAAACTTTGCAGTTTTGGCTACAATTTCAGAATGAGACATAAATTTATTTTTGTTTTAATTTCATTTTTCAACTGATCTAATAATGCCATATAATACTATCTAGCTTTTTGAAGATAGTCAATAAAGATTATAACACGTATATCCCAAAAGGTAATAGCCAGAATATTTCCTACCGATAGAAGTCCATTTTATGACTGAAATTTGAGTTTTGGTGTGTAATGGTGTGAATTTATGTTTCCTCAACCGTTAAGAATCAGTGCAAAAATTTATTGGGATTATTCTTAAAAGTGTCCAGACACTCCATTGCGCCGATAGCTTTTATATCAAAGCCACTCCATTGCGCCGATAGCTTTTTCATATTTTTATTTTATTTATCAAAATAATCGTTCTCCAATTGCAACTTTTTGTGCGCTTTTGCCATTTTATGGTCATAATAATCGTCCAACTGTGCTCGCTATTCGTCGAATTGTTAAAAATTTCGAGCGTACATTTTCTTCAATGTTCAAGTGCCAATAAGATAAAGAACCGCTCGAAGTATTGAAAATATCGCTGCCGTTCATGCAAGTGTTGCTGAAGACAGCAATTTGTCGATTCCAAGACGTTCTCAAGAATTGGGACTGTCTCAAACCACAACCTGGTGGATTTTGAGAAAGGATTTGGGTTTGCATCCGTATAAAATTGTTATCACTCAAGAACTGAAGCCATTGGACCACCGTAAACTTCGTGAATTTGCTGATTTTGTCTTGGAACAACTTGAAAACGATAACGATTTTTTAAAGAAAATCATCTTCTCCGATGAGGCTCACTTTCATCTGAGTGGTGCGGTAATTAACCTAACCAAAGTGTCGATTCTGGTGCGAAGAAAATTCACAAATTATTCATGAACACCCATTTACATTCACCTAAATTGACAGTTTGGTGTGGTTTTTGGTGTGGTGGAATCATCGGTCCGTACTTCTTTCGAAATGAAGCTGGTAACACCGTTACTGTCAATGGAGAGCGGTATAGATCGATGATAACCAACTTTTTATAGCCGAAATTGGAAGAAGTTGATCTTGACAACATCTGATTCTAACAAGACGGGGCTACGTGCCATACAGCACGTGCAACAACCGAATTATTGCGAGAAAAGTTTGGAGATTCGATTATTTCAAGAAATTGTGACATTGAATGGCCTCCACGAAGTTGTAATTGAACACCATTAGACTATTTCTTGTAAGGTTATTTGAACTCATTGGTCCTTAGCAATAAACCAGACTCTGTTCAAGCTTTAGAAGTCAATATTGAACGTGCTATTCATGACATACGACTTGATTTAGTGGAAAAAGTGCTCGAAAATTGGGTTCATCGAATTCGTTCCTGCAAAAGAAGTCGTGAAAGCCATTTGAATGACGTTTTATTCAGAACTTCATTGTATCAATTGTACTTTACATTAAATAAAAAACATTTGAATTTCCTTAACAATTAGTGAGTTTTTAAAAAAAAAAAGAAATCATATCACTATTATTCGAAAGCCCTTTAGAAAAAAAACACCTTGTCTCTTTTCAATGGCTGTCAACTAAACTATTACGGAATATTTATAAAATCTTATATGGCGGCTTTTTGAAAATTTCCAAATGGTAAAAAAATATTGTGTTACTGGTATCAGCTGCATCTTTTGCATTTATCATTGACTTATCAGATTACACTCGTACTTGACGGATATTGATTTTTAAATACTCTAAATTTTAGAAAAATCACTCCGTTTATACAATTATTTATAAAGCTTTAAAAAAAATTCAAATTTACCATCTTTGAAGCCGATTGACTAAACAAAATCTCAAATTATGTGTCCTGGAAAATTTTCGAAAAATAAAGAAAACGTTTGTCGTGTTCTGCGGCTTGTGACATCTTTTTTTAAAAAATCACTTGTAGTAAAGATTAAAATATTTAAGTACAGGCTAAAAAAAATACAGGACAGGATTTTTTACAAATAAAAAAATTATTCCTTTTGAATAAAATATTGCTTTAATAATTACAGTTCAGAAATTGAATTTTTTAATGCTCGAACCATTAACATTTTTAAAGGTTTTTATTAAGTTTTATTTACTTCTCAGAGGTGCCGAAAAAATTGGTATCTGTACTGTGAATTTAGAATTAAAAAGTTTTTGATAACTTTTCATATGGTACTATGAATATTCAGGTTTATTTCACTAACAAGATACAAACTAAAGACCACAGCCTATCAGACGCTTAATCAAAAGTTTAATTTTTTCTTAAAGTTGTCGTAAAATTTTTTTATAAAATTTTATAAAAAGGCATATGTTAGTTTATAAACAAAATCAAAATTCTTAAGAACTACAATATATAATTTATTAAAGAAAGTCTTTTTCTTGGTTAAATTTATAAAGGTAAGATTGGGAGTATCTCAAAAAGGAGTATGACTAAATAAAATTCTATATATTTCTCATAGTAATAATATATAATAGTAATATTGTTTTCATCTTTTTAATTTAAGAATTTAATTTGAACTTATGGCATGAAATACATTTGTATTAATAGTGTGTGTCCCATAAACCAAACCAAATCATTTCCTAATTCAATCTCGTCAATAAAATTCGGTATTATTGAGAATTCATAGGAAAATCATATATACTATCTATTGTACGAGTGTATCTCTAAATATGTATGTGCATATGTAGTATGCCGATAAATGATTATAGCATATTATTTGGGTATACCTTTTTTTATTGGATTACAGAACTTTCAGATAAATATCCATCAATGTGAAATATGGTCTGTTAATATGATAGGAAGTGAATAGATAAGGCCAACGGAATTAGTTAATTCGATAGAATTTTCCTTTTATACTCGTAGAAGTCTATATAAGTATATCCTAGAATTCTTATGTAATATCTATTTTTATTTGAAATTTTTCCCTTTTGTTGAAAAATAAATGAAATGAAACAATGACAATCCTACTAGATAGTTTATTGATAAGGGATAATTTCCACTCAATTAAAAATGTTGCCTATTTTAGAAAAGGATTTTACTAAAATCGATCCTTATTGAAATGTTTTTTTTTTCACTTGAAAAATTAATTCTCATTCTGAATAGTAGACAAGTCTCTATCAAAGCTAACATCTTTTATCTATTTGTTTGGCTCATAATCGGTGCAAACTCTAGACCTTGTCTTTAACAAGCAGTACAATATACAATACTTATGGAAACCCTTAGATGATATTAAAGTATTAATCATATCATATAATAGATAAGATACATATACGTATGGATGATATTTTTAAAGGGATAATCTTATGTTGCTATTGTTTTTCCCCCTCACTTCACAAATTGCTGTCACGGTTTGTACGATAATTAAATTTTCTTAATAAAGGATACATAGACGATGTATATTATTTACCAGAATCATATATAGATGGAAAGAAATAATTATAGTATATATGCATATACGCCCATAGATAGATGTATATTAAAATACCATATTACGAGTATACACGTAATGTTTAATGAATTTCAACATATTTAGAATTTTGCCAATTTGAAGAAAGTTTTCTGAAATATTCATGGTCTGGTTAACGAAATGTTTGACTTGAATTTATAAGGAAAACTTTAAGTATTTGGTAAGTAATCATTTAATTACAAATAGAACCGTATATGTATACTTTTAGAAAATAATTAGATTTATTAGAGGTTTAATTGTACTTATATAATTTAGCCAATCTATGAACTTTAAATTGGATATTATCAGTCTCAAAATTAATTGGCTTTTGAGATGCAACAAGAAAATACGAACTTTCCTTATAAAATTGATTAACATGAAATATTGATAATTGTTTTTTTTATTTAGTTTATTTGCTACCTTTTAGCACTACAATAAACTATGTGATTTTGGTTTTTTGTAAAGAAAAAGAGGCTTTCCATTTACCAGGTGTACAAGCTTAAATCCGCTGTTTTTTAGTCAAAAAAACACATGTTTTTTTCATAGAAAGTAAAAACAAATTTATTCAAAGTACTTGCCCTTGCTAGCTACACATTTTTCCCATCTCTCGGGTAATTTGTGGATACCACGCCAAAAAATTCCTTCTCTTTCGAAGCAAACCACCCATCAAGCCATTTTCGGACGTCTTCGTAAGAATCGAAGTGCTGCTCAGCGAGCGCGTGGCCCATCGACGAAAACAGGTGCTAGTCGGAAGGGGCCAGGTTTGGTCGGGGTGGGGTAGAACCTCTCAGTTGAGTGTCTTCAAGTAATTCGGACCATTTTTGACGTGTGCGATGGTGCGTTGTCGTGGATGAAAATCAGCTTGTCACGTATTTGTTGATAATCCGTCCTTTTTCACGCTGAGGACGATGCAATTTGATCAGTTATTGGTGGTAGCGGTGGGCATTGATAGTTTCACCAGGTTTCAACATCTCATAGTAGACGATACCCTACTGATCCCACCAAACGCACAGTATCGTCTCCCATCCGAAGGGATCAACCCACGATTTCTTGCGTATAGGATTCTCAAAATATATCCACTTTTCATCGCCTGTCACAATTCGATGCACGAACGACTTTCAAGATTTCGCATGTATTTTAGCGTCGCTCCATCTGCCTATCGTTCAATTCATGCAACACCCATTTTCCGATCTTTTCAATCTTCCCCATGGCATGCAGACGCATGGAAATGGCTGATTGAGTAATACCCAATTGCTCCGTGAGCATTTTTTGCGATTGGGTATCGTTTTCATCCAAAAGAGCCTACAATTCTAGGCCGATTTTCACGCTTCTTGTCCCACAAGTCAAAATTGCCGTCTTTGAACTGACAAAACCAATCTCGGCACGTTGTTTCCGATAAAGCACTGTCACCATAGGCCTCCATAAGCATTCCATGCGATTCGGCAACCGATTTCTTCAAATTGAAGCAAAAAAGCAGAGCTTCCCGCATATGCTCTTTTTCTGGCACAAATGTATGTTGTTGTACGAAATTGCTGACAATGTGCACTGATTAATGTTGACAGATGTCAAACTCATAAAAAAAGTATGGCGTGCCCACGGTAGCTTAATACGCTCACTCACTCCATCTATGACCAAACAGAGGATTTAAGCTTATACCCCTTGTAAATAATCGTAGTCTGTATTTTTTGTCCGTCTTCGTCCATTCGCCGTCAGTTCCACAAAGATGATGTGTCGGTTTCTTTTGTATCTAAGCAGTCCCCTAAGTAATTTGCTTATAGTAATTGACTGGGAATAATTGCGGTTATTAATTTCTTCTTGTTTGTCACTTGATAAATATTCGTTGTCATTTTCCTCCTATTCTGCTTTTTTTAATGAGAAGTATCCGTAGTTTAAGTGATATGTAAGCATCCATCTTTTAAGTGGTATTTTATATTGTTTAGAAATAGGAAAGGTGTTAAGTGTTAAAAAAACGGGGGCTACGATAAGAGCTCATATCTAAAATAGTTTTTATTTGTAAGTTTATTGAATGTTAACTCTACATGAGGATTAGTCAGGTGAAAGTTCCAAATTTGAAAAAAAAAATCATATTTTGCTCAGCTAAGGCCTTAGTCTATTACGAGGTACTAATCCAGTTTACAAGAGGTAAAATAGGCATTTTTGAATACCAACTATTTCGTTCAAAGTTCTTTAGGCCGGTTATTTATGAAAGTGGCTTGTGACCCGTCAATACGGAATCAATTTTCTTTAAAGTAACATTGCTATTTGTAAGTCAACTAAGAATATGACGCTTAAAAATACAATTTTTTTTTATAATTAAATCGGAAAAATACTTATATATCCTTTTATAATTAAGAGTATGTATTTTTAGGAAATATTTTATTCCATTGATCCAGTCAAGTCATTTGCAAAGTTCATTTGCCTATTTCGTTATCGTAGATGTAGAAGATGCTCTTATTGTTTTTTTTTTTACTGATTTCTTTTTGTACAGTTGATTGTTTTTAATAGACCAATGATAATATGGGCAATTTTTATGATTATTGGAGACCTTCAATTAACTGCAGCTTAGCTTAGAAGAATTTTGAAACTGGATAAACTGTATTGATAAAAGTCGGATATGCCAATTGGAAGATAACAAAACAAAAATGGGAAAACCCTTCTGATGTGTCTATAATTAAATACAGAAAACAGAAATAGTTTTACAAAGGACGATATGGTTTGACTGAAGTATTCCCACGTGGTCATGTATATACCATATACACAGATGTATAAATGGTTAGTTGAGACCAACAACTGTGCATGATTAGATTGGATGAGCCGAAAGATGGTATTAGAAGGACTGATTATACTACTGAATGAAATTATTATGCTTCAGTCCGTTGTTATGGATACATGGACACATGGTGAAAT
The DNA here is from genome assembly GCA_958298945.1 of Atherix ibis. Taxonomy (NCBI): domain Eukaryota; kingdom Metazoa; phylum Arthropoda; class Insecta; order Diptera; family Athericidae; genus Atherix; species Atherix ibis. Next base: position 133,551,213 of record OY282605.1, read on the forward strand.
TTAGTAATAGTTGGGAGATGATAAAATAGAAAACTTCCGAATTGTGGAGATGATAAATAGAATACAAGCGAACGTGTGCAGCTAATAATATATTTTTGAATGTGACTTGGGTTTTGTCCATACAATGGTCGAGTGTCGGTCGCCTTTCGGCTTTTACCATCTGTTCACATCATATCATGTCCTTATATTTTGTGACAGCCAATCTACACTCAGTATATTTGTATATATGAAAAAGGATTGAATATAGTACAGTATTTGGTATTGTTATTATGTAATAGCTAGTCATGTGCATCACAATTTTGACTCAGTTCATGCGGTTGATAGGAACCAGACTTATTGCGAAAACTTTTTGTAAGCTTGAAGAGAGGAAATTTGGTAAAGAAGATCAGCGATGAAGTAATCAAGATGAAGAGAAGTCCAAGGGATATGATATCGGAAATTTGTAAGAGTTCGCATTTGTTTTATGGGTTATTGGTATTTTATTATGTTTCTTGAAATGGATACTAAAAGACAAAAGTGCTCTGCAAAAGAATAACACTTTTGTCCCTTCAATGCTGAAATAATCTCATTCCGGCAGCTTTCTATATTATTCTTTTATATTGAGGTAGGGTGAAAAACTAGGATGCTTTTCATTCATTTCTGTTCTATATCAGATCCATTCTACTTGTACACGTATAGCAAAAATGATTCTCATACATAAACGACCATAGTTTGAACTGACTTTGAAGTAGAGACTTGGACAATTTAGAGTACATATGTATGTATAAATTTATTCCTTTCGTCTGTACTCCACCTTGTACTTGCTATGAAAACAACAGCAACAAGGATGAGTTGTACAAACAACTTTTCTTATCTTTCTCGTAGAAAACTGTCATCTGATAGTCAGTGAGTATTGTATATGGTCAAATAACTTGGTTTATGAAATGGTAAATTTAATTTAAGCTTTACATTTTTGCTACTCGTTTTTTGCCATTTACTTCCTTATCAAGTACTACTCATATAGTGTACATACGTACATATTCACAATCATCGTCCTTGAGCTTGCCTGCATGTCGAAATTGGGGAGCATCATTTAGTTTGTGTTTACTTTGAAAATCTTGAACAAATGAAGTGTAAGTCCTAATGATATTTTTTCCCATCGTTTTTTTTTCGGATTTTTTTGCTGGCAAAAATGATCGTATTGATTGGTATTTTTCTTAAATTTACATCGTCTTATCCATAATATTAGTATTATCGATGGATAAAATGTACATGAAAAAGGTATGAAGTCTTTCTGGTAATTTTTTACCAACTTTATTTTATACGAAATTGAACTGAAATATAATGTTTTACTAGCTAGTCTATTTGTATTATTATATATCTGTATGTAAGTGTGTTTATGTACATTTGAAGAGTAAAATTTTTGGCTTTTTCAAAGGATATTTTCTTTTTAATATTTTTTCTTGTTCTACTATTTTAAAAAAAAAAAAGGTTTTTTTATTGCGTATAAAAATGATTAAGTCTATGGACTGAAAAATGGGGAGCATTGGACCGAAAATGAAAAAGGCAGAAATAAAAAAAAATTGCGCAAAATGTAATGGTTGAATGCATGACATGTAGAAATGTCAGAAACATATTTTATATTATATTTTGATGACATACATTGAAAAGGACAAGTACTGAAGAAAATAAAGTATGAAAAGCGAATATGAAAGAGGTTGAAAAAAAAAGGAACAACAACTAACTTATATTATAGCAAGTGAATAAAATTACACTTATATCTATATGTGAAAAGAGAATACTCTACTATATACTCATAATCAACAAAAAAAAGAAGATAAATGAAAAAAAAAATCAACAAATATTTATCTATGCGTTTGCAAAAAAAAAAAAAAAAAATATCGACAAACTCACATAGAAAAAAATAGATGAATAAGCAAATTCATAGTCCTGTTTTTATCTTTAGGGTTATGCTCTTGAAGGATTTTATTACAGGAACCATATACCAAATATTATATCAGATCCTATAATAAATATAACAGCAGAAAAAAAAAATTCAAAGCTTATCTGTTTTTTTTTCTGCTTATTTTTTTTTCCAGAAAAAAAAAATAGTCCTTATAACAAAAGTGTTCTACTACCTTTAAAAACAATTTTTTTTTTAAATTTAATAATTATTATTTTTGATTTTATATATTTTTATGGTTAAAAATATTGGTTTTGAATATTATTTTAATTGCATTTTAAAAAAAAAACCAAATATTTTCACCAAAAAAATTAATATTCAAACTTCGATTTTAGGATGAAAAAATTTTTTTGTTTTGTTTATCTTAATATTTCCATTTTGTAATTGCTATAATTTTATAGTAAGCTTATATATTAGACTATGAACCAACATATACGATTAAAAGGATTTTAATTTAGCAGAAAATACGAACGATTACTCAAACTGTCATATAAGGACATATGGTCGGTCTACGAGTAGAACTTTGGAGTACTTCCAATCTCTCCAATTCCCATCTAATCCTAAATATACAGTCGGGAATCTTTAGTAAGATTGTAAACAATAAATTTTATATTTCTTCAACTACAACTTCTTCCAATCTCGTTATGAAAGTTTCACGTCCGTTTGGTAGGTCATATTAATCCTTAAGTGGTATAACCCTTTCCGGAAATACCCGCATCCCTTTAAGATGCCAAATTTACAAGATGCACTATATAAATAATAACAACTTAATTGGAGAATCACCAGTGGGTATTTATTTTTCTTTTATTGCCAATGTAACTACAATATTTGAACAATTTTTTTTCTCAATTATATTTACTTTTCTGCTTGGTTTAGTTATAAACAGAAAAAAGTTTATAGTAATTGTAGGAAGTATTAAATTTTATCCTTCGCTTAGAACAGTTCCTTGAATCAGTTTAAATAATGATTTTTTCTTATAATATTTCTAATAATTTTTCCATGTATTGTAGATAGAATTGTTTATGCAGATAAAATAATTAATTTAATTTTTCTAATAAGGTTTTGGACATTTTTTAACTAATTTTTTTTTTTTCAGTTAATCTATTTTCACTGAAAGTGCAATTTGATGTTTTTTTTTTTAATTAAAAGTTTTAATATTTATTTCTTTATATTTAAAAATTCTCGTATTTTTATTAAAGGTCAATTACCATTGATTTAATTGTAAATACTAATATTTTTAAAAAATCATGAAAGTATTTCTAAATCATATTAAATACATAAAAGTACTATAAGAATTCTCAAATTATGTCAAATAATAGTATCTTAAGTTAACACGCATCAGCCATCTGCGACACAACATACCATAATTTATACGAGTCAAATTAGTATAAAACAAAATTGACTAAATAGTTTATCTAAATGTCCCTGTCATCCATCTGCGGCCACCCAAAATGGCAAACATTTTATTACAAAAAGAATATTATTAGCACCTGTTGTACGTATATTCGTTTTGGATACTACAATCGAATTTTCTAAATTCCTACGTTTAGCATGCATTTTGTTGCTAAATTTATATAACAAATTATTAGAAATTATTGTTATTCTCTTTTTAATGTCAAGAATAAGAATCTTATCTGTGGTTTTATTTGTCATATTAAATTATGATATGAAACAATTTTTATAGTACGAATAACAATATAATCAAATATGAGGTCTGTGAAATATATTTACGAGTATTTACAATTATGCAAGAGCATTTGTTTATATGAATGGTATTTTTTTTTATTACCACTATATTGAAAATAAAAATCAATAGATTTTCAATATTTTTATATAAATAATATGAGATTTTGAATAAGTTTAGCAAACGGTTTTCCAAAAGTCTCGGTATTTTTGGCAGTTATTTTTTTTTTGGCAATTATTTCCAGTCATGTTTGCTTTTACAATAGTTGATTGCAGCCATGCTGTTTTCTATTTGACAATTGATTACAGCCGTGTGGATTTTTTGAGATAGTTTATTGCAACCACGGTGATTGATTGAGGCCCAGTTGCTTTTTTGAGATAGTTGATTGCAGCCATGATGGTTTTTTTGACAGTTGATTGCAGCCATGTTGGTTCTTTTTTGACAGTTGATTGCAGCCATGTTACTTTTTTGATATAGTTCATTGCAACCACGGTGATTGATTCAGGCCCAGTTGCTTTTTTCAGTTAGTTGATTGCAGTCATGATGGTTTTTTTGACAGTTGATTGAGGCCCTGTTGCTTTTTTGAGATAGTTGATTTGAAACATTAGATACTCTATAATCTAAGGTTGTGCTGGTTTTTGACAGTTCACTGCAGCCATGATTACTTTTTAATAGTAAATTGTAGCCTTGCCCGTTTTTTTGACAGTAGATTGCAGCCATAGTGGCGTTTTGACAGCTGATTGTAGTCATGTTTACTTTTTTTTGGTTCGAGTTTTAGAGAAATGAATCTCTATTTTTAATATAAAAAAACACTTTCGCAATATAAGCTGAAAAATATTCACCGCCTAATAAAGATTCCTCTTATTATAAGAGCAAATATTTAGTGAGACCAATTTAAGGTTGTATTAATTATGGTTAAAAGACACTTTATTCTAGTATAAGAGTTGTTGAAAAAATTTTAAGTCTGCCGTCTAGGATTGTTGAGAAGGTTAGTATCTGGTGGAAGTCTAAGGAGGTCATTCTAGGGAATGTCTTTTAATATGAACCTAACAAAATAACGTTGCACTGAAGAAGGAACAGTAATATTATATTATTTAACGTGACTTATTTGTCATTAAACATAAAACCATGAGTCGCCTACGACTATATGGATTGAGTTACGCTCAATCAACGCATCACCATTACTGGCAGTTAGCAGTTAGTAATCAGTTACAAGCTGACCACTCCATCTGCTGGTGGCGCCTACTACCTAAACCTCTACTGTCATTAGTAGTGACAGTGCCCGTGATAATTGCAAGATGAACGTTGCCAGTTACCTCCCACCTGCGGTGCGGAGACCATACCTGCGATATAGGCACAACCATAGCCACCCCGTTGCTGCCAAATTGCGCGTCACCTGAATCGGGCTCAGTGTGTTTCCACACCATAGGGCCCCGATTCCCGTGGTAGAAGTTTTTGTTTTAAGAGTACTATGGTTTGAACTCCGCTCATTGAACTACGGTCAGAAATCTTATAAATTCCTGGGCACCGCTAAGCCAGCTCAGGTACGCGGGTTCGCCAAAACCCGAAAGGTACAACCGGAATCGACCTTGGTCTTTCACCCGGTTATAGCCACTCTGCGCTCTCCTCTCAATTAGTGCAACGGCAAATCTGTTAAGGCATTTATACCTCTCTCCCACACCCAATACACCACTCACATCCACACCCTCATCATTCATCACGATTCCACATACACCTAAGTCACGCAAATCCCCGTACAGGCCACACTCAACGAGGAGGTGCTTGACACTCTTCTCTGCCACCCCACAAGTGCATTTAGCCTCCGTAGGTAGACCACGCCTATATAGGAACCCATTCATAATGCCTTGTCCCGTGAGCAAATACCCACGGTACAGACCAAATTCAAATCCATACGCAGATGCAAAGCACACATCCGAAATGAACATCTGCCATGCACACTTTCATCCCATCGACGTTGCCAAATTTCATACATTCTATTCAGCACCAATACACGCCACTGGCGTTAATTAAGATCCTGAACCTCTTCATTCGTAACCGGAAAACCAGCAAGCAGAATGCCCCGCCATAGACGGTAGTGGATACTTCAACGCAACACCTCCAGGTCCCATGGAATTTCTCCAATGAGAACCTGCATCGCCTCGGTTGACACGGTTCTACATACATTCAAGCAAGCATACAGAGTCATATGCTGGACTGAATTTATGACCACCCTTGCAGATTGGTGGTGCATAATATCAGCCCACACACACGACGCATACATTGCACACGGAATAAACACACTCTTGTACAGGACTTTCACCGCTCTGGATCCAAGTCCCCATTATTTGCGAAATACTCGCACCAGCATGCCAACCAAACCGGCCATGCGCCCTTTAGATGTTGCAAGTGAGGCCGAAAGTTCAGCCTCTCTCCAACCTTTAATCCAATGTACTTCACTTCCCGCGCATATCGGACCCCGGCCGCCTCTATACGAATATTGGGTGGCCTACTGGCCGCCAAAAATCACCTTCAGCAACATGTACACCGTTTTCCTTTCGGAAACCTTCACTGCCATTCTGTTCCCCCATTCAGACACCATCTGCATATAGCGGCTACCCGCTATCTCTACTGCAGACCCAACTGCACCAAGAGACCAAAAATGTGGAACGCTTCACGATCTTGCCGAAGCAAAAACAAACGAAGATACAGTACAAAGGCATCTAGGTTTGTAAGCTAAAAAGCCTCCATAAACCAATGCTTCACTACGTGGCTTAAATTTAGATAGTTTAGAAGTAACGCCATATTATAAGAACTATGCAGCAGATGGAATACCATCAAGACCCGCAGTTTTATAAAATAAGAGTTCATAAATGCTAAATTCAGATTTTAGATTTTTGAGGTTCTGGCCTTCCAATGATAAGGGGTTATTTGAAAAAAAAACAAAATAATTTCAAAATTCACACAGGTCAAGGTGGTTATTTGAAAAAAACACCAAAATAATTGAATTTCAACAAATAATAATGTGCTATTTTTTCAATTCGGAAATAGAAGGTAAATTCTATAATATAAGTTGTAGTAAAAAGAAATCCATTATTTTTGCATTAAATTGAAGGTTTTATTTAGCATAGATAGAATGATACCATTTAGGTCAAATATGCACTGTTTTGTTCGATAACTTGTTGCCATTTTGGAGGTAATTTCATAATGCCTCTCTCATAGAAACCCTCGTCCCGATTGGCAAAAAACTGGGACAGTCGATTTTCACATAATAATTCGTCATAGACAGGAAGAGGTGGTAATCACTTGGTGGCAGGTCCGGACTATAAGGTGGATGCATAAGAACATCCCAACCAAGGTCCCGGAACTTCTGGCGAGTCACTATTGATGTATGCGGCCTGGCGTTGTCCTGATGGAACACAATTCCTCTTCTATTGGCCAAAGCTGGCCGCTTCTGGGCGATTGCTTCTTTCAGACGGTCCAATTGTTGACAGTATAGGTCCGAATTAAGAGTTAGGCCGTAGGGGAGCAGCTCATAGTAGATGATTCCCTGCCAGCCCCACCTAACATACAGCAAAACCCTCCTGGCTGTCAATCCTGGCTTGACCACCGTTTGCGCCGGGTGACCGCGATTTGACCACGACCGTTGTCGCTTGACGTTGTCGTAAACGACCCACTTTTCATCACCAGTAACCATCCGCTTCAGAAATGGATCGATATTGTTGCGATTCAGCAGCGATTCGCAGATGGAAGTTCGGTCCATGAGGTTTTTTTGCGATAACTCGTGTGGCACCCATACATCGAGCTTCTTTTTGTATCCAGCCTTATTAAGTGGTTCCAAACGGTTTTTTGTGCAAAGTTTAGCTCCTGGGCAATCGAAACAGTGCTTACGTGACGGTCGGACTCGACGATTTCCATTATTTTATCGACATTTCCGATAATTGGCCTTCCAGAGCGTGATGCATCTTTGACATCAAAATTACCGGAACGGAATCGACAAAGCCAAAATTGCGCATAATTGGCTGTTACAGTATCACAACCATAAACACTATTCACATTTTCAGCTGCCTGGCTTGCGTTTTCGCCTTTATCGAAGAAAAACTGTAAAATATGGCGTATTTTCTCTTTGTTGGTGTCCATCTTTGACGTGTGCTAAAAAAATACTAGATCAAGTAATCACAAAACTATATCAAAAGCTTTTTTAGTATGAAATTTTATCTTTCTAACGCCATCTAGTGTAACCCAATCGCATTTTCACAACGGGAGATACAGACTCCTAAAGCCATCTATTGGCAAAATAATGGCCATCTTTTTACTACACCTAATATAAAAAAGATTAAATTTTAAATAAAACTTTGAGAATAATTAGTCTTATTATAATTTAAAAAAAAAATAACAATCTTAATAAAATCTATCAACTAAGGTAAGTATTTATTTATGAAGTATCTGTTCTATTGAAATAGAATATCTCATATAATCTAAACTAAATTTGTATACATATGTTATTGCTCGAATAAATTTGTTAGTATTATATTAAATCGAAATAATTTAATAGATAGTATTTCCTTATAATGGATGAATCAATTAGATAGATAGTTTCTGAATAGGAAAATCTTGCAACTAGATAGATGATCACATCAATTTTCTATTATCTCTGATATCCTACTCTTTCGAACATTTCTCTATACTTGTACATCATGGATAATCGGCAATGAAATTTACTACTACAATTAGAGTACAGTCCCTTATTATTGTTATCGGATAGATTCTCAAGTAGAGACCATGAGAAGAACTATGAATACATGTAGTATGATTATAGGCAATTCGATGCACATTTATAATTTGTGCAATATCAAATTTTGCAAGGAGCTGCATGATTAAATACAGTATAAATAATTATGTGAGCAAAGAGATCTTTGTTATATGATATATTCGTACTTGTACCAAATTCTATCAAATCGAATAAGTGAATTTGCTTTGTATAAGTTCGTGTATAAATTGTAATGAAATTTGACAAGCATGTATAGCATCTATCTAAGTGGTAGTAACAAGGATGGTTATATCCGGTATACCATAAGACATTATGCTATTCACGTTAAGAAATTTTAATGAAATATCGTATCTGTTTAGTTAGGCAAATTATTAATGAGGTAAAATTACAATATACTCTTAAAATGTAAATTTTCAAACATGAATATTATATGAAAATATTATTTTGATTACCTGTCAACACTAATTATATGGCCGTCACGAACTCGTACCCATGATACTGACTTCTTTCCAATTTGTTTTGCCTGAAATAATGAGATTCATAAGATTAATATTTCTACTTTATTATATATTTATGTATATATACATACAAATTAATTAAAAAAAAAAAAACAAACAAACAAAATAATAATCATTTATGTTTTCACATAATAATTTTCAAAAAATAAAGTAAATTTTATAATAGTAAAAAAATGAGATAATAATTAATTATTTTGGAAGCATATTTAATTATTTAAATGAAAAAAAAACAGTCTTCGTTTATTTGAGTAATTAGAATAATTATTTAAAAAAAAAAATGTAGTTTTATTTTATTTTATGTAAAATCATTTAAATTAAATCTTTTGTACAAAACGGCTCTAGAAATTTTTGAGCAGGATTCAGAAAATCTCAAACTGTAGTGATAAGGAACCAAAAAAGAAGCTAAACAAAAGAGTTAATGGGCACGAAATCTGAAATCGAATACATCCTGTTGGGTTAGTAGTCAAAACATCCTTGCGTTTTCTTTCCATATAAATGAAAAGTTTATTGCTCCGTTAATACTGTATTTTATTATGTAATATATTGTAGATACCACTCTGCTTTAATCCTGAGGGTTTTCGACAAAAGCCTGTTCGAGGCAGCATTTTATAATTGTTTTCATTTCAGAAGAATTTTCCAATTAACGGATTTTATAATAATCTGAACGAGTAGTAGTTAATAGGTTAAAAAAAATTTCGGTAAATGAACAAAGTTTTTTAAATTACAAACAATATATTGCTTTGAATCTTTTTATGGATTTCCGGTTTTTCATTTTCAAGGTAAAATGAAAAGATAATTTTTTTGTTCCAAAAATGCTTTAAGTTTAATAAATTAATAGAAGACCATAAGGAATTGCCAAATATAAAAAAAAAAACATTTTATCAAGGAATCGACTTTTTCATTACAATTTCATCATATGAAGAGTATAATTTTATTGGAATGATGTCCTGCTTCTGATCCCTCTTCGAATTATTTTTTTTATACAGTTTTATTAAACACACATTTAAAAAAAAGGACATTTTTCCTCGTATTTTTGTTCCGTATCAAAAATGAAAATTTAATTGATTGAACAATGAATTTGCCTTCAAGTATTTATGTGTCTTTTATCGAAAATTTCTGTTTTAATTGTTAACAAGGTGCGGTACAAAAGTAAGTCAACCAAGCATTTTTTATAAAAAAATTCTTAAAAGTATCAGAAAAGAGGTCCTTTTCACCAAATCTAACGTTGAAAATACTTGTTTGCTCTACTGTGATAATGCCTCCTGACTCCCATTCACCTGATCTAAGGCTGTGTGACTTTTTTTTATTTCCAAAAATTAATACAAAACACTTGAAAGGATATTATTTTGGTACTATCAATAGAATCTAAAGGAGTGTAATTAAGAAGCTAAAGGCGATTCCAGTTGAACACTTCCAGCAACATTGCTACGAAGAGTGTATACGTTGAGAGATAAGCAATGTTTTATAAAGACAATCTCCTTTAGTTTATTTTGATTACTAAAATTCAATAAGTAATATTTCGTAAATCAATTTTAATAAATTAGAACATCACGGCCATAAACTGATAATTCTTGAAAGCTTTCGAGTCGGGGATTTTTAAAAAAAATGTTACCAGGAGTATAAGCTTAAATCCGCTGTTCAATCATAGATGGCGTGAGTGAGCCTATTAAGCTACAGTGGGCACGCAATACTTTTTTTTAATGAGTTTGACATCTGTCAACATTAAACATTTTCGTCGATGAGCCATGCGCTCGCTGAGCAGCACTTCGATTCTTAAGAAGACGTCCGAAAATGGCTTGATGAGTGGTTTGCCTCGAAAAAGAAGGAATTTTATTGTCGTGGTATCCACAAATTGTCCGAGTGATGGAAAAAATGCGTAGCTAGCGAGGGCAAGTACTTTGAATAAATTTGTTTTTGCTTTCTATAAAAAAAATTAGCGGATTTAAGCTTATGCAGCTGTAAACTGTAAGCATGTGTACGAGGTCTGTTCAAAAAGTATCGCGAATGTTGTGTGAATTTATTTATTCATGAATATCTATTTTGTCCCCTTCAAAATAATCCCCACCAGATATTATACACTTGTGCCAACGTTTTTTCCAATCGTCGAAGCACTTCAAAAAATCATTTTTTGTGATCTTATTCAGCTCCTCTTTCGATGCCATCTTTATCTCCTCAATCGTAGCGTAGCGTCGTCCTTTCATGGGGCTCTTCAGGTTCGGGAACAAGAAAAAGTGACAGGAGGCCAGATCCGGGAGTACGGTGGCTGCAGCATTATGAGTGTGTTGTTTTTGGCCAAACATTCACACACAAGCAACGATGCGTTAGCAGCTGCGTTATCATGGTGCAAAAGCCAATTTTTGTTCTTCCACAAATCCGGGCGTTTCTGGCGGATTACTTCGCGCAACTTGCGCATAACTTACAGGTAATATTCCTTATTGACAGTTCTACCCTGTGGCAAGAACTCATGATACACCACGAACCTGCAATCGAAGAAGACTAAGCCAAACCTTTACATTCGACCGAACTTGGCGCGCTTTTTTTCGATCTTGGCTCGTACGGCAGCTTCCATTGGGATGATTGAGCTTTAGTTTCCACGTCATAACCATAAACCCATGATTCGTCATTGAGCTATAGTTTCTACGTCATAACCATAAACCAGTTAAGAGCCTCTGGAGCAAATTTGTATCGTCGCGGGCGGCTCTTTAGCAATGTTAATGCTTTGCGTTTTTTGGTCGAAATTGAGAAATTTTGGTACGAATTTCGCGGCGACCCGTCTCACGAATAAATCAGTGGTAAGAATCGAATGGCACGAGCCAATCGATATGTTTAAGTCTTCAGCAACTTCTCTAACGGTGATTCGACGATTGGCCAATACTATTTTCTTCACTTCATCAATGTTTTCGTCTGTTGTTGACGTGCTCGGGCGTCCGGCACGCTTTCCGTCGTTAACATCTTTTCGGCCCTCTGAGCACATTTTTTACCACCAATAAACGTTGCTTCGGTCCAAGGTAGCTTCACCATATGGCACAGTCAACATTCGGAATGCGTCCGCGCAATTAATTTTGTTTTTCTCACACAATTCGATACAGATTCTTTGATCCATTTTTTGGAATGGCTAAAAATCGAAGACGAGCCAAAACACGTGCAAGCAAAGCAGCTGTCAAAAATTAACTGAATATTCAAAATGGCCAAACTTATCGGCATAAGTGAGAGACATGAGTACCAACAGAACGCCATCAAAAAAAATCGAAAATTGAATATACGTAACCCGCGAAAATTCAAAATTCGCGATACTTTTCTCTTATTCATTAAATTGTATTTCATGGGTACTTTGAGTATTTCTTTTTACACTACCAACTTTAAATATACATCCAGTAGCTCTTATGACGCATTCGATAGCATAGTAATATTTATAAGAATGCCTGTAACATATTTTGGATTTATTAGTTAATGGTTTTTATGAGACTAGTACATTTTTGTATAAAAGGATTTATTCACAATCGGATTTATGACATATGAAATGATTTTAGTCCTCAAGGATTTCATTTTATTATCGAAAATCTATATGATTTTGGAATTATATAAATATTGATCATACGAGTGTGTACTACAGTTTTCAAAGTTAAATATAAAAAAAATATTTTTAAAAAGGTTCAAGGACTTAGATTAACTGAAAATTAAAATTTGCCTGCTTACAATGCCATCTATGTTAAATATAAGAATTAGTTAAAAATTCTTTTCTTATTAAAATATATTTTTGATATTAAAGAAAGTTTTTCCTCTTTCATCTAATTTAATTCAAATGTGATTATTAACATGGAAAATTGGATAAATTTAAAAATCAAAAATAATTACGAAACATCATGTGTTCAGTATTATACAATTATGTATATTATATGATAAAGACGAACGAAAGTTGAACTTATTTAAAATTCTAATTATTTTCTGTCACAATGACATATCTTATTTGTTAATTATGTGTGGAAATGTATATACGATACTCATAAACAGAAAAGTATAAAATTGATATAGCTGTTAGATAAGAATAATATATTCAAACATAATGTTATTATTGTCATCTAAACATGTTACGAAATTTAATTGACAGAATAATATGACTATTACAGATCCTTTGGTACTGATAGATAATCAATGATCGTTAGAAATTATTTGTACTCGTTATGAGAAGAAAGTTAAGGATATCACTTTTAACTGGTCGTACATAGGAGTATTGAACACATGGTGTAGCATATTATCTACATTTTGTGGGATGTTATTTTCCAATTTACAATGTATAACTTTTAATTTGGATTGAATTTAATTAACTTAAAAAGAAAACTCTAAACAAGTCAAGATCATTTGTGAAAAGTTGCTTTTAATTATTCTATTCTCTATGAAATTATTTTATCTACACTATCTATCTATAAACTAAATAATTAAATTACTTATTGACAACTTTTTAAGATTATGAAATTGAGAAATTCATTTCGACAGCCTTTCTTTCAATGAAGTTTATCTATTTTTTTTCTCGTATCTTTTAACTTATAGTATTAAGTATAGATACTCGTAGTATCATGTAATATTTAGATATTTAATTAAATAAAATTTGAAGATAATAAACTTTTAGTGAAAATCTATTAATTTGTTGGTGTAAGTTGACTTTTGCAGTGCTGGTTAGGGCTTTACCAATTATTTGGAAAATTTGATTACTATTTATTTGTAATATTTTTGTAAATATATTTATTTTATACCTTTAACCATAATATAATGAATCTTCCAAGAATTAACATTAAATTAAATTTTGACATATCGTCTGAAAGATGGGTAGTAATTTTTTTCTGTTTCGTTATTGTCTTAAAAGAATTGGGAAATTTTATCGAATTTTCAGAAAAGCTAGAAAGAGGATTGGAAGTGTAATGTTTACGAAATTTAATTTAATTTTATTATTTAATAAAAATACATTTATTATTAATACAGTTCTATATTAAATTTTTGGTTATTTCACTATACATCTAAGATTAATTTTTCATATGGTAATTTTGATGAATTTGATATAAAAATGTTCGATTTTCTTAATCAAATACTAGCTGACTAATAAACAAAAAAATAAATTAATTTACTTTGAAAAAGATTAATTCTTTTAAAAAAAAATTAAATAATGATTATTGAATATATAATTCTATGTATTTTTATTTTTTTTTTATTAAAACTCACTCCGATGAGTTTTCACTGTGAATTCTCTTTTCCGAATTTTTATAAGGACATTTTTTAAATTTTCAAAAGGTGCTATTTTTTCACAATTAATATAATATGAATTTTTTTCTTATATTTGCACAAAAAATTTTTTTTTGGCATGGAAAGTGATTTTTTTTTAACTTTCACGGAGTAACAATTTTTACGACATGAACTTTTTTTTAAGTAATTTTTTCACAATTTTACGAATTTAATTTTTACTATTTGCGTTTCTGATATTTCCCTCAAGTGATTCTTCTGAAAATTCCGCATGAAGTGAGTATTTTTTGTATGGTCATAGAATGTTTGTTAGTTTTTACAAGTGATATTTTCATATTTTCTTAAATAGAATTTCCTATTAATTTTTGTAAAATAATTTTCTCTTATAAACGAGGTAAATTCAAACAAAGTAAATTAGAGTGTCCAATTTTATAAAATTTCCCCATTAATTATTATTTTTTTCGCGCACGTAATTTTTGAAAAAAGTTCAAAAATAGACGATTTTCTTATTTTTTTTTATTTTTTATTTTTATCTGCAACTACAAATTTATTGTAACAAGCAGATTTACATAACATTTTAATTACCAACCTTGTGCATCATGAAGTGGGAGTAAACACCCATCGGCATTTCTCCAACTAACGGAAGTTAGATTCCTCTAGAAAATCTCTAGGCCATTGTCTCTTAAGTCTCCGATGACTGTTTCCGGGGAGGGCTGTACAAGACAGTTCTCTCACAAGTGGCTTATGATGATAGGGTAAACGGGAGTAAAATTTTTGATATCATAAAAGGGGGCATCAACAATTTTACGGAGGATTTTGGATTGTAAGGCCTGAACGCGATAGGAATTGCAACGTTTCGTTGAACTCCAAAGTTCAATTCCATATGTCCAAATTGGTTTAATAATTGTATTGTAGATTAGAAGTTTACTTTTAATTGTTAGTTTCGAGCGTTTGTGCAGTAGTCTAAGAAGTTGTAGGTAACGTGTGTTAGCTTCAGCTCTTTTTAATCTAGTATGTGGGTTACATGTTAGTCTCTTGTCCAGGTAAAGTCACAAATAACGCACTTTATCATATTGTGGTATCAAGGTATAAAGGGGTAGGTTTACCTTGACAAAGTGTGAAAGTAATGTGAACACTCTTCTGTTCATTTACCTTCACTCTTCATCTCTTAAACCAAGATTGAAGATTGTGGATATGGGATTGTAAATTGTTAGAAGCTATGTCAGGATTTGAATGGGTAGCAAGCATGGCCGTATCATCTGCATAAGTAGCAATGATAGTATTAGGATAAGCTGGGATGTCATGGGTATAAATATTATATAAGATGGGACCAAGGATACTGCCTTAGGGACTCCGGCTAGAATAGAATATATTTCCGAGGATTCTGAGTTAATTGCAACTTGGAAATATCGTTGGGAGAGATATGAATTTATGATAAGAGAAAGCTCTTCATTTTGACACACGATCAAAAGCTTGGGAGATATCTAGAAATACTCCTGGGCAATACTCTTTCCTCTCAAGAGAGGATGCAATATGATAAACAATGCGATGGCATTGCTGGATAGTGGAGTGTTCAGACCGGAAGCCAATTGGTGATCAGAAATAATTTTTTCATTACCTAGGACTGGGTAGAGTTATTTTAATAGGAGTTTTTCAAATATCTTATCAAAATTGGTATAGGTCTGTAGGAGGAAGGAGAATTAATGAATTAATTTGGTTTGGGAATCATTTTAATAACAGAATATTTCCAGAGTAAGGGAAAATAGGTTGTACGCAGGATACTATTAAAAATATATGTGATTAAAACTGAAGCTTTTCGGGAAATTTGAAAAGCTTTAGTTTTATTCACACATATTTTTTAATAAAAAAATTATAGTCGGTTAAGTTCCTGTTTGTAGCTAGGCATTCGTACGCGTTGCCATTGCATTCTCATTTTTCTTTTTTCGTTAATTAAAGTCCGTATTTTAGTTGGTAAATTTTGCTTTTGTAGTTGTGTCGTATTGTACGAGATGTGAGCGGTTGTGACTGCATATTGTATATATATAGTGAGGTCATTTACAGCATCATTAATGTCATTTGCTGTTTTTAATGTTCGTTTTAAGTCAATCTGTTGGTCTAATTTGTTTCTAAATCTGTTCCAGTCTATTTTGACATTTATCAGCCTAGGATGAAAAGTCTTTACGATTGGCTTAGAAATAAGGGTAAGGAGAACAGGACTATGATCAGAGTTTAAATCGGAAAGAGTTTCAATACTAGAATTCATGGTAATTGAAGGAGTGCTAATGAAGTAATCGAGGATATCAGGTCGTTTTGAAACAGATGTTGGCCAGTATGTTGGATTTGGAGGGGAGGTTATTTGATATGATATATGGGATAGAGCTTCTTGAAGAATCTTTCCTCGAGGGTTAGCAACGCGGCAACCCCATTGAGGGTGTTTAGCATTGTAATCAAAACCCGCAATGAATGAGGCTTCAAGTGCGTGTAAGAAGGATACAAATTCGGAACCAGTTATGTATTTATTGGGAGGACAATATACAGATGCTACATTAAGATTAAATAAGGAGGTATCAGTTGTAACAACTGTGGATTGCAGGGATTCAGAGGAGAAATTGGAGTGAATGTTATGTTTAATGGATTTTCTTATAAGGATAGCTGTTCCACCATGCGCCGTATTATCAGGGTGATCAGTTCTGTATGTATTGTAGTCTCGTATCATGAAGTATGACCTGGATGTAAAGTGCGTCTCAGTTAATAGAGGAATGTTGATGCGTCTGTCATGTAGGAGAATGTCGAGTTCTTGTCGATGGAGGTTCAATCCATTTGCGTTCCATAAAAGGATGGAGAGGGAATTTTCGGAGCACGACGACGTTTATTTTTGAACAGATAAAGCTGACACAATGGACATCAAAGCATTTATAAGTGGGGTTAGTATTTTATTTAGTTGCTCTATGAGTGTGTTGGTTAATTGGGAGAACATTGAGGATATATCTTTGGATAACAATGACGGAGGGGTAATATAATTATTACTGCTATATTGTTGCTGTTGCGGTTGTTGTAGTTATGGTTGGCTATGTATTTAAGTTGAAAACTTTTAATGATGATGAATACTAATTCATACGAGAACTTTAAATTCAATTGTATTATATTATAGAAGGTGTAACGCAAAAGTGGAGTTATTTTCAGTCCTTAGGGATTTCATTTCATCATATATTTTCGATGATGAAATAAAATCCTTGAGGACTAAAATCACTCGACATGTCATAAATCCGATTGTGAACAAATCCGTTTATGCAAAAATATACTAGTCCCACAAAACCATTAACGAATAATTCCAATATGTTTTACATTTACTCCTATAAATATAACTAGGCTATCGAATGCATCATAGAAGCTACAGGATATTTAGTGATAATTAATACCATTTTGATTTTAAAGTCGGTAGTTTTAAAAAAAAAGGTTTTATATAGAAAATACGAAATTTCCACATAAATATTCATATTGTGATGCTATTTAACAAAATAAAAATATTTTATTTAGTTTTTTTTTATTTAAAAATAAATTATAGTAATAAAAAAAATTCTAATAATTATAAATAATAAGCAAATTATAAAACGCTTTTCATCATTTTTCAATTATTATTAAATATACGAGGGAGTTGTTGACTTCCTTGTGAACTTTATAGAGATCGGTCTTAGGAAATATTGCGTAAATAGTAATGATACTGATTTTTATTTGAATTTTATACAGAAAAGTTGCATTTTAAAAAGTAAATAAAAAAAACCTAGAGTTTTTTTTTAAATTTCCGCTTTTATTAGAAAAATTGAACCTTGAAATTTAAGAATAAAACACATAATTTAAATGACTGCCACCGCTGGCCTTACAGTACCCCATTCGTTCGACCCAATTTTTTAGTACATTTTCGATTGTCCGGGCCGATATCTCTTCAATGGCAACTTTGATTTCGTGTTTCAAGGCCTTAATTGTCTCTGAATGGCTTGCGTAACATTTATCCTTAACGGCTCCCCACAGAAAATAATCCAACGGGCTCAAATCACAGCTCCGAGGCGGCCAATTGACATCAGAATTCCGGCTGATTATTCGGTTTTCGAAAGCAGTGCGCAAAAGTTGGATTGTTACGTTGGCTGTGTGGCAATTGGCCCCGTCTTCTTGAAACCAAATGTTGTCCATGCCATTCTCTTCAACTTTTGGCAACAAAAATTCGTTGAGCATGCCACGATAGCGCTCACCATTGACTGTAATGGCGGCTCCTTCATCGTTTTCGAGGAAAAACAGGCCAATGATGCCTCCAGTCCGAAATCCGCACCAAACCGTGACTCGTTGTGGATGCATCGGCTTTTCCATGGTGACATATGGGTTTTCTGAGCCCCAGATGTGACAATTTTGGTTGTTGACATACCCACCGAGGTGGAAATGGGCCTCATCCGAAAAGATGATTTTTCGGTAAAAATGCTCATCTTCGGACAATTGATCTTGAGCCCATTGGGCAAACCGAAAACGTATCGGATGGTCATGCGGCTGTAGTTGTTGGACTAATTGAACTTTGTAAGCTTTCATACCGAGGTCTTTGTGCAAAATTTTCAACACAGTTTGCGTTGCAGACTCACCACTTTGGAAGTAAGTTCTCAATATTTCCCAGTTTTCTTCAAGCGTATGGATTACCATTTCGTAAAAGTCAGACTTTCAACTAACAATCTGTCAATTCGTGATGACATTTAACACTCAAGTACTTCAAAATGCAACCGCTAGATGGTTGCATTTTGAACTACTATTCATTTGAAGTAAAAAAATATCTGTTGAAGCCTTCCACCACTGATACGAAGATGTAACACTAACGTATAAATTTTGTTATATTTATATTTATAATGTTATATCTTCATATCAGTGGTGGAAGGCTTCAACAGAAATCGCCTTCTTTCGACGAAAGCACCATTTCCATCATGACAAGTTAAGAGGATGTAATGACCAATGGGACGACAATAACCTTTTTTCTGAACCTTTTAACGACATATCCATTAGATTTAATGTTAATCAACAGTCTGATGTTACAAGAGCCATAATTTTATGTACAAAAACACAACTTCTGTTATCACACACTATGGTGCCCCAAAGTTACCGTACAAGGTTGAAACTTTTACTGCTCGTCTAGGAGCAATTCACCTATAAGCTATGTATTGACAGATTGCTCTCAACAGTGTCAGTTTCCATGCACTTTTATGCCACACCTCGTAATACTTTGATTAATAAAAATTAGGTCATAAGAATTATTCTCTTTAACTTTATATTAATAAATATTTTTTTCTTTCAGATTTAGTTAAACTATTTAAATACGAAAAAATAACTTAAATAATTGATAAAATAAACTGAAATTAATTTCATTTTATAAACTTGAAATAAGCATAATTTTTACGAGAAAATAAAAAAAAAAAGATAAGAAAATTATGTATTCCAGTTAAAATATTAAAAATACTAAGAAAGACGAATATAGTGAAAATATATCAATCACAATCCTATCGAATATGCCTCCCATTGTGGGGATTAAAAACGATAAAACTGACGACGTTCTTTTTGGTGAAACAAAAAAGAAAAAAGAAAAAAATAAATCAATCGAAATGATTTATGAAAGTACATTAAAATAAATTGCACTTTGTAAAGTTGTGAACATTGAATTTGGGATGTTCGAAAGGATATGCTCTTCAAAAGAGCGTCTTATTTTTGTAAATTTTTGCTATATCCTCTGGAAATTAGAGTATATATTAGTAGTCATTTGATACTGAATACGTAATAAATTGAGATAAATAAGTTATGGACACTTTTAGTTAGTTTGGAATATCTCATTTTGAGCATATATTTTTGAAATACTGGCTCAAATATTTCCTGGTTGGTTATAAATAGAAAATGGAAAAAGAAGAAAAAGGAAGAAAAAGGAAGAAAAAGAAGAAAAAGGAAAAGAATAAGATGATAAAGTAAAGAAAAATAAAAAATAGATACCGAAGAAGATAATTTTCAGTATATTCTTTGATCCTTTTAAATCAGAAATGCATTTAAATAATTGCTTCGAAGGTATGTACTACCATCATGGATCCTAGTTTCGCTCCTTTTTCACTTTGAATATTTTAGTTCAGTCGTTTTTTTTTTTTTTTTGGCCAATATAATTTGTTTTTTTTTCGTTATTGGAAACGATGGCAAAGCAACCTGAAATGGAGTGAATCTTATTTCAATAAATCTGACTGAATGACTGACTGACTGACTGACTAGGTTTATATTACGGTCGCCTGTTTTTATGCAAAATTTATTTATTTATTATGTTTACTTTTTCATGTCTTGATTTATTTTATGACTTTTGCCAATTTTTATGATATTTTATTTTGGTTTTTTTTGGGTTTTCTGTTTTGGTGTTTTTTTTTTTTTAAATATATTTTTTTCCATCTCATTCGCTCTATTAAAATTTGTTGAAAATATGCTGTGTTATTTTTTTTTTTCAAACATGCTTTTCTTCTCTATTATCAGAAAGGCTTAAAAGAGTGTGTTAGAAAGAGAGAGAGAGAGAGGTAGAGAAAGTCAATTTGTTAAATTGTTGCCAGCGCCTAAATATATGCAAATACGTTGGGTACACGTTTACTTTCAAGCCACGAGAACATGTTGTGTGGTGGTAACGATCGAAACAAATGGATTAAATTTGGATTTCAAGGGAAATTTGCAAGTTTATTGAATCGTATAAAATATTAAAAACATGATTCAGTATATATAGTATATGGCTTATTGCCAAATTTTATGGCAATGCATTTATTTATATATGAATTTTGCATTATTTATTTTTCTTACCTATCTATAAAGTAGAGAAGATAAAAAAGAAACCTTTTTTATTCCTTGCTTATTTAAATATAGATTTGTAAAGATAGCATAGACAATATTTAAATATATTCTAGTAAAAAAAGTGAAAATATTCTATAAAATTTTTATATTTATGAAAATTCTATTAATTTAATTTTAGCGTATGGAATCCCTATATAGAAATGGGAGAATAAGAGTAGGTAGGTGTTACCTGTCATTATACAGAATTTCCGCTTCAAATACTCATATTTGAAAATGATTGATTTTATTTATACACAACGACGACTAGACAATTGTTAATTTTTGAAATTTTCCGGATGAATTTTCTTCTCTATTTCTTCCTTATTATAGGAATGCTACAAAAAAATTAAATAAAAATATAAGCAATTTGTTTTAATTTCAGTACGATATCCTTGAAGTCAAAATATACAAAATCGGAATTAATGTGAATAAATTTCGCGGAAGATTGCTTACGATTTATTTGTCAAGTTATTTTCCTAGAGTTTCCAATAACAAATGTATATGTATGTACATGATCTTAATGCTTGTAGTAACAATACTACGATTGCTTTTTGCCAAGGGTGAATAAAATTGATTTTAATAAAAAAAAAAAATATATAATTTTCTTAATAATAGTATGAATGAATAACATTCTATCTTCTATTTTACTTGACTTGAAAATTTCGCATTTGCAATTTATATTTGGTATATGAATAAATAACAATAGTAACTTTTATACTCATTCTATTTGCAGCTAAACGTGGACTCGAGTGTTAGTATATTCAATATAAATTTCTGTATTATACCAAATGAACTGTTGAAAAAGATTTTCTTCGGAGTTTTTAGAATCTTCAGCAACTTCTTGATTTATTAGCCATAATTTTCCAAATCGATAAGTTTTGATTTTTTTTTTTTTTTTGGAATAATGGAAAAATGTGTGAAATCGCACAGCTAATTCAGATTAGAAAAAGTTAAATGCAGTTAACAATTTTTTTTAGTTAAAATTTCCATATTTGGTTGTTTTGGGGAAAATTTTTTTTCAATTTGTTTATTTTACTTAGAAATATACCTATTGGGTGTATAACTTAAAAATGCGGGATTGACAACAGATGGCATAACTTTTACACATGGTTTGTGTTAATAATAACTCATATGGCATTTTGGAGGTTAAACATCTGTTATTCATTTTCGATTAGTCATTGAACGAAATAGTGTAAACAACAAAGTTTTTTTTTGCTTCAAAAATGTCGAATTTCGTACCAAAAATGTCCCATTTGCGGGAAGTGTTGATTTACTTCTTCAATTTGAAAAAAAGTCCAGCTGAAGCACATCGATTGCTCACCGAAGCTTATCCTGAATATGTTGCATCGATTTCAACGTGCGAGAGATGGTTTGTGCGGTTCAGAAGTGGTGATTTTGACACGGAAGACAAAGAACGACCAGGTCAGCCAAAAAAGTTTGAAGATGAAGATTTGGAGGCACTACTCGACGAAGACTGTTGTCGAACTCAAGAAGAAATTGCAAAATCATTGGGAGTCACTCAAGCAGCCATTTTATAACGTTTGAAAGCAGCAGGATTCATCCAAAAGCAAAGAAATTGGGTCCCATATGAATTGAAGCCGAGAGACGTTGAAAGGCGATTTTGCATGTCCGAAATGCTGCTTGAACGGCAGAAAAAGAAGTCGTTTTTGAATCGAATCATTACTGGCGACAAAAAATGGATTCATTACGACAACCCAAAGCGCAAAAAATCGTATGTGAAGCCCGGTCAACCAGCCAAATCAAAGCCAAAGCCAAATATCCATCGCGCCAAGGTAATGCTCTGTATTTGGCGGGATCAGAAGGGTGTGATCTATTATTAGCTATTGAAATCCGGCCAGACGATCACATGCGACCTCTACCGAACACAATAAATCCGTTTGAAGCGAGAATTGGCCGAAAAACGCCCGAAATATGCGACCAGACACGAAGCCATAATTTTCTATCATGACAACGCTCGGCGTCATGTTACAAGACCGGTTAAAAATTATTGAGAAAACAGTGGCTAGGAAGTGTTGCCTCACCCGCCTTATAGCCCAGACCTTGCCCCGTCCGACTACCATTTGTTTAGATCCATGCAAAACGCCCTCACCGGAATACGCTTCACTTCAGAACAGGGCATCAAAAATTGGCTCGATTCATTCTTGGCCTCAAAACCGGAGCAGTTTTTTTGACGCGAAATCCATATGTTGCCAGAAAGATGGGAAAAAGAAGTGGCTTCCGATGGACAATACTTTGAATAAAATATATTGTAACAATTTTTCAAAATAAATACTCAAAATTTGCCAAAAATCCCGACAAAAGTTATACACCCAATAATTATTTTTTTTTTTTTTTGTTAACACGGAACATAACCAACAAATAGTAATAATTTTACTTTAATTTCATATTATATTGCGCAAATGTTAGTTTTTAAGACAATAGAAATAAATATCTTCATTATCATTATGGTAGTATATTTTTACTTCAATTTATGGGGTATATTAGAGTCATCACATTTCCGGTCGATTGAATTATTTAATCTTCTCTGTAGTCAATTGACTGCTGTTTTCTTGATTTATGCTTAGTAACCATAGATTCAATATTATTTTATTATATCCACGGGGAAAAATATTCACGGTAAATAATTTTCATAATATATATTTATAATATTATAGTATTCTTTTAGATATTTCTATACCTACCGATATTATAAATATGAAAATTTTCAGGATTAATTTTCTTGGGACCAATATGCTCATCTATGTTAAATTTCAAAGTATCTTCTTTTCTTAATTAGAATATACAAAGTAAACAGTGAACATTTCGATTTTTTTAAATTTTTTTTTATATAATTGTACTTGTTTAGAATTTTTAACATATTTAAAAATGTTCGATGTTCCTATAATCTTAAACTGAAAATTTTCAAATCATCATCATCATCAACTTTTAGTGGTACAGCCCGGGGTGGGCCTTGATCTCCTTTCAAATCTGTGCTGCTAATTTCCAGTTTCGTACTCCAATAATTCTTAGGTCTTGTTCAACACTATCTAGCCATCTTTGTCTAGGACGTCCTCTATATCTTATATTTGTTGGTTGAGCTCTTACCTGTGGCATTCTTACAGGTTCTTGTTAGCTGCTTCGATTTAAATAAATTTTTGTAATCATAAAACTATTATGAATTCTGGTTTGTATACTGCTGTGCATGTCTTTTTGGTTGTTCACCTGTATACCCAAATACCGCCTTGATCAAAAAGTTACCGGAATTTATTCAGAAAATTAAAAATACAAGTTTATTCATCTAAATCTATATTGTCCCCTTCAAAGTAATCCCCATCGACTTAAACACACTTATGCCAGCGATTCATCCAATCCTCGAAACATTTTTTATATTCGGTTGTTGGTATGTCGATCAGTGCTTCCTGCGATTTTTCCATTACTTCCTCTCGGCTGTTGAAACGCGTTCCCCGTAATGGTTTTTTTTAACTCGATTGCACAGAAAGAAGTCACAGGGAGCCAAATCAGGTGAATTCGGAGGTTGTTGGATTGTATCTATTGCATTTTTCGTCAAAAAATTACGAATAATGATGGCACTTTGCGACGGTGCGTTATCATGGTGCAAAATCCACGAGTTTTCTGCCCACAATTCTCGGCTTTTTCTGGCGAATTGCTTCACGCAAACGTCTAATAACGCCCAAATAATCCATGAAAACCGCGAGCATTGCCTTCTTTTTTGACTGAAAACGGCGTGGTTTTTTTGGTCCCGGCTCATTTGGTGAACGCCATTCACTTGCCTGATGTCTGGATTGCGTGTCGTACATGAGTGGGTTATGAAAACCCACGTCTCGTCTCCAGTAATAATCCTTTTGATGAATGTGGGATCGGATTCAGCCTCGCAAATCATGTCTTTTGCGACGTCAACACGGTCTCTTTTTGGCATGAAATTGAGGTCTTTTGGCACTAACTTTGCTGCTACACGACGGAAACCCAAATCATTACCCAAAATGTCTTGGACGGATCCATAGGCAATGTTCAAGTCCTCCGCTATCTCTCTGATGGTTAATTTACGATTATTGACCAACATTTCTTTTACTTTATCAATGTTTTCGTCGGTTTTCGATGTCGATGGTCATTTTAGATTGACTCACGACCACTTTTGAACCGCTCGTGCCACTGGTAAACGACCGTTTTCTTTAGAGAATCGTTGCCGAAACACTTTTCCAACGTTCGCGCACCATTAAATCTGTTTTTTTTTACGCAAAATTTAATACAAGTTCGTTGTTGCAAATTTAAATCCATTTCGAGAGTTTGGCACCCGGGTCTACTCTGGAAACTCAAGAGGTTCCTTCCTTCCACCTATTTCCTAATCCTTAGATCATTCCTGTCCAACCGACACTTCCAAGTAAATGAATCCAACGAACTCTCCAATATCTCTCCGATATTGGCTGGGGTTCCTCAGGGTAGCATACTTGGACCCATCCTCTACAACATTTACACATCCGATTTTCCAATCTGCCCTAATACATTCTTTGCTACATACGCCGATGATACGGCCTGCCTTGCATCCAACGAAAAGCCCCAACATGCTTCCGAAACTCTCCAAATCCAAATCCAAACCCTCCAGAACTGGTTTACTAGGTGGAGAATAAAAGTCAATGAACGTAAATCTACCGAGGTAACTTTCACTCTCCGTCGTGAGACATGCCCTCCCATATACCTTAATGGCAGTGCCATACCACAACACAACGAAGCTCGGTACCTAGGACTGACCTTAGACAAACGCTTGACATGGAACCCACACACAAGACTTAAAAGACAAGAACTTAAAAGACGATACCTAAAACTACTTCGACTTCTAGACTTAAACCCATATGGACATACGGACTAGAACTCTGGGGATTTACTAAGCCTTCTTATTCCCGTCCAATCCAATCCCTTCAATCAAAAATACTCCGTACAATTGACGATGCCCCCTTTTATGTTCGCAATACTGTTATTCATCGTGCTCTTAAAGTCCCATTTGCTTTTGATGTGGCAGTATCTCGCTATAAAAAGTTCCGTTCCCGTGTCCTCAATCATAATAATCCTCTTGTTCAAGAACTATCCTCCATGTCCTTCCCTAGATATAACCATCGAAGACTTAAGCGTCACTGGTCGCGTGATTTACTAAAATACTGAGGCCTAACAGAAACACACGCTAGCAGGAGGAACTTCATTGGACGTTTACTTCCCACAACCTTTCAAGTTAACTAATACAATTGATCAAATTTGCTTATTACTATGTTGTAGTTGTAAATATCTTAAAAAAATTAAAAAAAAATTTAAAAAATCCATTTCGAAAATTGTAAAAAATCGCCAACACACACAGAGATAGATGTACTCTTGGCTACGTAACTTTTGCAAATGTCAAGCTATGACGCTAAGATTTAGAGGGAATATCAACAACAGATGTACTTACTTAATAAAAACAACAGAACTCAAATCGGAACAATGGGAGCGTCACACTCCACAGATGTACCAACTTAACAAAAAAAACAGAACTCAAATCGGAACAATGGGAGCGCCACAATCCCATCGTTCCGGGAACTTTTTGATCAAGGTTCAAGTTTTAATATATTCTCAGAATTTCACCGGCTGACGCTTTCTTTAATATATTCTCAGATTTTCACCGGCTGCAAGTTTTTTCTAGCATTTGATCTTGATAATTTTAAATATTTTGTCTTTGTTTCATTAATTCGCAGACCAATTCTTTTACACGATCTATTAATACTATCGAAACATTCTTCGGAAACTTCTAGCTACTGTTGCTACATCATCTGCGTATGCTCCTATTTGTCTCGCTCTGTTTAAAATATTACCGATTCTGTGTAGATGTTTGATTGCGTAGTGCAGAACTAGATTAAAAATTTTAGCTGATAGGACATCACCCTGTTTTACACCTGCCGTTATTTCGAAAGATGTTGAGATCTATAAAACACATGTGTAGATCCAGATTGAATTCATATGCTTTTTCCATACTTTGTTTTAA
Organism: Atherix ibis; assembly: GCA_958298945.1. Classification (NCBI taxonomy): domain Eukaryota; kingdom Metazoa; phylum Arthropoda; class Insecta; order Diptera; family Athericidae; genus Atherix; species Atherix ibis. The sequence goes on from OY282605.1 coordinate 133,578,255, forward strand.
CCAAAAAAGCTTGATCAATAGTCGATCGTCCTGGTCTGAATCCGCATTGATAATCTGATAATATATTTTCAGCATATGGTTCTAACCTTTCTGATATAATGTTTCCAAGTATTTTATATGCCGTATTTAGCAACGTTATTTCCCGGTAGTTCTCACAATTTAGTTTGTCACCTTTCTTATGTATGGAAATAATAAGTCCTAAATTCCAATTTTCAGGCATTTTTTTCTTCTCCCATATTTTATAAATAAGTCTATTGTAAAAATAGTATCTTCAAATACTGAAAAAAATTCTCTGAGATTCGTGGCATATTTTTAGAGATTTTGAAAAAGTTTTTTCATCATCATCAACAACGGTTTACGAGGGTCATTCAACAAGTACTTAGCCTACAAAAGAAAAACTAAAATTTTGGAAAGGTGGCAATTTATTTTTCTACATAATCTCTTTTAAGCTCGATACACTTGGCCCAGCGATGCTCTAACTTTTTTAACCCGTCCAAAAAATACATTTTCTCGAGGGAAGCAAAATAGGCCTCCGTGGCGACGATGACCTCCTCATTCGACCCAAATCTATTCCCGGCGAGTGATTGTTTCAGGTTTGGAAAGGGGGCCAAATCTGGAGAGTACGGTGGATGGGGCAGCAATTCGTAGCGCAATTCGACCAATTTGGCCATGGTGACGGCGGAGGTGTGAGCCGGCGCTTTGTCGTGGTGGAACAGCAGTTTTTTCTTCGCAAAGCGGGGCCGCTTTTTCTTCAATTCGACGTCAAATCGGCCCAATAAGTCAGCATAGCAGCACCCCGTGATTGTTTTACCCTTTTCGAGGTAATCGATGTGGATCACACCTTGTGAATCCCAGAAAACGGTGGCCATCACCTTTCCGGCCGATCGAACAGTCTTCGCCTTCTTCGGAGCACGTTCGCCGGGTGAAGTCCACTGTTTCGACTGTTCCTTGGTCTCTGGTGTGTACCAGTGAATCCATATTTCGTCGACGGTCATGAAACGACGGAAGAACTCCGCGTGATTGCGCTGAAGCAGCGCCAAACACGTCGCCGATGTGGTCTCACGGTTGCGCTTGTTTTCCGGTATGAGTAAACGTGGCACCCATTGCGCCGACAGCTTTCTCATGCCCAGTTCTTCGTGTAGAATATGATGCACCGTTCCTACTGCGATGCCCACAGTCTCAGCTATCTCGTGAACCTTCAATCGACGGTCTGCCAACACGAGATCGTGGACTTTTTTAACGTTTTCCTCCGTAGCAGCCGTTTTCGGGGCACCTGGGCGTGGTTCATCAAAAACCGACGTGCGGCCACGAACAAACTCGTTGAACCAATTTTTCCAAAAACAAGAATCTAATCCCCGAACGATATTGTTATTTTTCCATTTTTGTGCAACCGACCGACACGCTCGCTTTCAAAGGCTCTCAAAACAAAACTAATGAAGGGAATCGACTGAAACTTTGACAGTAGGCTACTAAAAGAAATTTACCATCGTACTGCACGATGGTAAATTTCTTTTGTGACAGCAGTTCCATCGGGCGGTGAGGGTAAGTACTTGTTGAATGACCCTCGTATGCCTGCTGAATCAAAAGTTCAGGTTCAACACATCAGGAATAGTAATGGGGCCTTTTTTGACTTTCCGGGAAGTATCATCCTCGTCCATACGGATTATATGCCCAGTCCACCGCAGTCTATTGAACTTAATTTTATCCACAATCAAGCGATCGCCGTTACGATCTAGAATCTCATCATTAAATAAGCTTCGGAATAGTCCATCATCATATAGTGGGCCAAAAAATTTTCAAAGGATTCTCGTCTCAAACGCTTTGCTCAAACCATAACATCTAAACTACTGCTGTACAAGATACTAGTCTTTCCAGTCCTTATGTATTCTTGGAAATCCGCTGTTTCTTCTCCTTATTTTTGTCGGCTGGGATCCTAGAACGATGATATAACTGCTTCAAGAATATAATCTTCTATCCGCTTGCGACTATTACTAATTGGTTTTGTCTTCAACGGCGACGCTACTTTGATTTGCCTTCATTTATGTGTAGCACAAGATTGTCTCAGCCGGCTCAAGACCTTTCGTACAGCTTTTTCTGATTGACATATAATGCCGATGTCGTCGCCATATGCTAAAAGCTTAGTAGATCTAATGAGGAAAATAACCCTCCTGCTTACCTCTGAGACAAGAATGATCTGTTCTAGAGAACAAAAGCGCCTCTTCCTGATAGAGAGCATTTGTATGTGAAATGGTGCTGCCAGTGCTGGGGTTACTTTTACTCTTCCTCTCATACTAGTCCAGGTTAGCCTAGTCAGTCTAATTAATTTTTCTGGGATGCCAAACTCTCGCATGAATGTGTGAAGTTTTAATATTTTTCCTGAACTATTATTTTTGCTTTGACATTTTTTTACTAATACCTCTGGGCTTTGATGCCGTTTGGTAAGCTGGATTATTGTAAAAATTTAAAAATATCCTTCTGTCTATCCTTCTGTATATTACCAGGATTTTCTAATAAAATTATTAATTTTTTTAATATATCGTCTTAGTAATCTGATATACCTCATGGTAAGATTCTTAGTCCTGTTTCCTACGTATCTATACAAGATACGATGTGATATTCTTGGAAGTTTATTAAGATTCTATGAATGTTTTTATTACCAAAAAATGGAAAGTAGCAGATTTAGATAACAGTTCTTTTTTTAAGGTGAAGAGTTTTGGAGAGTAGACACCCATCGAAGGTTCTCCTGTTCACTATTTCCGCGGGTTACGTATATTTGATTTTTTTATGGCGTTATGTTGGTACTCATGTCTCTTACTTATGCCGACAAGTTTGGGCATTTTGAATGTTCAGTTAATTTTTGACAGCTGCTTTGCTTGGACGCATTCCGGATGTTGAGTGTAGCATATGTGTATGGTGAAGCTACCTTAGACCGAATCAACGTTTATCGGTGGTACAAAGTGTTCTCAGAGGGCCGAAAAAAGCGCGTCAAGTTCGTTCGAATGTGAAGGTTTTGCTTACAGTTTTCTTCGATTGCAGGGACGTGTTGCATCATGAGCTCTTGACATAGGGTAGAACGGTCAATAAGGAATATTACCTGCAAGTTATGCGCAAGTTACGTGAAGCAATCCGCCAGAAACGCCCGGATTTGTGGAAGATAAAAATTGGCTTTTGTACCATGATTGACTTTTGTACGCATCTTTGCTTGTGCGCGAATTTTTGGCCAAAAACAACACACTAATAAAGCCGCAGACATCTTATTCCCCAGATCTGGCCCCCTGTGACTTTTTCTTATTCCTGTAACTGAAGAGCCACATGAAAGGACGACGCTACGCTACGATTGAGGAGATAAAGACGGCATCGAAGGAGGAGCTGAACAAGATCAAAAAAATGATTTTTTGAAGTGCTTCGAGGATTTCAAAAAAACGTTGGCACAAGTGTATAATATCTGGTGGGGATTACTTTGAAGGGGACAAAATAGATATTCATTAATAAATAAATATAATAATTTTTGAAAAAAAAAACAGAATTTCCGATACTTTTTTAACAGACCTCGTATATGTGTATTAATATAAGAAATAAATTTAGTATCTTAAGAAATTAAAGGAGTGGTTGTGCTTTAATCATCGATGGGTATTTATAGGGAAAAAAGTGGAGAATAGCTTATAAACAAGGGGATAAGAATAAAACTTTTTATAATAAGAGTTTATGGCGAATAGTAAAAATTATCTGTATATAAATTGCGTTCATTTTCTCCAATTTTAAGGGATTTGAATTTAACGTTAGACAATTTCAGAATCATGTAGAGGATAGGTCCAAGTATGTTGCCTTGTGGAACACCAGTGATACTCGTAATAGGAGAGATATTCGAGAGTTTATTGGATTCAGTTATTAGAAAATACTGATCTGTAAGAAATTATGTTAGTACTAAGTTATATATGCCAGGAAGGATTCTGTTGAGTTTCTAGATTAATCCTGGGTAATAGACTGGATCAAAAGCTTGAATAATATCTATCTAGCAATACACCTGAACATAACTCTTTGCCTTCTAAAGATGTTACAATGAAATCGTCGATTCAAAAACCCTCTTGGGTAATGGAATATACTGACCAAAAGCCAAATTTATAATTAAGGGTTCTAGCAAAGGATATAAATATATTTTTCAAGTTTTCGAACAGGATAAGAAGTAAGATTATTGGTCTATATGAAGTGGAACAGTTTAGTGGTTAAGGATAATTTTAATTATTGCAAATTTTCAAAGGTTTGGGAAATATTTTCTGCGGAGTACGGAATTGTATAACGTAGCAAAGAAGACTATCTCCCTTTTTGGTAGATTTTTGAGTATATTTGAGTAAATCAGATCGGAGCTTTGTTATAAGGAATGCATTTTGGTGATGCTGGGAACTTCGGAAGAAGTGATTGTCTATGGGAGAAGACTCTTTGGTAAGGAATTATTCAGTTCTGTTTTGACTACAATAGAATGTACTATATTCTGTCTGGTATGTCTACTTGTTTTTATAATAATTTCCAAAGCTTTTTCGATACACAGACTCTAATATTTGGATAAGCTTTTTTGAATTTATAATTTTTTTTTTAATAAGTGAATTTTTTTTGTAGTAACTTGTTTTTTTTCAAGTTACTACAAAAAAAAAATTTCACTTATTAAAAAAAAACTTCACTTTAAGGTAATATTTCGGAAAAATAAATTTTTCGTCGATAAAAGAACTTTAATTGGAAAATTTGGAAGTAAAAAATACAATACTTTTTAGGTATAGCAAAATAGAGTGTTGATTGGCATCTTAACTGATAATTTATTATTGCCATATTGTTGAGAAGAAATCAGATAAAATCTACGCAAAACGATTTAATTTATTTGAGAAAACTCAGGAAATTTTACTTTGAAAGATCTGAAAATGACTCTGAAGGGAAGCATTTTCAGATGGATCAAGCCGCATGTCCTGAGACATTTTACTAGCAATAAGTTAACGCAAATGAAATAAAAGACATCAGAGTAAAAGATTTGAAAATATTGTGGTATCACAATGGTGTGGCTGATAGGGAGTCTGCCCAGGATGAGGGGAAGGTCTGATGATTGCCGTGAGACCAGGAACAGTGAAAAACAGGAAAGCAATTTTAGTTTTATCAAAATTTATCACTTAAACCGTGTAGAGAAGAAATTTGCACAAATTGCAAAATGTTTAGATAAGTGAAAATTGTAGTGGCTGAATGACGGCTGTAGCCTTGTTAGGGGCAGTGCTAGTGGTTATGATGCCTGGTGGTGGTAGTTGGGTGGCTGGTATCTGATTGTGGGTATAGTAATCGTAATGGTTCTTCTGATGGCAACGTTGAGATGGAATTGTGTTTAGGAATAAAGTGCACAACTTAGTAACATTACCATCATTGTTGTCATTCATTTCCATCTTCGAGGAAACAGTTAAGGCGTTTTGAATTGAAATTGTTCAAGAGAATAAATTGCCCCCAAAGAAAAGTTCACCACTTTTTCAAATAATTTGTTATATTAATTGGCAACAATTTTTCGTTATACGCCCATCTCGTTCATAGCAGTACCATTTCAACATGATTTTGCTGCTGATTCGTTTCATATGGAAATAAGTTAATTTTATTGGATTCGTTTAGAAACCAATTCTATATACGCATGAGAGGATTAAAATCCTTAAAACCATAACGAAATTCATAAAATTTAAACATTTATTTATTTTTTCTTAATGTGATAATTGTCAATTATGCTAGTACTACTCACCCCACATGGCAAGAAGGCATGTTCACCAACTTGCATGGTAACATTGGTTGTACCATGGTCGAATTTATTTATTTCTATGTCCTCTTGATTACCTGAAAAAGTTAAGAAAATTTGATAATAAAATTTTTGCATAGTTGCAAAATATCCTTAGCAATTAAAATAAATGTTGTGGAAAATTTAACGCAATATGGCATTTGCCAACATTCCCACTCTTTAGTTTGGTAACAATTTTATTCAGTTCGGTTTGGTGTATTGAATATTCAATGTCTTACCATGAATATTTTTCGAGATATTTTTTCTTTAGCTTTTCCACTTTTACAATAGAAAAGTTTGTTGTCTTCGAAAAGTTAATAGAATTATTATCAAAGTATCGATAAAAGCAATTATTTTCTTTTATTATAATAGATTTTTTATATTTGACTAAAAAAACAGTATTGTGAGTTATTTTATAATAATTTATAGGTGTTTTCGTGATTATAGTTTATTTATAATTTTATTATTTGCTAAAAAAGTTAAATCATGATAAATTAGAGATTTTTCGAAATTATTGAAGTGTGAATTTTATTTCCTTTTTTGCTTCTAATATTGATTTTGAGTGAAATTATTATCATTTCTTATTACTTTAGAAAGACTTAATAATTTTTTCTATTAGAATTGATAAGTATATTTAAATAAATGTTTTAATTACTTTATTATTAGTTTTTCCTTATTTTATGAGAAGAAATTTTTTATAAGTTCTTTGACCTTAAACATAGCAGTTTATATATAAAATATAATTTTTTCAAATATTTTTTTTGTAACAAAAATATATATAACAATTTGTGTTTTGGAAAGTAAATTTAAATAAAATATATTTTATTTGATTAAATTACTTTAATTTTACTATTTTATATAAAAATTGGAATTTTTGAAATTGTTTTGATGAGCTTTTTTAAACAGGAGTTGATCCTTTTGAAATAATTTTCAATAACTTATTCTTACATTTTGGGATGTACTAAAGGCAATTACTTGGCGGATTTTGGTTTTTAATTCTCTAAAACTTAAAGATTTTCTGTAAAAATATGATTTTTTTTAGATAGTTCTATATATACTCATATTGTGTGAAAAGCCATAATCTTTGAGGCTAATTGGCATCAGTAAATCTCAAAATTATGCTTTCTGGGAACTTTTCAAATGATAAAGCTAAAATTTGTCATATTTTTTGGGTTGTAGCACCTTTTAGTTAAAATAATACGAGGTCTGTTCAAAAAGTATCGCAAATTTTGAATTTCCGCGGGTTACGTATATTCGATTTTCGATTTTTTGTGGTGTTATGTTGGAACTCATGTCTCTCACTTATACCGATAAGTTCGCATATTTTGAATGTGCAGTTAATTTTTGACAGCTGCTTTGCTTGCACGTGTTTTGGCTAATTTCGCGGACGCATTCAATTAATGCGTGTTTTGGCAAAATTAATTGCGTGGACGCATTCCGAATGTTAACTGTGGCATATGGTGAAGCTACCTTGTACCGAAGCAATGTTTATCGGTGGTACAAAATGTTCTCAGAGGGCCGAGAAGATGTGAACAACGAAAAGCGTGCCCGACGCCCGAGCACGTCAACAAAAGACGAAAACATTGATGAAGTGAAGAAAATAGTATTGGCCAATCGTCGAATCACCGTTAGAGAAGTTGCTGAAGACTTAAACATATCGATTGGCTCGTCCCATTCGATTTTTACCAATAATTTGGTCTTAAGACGGGTCGCCGAAAAATTCGTACCAAAATTGCTCAATTTCGACCAAAAACAGCATCGCATTAACATTGTTAAGGAGCTTCCCGCGACGACCCAAATTTGCTCCAGAGGGTCATAACTGGTGATGAATCATGGGTTTATGGTTATGACATGGAAACCAAAGCTCAATCATCCCAGTTTTCTTCGATTGCAGGGTCGTGGTGCATTATAAGTTCTTACCACAGGGTAGAACGGTCAATAAGGAATATTACCTACAAGTTATGCACAAGTTGCGAGAAGCAATCCGCCAGAAACGCCCGGATTTGTGGAAGAACAAAAATTGGCTTTTGCATCATGATAACACCCCTGCTCACGTATCGTTGCTTGTGCGCGAATTTTTGCTCAAAAACAACATACTAATAATGCCACAGCCACCGTATTCTTCATGGAAACTGAAGAGTTTAGAAAATTTTTAATTTTAGGTCAAAAGAAAGTTGATTATTCTTTGACCATAAAACTTGTAATTAATGGTAAAATCCTCTCTTTTATCATTTTCAAAAAAATATTGCAAACTATCAATTTTTTGAAAATTTCTACAGTTTTTTGTAGGTTTTTATAGCCTTTAATATAGCAATTTAGTTTATTGAAATATATCTTGAATAAGAAATGAACTTCTGAATCTCCTCTTAAACCACCACATATGGCTATGTCAGAATCAACACATTTGTAGAAAGTTTTCGCAATTATAGCATAATATTTAGTACTTAAAAAGTCAATAATATTAAATGAAATGTTTAAGTTAACTTAATTATTTTTTTAATAATATACAAATTTTATTGTTGTCTAATAACAAGATTGTACTTTCCGAACTAAAAATTGGATTATACCATATGTTTTTTTTGGTAATGGGTAAGGGCATCTGTATCAGCTGCCATTTTATAGCACCATAACCTTAAAGCTAATTTTAGTATGAAAAAAAAAATATTTTTTTATAAATTTTATTATAATTTTGTAACTTCTACCAAAGGTGAATTTTGTTATGATTATATTCATAGATTTATCAAATACTTGGGATCATGCCTTTATGGAAGGTACATTCAGCTCTCTAAACTATTACTGAGGTAGTAACTGACAATGCCTATATGGAGGGTACATCTTGTTTTCTAAAATAGTAAAGAAGACTATTTTTGAAGGATCAAATTCATGACAGTCTAGTATAAAGACGGCGACGTGGTTGGTAGTGGAAGTCTACAGTTGGTTCTGCAAAGGTATTTCGAATAGGACGACCGAGGTTCAGACCAGACGTCCGGTTGTCGGAAATTAAGTCTAAAAATTTGATTCAAATAATATTAGATACTAAAATATCTTATAGATAAAAAACTAGAAGAGATTATTTTCCTTACAAGTATTAATGGTTCAATTGGAAATGAACTATTTTAAAGACAACAATTCTCTTCGAAAAACCTCTAATCCCAGAATATGAACTTCCATTAAAATTTTTATTAATAAACAAGAAAAAAAAACCATTTCAAATTTTTTATCCCAAATTTAGTAAACATTTGATAAATGAATTTTAATTGAATTTTATTTAATAAAAAATAAAACGAAAATGAAAATAAATTAACACAAATTTATTCAATATCCTTTCAGTTTAATATTCTTTTAGTGCAATGTTACAAGCATTAATCATATTGATTGATTATAAAAATAATATTAACAAAATAAATCATAATAGAATTTTTTTCTTAAAATAATGATAAACACGTATAATATTTATTTTGAATTTATTTTGGCAGATTTTATTTAGCAAATCTTTGTTAACAGAAAAAGAAAATAGATGAATACTAAAAATTCTTAACAGGAGCGTTTTTTTTTGGGGGAGGGGGTGATGGAGATGTATATCGAATGAAAAGAACAACAGAATTCAAGAAAACGTTTTGGCAAAGAAATTTTCCATTTTATAGCTAAGTTGAGGTTAAGTAAAAAAATGTTTAAGACATCATCAAGGAAATGTGATAGACAGCAACACAAGAGATTTATTGCATTTGTTCAGTTTCGAAGAATCGATGTTGAAATTCATTTTCTGATACTTTATATTATGGTAACATTTTGAGGGGAATTGGGGGAAGGTAGACAATATTCAATTGTAGTTAGTAGTAACGATTTGAAAATAATACTCGTATTGGAAAAAAAATGAGTCTTTGAAAGTAATACTATTTCCCATTTTTAGGGGGTTTTTACGCTGTAGGATTTTCTTTCTTTGGAAATGCACTTATTACAGAAAATGAAGTATGAAAAATTACATCAAATCAAAATAGTTGGTATGGAAAATTTCTTATAACAAGTAGATTTATTTAAAAAGAAAAATAGGTATTGTTCCACAATAAATGAGGATTGATTGAGTTCACATTTAATTGGCTTCTGAAACGGTGAGAGTATTTTTGGTGAAATATACTGAGACCAAACGAGCATAAAAATTTTTATAACGAGAATGAGCTAATTTACGAACGAAACGAACTTTTATGACATGATATGTAGGATTTTTTAACGGATAGATTGAGTAAAACGTAAGTCAGAAGGCTTAGTACAACTCAATAGTTCTACTCCATTAGTCCAAATAAATTTTTGCTTGGAACTTGATTCTTATAGTTTAAGTAGTTATTTTGTATCATCTGCTATTTTGAGTTAAGGTATAATCCAAAATAATGTACTTGATCTCTTTCTTAAAGGAATTGAATTATCCTCTTAAGGTGAATGATTTATGACGAAGAGTAAAAGTTACGTGAACACTTTTTTGTTCGTTTATTTTATACTCTCTAATTCCTAAACAAGTTTTGGAGTTTCAGGATATAGTTTTTTATAAATTGAAGAGGCAGTGACAGGATTTTATTAGAACAGCTGTGGATATTATAACAGTTCGGCTGAAAAGTTTATAAGGTTGACGATGGCGCCTCTTGATATTAATTATCACAAAGCACCATCCTTCAAATGATTCCTGTCAAAATTTGACAGCAATCGTTAGATTGGTTCGTGAGATATAGCATTTTGAGTGAAGCAACTTTTGTTATTGAAAAAAAAATGGATAAAGACGAATTTCGTGTATTGATAAAGCATTGCTTTTTGATGAAAAAAAAATACAGTGGAAACCAAAGCATGATTTGACAAACGTTATCCGGACTCTGCTCCAGCTATTTCAACTGTGGAATATTGGTTTCGTCAATTTCGAACTGGTCGTACGAGCACAGTTGATGCAGAACGCAGTGGACTCCCAAAAGAGGTGGTTACAGCAGAAAACATCAAACAAATCCAAAAAATAATTTTAAATGACCGTAAAGTGAAGTTGAGCGAGATAGCTGAGACTCTGAAGATATCGAAAGAGCGTGTTGGACATATCGTGCATAAATATTTGGGCATGCGAAAGCTGTGTGCAAAGTGGGTGCCGCGTGAGCTCACTGTGGACCAAAAACAACAACGTGTTGATGATTCTGAGCAGTGTTTGGAGCTGTTCAAGCGCAATAAACCCGAATTTTTGCGTCGATATGTGACAATGGATAAAACATGGCTCCGTCACTACACTCCAGAGTCCAATCGGCAGTCGGCAGAGTGGAGAGTGAGCGACGAACCGAATTCAAAGCGTGGAAAGACGCAACAGTCGGCTGGCAAGGTGATGGCGTCTGTATTTTGGGATGCGCATGGTATAATATTCATTGACTATCTCCAGAAGGGACAGACGATGAACAGCGACTATTATTTAGCGTTATTGGATCGTTTGAAGAAAGAAATCGCTAAGAAACGGCCTCATTTGAAGAAGAAAAAAGTGTTGCTTCACCAAGACAATGCACCGTGTCACAAGTCGATGAAAACGATGTTCAAACTCAATGAATTGGGCTACGAATTGCTTCCCCGTCCACCGTATTCTCCAGATCTGGCCCCCAGCGACTTTTTCCTGTTTGCAGACCTCAAGAGAATGCTCGCTGGCAAGAAATTTAAGACCGATGATGAAGTGATTGCCGAAACTGAGGCCTATTTTGAGGCAAAACCGAAAGAGTACTATAAAAATGGTATCGAAAAGTTCGAAGATCGCTATAATCGCTGTATCGCCCTCGAAGGCAACTATGTTGAATAATAAAAATAAATTTTGCAAAAAAAAATATTTTTACTGCGTTATCTTATAAACTTTTCAGCCGAACTGTTACAAGATAGGCCCAAGAATACTACGTTGAGGAATGCCAACTTTTGATGAGGATATTGCAGATTTTTTAAGATCTACGGTGACTTAAAAATAGTTTTGTGCGGGATGTGATTGTATTATGAGGTAGTAAATAGGGAGAAGGAAGTACTGTTTACAGTTTTCAGAGTAAGCCAAAGATACGGTTAAATAGATACTATGTGCTTAGTACTCTTTTAGTATGGTACAAGCAGTTTTTAATTTTTTTTTTTAGCTAAGATTGGCTTAGTTGCGCTTTTTTGGCTTTAAGATTATTTTGGAAATTAAAAATTTCCGAGGTGAGGGCAAAAAATACTGCGTTAAATGTATATGAGCCCTTTTTTTGGCAAGTAAAATAAAAATTTTTGGAAATTACTTGCAAGCCAGATGCTTATTATTAAATTTTTTATTTCAGCTGAAGGTGAATGTTAAATTTTTCATTTCAGCTAAATATTTACTCTTAAATACAAAAAAATAATTTTATTCCTCCGAAATAGTAAAAATTTTATAAAAGAATTCAATCCATTTTCTTATTTATAGTTGAATTTGATTAAAATCACAGTGAATTTTCGCCCCAAATTTTTTATGCAAAAGTAGAAATATTCTACGTGATCAAAATAATATTAAATAATTTTTGTTATGCTAATATTATAATCATAAATTGGATATATTTGAAAAACTTATTAAATGAAATAATGAATATATTTGGAAACAAAACTTTTCAACATTATATGTATCAGCGAAATAAAGAGTATTTTCCAAAGTCAAAAAAATTTCCATATACATTATTTTATGCCATAATTTAAATTATATTAAAAAAAAAGTATTATTTTTCTCCAGATTGTTTTTTTTTTCACTTTAAATAAACTTATATTTTAACATCATTATAATTCTCAAAAGCATAAGGCTAATACGAATTAGTCTTTTCTTTCGTGTTGAAGCGAGTTCATTTTATGAAAATGCAATTAGGTTTAACCCAGTTTATGTTTTATAATATTTTTAGTAGTAGTAATAGTACTAAAACTAGTGCTAGCATTTTATAAATATGAAATGTTGAAAAAGAAATTTTTCTCGTAAAGTTTTTTACAGACTTTTGAATTCTCTTTCATATTTCATGTTCATGTTAAAATTAAAGAATAAAAATAAACAAAAAGAGTCGAAAGGATCAAATACAAGTGGCCGTAACTTTATTAAAAGAAATAAAAATATATTCAAAACTATAAAAAAAAAAGAATATTTGAATAAACATATTGTATAGAGTTTGTTTTGAATTTTATTTGCTAAACAAAATATTTTCTAATCCAGTAGTGTAAATAGAGAAGTCCTTTTTCATGTGCATAAATAAAATGTATGCCAGAAAAACAATACGACTAACTAAAACTGAAAAGGTATTTTTTTTTTCATATTTAAACTATTATTTCATTTGTTCATATTTAAATAATGTATTTTTAGTTCTTAATATTGTATAACAATATAATAAAGACTTTTTATACATGAAATGGAACACCATCTAAATTTTGAGATTTTTCTATCTAAATTTTTTATTAAAATCATATAAAATTTCTATTGATATAATTCACATTTTAATAATATAGAATATAAACTATTTTCAATTTATTTAAAAAGTTCATTTGATATAATAGTACGATACGATTTCTATGCGATTTTTTGTAGCTGAAACATTTTCTACTCTATTATTTTGGTAAATATCAAATTAGGGTTAATTATTGAAAAAAAAATGAAAAATATTTTCTGGTTAGAACTATTTTATATGGTGACAATTTTTCAATAATTTTCCATTATGCACTAAACAAAAATTCTAAATCAACTTTAGTGGAAATTGGATATTTAAATTTCGTTCATAAAAAAAAGAGTATAATACTATTGCTCGTTTTAGAGTATTATTGCAAACTTCTTTTAAAAAAAAAAAATATAAATCATTAATTAATAATTAGGTCATGTTAGTTTTTTGATACGAAAAATTCTATTGTATTATCATAGAAAATTTATATTTTACTATAGCTTTTTTTTTCTTAATATAGTCACCAACACTTAATTTTCAACCAAAAAAATCTTTTATTAAGTGTTAGTTTTATACTCTATAAAATATGTACATATCGCATAATTAGTTAAAAGCAATATATTGGGTTGTTCGGAAAGTTTTCTCAAAACAGACGACTTTATTTAATTTTTACAACCAACTTCATACTTAAGCCGCATAATCATATGTGTTTTGACAGCTGACATAGCAATGCTTGCTGGTGAAAAAGTTCGATTGATTCTGCATAGTAGTTTTTGGTTTTAAGATACCCTTTTAAATATAGAAAGTGAAAAACAGCATTTTCGGCATATTTTACTTTTTTACTATAGAAAATATAAAAATGCTGTTCAAGCAAGAAAAAAAATTTCCGATGTGTATGGAGAAGATGTGTTAAGTGAGCGCCAGTACCAAAATTGGTTTGAAAAATTTCGATCTGTCAATTTTGATCTCGAAGATGCACCACGTTCTGGAAGGACAGTTGAAGCTGATGAAGACACAATAAAGCCATTAATTGATGCAAACCAGCGAATAACAACTTGTGAGATCGCGGAGGGATTAAATTTATCGAATTTTTTTTATTTTTTATTTGACAGGTTTTCATTTCTATGTTACACATAGACATGAGAACACAGTCACTCCTATGGAGCATATAGCGGCACTAGAGACTCTGCGAATTCTCTCCATCTGCTTCTGTCTTGAGCTAGCCTTTTTTCCGACCATGATTTGCCAGTTTGTTGGTGTTCGCGCTCGACTGATCTTCTCCAAGTGTTCCTTGGACGTCCTCTGCTGCGATTGCCCTGTGGGTTCCAATCTAGTGCCATTCTTGCTATGTCCGTAGGTGGTTTTCGCAAGGTGTGGCCAATCCAACCCCATTGCCTGCGTTTGATGTTATCAAGCAGGGGTATTTGCTTCGTGAGAAGAAGCAGCTCATCGTTCGTTATCCAGTTTGGCCAGAAGATCTTGCTTATACGCCTCAAGCATCTGTTCACAAATGCCTGAGGCTTACGAGTCGTGCTGTCTGTTACTTTCCATGTTTCGCAGCCGTACAGCAGGACTGACTTGACGTTTGAGTTGAATATTCGAAGTTTGAGTGCTATGGAGAGGTGATTGGAACGCCACACGTTCCCAAGTGAGGTGTACGCTTGTCACGCCTTGTTGATGCGCGTTTGGATGTCTATTTCAGTTCCACCATCATTGCTGAGCATGCTGCCAAGGTAACAGAACTTTTCGACATCTTCAACTTGGGTACCGTGTAGCATCAAGGGTCTCTCGCAGGTGGCGCCGATATGCATCAATTTAGTCTTCTTGATGTTGATTCTCATCCCAACTTCTTCGGCGTTGGAGGCCAGAGCATTCAGTTTCTCCTGAATGCCGTTGAAGGTGTGGGACAAGAGGCATATGTCGTCGGCGTAGTCCAGGTCGTGGAGCTTCTCACGCAGTGTCCACTGGATACCGTTGCTGGCTGTGCTGTTAGTGCGTTGAAGGACTAGGTCTAGGGCGATTATGAAGAGGATAGGCGAGATTACGCAACCCTGCCTGACTCCTCTCGAGATGTTGAATGTATCGCTGTTTCGTCCTTTGACACGCACTCTACACGGGGCCTCGCGGTATAGTTCTCGGATGAGATCGATGATGGTCAGTGGGATGCCTAGTTCATCCAGAGCATTCCAGATGGCGTTGCGAGAAATCATGTCGAAAGCTCTTTCGAAGTCAACAAAGAGAAGATAGAGCGGGCTAACTTTATCGAATTTGACCGTTCATAATCATTTGAAATGGCTAAGTTTATTCTCAAAGCTCGACATATGGGTTCCTCATACTCTTACAGAAAAAAATTTGTGCCGTCGCATTGACGTTTGTGATTTGCTTCTCAAACGCCAAGAAAATGATCCATTTTTAAAGCGTATCATCACTGGGGATGAGAAATGGATTGTCTACAATAATGTTAAGTGCAATATATCCTGGAGTAGAGAAGATGAACCGGCTCAAAGCACTTCGAAAGCCAATATTCATCAAAAAAAAGGTTATGCTATCTGTTTGGTGGCATTTCAAAGAAAGCTTCGACCGAGCAATACAACGACCAATTCTGAAGTGTACTGTCATTAGTTGGACAAATGGAAAAATTCACTTAAAGGAAAAAGGCTAAAATTGGTCAATAGGAAAGGTATAGTGTTCCAACAGGATAATGCGAAACCACATACAAGTTTGACCACTCGGAAAAAGCTTTTAGAGCTTAGATGAGATATACTGCCATACCCACCATACTATTATTTGTTCTGGCCTCTACAAAATTGTTAAGACGGTAAAACATTTATTTCAAATGAGGAGGTCAAAAATCACTTGGATAAGTTTTTTGCCAGCAAAGAACAAAAATTTTATGAGCGTGGAATAATGCTACTACCAGAAAAATGGCAAAGGGTATTGGATCAGACTGAATAATATTTAATTAAATAGAATATTAAGTCATTATAGGGAAATCGTCTTTTATTTTTATAAAAAAATAACGAAATTGCTTTCCTAACAACCCAATTGAAAACCGAATGGGAAAAGTTGAGGTAAACATTTATCATGTGTATAAGCTTAAATCCGCTGTTTGGTCATAGATGGCGTGAGTGAGCGTATTAAGATACCATGCCATAGTTTTTTTTAATGAGTTTGATATCTATCAACATTAACCAATGATCATTGTCAGTAATTTCGTACAAAAACATACATTTTTCCTTCGGTAATTTTATGAGATTCAAATCATGCTACTGTCAGAAATATGGCAAAGGGTATTAGTTCAAACTGCACAATATTTAATTAAATAAAATATTAATTCACTATAAGAAAATTGTCTTTCATTTTTATAAATAAAAAAACGAAATTACTTTCCAAAAAACCCAATATTAAAAAATTATGAAAATTTTTTTTATGAAAGAGAAATGAAAAAAAAAATCAGTTTGGACTTAAAAAGTTTGCTATCGAAAGTCCGTTAGTACACTTATTCAAAAGGTCATGAAAATTTTTATTTTACTTTCAATTATTATCCTTAAAACTTAAAATCAATTTAAATATTGTATTTTGTTTTAATAAAAAATTATCCTTTATTCACAGATGCCCACAGTCACATATCAGATTCATGAGCCTGCAGTTTATTTGGAAGTCTATGTTATCATACTTGTTTAATATAGAAAAAACAGTCAAAAAAAAAATATATCAAGTAAACCCATTTCATGGGCCTTGTATATGTTTACTCCAGTATCCTGACCTAAATTTTTTAGGCGATAATTCTTTCACGTATTTCATCATAGAATGACTTTTAGTGTAGTGAAAGTAACGTTTTGTTAGCTGCATATTAATTATCGGACATATAGAATATTACAGGGTGGGCCAACTTGGACTTACTGATTTAAAATTCATCTAACTTTTGTATTTTTAAATGTTCGTTTTTATTTTTTCTTTTTAAATAAAAGTATAATTTATTAATTTTTTTTAATTCTAAGTGAGAAAAATATTATCCTTTTAATGACTTTCCTTTTCTTGCTGGCAGTTGAAAAAACGGTGCGCAAAGTTTTTGGCTCCAAATTTGCAATTCCTGTTCGAATATTGTGCTTTAGTTCTCTAATTTGTTCTTGCACAAAAAAATTTAGGGGCCGTCAAATCTAAGGAACGGGATGGTCAACCGAAATTTGCATTTTTCTCGAAGAATCGTTGGAACCATATGCCAGGGTTATTCAGAACTGCCGGACGTAAAATATTTTCTAACATAATCCGGTATACCGCCCCAGAGATGGTTTGTGGATACTCACTATCAGATGTTCCTTACTCCAAATTCGACAGTTCTGTTTATTGACATATTCATTTAAATGAAAATGTACTTCATCGCTCATAATAAGATTGTTCAAAAATTGGCATTATCTGTCGCAATCTGAATGAACCTTTTCGCATATTGTAGCCGTTATGCTGCAATAATTCTTGAACCGATTGAATTTTGTAAGGATTAATCCTCACATAAAGTTTCAAAATGCGTCATAGCGATGTTATGGAGATGCCCAATTGAGTAGCACGAAAATTTGGTCGTGACTCATCAAATACTGCATCACACTCCCTAAAACGTGTTATTTAGTTCCTTATCATATTTGCACTGAAAGCTGTGACAGTATTAAAATGCTGACGATATTTTCTTTGTGTTGTAACAATAAATCGTCCGGAAGAAAAATAAAATTCAATAATTTTAACACGTTTTTGCATAGAGCATGAATACATTATAAAATTTTAAAAAATTCTTTATAATCTGCACAAAAAAAAAAATAGAAAAAATTTCAAAAATTAAAAAGTTATATTCATTTTAAATCAGTCAGTCCATGTTGGTCCACCCTGTAGATGGGAAGAAAAAAATTAAAAATGATTGCTTTTGAATTGCAGCGGTAAAAAATCGTACTACGATTTTTCTTCAATTTCGTATTTTTTCTTCGCTTTTTCATCAAATGCTGCAAATTAGCGCCATCTGTTATCATGAAAATGTACTAAATATAATATTTCTTATAATGAATTTATTTCATTTGAAATTGTGACTTACTTTGACTTTAATCAAAAATAGTTAATGCAATTTGAGGCAACTGTATTTTAATATATGAGAATAATACGTAGTCACAGTTGACATTTCAACTTCAATGTTTTTACGATTTGACAGATTGTATTTAAAATAAACCGATTTTTAAAAAGTGTTTTGTTTTTTTGTATATTTAGTTTTTTTATATTGTCCAAGAATTTTAATTAAATGACGGAAATATCAATAATTATTTATCTAAGCAGTGTTGTTTTTAGTATAGCTAATGAAGTGTTTTATAGAAAAACTCTGGTCGTATTCTGACTAAAGAAAGAGTGTCACTTCTTTTTTCAAGTAAGTTAATGTTTTTTTTTCTTATATTTTGTTCATTTACTAAAATATTTTGACATATAAAATTTTTATTTTAAACTAAAGTATTCTACCAAAGCCATAATGAAATCTTTAAAAGAACAAACACCAAGTCAACTCTATTTTGTTGTTGAATATGTTTAAGTGTTTATGTAAGGGTTAGGGATACAGTGACCCTTTTTCTTATTAATTTATCTAGTGTCTGATAGTGTCATAATTCTAGGTAGTAACCAGAATACATTCACAATAATATATTTGATCTTTGAGAGATTTCAATAGTTTTGGAGGAATATTTTACATCCACGCTCTTTAAAGTAGTCGAAAGGGTTTAAAACTTACTCGATCTAAAATGCCAATAATAAGCGCTGTTCTTATTAACGAATAATGGTGGTTTTAATTGTAATCAGATATTTTTATGAAATAATTTCAATTAAAGTAAATTATTTTAAAAAAATATTATTTTCAACAAAAAAAAAAACAAAAAACATTATTTAGTATGTATGTGCTTTCAAAAGCTCCAGTTAATATCCATTGAGAGCGTGATTTCTTTTATTTTCGTGTTAAAAATATCCCGAAAAATCAGCATTTGCGAGAAGTTCCATTTCATGACTATATTCTTAAGAAAATTGATATGGAAACGTATAGTTTTGGCACTTTGAAGATGTTGATTTGGACATTAGTGACAAAGAACGTAAGGGCATACAGAAAAAATTTGAAGACGTAGAACTGTTAAAATTACTTGATGAAGATCCTACTCAAATGTTCGGAAAAACTGAAGCAGAGAGAAAGGGAACGGTAGAAGAAGAAAAACCTTCTTTTTCAATGATTTTATTGACAAAGAAGGAAGAACCAGGTCCACCATCGTACAAACGCCATAACGATGGTTTTAAGGATCATGTTGTGTATGCGGTGTAATTTATTATGAACTCCTAAAACTTCCCAAAACTATTACTGGTGATCGTTTTTGACTGTAGCTACACTAATAAGATTGCATTGGGCTTCGAAAAAAAAACATCTGAAATAGGACGCCAGGCTCCATGTTGCAAGATATTTGGAAGGAGTGAAATGGAAAATCTTAACTTAGTTGCTGTAATATTTCTCTTTTAAATTTCTGGTGATCGGTTCACGTATCATGAAATTATCCAAAAATGGATCGCATAAAAAGAACCAGAATTTTCCCATCGAGGCATCTGAGAAACTTGTCACTTTAATTAAAAACTACTTTAAGCAAAATTATTTGGTATGTTATTATATGAGCATAAATAAACGCCCAACTTTTTTCAAAAGAGGGAAAGAAACTTTTCCCATAAAAATATATATAAAAAGTATAGTACACTCAAAATTAACATTAAAACTGGAACTATTTTTTAGTTTTTATACTTTTTGCGGCTGCACAATAGTTTTTTGTTCGAAAGAGATAACTTTTGCCATGTGTACCAGGTGTATAAGCTTAAATGCGCTGTTTTTTAGTTAAAAAAATACATGCTTTTTTCATAGAAAGCAAAAACAAATTCATTTAAAGCACTTGCCCTCGCTAGGTACACATTTTTCCCATCTCTCGGGAAATTAAATAGGATCATTGAATCATTTTTCTGATATGAAGTTTTCTCACATCGTTATGTTGCCGAACGGAAGTATCTTGAATATTTCTGGAATTGAATATTACTATTCAAATTCATAAGTTCAAAATTACCAGGTGTATAAGCTTAAATCAAAAAGAACTAACGTTTTTTTTTTTCATAGAAAGCAAAAACATATTTATTCAAAGTACTTGCCCTCGCTAGGTACACATTTCTAGGGCAATTTGTAGATACCACGCCAAAAAAATTCCTTCTCTTTCGAGGCAAACCACTCATCAAGCCATTTTCGGTAGTCTTCGTAAGAATCGAAGTGCTGCTCAGCGAGCGCGTGGCCCATCGACGAAAACAGGTGGTAGTCGGAAGGGGCCTGGTCTGGTGATTAAGCGGGGAGGGGTAGCACCTCCCACTTGAGTGTCTCCAAGTAGTTTCGGACCATTTTTGACGTGTGCGATGGTTCGTTGTCGTGGAGGAAAATCAGCTTGTCATGTCTTTGTTGATAATGAGTCCTTTTTTTATGGAGAACACGGCGCAATTTGATCAGCTGCTCGTAGCGATGGACATTGACAGTTTCACCAGGTTTCAACATCTCATAGTAGACGATACCCTGCTGATCCCACCAAACGCACAGCATCGTCTTCCGTCCGAAGCTATTTGGTCTTGGGGAAGATGTTGATGGTTTGCCGGGATCAACCCACGATTTCTTGCGGTTAGGATTCTCGAAATATATCCAATTTTCATCGCCTATTACAATCCGATACAGGAACGACTTTCTTTTTTGTCTGGCGAGCAAGATTTTGCATGTGTTTTGGTGTCGCTCCATCTGCCTATTGTTCAATTCATGCGGCACCCATTTTCTGATCTTTTCAATCTTCCCCATGGTACGCAGACGCATGAAAATGGCTGGTTGACTAACACAAAATTGCTCCACGAGCATTTTTTGTGATTGGGTATCGTGTTCATCCAAAAGAGCCTGCAAATAATGATCCTCAACAATCCTAAGTCGATTTTCAGGCTTCTTGTCCCATAAGTCAAAATTGCCGTCTTTGAATCGATGAAACCAATCTCGGCATGTTGTTTCCGATAAAGCACTATCACCATAAGCCTCCATAAGCATTCGATGCGGTTCAGCAGCCGATTTCTTTAAATTGAAGCAGAAAAGCAGAGCTTCCCGCATATGCTCTTTTTCTGGCACAAAATTAGACATAATTACCCAAGGAAAAATGTATGTTGTTGTACGAAATTGCTGACAATGTGCACTGGTTAATGTTGACAGATGTCAAACTCATTAAAAAAAACTATGGCATGCCCATGGTAGCTTAATACGCTCACTCACGCCATCTATGACCAAACAGCGCATTTAAGGTTATACACATGTTTACCGCAACTTTTCCCATTCGGTTTTCAATTGGGTTGTTCGGAAAGCAATTTCGTTATTTTTTTATAAAAGTAAAAGACGATTTTCCTATAATGACTTAATATTTTATTTAATTGTATATTATCCAGTCTGATCCAATAACCTTTGCCATCTTTCTGGCAGTAGCATTATTCCACGCTCATAAAATTTTTGTTCTTTGTTGGCAAAAAACTGATCCAAGTGATTTTTGATCTCGTCATTTGAATTAAACGTTTTACCATCTAAAAAATTTGTAGAGATCGGAACAAATGATAATCAGAAGGTGCTAGGTCTGGAGAGTATGGTGGGTATGGCAGTATATCCCTTTCAAGCTCTAAAAGCTTTTTCCGAGTGGTCAAACTTGTATGTGGTTTCGCATTTTCCTGTTGGAGCACTATACCTTTCCAACAGGATAATGTGAAAAGACATACACTACAGAATTGATCGTTGTGTTGCTCAGTAGAAACTCAAAACAAATGATTCCTTTGAAATCAAACCAAACAGATAGCATTACCTCTTTTGATGAATATTGGCTTTCAAAGTACTTTGAACCGGTTTATCTTCTCTACTCCAGGATCTTTTGTACTTAACATTGTTAAAGACAACCCATTTCTCGTCTCCAGTGATGATACGCTTCAAAAATGGATCATTCTCGTGGCGTTTGAGAAGCAAATAACAAACGTCAATGCGACGGTACAATTGTTTTTCCGTAAGAAGATGAGGAACCCATATGTCGAGCTTTGAGAATAAACTTAGCCATTTCAAACGATCATGAACGGTCAAATTCGATAAATTTAATCTCTCAGCGATCTCACAAGTTGTTATTCGCTGATTTGCATCAATTAATGGCTTTATTGTGTCTTCATCAGCTTCAACTGGCCTTCTAGATCGTGGTGCATTTTCGAAATCAAAATTGCCAGATCAAAATTTTGCAAACCAATTTTGGCACTGGCGCTCAATTAACACATCTTCTATCAACAAAAAACTATTTTGCAGAATCAATCGAATTTTTTCACCAGCAAGCATTGCTATGTCAGCTGTCAAAACACATATGATTATGCGGCTTAAGTATGAAGTTGGTTGTGAAAAAATACAATTAAATACTCTGTTGAGACAAAACGAAATTAAGAAAATTTTTTCCGAACAAAGCAATATAATAAAAGCTTTATTACCTTTGCAATTTGACATAGAATAACTTCAGATAAATCCGTATGGCTGGCTCACCAGCAAGCATTGCTATGTCAGCTGTCAAAACACATATGATTATGCGGCTTAAGTATGAAGTTGGTTATAAAAGAATACTCTGTTGGGACAAAACGAAATTAAGAAATTTTTTACCGAACAAGGCAATATAATAAAAGCTTTACCTTTGCAACTTGATATAGAATAAGTTCAGAAAAATCTGTATGGTGGCGTTGTAGTGAAAGGTGGACAGTGTTCATCTGTATAATGTTAATAATAATATTTCTAACTATTTTGAATGACATTCCCTCCTTTAAATAAAAAATATCATCCCTTAGTTATGCTCTATTTCGATTAACTGTTTTCCATTTCATATTACAACTATTATAAGATATAAAAAAAAATGAAAAGTTGCCTTTATATTTTCATGGAATTAGATTGCAGACTTTGCCGATTCGGAGAACTTATTAAACATCCCTTTTGGAGTATGACTATAAATGAAGCTTTGCTATTAGGAAAATCGTAGTCTATATTTGGTTACAAAACAGAAAATAACACATTTTATTATTTTTCCTCTGATTTATGTATTTAACATGTTGTTTTTTTTTTAAAGAATAACCTTGAATATTTGTTAATTATATTTAAAGCTTTTGATTCTCTCTTTTTCTCTTTCAGATTATATTTACTCTCCTTAAATATGTTTATATAAAAATTAAGAATTTTTTTTGAAGAATTTCATTTACCGTGGATAGATTTTTTGGGCTTTTATTTTTTTTAATTAAAATTGACTATGAATTATGTAATTTTTTGATTTTTTCATTTTATTTTATTTACTTAGTTTTTCGTGTTTTTTTCTTCTTCTTCTTTTAAATCAAATTTCGATTTGTATTCAGTGAAAAGAATTCAGCAGGAAATTACTACGAAGAAAAGGAAACAAGTTTCACGTAGAGAGCATGAAAAATATATATTTTTCCTTTTACGTGGGTAAAAATCGAAGCAATATTATGGTCCATGGAAATACTCAACCAGAATATTGATGCGGTATCTAATAAAAATTGTCACCCAGTCATTGTATTATAGAAACATATTGTATACATTTGGTCTGTTCTCATTGGAGTTGTTTCCCAAAAGATCTTTAGTTTTTTTCTATTTATATTTTCTTATTTATTTATTAGCTTAAGACAGAGTAACCATTTATATTCGTATATTATTAAATAGGTATAGTATAATTTGATTATTTTAATATTAAAATATATGAATGAGTTGAATTTACATTCTAAAAGATATTATGTTAATGGTTTTTTTCCCCCCTATTAGATATTCAAGTTTGAATATTTTAATATATTTTTTTGTGAGAATGTAATTTGAAAAAATAGGAATTTTTAGTAAAATTTTTTATTTTTGTTTTAAGATAATATTGCCGTATTGTTATAATAACAAAGATGTAAATGTAATAAATGGTGTTATTATATCCTATTTTAGATCTAAGTTGAAATTATTTAGTAGAAAACTACTTTTATGGTTTGAAAAGTTTGAACCTATTTTTTGTCAATTCTTTTTTTATTTTTTTTTTTTTTATTTTATTTTAATTTTATCTGCAACTACAATTTTATTATAACAAGCAGATTTACATAACATTTTAATTTACAATCCTGTGCATTATGAAGTGGGAGTAAACACACATCGGCGTTTCTCCAACTAATGGAAGTAAAAACTTTTCTAGAAAATCTCTAGGCCATTTTCTCTTAAGTCTTCGATGAGTGTTTCCAGGGAGGGCAGTATAAGACAATTCTCACACAAGTCGATTATGATGATAGGGTAAACGGGAGTGAAATTTTTGATAGCGGGAAATGCACAGGTCTTGAACAAAGGGAACATTTAGGTCACGATGTATTACGGTGTTACGAACATAACAGGGGGCATCAACAATTTTATGGAGGATCTTGCATTGTAAGGCCTGGACGCGATAGGAATTGGAACGTTTCGTTCAATTCCATATGTGCAAAATCTTTTTGGTTGTTAGTTTCGAGCATTTGTCAAGTAGTCTAAGAAGTTGTAGGTAACGTCTGCTTTGCCCAGGTAAAGTCCCAAATAACGCACTTTATCATATTGTGGAATCATGTTGCTATTAAGGTATAAAGGGTTAGGTTTTCCTGGTTGAAGTGTGAAAGTAATGTGAGCACTCCTCTGTTCATTTACCTTCACAATGATAGTATTAGGATCAGATGGGATGTTATGCGTATAAGTATTACATAAGATGGGACCAAGGATATTGCCTTGTGGGACTCCGGCTAGAATAGGATATATTTCCGAAGAGTCTGAGTCAATTGCAACTTGGAAATGCCATTGGGAGCGATATGAATTTATGATAAGATAGTATGTTGAAGGAAGAAAGCTCTTGAGTTTCTAGAAGGAGTACAGGATGCCATATACGATCAAAAGCTTGGGAGATATCTAGAAATACTCCTGGGCAATACTCTTTCCTCTCAAAAGAGGATGCAATTTGATCAACAATGCGATGACATTGCTGGATATTGGAGTGTTCAGACCGGAAGCCAAATTGGTGATCAGGAATAATTTTTTCAGTATCTAGGACTGGGTAGAGTTATTTTAATAGGAGATTTTCGAATATCTTATCAAAAATTAGTAAGAGGCTGATAGGTCTATAGGAGGAAGGAGAATTAAGGGGGTTATTTGGTTTGGTAATCATTTTAATAACAGATTGTCAATTCTTAAATATTTTATAATTTAAAATAAAATTTATTTAGTTAGAAAATTTGCCATTTTATATTGTTAAAAAATAATGCTTTAAAATTGTTAAAAATTTCTAAAAAAAAAAACAAAAATATATAAATTCTGCCGTAGCTACGTTTTAGAAAATTTTTGTTTTCAGCGATGGGGGTCATTTCTTGCTTGGTTACTGTTTGGTGGAAACCCACAAATAACTGTTTATTTTGGTCTGAATTTGTTAATTTAAAATAAAGAAAAAGAGTCCATTACCGTTAAATTCTAAGCGCAACGGCCATATCATAGCATTTATTATACGAGGTCTGTTCAAAAAGTATCGTGAATTTTGTGTTTTTTCAAAAATTATTTATTTATTTATGAATATCTATTTTGTCCCCTTCAAAGTAATCCCCACCAGATATTATACACTTGTGCCAACGTTTTTACCAATCCTCGAAGCACTTCAAAAAATCATTTTTTTTGATCTTTTTCAGCTCCTCCTTCGATGCCGTCTTTATCTTCTCAATTGTAGCTTTCCAGTTTCGAGAACAAGAAAAAGTCACAGGAGGCCAGATCTTGAGAATAAAGTGGCTGGGGTATTATTAGTGTGTTGTTTTTGGTCAAAAATTCGCGCACAAGCAACAATGCGTGAGCAGGTGCGTTATTATGGTTCAAAAGCCAATTTTTGTTCTTCCACAAATCCGGGCGTTTCTGGCGGATTGCTTCATGTAACTTGAGCATAATTTGCAGGTAATATTCCTTATTGACCGTTCTACCCTGTGGCAGAGCTCATAATGCACCACGCCCCTACAATCGAAGAAAACTGTGAGCAAAACCTTCATATTCTACCGAACTTGGCGCGCTTTTTTCGGTCTTTGCTGGTGCGGCAGCTTCTATTGGGATGATTGAGCGTTGATTTCCACGTCATTACCATAAACCTATGATTCATCACCAGTTATGATCCTCTGGAGTAAATTTGGGACTTCGCGGATAGAGTCCAACAGATCCTTAGCAATGTTAATGCGATGCTGTTTTTGGTCGAAATTGAGCAATTTTGGTACGAATTTCGCGGCGACCCGTCTCACGTCCAAATCATTGGTAAAAATCGAATGGCACGAGCCAATCGATATGGTTAAGTCCTTAGCAATTTCTCTAGCGGTGATTCAACGATTGCCCAATACGCTTTCCGTCTTTCACATCTTCTCGGCCCTCTGAGAATATTTTGTACCACCGATAAACGTTTCTTCGGTACAAGGTAACTTCACCATATACCACAGTCAACATTTGGAATGCGTCCGCGCAAATAAATTTTGTTTTTACACAAAATTTGATACAGATTCTTTGATCTATTTTTTGGAATGGGCAAAAATCGAAGATGAGCCAAAGCACGTGCAAGCAAAGCAGCTGTCATAAATTAACTGAACATTCAAAATAGCCGAACTTATCGTAAGAGACATGAGTACCAACATAATGCCACAAAAAATCAAAAATCGAATGTACTCGTACGTAACCCGCGGAAATTCAAAATTCGCGATAATTTTTGAACATATCTCGTATGGTATTTTAAGAAGATCTCGGTTTTATTTTTGGCCTCCAAAAAATTGTTTGCACAGACAGTTTTTAGAGCTTAAAGTATTTGCAAGATTTACTGATGCTAATCGGCCTCTTTAAAAGAAAATTTGTTTTTACACAGATAATTTTTAGAGTTTAAAGTATTTAAAAAACTATTAACCGCCGTGTACTACCCGAATTACGGCTTAAAGTTTAAAAAATTATCCTTCAAAGAGCTTAAAGAATGTTATATTTTTGACATAATGGCAGAAATTACGAAAATTCGCACTTTTCATATAATTGTATTTTACTTTATTTTCGAAGCACATATTTAATAATCCTTTATTTACAAATTAATAAAATTGATTATTTTTCTTTCCTCTTAATTTATAATTTAATGAAAAGTAATTGTAAAATCTACAATATAAATAATTCCTTTTATTTTCTTATAAACTTTTTTATCAAGTCTTTTATTTGGTTAAAAGGAATTATTTAAGAAATTTATCTAACAAAAATTTATTCTTTTCGATGTAATATAGAAATTAAATATGGAAAAATATATTATCTCATGTGTATTGCAAAAAAGTTTATATATTGTAGAATATATTACTGCCTTTGAATACCCTTTCTGTATCTTTAAAAGTGCAAAGAATTCTTCTAATTTAATTCAACAAGTGCTAAAACTGTACAAAATATCATCTAAGGAAAGAAAAGATATAAGGAAAAATATATTAACTTTTATTTTTTGTTTCAAAATATGAAAAGAAGTCTACCTACCATCTTAAGAGATGATAATATCATAAAATAATATTCTTGAAATTTTGTCATTTTCCATTGCCAAATAAGAAGTACTTTTTAATAAAAATAAGCGAATAAGTAGTATGTAATTTTTATATTTTTTGGAAAATTTAGAATATTGAAAAGTTGTTTTTTTGCACCATAGTATGAATAAAAAATGAATAATGAATTAGTATAAATATAGACAAGATGTTACAAAATTTTCGAATAATCAAAAGTGAATTTTTGGTATTTGTTTATTTAGGAATATTTTGAATAATTTATGATAAAATGGATTATATGAATTTTTTTCCAAGTAACTTTATACTCAAAGGTTTTTTTTTTCGTTCTCTAAAGAGCACGTATTTGAAAATGCAACTTTTATTGAAATCACCAAGATATAATATTAAATCATCACCAAATGTGTTCGAAAAGCTAAAAATCATACGTGCATTAATAGTGCAGGAAAGAATATTCCTGCATATGCAAGGATACGATTCAACTTGTACGTTGCAGGTGAGAATATTATTTTTTTCATTCCGAAACGATATGATTCATAAATATATCCTTTACATAAGAATATGAAAATGTGAACATTTAGAAAATCTTTTATAGTACATACTTAAAATGTTGGGTTAACGTTTCGAATCGATTTCGCATCATAAATGAAATGTGATTCTTAAACTTTCTTCACATTTAGCCTTTTATTAAGGATATGGAATTGTCCATATATGTATACCTTATAGGAGAATGTTTTTTTTTTCATGAAAAGTATGCACATTTGTGTGAATATTAAGAAAATATATTTTCATTTTTGTTTGTTTGTGGGGATTAAATTACGTTTGTGCAAATATTATATGAGAAGTCATATGAGAATGGTTTCAATTATTAATCGAACTAGTTGCATTTAAAAAATATGTTTTAAGAGAAGGTATATAAATTTAATTTAATAGCATCTTGGTGGTTATCTGTCAGTTGATTTTTAACAGCCATTGAAGGTAGATACGGCAAATTTATTATGGAGCTTTATAACTTTCAGCAACGTGTAATTATCGTAAAAACAATACAACGTGTAATTATAGTAAAAGAAAATTACGTAAATAAATGTGTTGGAAATAACGTGCTTCCAAATTGCGTTATTTAGCGTATAGTGAATGGATATCCCAAAGCCTTATCGTTCTTAGAGCCACTGAATGTTCAACTGAGCATATTGCTGCGGTGCCGGAAAGTGTAGCTAGAAGTGTGGGAATCTGCATAAGGCACTTTTCACAAGAATTGAATCTTTCTCAAATTTTTGTATGGAATATTTTGCTTAAAGATTTGCATTTGTATTTGTAAAAATTACAGGTATCAATAGAGCCTAAACTAAAAAGATTTGCATTTGTATCTGTAAAAATTAGCCCAGGGATCAATAGAACCTAAACTAAAAGGCTTAAGAGCCACATTGATAAGACTCTGATTTTGACTGGAAATTGATAATGAGTGACGCAATGAAATTTGACTTCAACAGCTTTTTAAGTAAGCAACATGGACGCTTTTTTGGACTTGAAAATTCAGACGCACGTGAAAAGCCTCATATGGTGACTGTGTAGTGCATTTTTCTTTGAGCACCACTTGGGGTTTAGCATGTACGACGAATGCCTGCGACAAGGCGTATTTCCGACCCGATGGAAGCAACAAAAATTGGTTCTTATCCCAAAAGGGAAGAAACCACTGGACGAGCCAGCTTCCTATCGTCCACTTTGCATGCTGAATTCGGGCGGGGAGAACTTGGAGTGGATAGTGGCCAACAGATTGGAGGAATACATCGATCGTCAACTTTCCGAATTTCAATTGGAACTCGTCACGAACATTGCAAAGGAAGCCATCTCAGGAAAGAGATGGAAAGACGGTTCTAAAAAGTATTGCCTCATTGTTACCCTGGACATCAAGAACGCGTTTAACTCGGCCCGCTGGGATCGAATCTTGGAGGCCCTTGAGAACATGGGGTGCCCTACTACCTACGGAGGACGGTCAGATCATACTTCAGTGAACGACTACTGCAATACGAGACCGAGGATGGACCAGCAGAGTATGGGGTCACGGGAGAGGTACCTCAGGGCTCTGTACTGTGGCCACTCTTGTGGAATGTCATATACGACGGCCTACTCCATCTGAAATTACCGACGAACACAACACTTGTGGCTTTCGCGGACGACGTAGCGGTTGTCCTGGTAGCCAAACACCTAGAGGAACTGAAAGCCGCATTCTCCACCACCATTCGGAGCATAAGACAGTGGATGACATCGGCAGACCTGTCTTTGGCGGAACATAAGACCGAGGCACTCCTTGTGAGTAGCCGGAAGAAAATGGAGACCATCACCATAAGAATAGGCGATCACGACATCCAGTCGCTACCCTACATCCGGTATCTAGGAGTGTTCTTGGATGCCAGACTCAACTACAAGGAGCACATCTCCAGCATCAGCAGGAAGGCATCAGCAGTACAGGGCGCACTTTCGCGGATAATGCCCAATATCGGAGGCCCCAGGCAAATCCGAAGGCGACTACTGGCAACTGTGGTTACCTCCATCCTGCTATACGGAGCACCAGTGTGGGCAAAATCGCTAGAGTTAACAACATACCGCAAGACAGTGACATCAGTCCAGCGGCTCTCAGCGATCAGAGTGGCGTCAGCATACCGAACGGTATCACACGATGCGGTCAACATCGTGGCATCATGCCCACCCACCGACATCCTGGCAGGAGAGCGGGAACGCCAACATCGTAGGAAGAAGGAAAAGCGGCGAAAGATCTTCTGTGAAGAGGAGAGACCCGAGAGTCTTCGCCTCTGGCAAGAGAGATGGGACAACTCGACGAAGGGTCGGTGGACTCATCGGCTGATCCCACATGTTACCAAATGGGTCACTCGCCTGCACGGGGAAGTCGGGTATTACATGACCCAACTCTTGATTGGGCATGGATGCTTTCGGGCATACTTGCACAAATTCAAGAGAACTGACTCCCCAAACTGTCATCATTGCCGCGATGTGATCGAAGACGCAGAACACGTGTTCTTCCATTAGTCCAGAAAATATAGTGGAGTGCATGCTGAAGAGCCAATCGGCTTGGAACAGAATTGCAGAGTACGTGGAATCCATTATCAAGGATCTCCACACAACGTACGAAGAATAGGCCGCGAGGCGTCATAACATCGGGACAGCAGTAGCATCAAACAAGAACGCCCCGGCGAAGTAGTATTTACAAAGAGTGTCGCCGGGGAACCATCGTTCCGGGAGCAAGATCAGAGGTACAGGTTAGGTTTTAGCGAGGTAAAAATCCCGCATAACTCGGCTGGCAGGAAAAACTTCCAGGCGAGTACCTTTTGAAGGTTTCCCCCTGTACCTCATTAATCTAAACAGAAAAAAAAACCACTTAGGGTTTGGCGGCGTATTTTAGGTGAGGACTACGTCGTACATTGCACGCGATATAATGAGAATTCTGGTACCGATGTTTTCTGACCGGATTATGTTTAAAAGTGTTGATGTTGATTATACACCTTGCTTCCCAGATTTAATTGGTCTAGTAATAATTCAGTCGATTTTCACCCCTAAAAATACTTTCAGGAAAAAGAGGATAAGAATATTAATAATGAACAGAAGTTAATTAAAGAGCTTAAAAAAATATACGCAACGAAATTAATAAAATTAACCCGAAAATGTGTGAAAGCGTATTGGAAAAAAGCTCATAAAAAAGCACACATTTACAACAAAATCAGAGATGGGCTATTTACACGATATTATTTTTTATACCCAATTCCCATATATTTATAAATTATTTTCATTAGTTAAATAACTTATTTTTTATTTTAATTGTAAAATAAATTTGGAAAACAATTTGTAAACTTATTTTTAGAATATCTTAGATAAGTTTGTAGTTAATTGTTTAAAAACATGTCGGTTGTAATAACTGTCGGATGTTGTTTTCATAATCAAATATTCAAGAACTAAATGTCCGACCTTGAAATATTGAAAAATTAATAGTAGATATTTCGATTCACCTTGTAATTTGGTATTACAAAGTTGGGTGCATGTAGTCTATGGAATTTCAAAAAACAATGACCACCTTTTTTTGGATATTTTTAACCGTCTAAGATAATAATTTAATTATTAACTGCCACAGGCATACTGCGGCTAACTTCCTTAAAAATAATTGACTATAATAGTAGTGATTGGGTTTGCTCTTCTCTACGAGCAGAAAAGTAATGAGACTGATATCACTAAGAGCAAATATGGCAGTACTACGAACTTACGATCTACATAGCTGGACCCTACAGGACGTCATCAATTAGGTTATTTTTTGCAGTGCGTTACGAAAATTTGGAACAGCATTGATGTGGTGAATCGACGAGTTTTGTCTTACGAATAATTGCAACGAGCCTCTGGGAAATAATTCCTCTCAAGAGCACATGTTTTTAATAGCATTTAGAATTTTTGGAGGTCCAAGATAAAGTGAAATACGAGCTTTGCTAAGATTAGGTCAGACCTAATCTGATGGTTAGTAGTCCTTAAAAGGCTCAGAAATAAAGATTTCTTCTCTTTAGTTCTGAGCCTTTTAAGAAATCTTTATTTCTGAGCCTTTTAAGGATCTTTGCGTTAGATCTCAGAAGTTGAAACGTAGACAGTTCGATTATCATGGTTATGACCATGGTAACGTCCCCTATAACTCGGGCATCTCCATTTACAAGTTTTTGTTGAAAAAATGGATTCCTGTGGTGCCCTATAGCGTCTATTCACCTGATTTACCGTCGTTTTTGTACTTTCAAAACGAAGATTGAAAACAACGCCTCTTCCAACATAAAGCTGCCCAAAAGAACTCCTTTCAAGGCGACAACAGTTTTATTTCATGAAAGGATCTAAAAATACCTTTAAACATTTTTCTTTCGACAAATTTTTTTGATCAATTGTATCTTCAAAGTGCACAAAAATATTGGCAGGCCTAAAAACTCTTAGAGCAAGGATCTTTTTATGGCAAAATAATTTTGTTATAATTTAATTAAATTTAAAAAAAAAATTTTTTTTGTAAAGGGTTTTCGAATAAGAGTGATATGATTTCTTTTAAAAAAAACACACTAATTTTTAAGGAAATTCAAATGTTTTTTAGTTAATGTAAAGTATAATCGATAAAATTAAGTTCTGAATAAAACGTCATTCAAATAGTCTCAACGACTTCTTTTGGAGGAACGAATTCAATGAACCCAAATTTCGAGTACTTTTTCCACTAAATCAATATGTCATGAATAGCACGTTCAATATTGACTTCTAAAGCTTGAAGAGAGTCTGGTTTATTGCTAAAGACCAATGATTTCAAATAATCCCACAAGAAATAGTCTAATGGTGTTAAATCAAAACTTCTTGGAGGCCATTCAATGTTACAATTTCTTGAAATAATCGAATCTCCAAACTTTTCTCGCAATAATTCGGTTGTTGCACGTGCTGTGTGGCACGTAGCCCCGTCTTATTGGAACCAGATATTGTCAAGATGAATTGAACTTCTTCCAATTTCGGCCATAAAAAGTTGGTTATCATCGATCTATACCGTTCTCCATTGACAGTAACGGTGTTACCCCAGCTTCATTTCGAAAGAAGTACGGACCGATGATTCCACCAGACCCAAAACCATACCAAACTGTCAATTTAGGTGAATGTAACGGGTGTTCATGAATAATTTGTGGATTTTCTTCGTTACCAGAATCGACAGTTTTGTTTATTTTCCGAACGAAAGTTGCACGAAGAGTTGCAATTGGAGAACGATTATTTTGATAATAAAATTGAATAATTTGTAAACATTGTTCTTGCATATATCTCTCCATGATAAAATTGTAAACATTATTGAATAAAATGAAAGAAAAAAAACAGATCATGACATATTACAAATGGCCGAAACGTCACTTAGAAATCATATTACTCTTATTGGAAAATCCTATACATCTTTTCTTATTGGTTTTTTTAAAGACCCTTTAGTGTCACCTAAGGCTGTGCCAAACTTCATCAGCTGGCTGTACAAATATCTTATGGCTGCACTATTCCCTTTATTTTAAAGCAATAATTTTATATAAAATATAAAAAGAAACTAAAAAAAAATAGTTAATTTAGAAAAAATGTATAGTAATCAAAGTTTAAAATTTGAGTATTCTACTTTTTGTTATTAAAAATAACCTTTTCTAAATAGGATTTATTTTATCATAATTTATAATTTTTGTATGATCAAAGTCATACTGTTATAAGTA
Source organism: Atherix ibis (assembly GCA_958298945.1). Classification (NCBI taxonomy): domain Eukaryota; kingdom Metazoa; phylum Arthropoda; class Insecta; order Diptera; family Athericidae; genus Atherix; species Atherix ibis. The sequence continues at coordinate 133,612,349 of OY282605.1, forward strand.
TTTATATAAAATTCAAAAAGAAAAACTATGCTTAAAATAACGATGAAAAGTTCAAGATTATTTACATTATTCAATCATAAAATAAATTTCATAAAATACGAGTATTGCCAAAATAGAGGAGAAAAAAAATAATACTTGATTAATTAAAGATTAAAACTTTTCAACTAGGAAAATTCTATCGAAATCTATATACAATAAACAAAAAAAAAAGCAAATTTAGAATTTTCTTTAAGAAACAAAATTAAATTAAAAATCCGTTACGACGGTATGACCTCACTTGAAATGGTAAAAGATAGAAACAAATTCAACTGCAACTCCTTTTAGAAAAATTGAAAATGTAAACAGTACATTTTATGGTTGCCTCGATTTTCAATTATGCATTTTATTTCTAACTAAAATAACGTCTAATATTTTATATAATATAATAGTGCATAAGAATGCAACTTTATTGATAAGTATGATTATGGTTTGCTCCAGCATTGTCGGTAAACAAAATGAGATGTCGTTAAGTGCACATTCTATAAAGGAGACCAAAGGTAGGGTGAATTTCTGTACGCCATAGAATCTTTAGTGAGATGGTCGCAAGTAAATGTTAGGGTAGTTTCTCTAAGGAGAATAGAAGAAAAGGTAAATATGATGAGAAAATTCTTGCGAAAAAGGAAAAATTTAAAAACGAAAGAGAACGGGCATAGTAAACATGGTAAAATATCATATTTTACTTGAAGAAAATATTCCTTAATGACTTTATACCTCAAATATCTGCCATCTGGGAAACGTTTTCTGAACTTTTTTGTGGTTGTAGAGGGGGTTTTTTTTAAAATAAAAATTTTGTTGTTGTTGGTTTTTATTTAACCAAACATAGTTATTCCAATACACTTACATACACATGGATATGGATTGGTTGAAATAGGCTAATAGCTAGTAGAATGGAATTGTGTGTAAATGGCTACATCTCAGATGGGAAATGGGTTGGAATAATACAATATAAGGGTTGGTTTACTGTTAATTCGTTTTTTTCTCTTGCCTATATTTTCTTCATAACGGATTTAAAAAAAAAAATTTTTTTTTCCTGCAAACCTACTTTGTATAAATGTAATTTTCTCCTGTAACTACTACTAAATTAATTTTAAACAATTCAGGTGGATACACTACACAGTCATATAGGTAGCTATGTGTTAATTCTAGCTCGTAATAAAATAATATTTTTACCAGTTTATTAAATCTCGAAAAGGTTGGCGATAAAAATAGGAAAAAAAAATATTCGTGTTTATTTTTTTTCTTCTAACGGAAGCACAAAATTAAAAGAAAATAAAATAATTTCAATTTTATTCTTAGAGTTCATTTCGATTTTGGCATTTATGGAAATTTATTTTTTCCATGGAAATATTTCTCTTAATTAAGTTTAACGCAAGAGAATAATTGAGCTTGAAAAATGCTTGTCACTAGGCATACGATATACGTACTATTCTATTAGTATTGAGTATGTTGGTATCAATGAGGTTAGTTGTCGTCGCTACAACCTTAACTACCATATACCTCAGCCATATACTGAGGTACCATATACCTTTAAGTTTCGTTTTAAACACTTTGTACCACATCTTCATTGGTACTACCATCATATCAACTGAAATACATACTATTATAATTATTCTGTATGATATACAAAATCAATCTTAGAATGTGGTGGCTACAGTGTAAAAGTGCTCATTTTATTAAAATATTTCTTTTTTTTTCTTTTTGATATTCTACAATAATAAAATGACACTAGTAGTGAAGAAAATTCGTTCATGATTTTATTGAATATGAGAAAAATATTTTCTTTTCTTAATTTATTCTATTAAGTTTTCTGAGAGACTGAAGTGCTTTCTTTTGAGAATATTTTTGTTTCATGATTGTTAAGATAGTCCTTAAGGGATAAAAGTAGAATTTATATTATTTGAGCATGTTTTCAAGGATGTACGCCTAGATTAACAAGAAAGTATAATAATGAAGAAATGAATTTTATGTTTAATACGCTAAACTACCCCCACTTCCCTTAACGCATACGAAATTTTCTTCTTGTTCTAATATTTCTCATTCTCTTATCCCAAACTCAAGATTATTATTTGCCTTCTTTCAATTTTAGTTTAAGTCGTTTTCGATTTTTACACATAGAACGTGTAAACTTAAAGGACATACAATATTTTATCACCATCGTTGGATCAGCAAAAGTTTTGTCATACTTTTTCGTATCAAAGTAGATTTGCACGTATGTGTATGTACATTCAGTCAATGTAAATTTATATATATAGTTTTATTTTTCTTTTATAAGGATTCCCATCTGTGTTCGAATCCTTTTTGATTTCAAAGCATATTTACTATGGTTTTCACTATTGATTTATTCTTAAATTTTTAAAGTATGACTCCCTATTTTTTTTTCTATAAGATTTCTTTTCGATAAAACTTTTTATAAACAGAATATTTTATACAGAAAACTTTTTTATAAATGATAATTTGAAGAAAATAAACTAAAGTATTTTTTTTTATACAATTTTAAGTATAGTTTTTCGACATGTGCTACAAAAGAAAGAAAACTTTCTTTTTCGTACTGTTTTTCAAAAATTCATATTTGAGAAATTATTCTGAAAAGATGCATTTCTTATTCACATATTTTATAGATTTTTTTCTTATTTTATATTTTCAATTTATTTGAAAATAGATTCGGGAAAAAAACTCACTTAAATATTTTGTGAATATTCCAAAATATTTTATTTGACTGAAATGAAAATGAATTTTATAACAATTCTTGTTTGGATACATCCAGGCATATCATGTTAGTAATAAACATAAAACCATGTCAAGAATTTAGCTTTGGAATGTTTTCAATTTAACTATGATATTATCAATAAAATTGAATGTACGAACAATTTTCAATAAATAATATCAAAAAAAGATAGTATAAATTGTTATTTCATTAAAAAGATGAAATAAAAAAATTTTTCCTACCCGTTAAATTATGTTAGATAAAATTCAATATATAAAATATATGAAATAATTTCGATTTTTATTAAAAATATTATAATTAAAAAAATATTTTTATTTAATTAAAAAATATATTGTAGTTTAATTATTGTATGATATGTAAAATATTATTAAAAATTGTAAAGCTAAAAATTGCATTGCTGCAAATACACGGTGTGTTCCAAAAATAACCGGACTTTATATTTAAATTATACAACATGCAGCGCCATCTATTGAAAGATTCCACATGAATTAAATGAAGACCAAAAAGTGAACGAATTTTTGATGAAAAAACGGATTTCTCTCAACAACCACCCTCCGTATTCGTCTGATCTATCACCATGTGACTATTTTCTATTTCCAAAACTTAAAGCCAAGATGAAAGGAGTATTTTATGATGATATCCCAGCCATTTTTGTTTTGTCACATTAGCACACTTTTTCTTTTATTGAAATGGTTGTAACTTTCACATCTGTCATACGATTTACGAGGGTCATTCAACAAGTACTAAGCCTCACAGCCCGATGGAACTGGTGTCATAAAAGAAATTTACCATCGTGTAGTCCATTCTTTTAGTAGCCCACTGTCAAAGTTTCAGTCGATTCCCTTTATTAGTTTTGTTTTGAGAGCCTTTGAAAGCGAGCGTGTCGGTGGGTTGCACAAAAATGGAAAAAGAACAATATCGTTCGGTGATTAGATTCTTGTTTTTGGAAGGGAAAACGCGCAGCGAAATCAAAAATCGCTTGGATGCTGTGTATGGTGACTCTTCTCCTTCGATGGCGACCGTCAAGAATTGGTTCAACGAGTTTGTTCGTGGCCGCACGTCAGTTTTTGATGAGCCACACCCAGGTGCACCGAAAACGGCTGCTACGGAGGAAAACGTTAAAAAAAGTCCACATTCTCGTGTTGGCAGACCGTCGATTAAAGGGTAACGAGATAGCCGAGACTGTGGGCATCGCAGTAGGAATGGTGCATCATATTCTACACGAAGAACTGGGCATGAGAAAGCTGTCGGCGCGATGGGTGCCGCGTTTGCTCACACCGGAAAACAAGCGCAACCGTGAGACCACATCGGGGACGTGTTTGGTGCTGTTTCAGCGCAATCTAGCGGATTTCTTGCGTCGTTTCGTGACCGTTGACGAAACATGGATTCACTGGTACACACCAGAGACCAAGGAACAGTCGAAACAGTGGACTTCACCCGGCGAACGTGCTCCGAAGAAGGCGAAGACTGTTCGATCGGCCAGAAAGGTGATGGCCACCGTTTTCTGGGATTCACAAGGTGTGATCCACATCGATTACCTCGAGAAGGGTAAAACAATCACGAGGCGCTACTATGCTGACTTATTGGGCCGATTTGCCGTCGAATTGAAGAAAAAGCGGCCCCGCTTTGCGAAGAAAAAAGTGCTGTTCCACCACGACAACGCGCCGGCTCACACCTCCGGAGGTCATCGTCGCCACGGAGGCCTATTTTGCTTCCCTCGAGAAAATGTATTTTTTGGACGGGTTAAAAAAGTTAAAGCATCGCTGGGCCAAGCTTGAAGGAGATTATTAAAAATAAATAGCCACCTTTCCAAAATTTTCGTTTTTCTTTTGTAGGCTAAGTACTTGTTGAATGACCCTCGTACATAAATTTAGGTGCGTTTGTTGTATGATTTCAAAATAGGTCCGGTTATTTTTATGACACACTGTGTAGTTTTAATTTGACTCAATTATGTAGGGTTTTCCAATAAGAGTATTTTCTAAGTGACGTTTCGGCCATTTGTAATATGTCATGATCTTTTTTTTTTCATTGTATTCAGTAATATTTACAATTTCATCATGGAGAGATATACGGAAGAACAATGTTTACAAATTATTCAATTTTATTATCAAAATAATCGTTCTCCAATTGCAACTTTTCGTGCAACTTTCGTTCGGCAAATAAACAAAACTGTCGATTCTGGTAACGAAGAAAATCCACAAATTATTCATGAACACCCGTTACATTCACCTAAATTGACAGTTTGGTGTGGTTTTTGGTCTGGTGAAATCATCGGTCCGTACTTCTTTCGAAATGAAGCTGGTAACACCGTTACTGTCAATGGAGAACGGTATAGATCGATGATAACCAACTTTTTATGGCCGAAATTGGAAGAAGTTGATCTTGACAACATCTGGTTCCAACAAGAAGGGGGTACGTGCCACACAGCACGTGCAACAACCGAATTATTGCAAGAAAAGTTTGGAGATTCGATTATTTCAAGATTTTGTGACATTGAATGGCCTCCAAGAAGTTTTGATTTAACACCATTAGACTATTTCTTGTGGGGTTATTTGAAGTCATTAGTCTTTAGCAATAAACCAGACTCTCGTCAAGCTTTAGAAGTCAATATTGAACGTGCTATTCATGACATATTGATTTAGTGGCAAAAATGCTCGAAAATTGGGTTCATCGAATTCGTTCCTGCCAAAGAAGTCGTGGAGGCCATTTGAATGACGTTTTATTCAGAACTTAATTGTACTTTAACAATTAGTGTGTTTTTTTAAAAAAAGAAATCATATCACTCTTATTCGAAAACCCCGTTATAATAAAACTTTCCGCAGGAAATTAGATTATATTTATATTCAAAGAAACTATTTTAAAATAATATTTTCTTTATAGAAACTTGTTACTGAAGGTTTTTTTGTATATTTTTAATTTTACAGATGGATACAAATTGTAACATAATAATGAGAAGATTTAGATAAAAGTAGTTATTAATATGAAAGGTGATGGGGGGTGTAAAATTTTAACAAGGTATATTAGTAATTATAATTAAAGATCGTTAAATTGTCAATGGGTATTTCTAAGAAAGCAGGAGTTTGAAATTTTTTATAACGAGACACGGCCAGTTCACGAGGATAAGAAACTTTAGGGTAGCGATTGATAAAATTATTACAAAAATAAAAGGTAACATGAAAAGCTTAAAGAAGTGTTTTTGACTGAAGAAATAGGAATTCGACTGGAATTGGACAAGTTAATTGATTTTCAGAGCTCTAGTCTGTAAGTTTAAATTGGTTTTAGACCAGTTTAGACTTACAGACTAGAGCGTAAGTTTAGAACGTTTGTCGATAACGCGAATTAGCTGGTGATATGTGAATTTTAATTATGAAAACTAATTACGGGACCTGGATCACTTAAGTAGTCAAAGGATATTTTTATAATATAAAGTAGTAGACAACACTCAGGCAAGAGAATTAGTATCATTAGAGAGATGGGAAGGACCTTTTTTTAACAAGACGAAGCCAGCTCACAAGCATAAGAGACTTAAAGATCATGATAAATACAACCATTACGAACATAAAAGGGAATATTAATAACTTTAAAAGGAATTAGATAAAACGGGAACTGCCAGGATTAGCACTAACCTTAGAGTTTTAGTCGTTGTAGAAAAGTACTTTGCTATTTATGGTAAGTTTTTAACATTTGTCTAGAAGTCAAAGAAGTTTGAGGTATTTGGATTTGGGTTTCGGGAACAAATGACGGGGCCAGACGAGAATCACCTTGCGTTTTTATCATGAATATTAGGGACTTTAAGATAATAAAAATCTATATCGATGACTTGAATTGGAAAGTTTACTAGAACCCTAGAATTCTTGTCCGTAAGTTCAAATTGCTTTTAGTAGTGCATTGTATAAAAGTACTTTGCTCTCTATTCAAGTAGTTACCTATATTGTATATTTAGTTCGGGTTTTGTGTGGCTTCGATGTGCTAAGTTCTACCCTAGGTACCAAACTACAGTGTTTTGTAGTATGTCGTTACCACTAAAAGATATGGGATGATCTAGTTTCAGTGGAGAGTAAAAGTTACATGCACACATTTGCGTTCATACTCTTTTATTCTCCACTTTGTGCATTAGTTTTAATAGATTTTTTTGTAAGTTCCGAGAATTGCGGTAGTGTGTCATATACCAAATCAGGCCTTATCATCTGCATAGAAAGCAAAAAAGGTATAAGCAAATATCATGTTTTGCAGAAAATGGGTATGCTACCTTGCTGAACATCAGCAAATATCGAAGAGATATTCGAGAATTTGTTAGCTTAATTTACTATCAATTTGGAAGGAATAATTTAAAAATTGGAAAGTTGGAAAAAAAAACTTAGAAAATATCCTAATATTCTTCATTTTAAAAGTTTATTTGCTTAATTAAATTTTTATAAAAAATATATAAATTTCAATTATAAAAATAATTTATATTTGAATTTAATAGAAAAAAGAAAATATTATAAAATTATCTCGCCTTTTATAGGATAAACTCCGATTACACAACAATGGAATTTAAAGATTATCGCTAAGATTTTTTGTAGAAAATATTCTTTGGGCGTTGTTTTAATCGAAAAATGGATAAAAATATCTTAAAAATATAAATTAAAATAGCATTTTTCTATTCATATAACAATATGATATTGTAGATGTATTTTTAAAATATTTAAAATATCAAATTCTTAAGAAAATGCCTACTAAAGTTTATTTGGAAAAATACCCCTCTGACTTATTTTATATAATATATTTCTAAGTAAAGATGTAGACTTAAAATAAAATGTAAACTCAATAAAATGGAATTATTTTTTACCAAAATAAACAATTTCAAATTATCCTGCAAACGTTCGTGCTTTTTCTTTAGCCACTTCATTATCGGATATATGTAACTAAGTATCTGATAAATTATTTTCACTCTATGCTGCTTGCTACGAGTTATATTTTCTAACTATGGAAACCTATTTTAAAAAAAAAAAACAGTAAATGTAAAAAAACGTCTAATCCTGCTGTTAGGCGTATAATTTTCTTATAAAATTAACTATGCTTTACGGTGAATTTTCTTCGAAAAATATATTTATCTGCTATTAAATTTCAATATTTTTGCTTCCTTTTATGGCACAATATGATACTTGATATTAATTCTCATTCTTATAACAGACGAAAAAATTTTAAAAATAAATTGTAAAATAATATAAATTTGTTTATGTTCGCAAAAAAACATAACAAAATTCTTTCAACTCTTGGTAGAATTTATTATACCGAAAAATCCTACAACCTAATTTATAGTAGATATCAAGTTAAGTTCACCATAATCATAATATTTTTATTAGATTAATTCAATTTTTACTTTTTTATTTCTACCAAAAATATTTTAACCGAAAATATTTTGACTGAAATTATTGTTGCTGAAAATAATCTTGGTGAAAATATTTTTACTTTTTTAGGTTTTCTGAAAATTTTTTGATTGAAAATATTTTGATTGAAATTAAAATATTTTTACCTTTTTTATTTTTACTGAAAATATTTTTACTTTTTTTGTTTTGATTGAAAATATTTTTACTGAAAATATTTTTACTGAAAATATTTTTACTGAAAATATTTTTACTGAAAATATTTTTACTGAAAATATTTTTACTGAAAATATTTTTACTGAAAATATTTTTACTGAAAATATTTTTACTGAAAATATTTTTACTGAAAATATTTTTACTGAAAATATTTTTACTGAAAATATTTTTACTGAAAATATTTTTACTGAAAATATTTTTACTGGAAATATTTTTACTGAAAATATTTTTACTGAAAATATTTTTACTGAAAATATTTTTACTGAAAATATTTTTACTGAAAATATTTTTACTGAAAATATTTTTACTGAAAATATTTTTACTGAAAATATTTTTACTGAAAATATTTTTACTGAAAATATTTTTACTGAAAATATTTTTACTGAAAATATTTTTACTGAAAATATTTTTACTGAAAATAATTTTACTGAAAATATTTTTACTGAAAATATTTTTACTGAAAATATTTTTACTGCAAATATTTTTACTGAAAATATTTTTACTGCAAATATTTTTACTGAAAATATTTTTACTGAAAATATTTTTACTGAAAATATTTTTACTGCAAATATTTTTACTGAAAATATTTTTACTGAAAATATTTTTACTGAAAATATTTTTACTGAAAATATTTTTACTGAAAATATTTTTACTGAAAATATTTTTACTGAAAATATTTTTACTGAAAATATTTTTACTGAAAATATTTTTACTGAAAATATTTTTACTGAAAATATTTTTACTGAAAATATTTTTACTGAAAATATTTTTACTGCAAATATTTTTACTGAAAATATTTTTACTGAAAATATTTTTACTGAAAATATTTTTACTGAAAATATTTTTACTGAAATGAAAATATTTTTACTGAAATGAAAATATTTTTACTGAAAATATTTTTACTGAAAATATTTTTACTGAAAATATTTTTACTGAAAATATTTTTACTGAAAATATTTTTACTGAAAATATTTTTACTGAAAATATTTTTACTGAAAATATTTTTACTGAAAATATTTTTACTGAAAATATTTTTACTGAAAATATTTTTACTGAAAATAATTTTACTGAAAATATTTTTTTACTGAAAATATTTTTTTACTGAAAATATTTTTACTGAAAATAATTTTACTGAAAATATTTTTACTGAAAATAATTTTACTGAAAATATTTTTACTGAAAATATTTTTACTGAAAATATTTTTACTGAAAATATTTTTACTGAAAATATGTTTACTGAAAATATTTTTACTCAAAATATTTTTACTGAAAATATTTTTACTCAAAATATTTTTACTGAAAATATTTTTACTGAAAATATTTTTACTGAAAATATTTTTACTGAAACTAATTTTATTGAAAATATTTTTACTTTTTTATATTAACTGAAAATATTTTTACTGGAACTAATTGGCATAAAAATATTTATACTTTTTTAATTTTCCAGGAAATATTTTTACTGAAAATAATTTTACTGAAAATATTTTTTTACTGAAAATATTTTTTTACTGAAAATATTTTTACTGAAAATAATTTTACTGAAAATATTTTTACTGAAAATAATTTTACTGAAAATATTTTTACTGAAAATATTTTTACTGAAAATATTTTTACTGAAAATATTTTTACTGAAAATATTTTTACTGAAAATATTTTTACTGAAAATATGTTTACTGAAAATATTTTTACTCAAAATATTTTTACTGAAAATATTTTTACTCAAAATATTTTTACTGAAAATATTTTTACTGAAAATATTTTTACTGAAAATATTTTTACTGAAACTAATTTTATTGAAAATATTTTTACTTTTTTATATTAACTGAAAATATTTTTACTGGAACTAATTGGCATAAAAATATTTATACTTTTTTAATTTTCCAGGAAATATTTTTACTGAAAATAATGTTACTGAAAATTTGTTTGACTGGACATTTTAAAAAATGAAGCAATTAAAACTAAGAATCAACAATGTTTAGACTGAATGGATGCATTTTTTCTATGAAAATATCTAAAAATTTAATTAATATGTATGATAAAAAAATCGAAAACAATTTCATTAAAATAATAACCAATCTAAGCATATATAGTGTTAAGTAGTTTGCAAAATTCTTTCTTCATGAAATTTTTACTAAAGCATATTTCATTGAAAAAGAATCACTTTTACGCAAAAATTTTCACTTTTGTTAATTATTAATCGACGTAACATGTTCAAATTTAAATTAAAATTCCAAAGGAAGTATTCTATTAAAATTTTACATTTTTATAAAAATTAAAAATGAAAAAAAATATGATTCAGCCATGATGAAAAATAGTAAATTTTATGGTGTAATTATTAAGAGTGCCATACAATATTGCTTATTGAACTAGTGATATGAAGAAAATAGTTGCATTATCCTTTTCGAGTATAGTTAGAATATGGAAAAAAATCGATCCAATGCACACATTTGCGTTTTTTTCTTTTTGTAAAAGAGTAAATAAATAATATCCTTAAAAATTTTTTAATTTTCATATTTTAATTAATAATTTTCTATTTATAATGAATATTTGTTCTTAGTTATTATTTTACTATTCTCGTTTTAATAGAAAATACAAAAATTTTTAATCCCATCTTACGTATTTACTTTTGCTGTTGGCAAATTATAATAATAAAAATGAAATAATTTTTAAATGCTAACTCAAATTGTCCTTTTCAGATCATCATTATTAATTTTTTGTATAAATTAAATGTAAATAATTTTTTCTGATGGCTTCATTTCATATAAAGTTGCCTTTACACAGAAGAGCCCTTTATAATTACACTGATAATAATTGTTCATTAAAAGTTTTTTTTTCTTCTTTTTTTCTTTGTATGAAAATCTGTCATAAAGTACATATGCTCAGGGCTATCTATAATATCAGAATATTTAATATAATTATTATCCCTATTCATATTTGACATATTCCAATTTTTAAATCCTTTTTATTACCAACTCATATAATTAACATATAATAAAAAAAAAGAGAAACAAAATAAAAATAGCAAAGCAGACAAATAAATCCTTTTTCATTTCAGTTAGAATTTGTAATATCCGAAGTTGTCACCATAAATAAGCAAGTAATAAGTTATTTAAATGAAAAGAAGACAAATTTTATTAATGAGATCCATTTAATTTCAAGATAAATCTAAAAGTATCTACAGATAGATTTTTTGAATCAAAAACATTTTACCCTAATAAAAAGGGAATTTTTCAAAGGCGAAAAATTCAAATAATTTTTTAACGTGACACAAAGAAAATGAATAGGGCAATTTCGTTTGAAAATTAAATTTATTACATTGCATTGACAGACTA